>OY804590.1:6054602-7254602 GCA_963680875.1 Bathymodiolus brooksi | reverse complement strand
TTATGTTAGGGGTAACTACTTTCCCCTTTCTATGTTTTTGTGTTAGGGGTAACTACTTTCCCCTTTCTATGTTTTTGTTTTAGGGGTAACTACTTTCATCTTTCTATGTTTTTGTGTTAGGGGTAACTACTTTCACCTTTCTATGTTTTTGTGTTAGGGGTAACTAATTTCCTATTTCTATGTTTTTGTGATAGGGGTAACTACTTTCCCCCTCCTGTGTTTTTGTGTTAGGGGTAACTACTTTCCCCTTTCTATGTTTTTGTGTTAGGGGTAACTACTTTCCCCTTTCTATGTTTTTGTGTTAGGGATAACTACTTTCCCCTTTCTATGTTTTTATGTTAGGGGTAACTTCTTTCCCCTTTCTATGTTTTTGTGCTAGGGGTAACTACTTTCCCCTTTCTGTGTTTTTGTGATAGGGGTAACTACTTTCCCCTTTCTATGTTTTTGTGTTAGGGGTAACTACTTTCCCCTTTCTATGTTTTTTGTGTTAGGGGTAACTACTTTCCCCTTTCTATGTTTTTGTGTTAGGGGAAACTACTTTCCCCTTTCTATGTTTTTTGTGTTAGGGGTAACTACTTTCCCCTTTCTATGTTTTTGTGTTAGGGGTAACTTCTTTCCCCTTTCTATGTTTTTGTGTTAGGGGTAACTACTTTCCCCTTTCTATGTATTTGTGTTAGGGGTAACTACTTTCACCTTTCTATGTTTTTGTGATAGGGGTAACTACTTTCCCCTTCCTGTGTTTTTGTGTTAGGGGTAACTACTTTCACCTTTCTATGTTTTTGTGTTGGGGGTAACTACTTTCACCTTTCTATGTTTTTATGATAGGGGTAACTACTTTCACCTTTCTATGTTTTTGTGTTAGGGGTAACTAATTTCCAATTTCTATGTTTTTGTGATAGGGGTAATTACTTTCCCCCTCATGTGTTTTTGTGTTAGGGGTAACTACTTTCCCCTTTCTATGTTTTTGTGTTAGGGGTAACTACTTTCCACTTTCTATGTTTTTGTGTTAGGGGTAACTACTTTCCCCTTTCTATGTTTTTATGTTAGGGGTAACTACTTTCCCCTTTCTATGTTTTTGTGCTAGGGGTAACTACTTTCCCCTTTCTGTGTTTTTGTGTTAGGGGTAACTACTTTCCCCTTTCTTTGTTTTTGTGTTAGGGGTAACTACTTTCCCCTTTCTATGTTTTTTGTGTTAGGGGTAACTACTTTCCCCTTTCTATGTTTTTGTGTTAGGGGTAACTGCTTTCCCCTTTCTATGTTTTTGTGTTAGGAGTAACTACTTTCCCCTTTCTATCATATTCGTAATGGAAAATTCGAACTGCTCCAACGATGCGGTATTTTTGTTTTTTGTTTTGTTACTTCACATACATGTATTCATGAAAACATAGTGTAAGCTTTCTTTACTAACTTCACATAAATATATGTATAGAAAACAGGTAGTGTAGGTTTTATTTACTTACCTTGACACTTAGTTCCCCCGTAGCCCGTTGGGCATATGCAATACCAGCTAGACCCAGATACCTTACAAGTACCGCCATATTCACATCTAATGCCGTAACAGGGAGTATCTGCAAGTAGAAGAATGCCATCAAACCTGGATCATATGACCTTCAAAGGCAATACTTTGGAAAAATCACATAATACACGTAGTTTCTTAATACATGTTTAATGAATATGAACTTTACTGTAAAAGTAAATTAAACTTACGATAACATAATACAAGTAACTGCTTTATAGAGGTGGTCACTAAAGAAGGTTTATATACCATAACATAATACAAGTAAATGCTTTTTAGAGGTGGTCACTAAAGAAGATTTATCTACCATAACATAATACAAGTAACTGCTTTATAGAGGTGGTCACTAAAGAAGATTTATCCACCATAATATAATACAAGTAACTGCTTTATAGAGGTGGTCACTAAAGTAGATTTATCTACCATAACATAATACAAATAACTGTTTTATAGAGGTGGTCACTAAAGAAGATTTATCTACCATAACATAATACAAGTAACTGCTTTATAGAGGTGGTTATTAAAGTAGGTTTATCTACCATAACATAATACAAATAACTGTTTTATAGAGGTGGTCACTAAAGAAGGTTTATATACCATAACATAATACAAGTAACTGCTTTATAGAGGTGGTCAATAAAGTAGATTTATCTACCATAACATAATACAAATAACTGTTTTATAGAGGTGGTCACTAAAGAAGATTTATCTCCCATAACATAATACAAGTAACTGCTTTATAGAGGTGGTCACTAAAGTAGATTTATCTACCATAACATAATACAAGTAACTGCTTTATAGAGGTGGTTATTAAAGTAGGTTTATCTACCATAACATAACACAAGCAACTGCTTGATTAAGGTGGTTATTAAAGTAGGTTTATCTACCATAACATAATACAAGTAACTGCTTTATAGATGTGGTTATTAAAGTAGGTTTATCTACCATAACATAATACAAGTAACTGCTTTATAGAGGTGGTTATTAAAGTAGGTTTATCTACCATAACATAATACAAATAACTGTTTTATAGAGGTGGTCATTAAAGAAGGTTTATCTACCATAACATAATACAAGTAACTGCTTTATAGAGGTGGTCACTAAAGTAGATTTATCTACAATAACATAATACAAGTAACTGCTTTATAGAGGTGGTTATTAAAGTGGGTTTATCTACCATAACATAATACAAATAACTGTTTTATAGAGGTGGTTACTAAAGAAAGTTTATCTAATATAACATAATACAAGTAACTGCTTTATAGAGGTGATCACTAAAGTAGATTTATCTACCATAACATAATACAAGTAACTGCTTTATAGAGGTGGTTATTAAAGTAGGTTTATCTACCATAACATAATACAAATAACTGTTTTATAGAGGTGGTCACTAAAGAAGGTTTATCTACCATAACATAATACAAGTAACTGCTTAATAGAGGTGGTCACTAAAGTAGATTTATCTACCTTAACATAATAAAAGTAACTGCTTTATAGAGGTGGTTATTAAAGTAGGTTTATCTACCATAACATAATACAAGTAACTGCTTTATAGAGGTGGTTATTAACGTAAGTTTATCTACCATAACATAATACAAGTAACTGCTTTATAGATGTGGTTATTAAAGTAGGTTTATCTACCATAACATATTACAAGTAACTGCTTTATAGAGGTGGTCACTAAAGTAGGTTTATCTACCATAACATAATACAAGTAACTGCTTTATAGAGGTGGTCACTAAAGTAGGTTTATCTACCATAACATAATACAGGTAACTGCTTTATAGAGGCGGTCACTAAAGTAGGTTTATCTACCATAGCATAATACAAGTAACTGCTTTATAGAGGTGGTCACTAAAGTAGATTGATCTACCATAACATAATACAAGTAACTGCTTTATAGAGATGGTTATTATAGTAGGTTTATCTACCATAACATAATACAAGTAACTGCTTTATAGAGGTGGTTACTAAAGTAGGTTTATCTACCATAACATAATACAAGTAACTGCTTTATAGAGGTGGTTATTAAAGTAGGTTTATCTACCATAACATAATACAAGTAACTGCTTTATAGAGGTGGTTTTTAAAGAAGGTTTATCTACCATAACATAATACAAGTAACTGCTTTATAGAGGTGGTAACTAAAGTAGGTTTATCTACCATAACATAATACAAGTAACTGCTTTATAGAGGTGGTCACTAAAGTAGATTTATCTACAATAACATAATACAAGTAACTGCTTTATAGAGGTGGTTATTAAAGTGGGTTTATCTACCATAACATAATACAAATAACTGTTTTATAGAGGTGGTCACTAAAGAAAGTTTATCTACCATAACATAATACAAGTAACTGCTTTATAGAGGTGATCACTAAAGTAGATTTATCTACCATAACATAATACAAGTAACTGCTTTATAGAGGTGGTTATTAAAGTAGGTTTATCTACCATAACATAATACAAATAACTGTTTTATAGAGGTGGTCACTAAAGAAGGTTTATCTACCATAACATAATACAAGTAACTGCTTTATAGAGGTGGTCACTAAAGTAGATTTATCTACCTTAACATAATAAAAGTAACTGCTTTATAGAGGTGGTTATTAAAGTAGGTTTATCTACCATAACATAATACAAGTAACTGCTTTATAGAGGTGGTTATTAACGTAGGTTTATCTACCATAACATAATACAAGTAACTGCTTTATAGATGTGGTTATTAAAGTAGGTTTAACTACCATAACATATTACAAGTAACTGCTTTATAGAGGTGGTCACTAAAGTAGGTTTATCTACCATAACATAATACAAGTAACTGCTTTATAGAGGTGGTCACTAAAGTAGGTTTATCTACCATAACATAATACAAGTAACTGCTTTATAGAGGCGGTCACTAAAGTAGGTTTATCTACCATAGCATAATACAAGTAACTGCTTTATAGAGGTGGTCACTAAAGTAGATTTATCTACCATAACATAATACAAGTAACTGCTTTATAGAGGTGGTTACTAAAGTAGGTTTATCTACCATAACATAATACAAGTAACTGCTTTATAGAGGTGGTTATTAAAGTAGGTTTATCTACCATAACATAATACAAGTAACTGCTTTATAGAGGTGGTTATTAAAGTAGGTTTATCTACCATAACATAATACAAGTAACTGCTTTATAGAGGTGGTCACGAAAGCAGGTTTATCTACCATAACATAATAAAAGTAACTGCTTTATAGAGGTGGTCACTAAAGTAGGTTTATCTACAATAACATAATACAAGTAACTGCGTTATAGAGGTGGTTACCAAAGTAGGTTTATCTACCATAACATAATACAAGTAACTACTTAATAGAGGTGGTCACTAAAGTAAGCTTATCTATCATAACATAATACAAGTAACTGCTTTATAGAGGTGGTTATTAAAGTAGGTTTATCTACCATAACATAATACAAGTAACTACTTTATAGAGGTGGTCACTAAAGAAGTTTTATCTACCATAACATAATACAAGTAACTGCTTTATAGAGGTGGTCACTAAAGTAGGTTTATCTACCAAAACATAATACAAGTAACTGCTTTATAGAGGTGGTCACTAAAGTAGGTTTATCTACCATAACATAATACAAGTAACTGCTTTATAGAGGTGGTCACTAAAGCAGGTTTATCTACCATAACATAATACAAGTAACTGCTTTATAGAGGTGGTTACTAAAGTAAGTTTATCAACCATAACATAATACAAGTAACTGCTTTATATAGGTGGTTATTAAAGTAGGTTTATCTACCATAACATAATACAAGTAACTGCTTTATAGAGGTGGTTATTAAAGTAGGTTTATCTACCATAACATAATACAAGTAACTGCTTTATAGAGGTGGTTATTAAAGTAGGTTTATCTACCATAACATAATACAAGTAACTGCTTTATAGAGGTGATTATTAAAGTAGGTTTATCTACCATAACATAATACAAGTAACTGCTTTATAGAGGTGGTTATTAAAGTAGGTTTATCTACCATAACATAATACAAGTAACTGCTTTATAGAGGTGGTTATTAGGGTAGGTTTATCTACCATAACATAATACAAGTAACTGCTTTATAGAGGTGGTCACTAAAGTAGGTTTATCTACCATAACATAATACAAGTAACTGCTTTATAGAGGCGGTCACTAAAGTAGGTTTATCTACCATAGCATAATACAAGTAACTGCTTTATAGAGGTGGTCACTAAAGTAGATTGATCTACCATAACATAATACAAGTAACTGCTTTATAGAGATGGTTATTATAGTAGGTTTATCTACCATAACATAATACAAGTAACTGCTTTATAGAGGTAGTTACTAAAGTAGGTTTATCTACCATAACATAATACAAGTAACTGCTTTATAGAGGTGGTTATTAAAGTAGGTTTATCTACCATAACATAATACAAGTAACTGCTTTATAGAGGTGGTTATTAAGGTAGGTTTATCTACCATAACATAATACAAGTAACTGCTTTATAGAGGTGGTAACTAAAGTAGGTTTATCTACCATAACATAATACAAGTAACTGCTTTATAGAGGTGGTCACGAAAGCAGGTTTATCTACCATAACATAATAAAAGTAATTGCTTTATAGAGGTGGTCACTAAAGTAGGTTTATCTACCATAACATAATACAAGTAACTGCTTTATAGAGGTGGTCACTAAAGTAGGTTTATATACCATAACATAATACAAGTAACTGCTTTATAGAGGTGGTCACTAAAGCAGGTTTATCTACCATAACATAATACAAGTAACTGCTTTATAGAGGTGGTTACTAAAGTAAGTTTATCAACCATAACATAATACAAGTAACTGCTTTATATAGGTGGTTATTAAAGTAGGTTTATCTACCATAACATAATACAAGTAACTGCTTTATAGAGGTGGTTATTAAAGTAGGTTTATCTACCATAACATAATACAAGTAACTGCTTTATAGAGGTGGTTATTAAAGTAGGTTTATCTACCATAACATAATACAAGTAACTGCTTTATAGAGGTGGTTATTAAAGTAGGTTTATCTACCATAACATAATACAAGTAACTGCTTTATAGAGGTGGTTATTAGGGTAGGTTTATCTACCATAACATAATACAAGTAACTGCTTTATAGAGGTGGTTACTAAAGTAAGTTTATCAACCATAACATAATACAAGTAACTGCTTTATATAGGTGGTTATTAAAGTAGGTTTATCTACCATAACATAATACAAGTAACTGCTTTATAGAGGTGGTTATTAAAGTAGGTTTATCTACCATAACATAATACAAGTAACTGCTTTATAGAGGTGGTTATTAAAGTAGGTTTATCTACCATAACATAATACAAGTAACTGCTTTATAGAGGTGGTTATTAAAGTAGGTTTATCTACCATAACATAATACAAGTTACTGCTTTATAGAGGTGGTTATTAAAGTAGGTTTATCTACCATAACATAATACAAGTAACTGCTTTATAGAGGTGGTTATTAGGGTAGGTTTATCTACCATAACATAATACAAGTAACTGCTTTATAGAGGCGGTCACTAAAGTAGGTTTATCTACCATAGCATAATACAAGTAACTGCTTTATAGAGGTGGTCACTAAAGTAGATTGATCTACCATAACATTATACAAGTAACTGCTTTATAGAGATGGTTATTATAGTAGGTTTATCTACCATAACATAATACAAGTAACTGCTTTATAGAGGTGGTCACTAAAGTAGGTTTATCTACCATAACATAATACAAGTAACTGCTTTATAGAGGTGGTTATTAAAGTAGGTTTATCTACCATTACATAATACAAGTAACTGCTTTATAGAGGTGGTTATTAAGGTAGGTTTATCTACCATAACATAATACAAGTAACTGCTTTATAGAGGTGGTAACTAAAGTAGGTTTATCTACCATAACATAATACAAGTAACTGCTTTATAGAGGTGGTCACGAAAGCAGGTTTATCTACCATAACATAATAAAAGTAACTGCTTTATAGAGGTGGTCACTAAAGTAGGTTTATCTACAATAACATAATACAAGTAACTGCGTTATAGAGGTGGTTACCAAAGTAGGTTTATCTACCATAACATAATACAAGTAACTACTTAATAGAGGTGGTCACTAAAGTAAGCTTATCTATCATAACATAATACAAGTAACTGCTTTATAGAGGTGGTTATTAAAGTAGGTTTATCTACCATAACATAATACAAATAACTGTTTTATAGAGGTGGTCACTAAAGAAGGTTTATCTACCATAACATAATACAAGTAACTGCTTAATAGAGGTGGTCACTAAAGTAGATTTATCTACCTTAACATAATAAAAGTAACTGCTTTATAGAGGTGGTTATTAAAGTAGGTTTATCTACCATAACATAATACAAGTAACTGCTTTATAGAGGTGGTTATTAACGTAAGTTTATCTACCATAACATAATACAAGTAACTGCTTTATAGATGTGGTTATTAAAGTAGGTTTATCTACCATAACATAATACAAGTTACTGCTTTATAGAGGTGGTTATTAAAGTAGGTTTATCTACCATAACATAATACAAGTAACTGCTTTATAGAGGTGGTTATTAGGGTAGGTTTATCTACCATAACATAATACAAGTAACTGCTTTATAGAGGTGGTTATTAGGGTAGGTTTATCTACCATAACATAATACAAGTAACTGCTTTATAGAGGCGGTCACTAAAGTAGGTTTATCTACCATAGCATAATACAAGTAACTGCTTTATAGAGGTGGTCACTAAAGTAGATTGATCTACCATAACATTATACAAGTAACTGCTTTATAGAGATGGTTATTATAGTAGGTTTATCTACCATAACATAATACAAGTAACTGCTTTATAGAGGTGGTCACTAAAGTAGGTTTATCTACCATAACATAATACAAGTAACTGCTTTATAGAGGTGGTTATTAAAGTAGGTTTATCTACCATTACATAATACAAGTAACTGCTTTATAGAGGTGGTTATTAAGGTAGGTTTATCTACCATAACATAATACAAGTAACTGCTTTATAGAGGTGGTAACTAAAGTAGGTTTATCTACCATAACATAATACAAGTAACTGCTTTATAGAGGTGGTCACGAAAGCAGGTTTATCTACCATAACATAATAAAAGTAACTGCTTTATAGAGGTGGTCACTAAAGTAGGTTTATCTACAATAACATAATACAAGTAACTGCGTTATAGAGGTGGTTACCAAAGTAGGTTTATCTACCATAACATAATACAAGTAACTACTTAATAGAGGTGGTCACTAAAGTAAGCTTATCTATCATAACATAATACAAGTAACTGCTTTATAGAGGTGGTTATTAAAGTAGGTTTATCTACCATAACATAATACAAATAACTGTTTTATAGAGGTGGTCACTAAAGAAGGTTTATCTACCATAACATAATACAAGTAACTGCTTAATAGAGGTGGTCACTAAAGTAGATTTATCTACCTTAACATAATAAAAGTAACTGCTTTATAGAGGTGGTTATTAAAGTAGGTTTATCTACCATAACATAATACAAGTAACTGCTTTATAGAGGTGGTTATTAACGTAAGTTTATCTACCATAACATAATACAAGTAACTGCTTTATAGATGTGGTTATTAAAGTAGGTTTATCTACCATAACATATTACAAGTAACTGCTTTATAGAGGTGGTCACTAAAGTAGGTTTATCTACCATAACATAATACAAGTAACTGCTTTATAGAGGTGGTCACTAAAGTAGGTTTATCTACCATAACATAATACAGGTAACTGCTTTATAGAGGCGGTCACTAAAGTAGGTTTATCTACCATAGCATAATACAAGTAACTGCTTTATAGAGGTGGTCACTAAAGTAGATTGATCTACCATAACATAATACAAGTAACTGCTTTATAGAGATGGTTATTATAGTAGGTTTATCTACCATAACATAATACAAGTAACTGCTTTATAGAGGTGGTTACTAAAGTAGGTTTATCTACCATAACATAATACAAGTAACTGCTTTATAGAGGTGGTTATTAAAGTAGGTTTATCTACCATAACATAATACAAGTAACTGCTTTATAGAGGTGGTTATTAAAGAAGGTTTATCTACCATAACATAATACAAGTAACTGCTTTATAGAGGTGGTAACTAAAGTAGGTTTATCTACCATAACATAATACAAGTAACTGCTTTATAGAGGTGGTCACTAAAGTAGATTTATCTACAATAACATAATACAAGTAACTGCTTTATAGAGGTGGTTATTAAAGTGGGTTTATCTACCATAACATAATACAAATAACTGTTTTATAGAGGTGGTCACTAAAGAAAGTTTATCTACCATAACATAATACAAGTAACTGCTTTATAGAGGTGATCACTAAAGTAGATTTATCTACCATAACATAATACAAGTAACTGCTTTATAGAGGTGGTTATTAAAGTAGGTTTATCTACCATAACATAATACAAATAACTGTTTTATAGAGGTGGTCACTAAAGAAGGTTTATCTACCATAACATAATACAAGTAACTGCTTTATAGAGGTGGTCACTAAAGTAGATTTATCTACCTTAACATAATAAAAGTAACTGCTTTATAGAGGTGGTTATTAAAGTAGGTTTATCTACCATAACATAATACAAGTAACTGCTTTATAGAGGTGGTTATTAACGTAGGTTTATCTACCATAACATAATACAAGTAACTGCTTTATAGATGTGGTTATTAAAGTAGGTTTAACTACCATAACATATTACAAGTAACTGCTTTATAGAGGTGGTCACTAAAGTAGGTTTATCTACCATAACATAATACAAGTAACTGCTTTATAGAGGTGGTCACTAAAGTAGGTTTATCTACCATAACATAATACAAGTAACTGCTTTATAGAGGCGGTCACTAAAGTAGGTTTATCTACCATAGCATAATACAAGTAACTGCTTTATAGAGGTGGTCACTAAAGTAGATTTATCTACCATAACATAATACAAGTAACTGCTTTATAGAGGTGGTTACTAAAGTAGGTTTATCTACCATAACATAATACAAGTAACTGCTTTATAGAGGTGGTTATTAAAGTAGGTTTATCTACCATAACATAATACAAGTAACTGCTTTATAGAGGTGGTTATTAAAGTAGGTTTATCTACCATAACATAATACAAGTAACTGCTTTATAGAGGTGGTCACGAAAGCAGGTTTATCTACCATAACATAATAAAAGTAACTGCTTTATAGAGGTGGTCACTAAAGTAGGTTTATCTACAATAACATAATACAAGTAACTGCGTTATAGAGGTGGTTACCAAAGTAGGTTTATCTACCATAACATAATACAAGTAACTACTTAATAGAGGTGGTCACTAAAGTAAGCTTATCTATCATAACATAATACAAGTAACTGCTTTATAGAGGTGGTTATTAAAGTAGGTTTATCTACCATAACATAATACAAGTAACTACTTTATAGAGGTGGTCACTAAAGAAATTTTATCTACCATAACATAATACAAGTAACTGCTTTATAGAGGTGGTCACTAAAGTAGGTTTATCTACCAAAACATAATACAAGTAACTGCTTTATAGAGGTGGTCACTAAAGTAGGTTTATCTACCATAACATAATACAAGTAACTGCTTTATAGAGGTGGTCACTAAAGCAGGTTTATCTACCATAACATAATACAAGTAACTGCTTTATAGAGGTGGTTACTAAAGTAAGTTTATCAACCATAACATAATACAAGTAACTGCTTTATATAGGTGGTTATTAAAGTAGGTTTATCTACCATAACATAATACAAGTAACTGCTTTATAGAGGTGGTTATTAAAGTAGGTTTATCTACCATAACATAATACAAGTAACTGCTTTATAGAGGTGGTTATTAAAGTAGGTTTATCTACCATAACATAATACAAGTAACTGCTTTATAGAGGTTGTTATTAAAGTAGGTTTATCTACCATAACATAATACAAGTTACTGCTTTATAGAGGTGGTTATTAAAGTAGGTTTATCTACCATAACATAATACAAGTAACTGCTTTATAGAGGTGGTTATTAGGGTAGGTTTATCTACCATAACATAATACAAGTAACTGCTTTATAGAGGTGGTCACTAAAGTAGGTTTATCTACCATAACATAATACAAGTAACTGCTTTATAGAGGCGGTCACTAAAGTAGGTTTATCTACCATAGCATAATACAAGTAACTGCTTTATAGAGGTGGTCACTAAAGTAGATTGATCTACCATAACATAATACAAGTAACTGCTTTATAGAGATGGTTATTATAGTAGGTTTATCTACCAAAACATAATACAAGTAACTGCTTTATAGAGGTGGTTACTAAAGTAGGTTTATCTACCATAACATAATACAAGTAACTGCTTTATAGAGGTGGTTATTAAAGTAGGTTTATCTACCATAGCATAATACAAGTAACTGCTTTATAGAGGTGGTTATTAAGGTAGGTTTATCTACCATAACATAATACAAGTAACTGCTTTATAGAGGTGGTAACTAAAGTAGGTTTATCTACCATAACATAATACAAGTAACTGCTTTATAGAGGTGGTCACGAAAGCAGGTTTATCTACCATAACATAATAAAAGTAACTGCTTTATAGAGGTGGTCACTAAAGTAGGTTTATCTACAATAACATAATACAAGTAACTGCGTTATAGAGGTGGTTACCAAAGTAGGTTTATCTACCATAACATAATACAAGTAACTACTTAATAGAGGTGGTCACTAAAGTAAGCTTATCTATCATAACATAATACAAGTAACTGCTTTATAGAGGTAGTTATTAAAGTAGGTTTATCTACCATAACATAATACAAGTAACTACTTTATAGAGGTGGTCACTAAAGAAATTTTATCTACCATAACATAATACAAGTAACTGCTTTATAGAGGTGGTCACTAAAGTAGGTTTATCTACCATAACATAATACAAGTAACTGTTTTATAGAGGTGATCACTAAAGTAGGTTTATATACCATAACATAATACAAGTAACTGCTTTATAGAGGTGGTCACTAAAGCAGGTTTATCTACCATAACATAATACAAGTAACTGCTTTATAGAGGTGGTTACTAAAGTAAGTTTATCAACCATAACATAATACAAGTAACTGCTTTATATAGGTGGTTATTAAAGTAGGTTTATCTACCATAACATAATACAAGTAACTGCTTTATAGAGGTGGTTATTAAAGTAGGTTTATCTACCATAACATAATACAAGTAACTGCTTTATAGAGGTGGTTATTAAAGTAGGTTTATCTACCATAACATAATACAAGTAACTGCTTTATAGAGGTGGTTATTAAAGTAGGTTTATCTACCATAACATAATACAAGTAACTGCTTTATAGAGGTGGTTATTAGGGTAGGTTTATCTACCATAACATAATACAAGTAACTGCTTTATAGAGGTGATCTCTAAAGTAGGTTTATCTACCATAACATAATACAAGTAACTGATTTATAGAGGTGGTTATTAAAGAAGGTTTATCTACCATTACTAAAAAACAAATTGTAAATCATACAAAACACAACACTAACAAAGAAGGAGAACTACTTAAGTCTAGAAAGGTCAGGAGTGGGTTCATGTACATTACCATTGTTATTTAGAACTAGGTACTATATAATGTCAGCTATTTTTGTATGGATACCGGACGAGAGTATCTGTAATAAATTGAAAACCAAAGCATACTGTCGGCACATCATTATGTTATCTCTAAAGACTTGGGAACTGCCGGTCCGTCCGTCCGTAGTGCATTAAACAGTTACATCTAGTATTTGGGCACATCAAAGTAGTTTGACGCCGCCACTTGTACTGAAGTACCTGTGTCAAAGTAGACAAGTGAGCCTTCCTGTGTTTTTGTGCTAGGGGTAACTACTTTCCCCTTTCTATGTTTTTGTGTTAGGGGTAACTACTTTCCCCTTTCTATGGTTTTGTGTTAGGGGTAACTACTTTCCCCTTTCTATGTTTTTGTGTTAGGGGTAACTACTTTCCCCTTCCTATGTATTTGTGTTAGGGGTAACTACTCTCCCCTTTCTTTGTTTTTGTGTTAGGGGTAACTACTTTCCCCTTTCTATGTCGTTATGTTAGAGGTAACTACATTCCCCTTTCTATGTTTTTGTGTTAGGGGTAACTACTTTCCCCTTTCTATGTTTTTGTGTTAGGGGTAACTACTTTCCCCTTTCTATGTTTTTGTGTTAGGGGTAACTACTTTCCCCTTTCTATGTTTTTATGTTAGGGGTAACTACTTTCCTCTTTCTATGTTTTTGTGTTAGGGGTAACTACTTTCCCCTTTCCATGTTTTTGTGTTAGGAGTAACTACTTTCCCCTTTCTATATATTTGTGTTAGGGGTAACTTCTTTCCCCTTTCTATGTTTTTATGTTAGGGGTAACTACTTTCCTCTTTCTATGTTTTTGTGTTAGGGGTAACTACTTTCCCCTTTCCATGTTTTTGTGTTAGGAGTAACTACTTTCCCCTTTCTATATATTTGTGTTAGGGGTAACTTCTTTCCCCTTTCTATGTTTTTGTGTTAGGGGTAAATACTTTCCCCTTTCTATGTGTTTGTGTTAGGGGTAACTACTTTCACCTTTCTATGTTTTTGTGATAGGGGTAACTACTTTCCCCTTCCTGTGTTTTTGTGTTAGGGGTAACTACTTTCACCTTTCTATGTTTTTGTGTTAGGGGTAACTACTTTCATCTTTCTATGTTTTTGTGATAGGGGTAACTACTTTCCCCTTCCTGTGTTTTTGTGTTAGGGGTAACTATTTTCCTCTTTCTATGTTTTTATGTTAGGGGTAACTACTTTCCCCTTTCTATGTTTTTGTGTTAGGGGTAACTACTTTCCCCTTTCTATGTTTTTGTGTTAGGGGTAACTACTTTCCCCTTTCTATGTTTTTGTGTTAGGGGTAACTACTTTCATCTTTCTATGTTTTTGTGTTAGGGGTAACTACTTTCACCTTTCTATGTTTTTGTGTTAGGGGTAACTTATTTCCTATTTCTATGTTTTTGTGATAGGGGTAACTACTTTCCCCCTCCTGTGTTTTTGTGTTAGGGGTAACTACTTTCCCCTTTCTATGTTTTTGTGTTAGGGGTAACTACTTTCCCCTTTCTATGTTTTTCTGTTAGGAGTAACTACTTTCCCCTTTCTATGTTTTTATGTTAGGGGTAACTACTTTCCCCTTTCTATGTTTTTTTGCTAGGGGTAACTACTTTCCCCTTTCTGTGTTTATGTGTTAGGGGTAACTACTTTCCCCTTTCTATGGTTTTGTGTTAGGGGTAACTACTTTCCCCTTTCTATGTTTTTGTGTTAGGGGTAACTACTTTCCCCTTCCTATGTATTTGTGTTAGGGGTAACTACTCTCCCCTTTCTTTGTTTTTGTGTTAGGGGTAACTACTTTCCCCTTTCTATGTTGTTATGTTAGGGGTAACTACATTCCCCTTTCTATGTTTTTGTGTTAGGGGTAACTACTTTCCCCTTTCTATGTTTTTGTGTTAGGGGTAACTACTTTCCCCTTTCTATGTTTTTGTGCTAGGGGTAACTACTTTCCCCTTTCTATGTTTTTATGTTAGGGGTAACTACTTTCCTCTTTCTATGTTTTTGTGTTAGGGGTAACTACTTTCCCCTTTCCATGTTTTTGTGTTAGGAGTAACTACTTTCCCCTTTCTATATATTTGTGTTAGGGGTAACTTCTTTCCCCTTTCTATGTTTTTATGTTAGGGGTAACTACTTTCCTCTTTCTATGTTTTTGTGTTAGGGGTAACTACTTTCCCCTTTCCATGTTTTTGTGTTAGGAGTAACTACTTTCCCCTTTCTATATATTTGTGTTAGGGGTAACTTCTTTCCCCTTTCTATGTTTTTGTGTTAGGGGTAAATACTTTCCCCTTTCTATGTGTTTGTGTTAGGGGTAACTACTTTCACCTTTCTATGTTTTTGTGATAGGGGTAACTACTTTCCCCTTCCTGTGTTTTTGTGTTAGGGGTAACTACTTTCACCTTTCTATGTTTTTGTGTTAGGGGTAACTACTTTCATCTTTCTATGTTTTTGTGATAGGGGTAACTACTTTCCCCTTCCTGTGTTTTTGTGTTAGGGGTAACTATTTTCCCCTTTCTATGTTTTTATGTTAGGGGTAACTACTTTCCCCTTTCTATGTTTTTGTGTTAGGGGTAACTACTTTCCCCTTTCTATGTTTTTGTGTTAGGGGTAACTACTTTCCCCTTTCTATGTTTTTGTGTTAGGGGTAACTACTTTCATCTTTCTATGTTTTTGTGTTAGGGGTAACTACTTTCACCTTTCTATGTTTTTGTGTTAGGGGTAACTAATTTCCTATTTCTATGTTTTTGTGATAGGGGTAACTACTTTCCCCCTCCTGTGTTTTTGTGTTAGGGGTAACTACTTTCCCCTTTCTATGTTTTTGTGTTAGGGGTAACTACTTTCCCCTTTCTATGTTTTTCTGTTAGGAGTAACTACTTTCCCCTTTCTATGTTTTTATGTTAGGGGTAACTACTTTCCCCTTTCTATGTTTTTTTGCTAGGGGTAACTACTTTCCCCTTTCTGTGTTTATGTGTTAGGGGTAACTACTTTCCCCTTTCTTTGTTTTTGTGTTAGGGGTAACTACTTTCCCCTTTCTATGTTTTTTGTGTTAGGGGTAACTACTTTCCCCATTCTATGTTTTTGTGTTAGGGGTAACTACTTTCCCCTTTCTATGTTTTTGTGTTAGGAGTAACTACTTTCCCCTTTCTGTATATTTGTGTTAGGGGTAACTTCTTTCCCCTTTCTATGTTTTTATGTTAGGGATAACTACTTTCCCCTTTCTATGCTTTTGTGCTAGGGGTAACTACTTTCCCCTTTCTATGTGTTTGTGTTAAGGGTAACTACTTTCCCCTTTCTATGTTTTTATGTTAGGGGTAACTACTTTCCCCTTTCTATGTTTTTGTGCTAGGGGTAACTACTTTCCCCTTTCTATGTTTTTGTGTTAGGGGTAACTACTTTCCCCTTTCTATGTTTTTATGTTAGGGGTAACTACTTTCCCCTTTCTATGTTTTTGTGCTAGGGGTAACTACTTTCCCCTTTCTATGTTTTTGTGTTAGGGGTAACTACTTTCCCCTTTCTATGTTTTTATGTTACGGGTAACTACTTTCCCCTTTCTATGTTTTTGTGCTAGGGGTAACTACTTTTCCCTTCCTGTGTTTTTGTGTTAGGGGTAACTACTTTCACCTTTCTATGTTTTTATGTTAGGGGTAACTACTTTCCCCTTTCTATGTTTTTGTGCTAGGGGTAACTACTTTCCCCTTTCTATGTTTTTGTGTTACGGGTAATTACTTTCCCCTTTCTTTGTTTTTGTGTTAGGGGTAACTACTTTCCCCTTTCTATGTTTTTTGTGTTAGGGGTAACTACTTTCCCCTTTCTATGTTTTTGTGCTAGGGGTAACTACTTTCCCCTTTCTATGTTTTTGTGTTAGGGTTAACTACTTTCACCTTTCTATGTTTTTGTGTTAGGGGTAACTACTTTCCCCTTTCTATGTTTTTGTGTTAGGGGTAACTACTTTCCCCTTTCTATGTTTTTATGTTAGGGGTAACTACTTTCCCCTTTCTATGTTTTTATGTTAGGGGTAACTACTTTCCCCTTTCTATGTTTTTGTGTTAGGGGTAACTACTTTCCCCTTTCTATGTTTTTTGTGTTAGGGGTAACTACTTTCCCCTTTCTATGTTTTTGTGCCAGGGGTAACTACTTTCCCCTTTCTATGTTTTTGTGTTAGGGGTAACTACTTTCACCTTTCTATGTTTTTGTGTTAGGGGTAACTACTTTCACCTTTCTATGTTTTTGTGTTAGGGGTAACTACTTTCCCCTTTCTATGTTTTTATGTTAGGGGTAACTACTTTTCCCTTTCTATGTTTTTATGTTAGGGGTAACTACTTTCCCCTTTCTATGTTTTTATGTTAGGGGTAACTACTTTCCCCTTTCTATGTTTTTGTGCTAGGGGTAACTACTTTCCCCTTTCTATGTTTTTGTGTTAGGGGTAACTACTTTCCCCTTTCTATGTTTTTGTGTTAGGGGTAACTACTTTCCCCTTTCTATGTTTTTGTGCTAGGGGTAACTACTTTCACCTTTCTATGTTTTTGTGTTAGGGGTAACTACTTTCACCTTTCTATGTTTTTGTGTTAGGGGTAACTACTTTCCCTTTTCTATGTTTTTATGTTAGGGGTAACTACTTTCCCCTTTCTATGTTTTTATGCAAGGGGTAACTACTTTCCCCTTTCTATGTTTTTATGTTAGGGGTAACTACTTTCCCCTTTCTATGTTTTTGTGCTAGGGGTAACTACTTTCCCCTTTCTATGTTTTTGTGCTATGGGTAACTACTTTCCCCTTTCTATGTTTTTGTGTTAGGGGTAACTACTTTCACCTTTCTATGTTTTTGTGTTAGGTGTAACTACTTTCCCCTTTCTATGTTTTTGTGTTAGGGGTAACTACTTTCCCCTTTCTATGTTTTTATGTTAGGGGTAACTACTTTCCCCTTTCTATGTTTTTATGCTAGGGTTAACTACTTTCCCCTTTCTATGTTTTTATGTTAGGGGTAACTACTTTCCCCTTTCTATGTTTTTGTTCTAGGGGTAACTACTTTCCCCTTTCTATGTTTTTGTGCTAGGGGTAACTACTTTCACCTTTCTATGTTTTTATGTTAGGGGTAACTACTTTCCCCTTTCTATGTTTTTATGTTAGGGGTAACTACTTTCCCCTTTCTATGTTTTTGTGTTAGGGGTAACTACTTTCCCCTTTCTATGTTTTTATGTTAGGGGTAACTACTTTCCCCTTTCTATGTTTTTATGTTAGGGGTAACTGCTTTCCCCTTTCTATGTTTTTGTGCTACGGTTAATTACTTTCCCCTTTCTATCATATTCGTAATGAAAAATTCGAACTGCTCCAACGATGCGGTATTTTTGTTTTTTGTTTTGTTACTTCACATACATGTATTCATGAAAACATAGTGTAAGCTTTCTTTACTAACTTCACATAAATATATGTATAGAAAACAGGTAGTGTAGGTTTTATTTACTTACCTTGACACTTAGTTCCCCCGTAGCCCGTTGGGCATATGCAATACCAGCTAGACCCAGATACCTTACAAGTACCGCCATATTCACATCTAATGCCGTAACAGGGAGTATCTGCAAGTAGAAGAATGCCATCAAACCTGGATCATATGACCTTCAAAGGCAATACTTTGGAAAAATCACATAATACACGTAGTTTCTTAATACATGTTTAATGAATATGAACTTTACTGTAAAAGTAAATTAAACTTACGATAACATAATACAAGTAACTGCTTTATAGAGGTGGTCACTAAAGAAGGTTTATATACCATAACATAATACAAGTAAATGCTTTTTAGAGGTGGTCACTAAAGAAGGTTTATCTATCATAACATAATACAAGTAACTGCTTTATAGAGATGGTCACTAAAGAAGGTTTATCTATCATAACATAATACAAGTAACTGCTTTATAGAGATGGTCACTAAAGAAGGTTTATCTACCATAACATAATACAAGTAACTGCTTTATAGAGGTGGTCACTAAAGTACGTTTATCTACAATAACATAATACAAGTAACTGCTTTATAGAGGTGGTCACTAAAGCAAGTTTATCTACAATAACATAATACAAGTAGCTGCTTTATAGAGGTGGTCACTAAAGCAAGTTTATCTACAATAACATAATACAAGTAACTGCTTTATAGAAGTGGTCACTAAAGTAGGTTTATCTACCATAACATAATACAAGTAACTGTTTAATAGAGGTGGTCACTAAAGTAGGTTTATCTACCATAACAAAATACAAGTAACTGCTTTATAGAGGTGGTCACTAAAGTACGTGTATCTACCAAAACATAATACAAGTAACAGTTTTATAGAGGTGGTCACTAAAGTACGTTTATCTACCATAACATAATACAAGTAACTGCATTATAGAGGTGGTCACTAAAGTAGGTTTATCTACCATAATATAATACAAGTAATTGCTTTATAGAGGTGGTCACTAAAGAAGGTTTATCTACCATATCATAATAAAAGTAAATGCTTTATAGAGGTGGTCACTAAAGAAGGTTTATCTACCATAACATAATACAAGTAACTGCTTTATAGAGGTGGTCACTAAAGAAGGTTTATCTACCATAACATAATACAAGTAACTGTTTAATAGAGGTGGTCACTAAAGTAGGTTTATCTACCATAACAAAATACAAGTAACTGCTTTATAGAGGTGGTCACTAAAGTACGTGTATCTACCAAAACATAATACAAGTAACAGTTTTATAGAGGTGGTCACTAAAGTACGTTTATCTACCATAACATAATACAAGTAACTGCATTATAGAGGTGGTCACTAAAGTAGGTTTATCTACCATAATATAATACAAGTAATTGCTTTATAGAGGTGGTCACTAAAGAAGGTTTATCTACCATATCATAATAAAAGTAAATGCTTTATAGAGGTGGTCACTAAAGAAGGTTTATCTACCATAACATAATACAAGTAACTGCTTTATAGAGGTGGTCACTAAAGTAGGTTTATCTACCATAGCATAATACAAGTAACTGCTTTATAGAGGTGGTCACTAAAGAAGGTTTATCTACCATAAGATAATACAAGTAACTGTTTTATAGAGGTGGTCACTAAAGTACGTTTATCTACCATAACATAATACAAGTAACTGTTTGATAGGGGTGGTCACTAAAGTAGATTTATCTACCATAACATAATACAAGTAACTGCTTTATAGAGGTAGTCACTAAAGTATGTTATCTACCATAACATAATACAAGTAACTGATTTATAGAGGTGGTCACTAAAATACGTTTATCTACCATAACATAATACAAGAAACTGCTTGATAGAGGTGGTCACTAAAGTAGGTTTATCTACCATAACATAATACAAGTAATTGTTTGATAGAGGTGGTAACTAAAGTACGTTTATCTACCATAACATAATACAAGTAACTTCTTTATAGAGGTGGTCACTAAAGTAGGTTTATCTACCATAACATAATACAAGTAACTTCTTTATAGAGGTGGTCACTAAAGTAGGTTTATCTACCATAACATAATACAAGTAACTGCTTTATAGAGGTGGTTATTAGGGTAGGTTTATCTACCATAACATAATACAAGTAACTGATTTATAGAGGTGGTTATTCAAGTAGGTTTATCTACCATAACTTATAAAAAAAATTGTAAATCATACAAAACACAACACTAACAAAGAAGGAGAACTACTTAAGTCTAGAAAGGTCAGGAGTGGGTTCATGTACATTACCATTGTTATTTAGAACTAGGTACTATATAATGTCAGCTATTTTTGTATGGATACCGGACGAGAGTATCTGTAATAAATTGAAAACCAAAGCATACTGTCGGCACATCATTATGTTATCTCTAAAGACTTGGGAACTGCCGGTCCGTCCGTCCGTAGTGTATTAAACAGTTACATCTAGTATTTGGGAACATCAAAGTAGTTTGACGCCGCCACTTGTATTGAAGTACCCGTGTCAAGGTAGACAAGTGAGCCTTCCTGTGTTTTTGTGCTAGGGGTAACTACTTTCCACTTTCTATGTTATTGTGTTAAGGGTAACTACTTTCCCCTTCCTGTGTTTTTGTGTTAGAGATAACTACTTTCCACTTTCTATGTTTTTGTGCTAGGGGTAACTACTTTCCCCTTTCTATGTTTTTGTGTTAGGGGTAACTACTTTCCCCTTTCTATGTTTTTGTGTTAGGGGTAACTACTTTCCCATTTCTATCATATTCGTAATGGTAAATTCGAACTGCTCCAACGATGCGGTATTTTTGTTTTTTGTTTTGTTACTTCACATACATGTATTCATGAAAACATAGTGTAAGCTTTCTTTACTAACTTCACATAAATGTATGCATAGAAAACATGCAGTGTAGGTTTTATTTACTTACTTTGACAGTTAGTTCCCCCGTAGCCCCTTGGGCATATGCAATCCCAGCTAGATCCAGATACTTTACAAGTGCCGCCATATTCACATCTAATGCCGTAACAGGGATTATCTGCAAGTTGAAGAAATACCATCAAACCTGTCGTATGTGTCCTTCCCAGGGAACACAGTAATAGGGTCACATAATACCTGTGGTTGCTTTATACAGGTTTGACTAACATGAAATGTACTGTGAAGGGAAATTAAACTTAAGATCACATAATACAAGTTAGAGTTTAATACAGGTAGTCATTAACTGCTTTATAGAGGTGGTCATTAAAGTCGGTTGGACCGTATATTTGTTGTTTTTCGGCATCTATTGGAGATTTGATGGTCGCAAATTGAGCTTACTGTTAACGCGTTACGTAGAATAGTAACGAATCAAGTCCGTCGATAGAATAAATAATTCATACAGAACTTTGCGTTCCTTATAAGATGAATTGCTGTTAAAATTGAATATAAAATCCCAGATGATTTTATTGTCCCATTATACAGAATTTATTCATTTTTAAATGTCGTTCATATATGTACTATTTATAGCAGATAATATGGGTTAGCGTTATGGTGTTTAACGCCACTTTCAACAATATTTCAGTTTTATCATGGCGTGGAATTTTATTGGTGGAGGAAAGTGGATTACCCAGAGAAAACCACAGACCTCTCGCAAGTCACTGACAAACTGTATCACATAATGTTGTATCGAGTACACCTCGCATGAGCGGGAGTCGAATTCACAACGTTATCTTTGAATAAAGTTATTTTACAAAATTTTATGCTATGAAGATAAATTATATTTATCAAATTTGTATTTTATATTGTAATTTGTTTGTATCAAAACATTGTGTGTATAAAATCATGTATGCATAAATCTACTCTTAGAAAAATAAACAAATTACAAAACAAAAAAGTTTTCAAAACTGTCAAGCAAACAAAAGACACTTTGGTTTCAAAGTATACGTTTATCCTTGTATCCTTTGTTAGCAGGACAACATATGTTTCCATACTACGGAGCACCCAACTTCACCCCTTGTGCTTAGTGGGGTTTGTGTTGGTCAATATTCCTTGTCAGATTGGTTAGAACAATTAGGTCTCTAGTACAAGGTCGGATTCACAAACTCAAAAATTGTGTTAATAGTCGACCTAAGTCTGTATTTAAAGACCAAGAAACTGTTAAGTGTTTTTCCTCTCTTCATGACAAATATGTTATCGTTCCTGCGGACAAGGCTTCCAGCAATATCGTGTTTGTATGTAAATCATATTACTTCGAATGCCTAATCAAGGAATTAGGCATACATAGCAACACCTCTAGTAATACCACATACAAACCAACTTCGTTCGACAAAGATGAAATCCTAGCTAACCACAGATCATTCATGACCTCTTTAAACATTCCATCTGGTAAAGAGTCTGAGGATTTACCCTATTTATATTGGATACCTAAACTCCATAAGACACCATACAAAGAAAGGTACATAGCGGGATCATCAACTTGTTCGACGAAAGAATTGTCTATTCACCTGACAAAGATTCTGTCTGCAGTAAAAGAGGGACAACAGAAATATTGTGAAACTGTTTACTCGCGTAGTGGCATAAATCACATGTGGATTTTGAAAAACTCTAAGATCTTTTGGATAACCTGAAATTAAGATCTTTCTCTCAGGTATCCTCCATCAAAACTTTTGATTTTTCAACTCTATATACCACCCTACCGCATGTCAAATTAAAAACCCGCTTAAAAGAAACAATTCATAAGGCTTTTAGTCATAGAAACTATGGCTCAAAATGTGTTGTGTTAGGCTACAATTCCACATATTTTTCAAACAAAATTCATAAAGGTAAAACATGCTACTCCGAGGAACAAGTGATCAGTATGCTGGAGTTCCTCATCGATAACATATGTGTCTCCTTTGGAGGGACACTGTTTCAGCAGGTCGTCGGCATACCAATGGGTACGAATGGTGCCCCTCTTCTAGTCGATTTATTTTTATACTCATATGAGTCGGAGTTTCTTCAAAAGCTTGTAAAAGATAAGAAGATTCATGAGGCTAGAGCCTTTAATTTCACATACAGGTATATTGATGACGTTTTATCTATCAATAATTCTAGATTTGCAGAATTTCTTCCATTGATATATCCTCCAGAGCTGGAAGTTAAAGAGACCACCGATACAGCTTCGTCCGCATCATTTTTGGACTTATACCTCGAATTTGAAGACAGTGGTCAACTCAGTACTAAAATATATGATAAGCGGGATGACTTCAATTTTAAATTCATAAATTTTCCAAACATGTGCAGCAATATACCAGCTTCTCCTGCATATGGTGTATACATCTCACAATTGATTCGCTATGCAAGGGCCAGTAGCAATTATTCTGATTTCCTGAAACGTCATCTTCATCTGAGAAACAGGCTACTGGACCAGGGCTATAAAAAGATTCACCTTATTCGATCTCTTAAAAAGTTTATATTCCGATACCAATATCTTGTCGAAATATATTCCGTCTCTGCAGAAAAAATTATAAGCGATGCATTTTCATATAGTGAAAATGTATAAAGATAAAGAAGTCAAAAATTTTTTTTGTCAATGTGTGACGTAAAAATATTTTTGACATTTACGTCACCGAATATGGTACTGCTTTGACAACTATTTTACCTATTTTGTTCCTGTATTTAAATACTGTTACAGTGACAGCCGCAACCTTTGAACCGTAATGAGAGCGGGAGGTTTGGCGCCTTAAAATCTGATTCAACCCACCATTTCTTTAGAAATGCCTGTACCAAGTCAGGGTCATTACGGTTTTCAGTTTTCCAGTTGTTGACTGATTTTGTCTGTTTATATAATTATGAGTTTTGACTTTCCCTTTGTAAGATTGTTCCGAGTTCGGTAGTTTTGTTATTACCCTTATTCAGTGTATTCGTAGTTTTTTGTCAGCCATATTTATTTGTATATTAATGTCATGTATTTGTTATTGAAGTAATATACTGACCTTTTAACACTTATTACCAATAATGAAAATTCTCAATTTGCAGCGTAAATAATCGATGATTCTCAAATCGAAGTTGGATTGTGTAATTTTTCCGCAAAAGTAATACACTTTTATTTTTACGAAATAAATTATATAAGCGTAAATAAATGTTCATTCATTGTCCGGGGGAGATGCAAATTGCTACATATATATACAAGACCGCAAACTTCCGTGGCTTTGTAAAGGTACTTCTCTAAAAAGTGGGTTATACTCTTAATAACATGGTGTGGTCATGTATTAAGAATAATTTATACTCTTAATAATATGGCGTGGTCGTGTATTAAGTATAATCTATACTCTTAATAACATGGTGTGGTCATGTATTAAGTATAATCTATACTCTTAATAACATGGTGTGGTCATGTATTAAGTATAATCTATGCTCTTAATAACATGGTGTGGTCATGTATTAAGTATAATCTATACTCTTAATAACATGGTGTGGTCGTGTATTAAGTATAATCTATACTCTTAATAACATGGTGTGGTCATGTATTAAGTATAATTTATACTCTTAATAAAATGGCGTGGTCCTGTATTAAGTATAATCTATACTCTTAATAACATGGTGTGGTCATGTATTAAGTATAATCTATACCATTAATAACATGGCGTGATCATGTATTAAGTATAATCTATACTCTTAATAACATGGTGTGGTCATGTATTAAGTATAATTTATACTCTTAATAAAATGGCGTGGTCCTGTATTAAGTATAATCTATACTCTTAATAACATGGTGTGGTCATGTATTAAGTATAATCTATACTCTTAATAGCATGGTGTGGTCATGTATTAAGTATAATCTATACTCTTAATAACATGGCGTGATCATATATTAAGTATAATCTATACTCTTAATAACATGGCGTGGTCTTGTATTAAGTATAATCTATACTCTTAATAACATGGTGTGGTCGTGTATTAAGTATAATCTATACTCTTAATAACATGGTGTGGTCATGTATTAAGTATAATCTATACTCTTAATAAAATGGTGTGGTCGTGTATTAAGTATAATCTATACTCTTAATAACATAAGGTGGTCATGTATTAAGTATAATCTATACTCTTAATAACATGGTGTGGTCATGTATTAAGTATAATTTATACTCTTAATAACATGGTGTGGTCGTGTATTAAGTATAATTTATACTCTTAATAACATGGTGTGGTCATGTATTAAGTATAATCTATACTCTTAATAACAAGGTGTGGTCGTGTATCAAGTATATTCTATACTCTTAATAACATGGTGTGTGGTGTGATCGTGTAGTAAGTATAATCTATACTCTTAATAACATGGTGTGGTCATGTATTAAGTATAATTTATACTCTTAATAAAATGGCGTGGTCATGTATAAAGTATAATCTATACTCTTAATAACATGGTGTGGTCATGTATTAAGTATAATCTATACTCTTAATAACATGGTGTGGTCATGTATTAAGTATAATCTATACTCTTAATAACATGGCGTGGTCTTGTATTAAGTATAATCTATACTCTTAATAACATGGTGTTGTCATGTATTAAGTATAATTTATACTCTTAATAACATGGCGTGGTCGTGTATTAAGTATAATCTATACTCTTAATAACATGGTGTGGTCTTGTATTAAGTATAATCTATACTCTTAATAACATGGTGTGGTCATGTAATAAGTATAATCTATACTCTTAATAACATGGTGTGGTCAAGTATTAAGTATAATCTATACTCTTAATAACATGGCGTGGTCGTGTATTAAGTATAATTTATACTCTTAATAACATGGCGTGGTCGTGTATTAAGTATAATCTATACTCTTAATAACATGGCGTGGTCGTGTATTAAGTATAATCTATACTCTTAATAACATGGTGTGGTCATGTATTAAGTATAATCTATACTCTTAATAACATGGTGTGGTCATGTATTAAGTATAATCTATACTCTTAATAAAATGGTGTGGTTGTGTATTAAGTATAATCTATTCTCTTAATAACATGGTGTGGTCGTGTATTAAGTATAATCTATACTCTTAATAACATGGTGTGGTCATGTATTAAATATAATCTATACTCTTAATAAAATGGCGTGGTCGTGTATTAAGTATAATCTACACTCTTAATAACATGGTGTGGTCTTGTATTAAGTATAATCTATACTCTTAATAAAATGGCGTGGTCAAGTATTAAGTATAATCTATACTCTTAATAGCATGGTGTTGTCATGTATTAAGTATAATCTATACTCTTAATAACATGGTGTGGTCATGTATTAAGCATAATCTATGCTCTTAATAAAATGGTGTGGTCGTGTATTAAGTATAATCTATACTCTTAATAACATGGCGTGATCATGTATTAAGTATAATCTATACTCTTAATAACATGGCGTGGTCTTGTATTAAGTATAATCTATATTCTTAATAACATGGTGTGGTCATGTATTAAGTATAATCTATACTCTTAATAAAATGGCGTGGTCGTGTATTAAGTATAATCTATACTCTTAATAACATGGTGTGGTCTTGTAATAAGTATAATCTATACTCTTAATAAAATGGTGTGGTCGTGTATTAAGTATAATCAATACTCTTAATAACATAGTGTGGTCATGTATTAAGTATAATCTATACTCTTAATAACATGGTGTGGTCATGTATTAAGTATAATCTATACTCTTAATAACATGGTGTGGTCATGTATTAAGTATAATCTATACTCTTAATAACATGGTGTGGTCATGTATTAAGTATAATCTATACTCTTAATAACAAGGTGTGGTCGTGTATCAAGTATATTCTATACTCTTAATAACATGGTGTGTGGTGTGATCGTGTAGTAAGTATAATCTATACTCTTAATAACATGGTGTGGTCATGTATTAAGTATAATTTATACCCTTAATAAAATGGCGTGGTCATGTATAAAGTATAATCTATACTCTTAATAACATGGTGTGGTCATGTATTAAGTATAATCTATACTCTTAATAACATGGTGTGGTCATGTATTAAGTATAATCTATACTCTTAATAACATGGCGTGGTCTTGTATTAAGTATAATCTATACTCTTAATAACATGGTGTGGTCATGTATTAAGTATAATTTATACTCTTAATAACATGGCGTGGTCGTGTATTAAGTATAATCTATACTCTTAATAACATGGTGTGGTCTTGTATTAAGTATAATCTATGCTCTTAATAACATGGTGTGGTCATGTAATAAGTATAATCTATACTCTTAATAACATGGTGTGGTCAAGTATTAAGTATAATCTATACTCTTAATAACATGGCGTGGTCGTGTATTAAGTATAATTTATACTCTTAATAACATGGCGTGGTCGTGTATTAAGTATAATCTATACTCTTAATAACATGGCGTGGTCGTGTATTAAGTATAATCTATACTCTTAATAACATGGTGTGGTCATGTATTAAGTATAATCTATACTCTTAATAACATGGTGTGGTCATGTATTAAGTATAATCTATACTCTTAATAAAATGGTGTGGTTGTGTATTAAGTATAATCTATACTCTTAATAACATGGTGTGGTCGTGTATTAAGTATAATCTATACTCTTAATAACATGGTGTGGTCATGTATTAAGTATAATCTATACTCTTAATAAAATGGCGTGGTCGTGTATTAAGTATAATCTACACTCTTAATAACATGGTGTGGTCTTGTATTAAGTATAATCTATACTCTTAATAAAATGGCGTGGTCAAGTATTAAGTATAATCTATACTCTTAATAGCATGGTGTTGTCATGTATTAAGTATAATCTATACTCTTAATAACATGGTGTGGTCATGTATTAAGCATAATCTATGCTCTTAATAAAATGGTGTGGTCGTGTATTAAGTATAATCTATACTCTTAATAACATGGCGTGATCATGTATTAAGTATAATCTATACTCTTAATAACATGGCGTGGTCTTGTATTAAGTATAATCTATATTCTTAATAACATGGTGTGGTCATGTATTAAGTATAATCTATACTCTTAATAAAATGGCGTGGTCGTGTATTAAGTATAATCTATACTCTTAATAACATGGTGTGGTCTTTTAATAAGTATAATCTATACTCTTAATAAAATGGTGTGGTCGTGT
The DNA here is from genome assembly GCA_963680875.1 of Bathymodiolus brooksi. NCBI lineage: Eukaryota > Metazoa > Mollusca > Bivalvia > Mytilida > Modiolidae > Bathymodiolus > Bathymodiolus brooksi. The sequence goes on along the minus strand of OY804590.1, from coordinate 7,225,874 downwards.
ATTAAGTATAATCAATACTCTTAATAACATAGTGTGGTCATGTATTAAGTATAATCTATACTCTTAATAACATGGTGTGGTCATGTATTAAGTATAATCTATACTCTTAATAACATGGTGTGGTCATGTATTAAGTATAATCTATACTCTTAATAACATGGTGTGTGGTGTGATCGTGTATTAAGTATAATCTATACTCTTAATAACATGGTGTGGTCATGTATTAAGTATAATCTATACTCTTAATAGCATGGTGTGGTCATGTATTAAGTATAATCTATACTCTTAATAACATGGCGTGATCATATATTAAGTATAATCTATACTCTTAATAACATGGCGCCGTCTTGTATTAAGTATAATCTATACTCTTAATAACATGGTGTGGTCGTGTATTAAGTATAATCTATACTCTTAATAACATGGTGTGGTCATGTATTAAGTATAATCTATACTCTTAATAAAATGGTGTGGTCGTGTATTAAGTATAATCTATACTCTTAATAACATAAGGTGGTCATGTATTAAGTATAATCTATACTCTTAATAACATGGTGTGGTCATGTATTAAGTATAATTTATACTCTTAATAACATGGTGTGGTCGTGTATTAAGTATAATTTATACTCTTAATAACATGGTGTGGTCATGTATTAAGTATAATCTATACTCTTAATAACAAGGTGTGGTCGTGTATCAAGTATATTCTATACTCTTAATAACATGGTGTGTGGTGTGATCGTGTAGTAAGTATAATCTATACTCTTAATAACATGGTGTGGTCATGTATTAAGTATAATTTATACTCTTAATAAAATGGCGTGGTCATGTATAAAGTATAATCTATACTCTTAATAACATGGTGTGGTCATGTATTAAGTATAATCTATACTCTTAATAACATGGTGTGGTCATGTATTAAGTATAATCTATACTCTTAATAACATGGCGTGGTCTTGTATTAAGTATAATCTATACTCTTAATAACATGGTGTGGTCATGTATTAAGTATAATTTATACTCTTAATAACATGGCGTGGTCGTGTATTAAGTATAATCTATACTCTTATTAACATGGTGTGGTCTTGTATTAAGTATAATCTATACTCTTAATAACATGGTGTGGTCATGTAATAAGTATAATCTATACTCTTAATAACATGGTGTGGTCAAGTATTAAGTATAATCTATACTCTTAATAACATGGCGTGGTCGTGTATTAAGTATAATTTATACTCTTAATAACATGGCGTGGTCGTGTATTAAGTATAATCTATACTCTTAATAACATGGCGTGGTCGTGTATTAAGTATAATCTATACTCTTAATAACATGGTGTGGTCATGTATTAAGTATAATCTATACTCTTAATAACATGGTGTGGTCATGTATTAAGTATAATCTATACTCTTAATAAAATGGTGTGGTTGTGTATTAAGTATAATCTATTCTCTTAATAACATGGTGTGGTCGTGTATTAAGTATAATCTATACTCTTAATAACATGGTGTGGTCATGTATTAAGTATAATCTATACTCTTAATAAAATGGCGTGGTCGTGTATTAAGTATAATCTACACTCTTAATAACATGGTGTGGTCTTGTATTAAGTATAATCTATACTCTTAATAAAATGGCGTGGTCAAGTATTAAGTATAATCTATACTCTTAATAGCATGGTGTTGTCATGTATTAAGTATAATCTATACTCTTAATAACATGGTGTGGTCATGTATTAAGCATAATCTATGCTCTTAATAAAATGGTGTGGTCGTGTATTAAGTATAATCTATACTCTTAATAACATGGCGTGATCATGTATTAAGTATAATCTATACTCTTAATAACATGGCGTGGTCTTGTATTAAGTATAATCTATATTCTTAATAACATGGTGTGGTCATGTATTAAGTATAATCTATACTCTTAATAAAATGGCGTGGTCGTGTATTAAGTATAATCTATACTCTTAATAACATGGTGTGGTCTTGTAATAAGTATAATCTATACTCTTAATAAAATGGTGTGGTCGTGTATTAAGTATAATCAATACTCTTAATAACATAGTGTGGTCATGTATTAAGTATAATCTATACTCTTAATAACATGGTGTGGTCATGTATTAAGTATAATCTATACTCTTAATAACATGGTGTGGTCATGTATTAAGTATAATCTATACTCTTAATAACATGGTGTGGTCATGTATTAAGTATAATCTATACTCTTAATAACAAGGTGTGGTCGTGTATCAAGTATATTCTATACTCTTAATAACATGGTGTGTGGTGTGATCGTGTAGTAAGTATAATCTATACTCTTAATAACATGGTGTGGTCATGTATTAAGTATAATTTATACTCTTAATAACATGGTGTGGTTGTGTATTAAGTATAATCTATACTCTTAATAACATGGTGTGGTCATGTATTAAGTATAATCTATACTCTTAATAAAATGGCGTGGTCGTGTATTAAGTATAATCAATACTCTTAATAACATAGTGTGGTCATGTATTAAGTATAATCTATACTCTTAATAACATGGTGTGGTCATGTATTAAGTATAATCTATACTCTTAATAACATGGTGTGGTCATGTATTAAGTATAATCTATACTCTTAATAACATGGTGTGTGGTGTGATCGTGTATTAAGTATAATCTATACTCTTAATAACATGGTGTGGTCATGTATTAAGTATAATTTATACTCTTAATAACATGGCGTGGTCGTGTATTAAGTATAATCTATACTCTTAATAACATGGCGTGGTCTTGTATTAAGTATAATCTATACTCTTAATAACATGGTGTGGTCATGTATTAAGTATAATTTATACTCTTAATAACATGGCGTGGTCGTGTATTAAGTATAATCTATACTCTTAATAACATAGTGTGGTCTTGTATTAAGTATAATCTATACTCTTAATAACATGGTGTGGTCATGTAATAAGTATAATCTATACTCTTAATAACATGGTGTGGTCATGTAATAAGTATAATCTATACTCTTAATAACATGGTGTGGTCAAGTATTAAGTATAATCTATACTCTTAATAACATGGCGTGGTCGTGTATTAAGTATAATTTATACTCTTAATAACATGGCGTGGTCGTGTATTAAGTATAATCTATACTGTTAATAACATGGCGTGGTCGTGTATTAAGTATAATCTATACTCTTAATAACATGGTGTGGTCATGTATTAAGTATAATCTATACTCTTAATAAAATGGTGTGGTCGTGTATTAAGTATAATCTATACTCTTAATAACATGGTGTGGTCGTGTATTAAGTATAATCTATACTCTTAATAACATGGTGTGGTCATGTATTAAGTATAATCTATACTCTTAATAAAATGGCGTGGTCGTGTATTAAGTATAATCTACACTCTTAATAACATGGTGTGGTCTTGTATTAAGTATAATCTATACTCTTAATAAAATGGCGTGGTCAAGTATTAAGTATAATCTATACTCTTAATAGCATGGTGTTGTCATGTATTAAGTATAATCTATACTCTTAATAACATGGTGTGGTCATGTATTAAGCATAATCTATGCTCTTAATAAAATGGTGTGGTCGTGTATTAAGTATAATCTATACTCTTAATAACATGGTGTGGTCTTGTATTAAGTATAATCTATACTCTTAATAACATGGCGTGATCATGTATTAAGTATAATCTATACTCTTAATAACATGGCGTGGTCTTGTATTAAGTATAATCTATACTCTTAATAACATGGTGTGGTCGTGTATTAAGTATAATCTATACTCTTAATAACATGGTGTGGTCATGTATTAAGTATAATCTATACTCTTAATAAAATGGTGTGGTCGTGTATTAAGTATAATCTATACTCTTAATAACATGGTGTGGTCTTGTATTAAGTATAATTTATACTCTTAATAAAATAGTGTGGTCATGTAATAAGTATAATCTATACTCTTAATAACATGGTGTGGTCATGTAATAAGTATAATCTATACTCTTAATAACATGGTGTGGTCATGTATTAAGTATAATCTATACTCTTAATAACATAGTGTGGTCATGTATTAAGAATAATCTATACTCTTAATAACATGGTGTGGTCATGTATTAAGTATAATCTATACTCTTAATAACATGGTGTGGTCATGTATTAAGTATAATCTATACTCTTAATAACATGGTGTGTGGTGTGATCGTGTATTAAGTATAATCTATACTCTTAATAACATGGTGTGGTCATGTATTAAGTATAATTTATACTCTTAATAAAATGGCGTGGTCATGTATTAAGTATAATCTATACTCTTAATAACATGGTGTGGTCATGTATTAAGTATAATCTATACTCTTAATAACATGGTGTGGTCATGTATTAAGTATAATCTATACTCTTAATAACATGGTGTGGTCATGTATTAAGTATAATTTATACTCTTAATAACATGGCGTGGTCGTGTATTAAGTATAATCTATACTCTTAATAACATGGTGTGGTCTTGTATTAAGTATAATCTATACTCTTAATAACATGGTGTGGTCATGTAATAAGTATAATATATACTCTTAATAACATGGTGTGGTCAAGTATTAAGTATAAGTTATACTCTTAATAACATGGCGTGGTCGTGTATTAAGTATAATTTATACTCTTAATAACATGGCGTGGTCGTGTATTAAGTATAATCTATACTCTTAATAACATGGTGTGGTCGTGTATTAAGTATAATCTATACTCTTAATAACATGGTGTGGTCATGTATTAAGTATAATCTATACTCTTAATAAAATGGTGTGGTCGTGTATTAAGTATAATCTATACTCTTAATAACATGGTGTGGTCTTGTATTAAGTATAATCTATACTCTTAATAACATGGCGTGGTCATGTATTAAGTATAATCTATACTCTTAATAACATGGCGTGGTCTTGTATTAAGTATAATCTATACTCTTAATAACATGGTGTGGTCGTGTATTAAGTATAATCTATACTCTTAATAACATGGTGTGGTCATGTATTAAGTATAATCTATAATCTTAATAAAATGGCGTGGTCAAGTATTAAGTATAATCTATACTCTTAATAGCATGGTGTTGTCATGTATTAAGCATAATCTATACTCTTAATAACATGGTGTGGTCATGTATTAAGCATAATCTATACTCTTAATAAAATGGTGTGGTCGTGTATTAAGTATAATCTATACTCTTAATAACATGGTGTGGTCTTGTATTAAGTATAATCTATACTCTTAATAACATGGCGTGATCATGTATTAAGTATAATCTATACTCTTAATAACATGGCGTGGTCTTGTATTAAGTATAATCTATATTCTTAATAACATGGTGTGGTCATGTATTAAGTATAATCTATACTCTTAATAAAATGGCGTGGTCGTGTATTAAGTATAATCTATACTCTTAATAACATGGTGTGGTCTTGTATTAAGTATAATCTATACTCTTAATAAAATGGCGTGGTCATGTATTAAGCATAATCTATACTCTTAATAACATGGTGTGGTCATGTATTAAGTATAATCTATACTCTTAATAACATGGCGTGGTCTTGTATTAAGTATAATCTATATTCTTAATAACATGGTGTGGTCATGTATTAAGTATAATCTATACTCTTAATAAAATGGTGTGGTCGTGTATTAAGTATAATCTATACTCTTAATAACATGGTGTGGTCTTGTATTAAATATAATCTATACTCTTAATAACATCGTGTGATCATGTATTAAGTATAATCTATACTCTTAATAACATGGCGTGGTCGTGTATTAAGTATAATCTATACTCTTAATAACATGGTGTGGTCATGTATTAAGTATAATCTATACTCTTAATAAAATGGTGTGGTCGTGTATTAAGTATAATCTATACTCTTAATAACATAGTGTGGTCATGTATCAAGTATAATCTATACTCTTAATAACATGGTGTGGTCATGTATTAAGTATAATTTATACTCTTAATAACATGGTGTGGCCGTGTATTAAGTATAATCTATACTCTTAATAACATGGTGTGGTCATGTATTAAGTATAATTTATACTCTTAATAAAATGGCGTGGTCATGTATTAAGTATAATCTATACTCTTAATAACATGGTGTGGTCATGTATTAAGTATAATCTATACTCTTAATAACATGGTGTGGTCATGTATTAAGTATAATCTATACTCTTAATAACATGGTGTGGTCATGTATTAAGTATAATTTATACTCTTAATAACATGGCGTGGTCGTGTATTAAGTATAATCTATACTCTTAATAACATGGTGTGGTCTTGTATTAAGTATAATCTATACTCTTAATAACATGGTGTGGTCATGTAATAAGTATAATATATACTCTTAATAACATGGTGTGGTCAAGTATTAAGTATAAGTTATACTCTTAATAACATGGCGTGGTCGTGTATTAAGTATAATTTATACTCTTAATAACATGGCGTGGTCGTGTATTAAGTATAATCTATACTCTTAATAACATGGTGTGGTCGTGTATTAAGTATAATCTATACTCTTAATAACATGGTGTGGTCATGTATTAAGTATAATCTATACTCTTAATAAAATGGTGTGGTCGTGTATTAAGTATAATCTATACTCTTAATAACATGGTGTGGTCTTGTATTAAGTATAATCTATACTCTTAATAACATGGCGTGGTCATGTATTAAGTATAATCTATACTCTTAATAACATGGCGTGGTCTTGTATTAAGTATAATCTATACTCTTAATAACATGGTGTGGTCGTGTATTAAGTATAATCTATACTCTTAATAACATGGTGTGGTCATGTATTAAGTATAATCTATAATCTTAATAAAATGGCGTGGTCAAGTATTAAGTATAATCTATACTCTTAATAGCATGGTGTTGTCATGTATTAAGCATAATCTATACTCTTAATAACATGGTGTGGTCATGTATTAAGCATAATCTATACTCTTAATAAAATGGTGTGGTCGTGTATTAAGTATAATCTATACTCTTAATAACATGGTGTGGTCTTGTATTAAGTATAATCTATACTCTTAATAACATGGCGTGATCATGTATTAAGTATAATCTATACTCTTAATAACATGGCGTGGTCTTGTATTAAGTATAATCTATATTCTTAATAACATGGTGTGGTCATGTATTAAGTATAATCTATACTCTTAATAAAATGGCGTGGTCGTGTATTAAGTATAATCTATACTCTTAATAACATGGTGTGGTCTTGTATTAAGTATAATCTATACTCTTAATAAAATGGCGTGGTCATGTATTAAGCATAATCTATACTCTTAATAACATGGTGTGGTCATGTATTAAGTATAATCTATACTCTTAATAACATGGCGTGGTCTTGTATTAAGTATAATCTATATTCTTAATAACATGGTGTGGTCATGTATTAAGTATAATCTATACTCTTAATAAAATGGTGTGGTCGTGTATTAAGTATAATCTATACTCTTAATAACATGGTGTGGTCTTGTATTAAATATAATCTATACTCTTAATAACATCGTGTGATCATGTATTAAGTATAATCTATACTCTTAATAACATGGCGTGGTCGTGTATTAAGTATAATCTATACTCTTAATAACATGGTGTGGTCATGTATTAAATATAATCTATACTCTTAATAAAATGGTGTGGTCGTGTATTAAGTATAATCTATACTCTTAATAACATAGTGTGGTCATGTATCAAGTATAATCTATACTCTTAATAACATGGTGTGGTCATGTATTAAGTATAATTTATACTCTTAATAACATGGTGTGGCCGTGTATTAAGTATAATTTATACTCTTAATAACATGGTGAGGTCATGTATTAAGTATAATCTATACTCTTAATAACATGGTGTGGTCGTGTATTAAGTATAATCTATACTCTTAATAACATGGTGTGGTCATGTATTAAGTATAATCTATACTCTTAATAAAATGGTGTGGTCATGTATTAAGTATAATCTATACTCTTAATAACATGGTGTGGTCATGTATTAAGTATAATCTATACTCTTAATAACAGGGCGTGATCATGTATTAAGTATAATCTATACTCTTAATAACATGGCGTGGTCTTGTATTAAGTATAATCTATACTCTTAATAACATGGTGTGGTCGTGTATTAAGTATAATCTATACTCTTAATAACATGGTGTGGTCATGTATTAAGTATAATCTATACTCTTAATAAAATGGTGTGGTCGTGTATTAAGTATAATCTATACTCTTAATAACATAGTGTGGTCATGTATTAAGTATAATCTATACTCTTAATAACATGGTGTGGTCATGTATTAAGTATAATTTATACTCTTAATAACATGGTGTGGTAGTGTATTAAGTATAATTTATACTCTTAATAAAATGGTGTGGTCATGTATTAAGAATAATCTATACTCTTAATAAAATGGTGTGGTCATGTATTAAGTATAATCTATACTCTTAATAACAAGGTGTGGTCGTGTATTAAGTATATTCTATACTCTTAATAACATGGTGTGGTCATGTATTAAGTATAATCTATACTCTTAATAAAATGGTGTGGTCGTGTATTAAGTATAATCTATACTCTTAATAACATAGTGTGGTCATGTATTAAGCATAATCTATACTCTTAATAACATGGTGTGGTCATGTATTAAGTATAATCTATACTCTTAATAACATGGTGTGTGGTGTGATCGTGTATTAAGTATAATCTATACTCTTAATAACATGGTGTGGTCAAGTATTAAGTATAAGTTATACTCTTAATAACATGGCGTGGTCGTGTATTAAGTATAATTTATACTCTTAATAACATGGCGTGGTCGTGTATTAAGTATAATATATACTCTTAATAACATGGTGTGGTCGTGTATTAAGTATAATCTATACTCTTAATAACATGGTGTGGTCATGTATTAAGTATAATCTATACTCTTAATAAAATGGTGTGGTCGTGTATTAAGTATAATCTATACTCTTAATAACATGGTGTGGTCTTGTATTAAGTATAATCTATACTCTTAATAACATGGCGTGGTCATGTATTAAGTATAATCTATACTCTTAATAACATGGCGTGGTCTTGTATTAAGTATAATCTATACTCTTAATAACATGGTGTGGTCGTGTATTAAGTATAATCTATACTCTTAATAACATGGTGTGGTCATGTATTAAGTATAATCTATACTCTTAATAAAATGGCGTGGTCGTGTATTAAGTATAATCTACACTCTTAATAACATGGTGTGGTCTTGTATTAAGTATAATCTATACTCTTAATAAAATGGCGTGGTCAAGTATTAAGTATAATCTATACTCTTAATAGCATGGTGTTGTCATGTATTAAGCATAATCTATACTCTTAATAACATGGTGTGGTCATGTATTAAGCATAATCTATACTCTTAATAAAATGGTGTGGTCGTGTATTAAGTATAATCTATACTCTTAATAACATGGTGTGGTCTTGTATTAAGTATGATCTATACTCTTAATAAAATGGCGTGGTCGTGTATTAAGTATAATCTATACTCTTAATAACATGGTGTGGTCTTGTATTAAGTATAATCTATACTCTTAATAAAATGGCGTGGTCATGTATTAAGCATAATCTATACTCTTAATAACATGGTGTGGTCATGTATTAAGTATAATCTATTCTCTTAATAACATGGCGTGGTCTTGTATTAAGTATAATCTATATTCTTAATAACATGGTGTGGTCATGTATTAAGTATAATCTATACTCTTAATAAAATGGTGTGGTCGTGTATTAAGTATAATCTATACTCTTAATAACATGGTGTGTTCTTGTATTAAATATAATCTATACTCTTAATAACATCGCGTGATCATGTATTAAGTATAATCTATACTCTTAATAACATGGCGTGGTCGTGTATTAAGTATAATCTATACTCTTAATAACATGGTGTGGTCATGTATTAAGAATAATCTATACTCTTAATAAAATGGTGTGTTCGTGTATTAAGTATAATCTATACTCTTAATAACATAGTGTGGTCATGTATCAAGTATAATCTATACTCTTAATAACATGGTGTGGTCATGTATTAAGTATAATTTATACTCTTAATAACATGGTGTGGTCGTGTATTAAGTATAATTTATACTCTTAATAACATGGTGTGGTCATTTATTAAGTATAATCTATACTCTTAATAACATGGTGTGGTCGTGTATTAAGTATAATCTATACTCTTAATAACATGGTGTGGTCATGTATTAAGTATAATCTATACTCTTAATAAAATGGTGTGGTCATGTATTAAGTATAATCTATACTCTTAATAACATGGTGTGGTCATGTATTAAGTATAATCTATACTCTTAATAACATGGCGTGATCATGTATTAAGTATAATCTATACTCTTAATAACATGGCGTGGTCTTGTATTAAGTATAATCTATACTCTTAATAACATGCTGTGGTCGTGTATTAAGTATAATCTATACTCTTAATAACATGGTGTGGTCATGTATTAAGTATAATCTATACTCTTAATAAAATGGTGTGGTCGTGTATTAAGTATAATCTATACTCTTAATAACATAGTGTGGTCATGTATTAAGTATAATCTATACTCTTAATAACATGGTGTGGTCATGTATTAAGTATAATTTATACTCTTAATAACATGGTGTGGTAGTGTATTAAGTATAATTTATACTCTTAATAACATGGTGTGGTCATGTATTAAGTATAATCTATACTCTTAATAACAAGGTGTGGTCGTGTATTAAGTATATTCTATACTCTTAATAACATGGTGTGGTCATGTATTAAGTATAATCTATACTCTTAATAAAATGGTGTGGTCGTGTATTAAGTATAATCTATACTCTTAATAACATAGTGTGGTCATGTATTAAGTATAATCTATACTCTTAATAACATGGTGTGGTCATGTATTAAGTATAATCTATACTCTTAATAACATGGTGTGTGGTGTGATCGTGTATTAAGTATAATCTATACTCTTAATAACATGGTGTGGTCATGTATTAAGTATAATTTATACTCTTAATAAAATGGCGTGGTCATGTATTAAGTATAATCTATACTCTTAATAACATGGTGTGGTCATGTATTAAGCATAATTTATACTCTTAATAACATGGCGTGGTCGTGTATTAAGTATAATCTATACTCTTAATAACATGGTGTGGTCTTGTATTAAGTATAATCTATACTCTTAATAACATGGTGTGGTCATGTAATAAGTATAATCTATACTCTTAATAACATGGTGTGGTCAATTATTAAGTATAAGTTATACTCTTAATAACATGGCGTGGTCGTGTATTAAGTATAATTTATACTCTTAATAACATGGCGTGGTCGTGTATTAAGTATAATCTATGCTCTTGATAAAATGGTGTGGTCATGTATTAAGTATAATCTATACTTAATAACATGGTGTGGTCATGTATTAAGTATAATCTATACTCTTAATAAAATGGTGTGGTCATGTAATAAGTATAATCTATACTCTTAATAACATGGTGTGGTCAAGTATTAAGTATAATCTATACTCTTAATAAAATGGTGTGGTCATGTATTCAGTATAATTTATACTCTTAATAAAATGGTGTTGTCATGTAATAAGTATAATCTATACTCTTAATAACATGGTGTGGTCAAGTATTAAGTATAATCTATACTCTTAATAACATGGTGTGGTCATATATTCAGTATAATTTATACTCTTAATAACATGGTGTGGTCTTGTATTAAGTATAATCTATACTCTTAATAACATGGTGTGATCATGTATTAAGTATAATCTATAAACTTAATAACATGGTGTGGTCATGTATTAAGTATAATCTATACTCTTAATAAAATGGTGTGGTCGTGTATTAAGTATAATCTATACTCTTAATAAAATGGTGTGGTCATGTATTAAGTATAATCTATACTCTTAATAAAATGGCGTGGTCAAGTATTAAGTATAATCTATACTCTTAATAGCATGGTGTTGTCATGTATTAAGCATAATCTATACTCTTAATAACATGGTGTGGTCATGTATTAAGCATAATCTATACTCTTAATAAAATGGTGTGGTCGTGTATTAAGTATAATCTATACTCTTAATAACATGGTGTGGTCTTGTATTAAGTATAATCTATACTCTTAATAAAATGGCGTGGTCGTGTATTAAGTATAATCTATACTCTTAATAACATGGTGTGGTCATGTATTAAGTATAATCTATACTCTTAATAAAATGGTGTGGTCATGTATTAAGTATAATCTATACTCTTAATAAAATGGCGTGGTCAAGTATTAAGTATAATCTATACTCTTAATAGCATGGTGTGGTCATGTATTAAGTATAATATATACTCTTAATAACATGGTGTGGTCATGTATTAAGTATAATCTATACTCTTAATAACATGGCGTGATCATGTATTAAGTATAATCTATACTCTTAATAACATGGCGTGGTCTTGTATTAAGTATAATCTATACTCTTAATAACATGGTGTGGTCGTGTATTAAGTATAATCTATACTCTTAATAACATGGTGTGGTCTTGTATTAAGTATAATCTATACTCTTAATAAAATGGCGTGGTCGTGTATTAAGTATAATCTATACTCTTAATAACATGGTGTGGTCTTGTATTAAGTATAATCTATACTCTTAATAAAATGGCGTGGTCATGTATTAAGCATAATCTATACTCTTAATAATATGGTGTGGTCATGTATTAAGTATAATCTATACTCTTAATAACATGGCGTGGTCTTGTATTAAGTATAATCTATATTCTTAATAACATGGTGTGGTCATGTATTAAGTATAATCTATACTCTTAATAAAATGGTGTGGTCGTGTATTAAGTATAATCTATACTCTTAATAACATGGTGTGGTCTTGTATTAAATATAATCTATACTCTTAATAACATCGCGTGATCATGTATTAAGTATAATCTATACTCTTAATAACATGGCGTGGTCGTGTATTAAGTATAATCTATACTCTTAATAACATGGTGTGGTCATGTATTAAGAATAATCTATACTCTTAATAAAATGGTGTGTTCGTGTATTAAGTATAATCTATACTCTTAATAACATAGTGTGGTCATGTATCAAGTATAATCTATACTCTTAATAACATGGTGTGGTCATGTATTAAGTATAATTTATACTCTTAATAACATGGTGTGGTCGTGTATTAAGTATAATTTATACTCTTAATAACATGGTGTGGTCATGTATTAAGTATAATCTATACTCTTAATAACATGGTGTGGTCGTGTATTAAGTATAATCTATACTCTTAATAACATGGTGTGGTCATGTATTAAGTATAATCTATACTCTTAATAAAATGGTGTGGTCATGTATTAAGTATAATCTATACTCTTAATAACATGGTGTGGTCATGTATTAAGTATAATCTATACTCTTAATAACATGGCGTGATCATGTATTAAGTATAATCTATACTCTTAATAACATGGCGTGGTCTTGTATTAAGTATAATCTATACTCTTAATAACATGGTGTGGTCGTGTATTAAGTATAATCTATACTCTTAATAACATGGTGTGGTCATGTATTAAGTATAATCTATACTCTTAATAAAATGGTGTGGTCGTGTATTAAGTGTAATCTATACTCTTAATAACATAGTGTGGTCTTGTATTAAGTATAATCTATACTCTTAATAACATGGTGTGGTCGTGTATTAAGTATAATCTATACTCTTAATAACATGGTGTGGTCATGTATTAAGTATAATCTATACTCTTAATAAAATGGCGTGGTCGTGTATTAAGTATAATCTACACTCTTAATAACATGGTGTGGTCTTGTATTAAGTATAATCTATACTCTTAATAAAATGGCGTGGTCAAGTATTAAGTATAATCTATACTCTTAATAGCATGGTGTTGTCATGTATTAAGCATAATCTATACTCTTAATAACATGGTGTGGTCATGTATTAAGCATAATCTATACTCTTAATAAAATGGTGTGGTCGTGTATTAAGTATAATCTATACTCTTAATAACATGGTGTGGTCTTGTATTAAGTATGATCTATACTCTTAATAAAATGGCGTGGTCGTGTATTAAGTATAATCTATACTCTTAATAACATGGTGTGGTCTTGTATTAAGTATAATCTATACTCTTAATAAAATGGCGTGGTCATGTATTAAGCATAATCTATACTCTTAATAACATGGTGTGGTCATGTATTAAGTATAATCTATTCTCTTAATAACATGGCGTGGTCTTGTATTAAGTATAATCTATATTCTTAATAACATGGTGTGGTCATGTATTAAGTATAATCTATACTCTTAATAAAATGGTGTGGTCGTGTATTAAGTATAATCTATACTCTTAATAACATGGTGTGTTCTTGTATTAAATATAATCTATACTCTTAATAACATCGCGTGATCATGTATTAAGTATAATCTATACTCTTAATAACATGGCGTGGTCGTGTATTAAGTATAATCTATACTCTTAATAACATGGTGTGGTCATGTATTAAGAATAATCTATACTCTTAATAAAATGGTGTGTTCGTGTATTAAGTATAATCTATACTCTTAATAACATAGTGTGGTCATGTATCAAGTATAATCTATACTCTTAATAACATGGTGTGGTCATGTATTAAGTATAATTTATACTCTTAATAACATGGTGTGGTCGTGTATTAAGTATAATTTATACTCTTAATAACATGGTGTGGTCATTTATTAAGTATAATCTATACTCTTAATAACATGGTGTGGTCGTGTATTAAGTATAATCTATACTCTTAATAACATGGTGTGGTCATGTATTAAGTATAATCTATACTCTTAATAAAATGGTGTGGTCATGTATTAAGTATAATCTATACTCTTAATAACATGGTGTGGTCATGTATTAAGTATAATCTATACTCTTAATAACATGGCGTGATCATGTATTAAGTATAATCTATACTCTTAATAACATGGCGTGGTCTTGTATTAAGTATAATCTATACTCTTAATAACATGCTGTGGTCGTGTATTAAGTATAATCTATACTCTTAATAACATGGTGTGGTCATGTATTAAGTATAATCTATACTCTTAATAAAATGGTGTGGTCGTGTATTAAGTATAATCTATACTCTTAATAACATAGTGTGGTCATGTATTAAGTATAATCTATACTCTTAATAACATGGTGTGGTCATGTATTAAGTATAATTTATACTCTTAATAACATGGTGTGGTAGTGTATTAAGTATAATTTATACTCTTAATAACATGGTGTGGTCATGTATTAAGTATAATCTATACTCTTAATAACAAGGTGTGGTCGTGTATTAAGTATATTCTATACTCTTAATAACATGGTGTGGTCATGTATTAAGTATAATCTATACTCTTAATAAAATGGTGTGGTCGTGTATTAAGTATAATCTATACTCTTAATAACATAGTGTGGTCATGTATTAAGTATAATCTATACTCTTAATAACATGGTGTGGTCATGTATTAAGTATAATCTATACTCTTAATAACATGGTGTGTGGTGTGATCGTGTATTAAGTATAATCTATACTCTTAATAACATGGTGTGGTCATGTATTAAGTATAATTTATACTCTTAATAAAATGGCGTGGTCATGTATTAAGTATAATCTATACTCTTAATAACATGGTGTGGTCATGTATTAAGCATAATTTATACTCTTAATAACATGGCGTGGTCGTGTATTAAGTATAATCTATACTCTTAATAACATGGTGTGGTCTTGTATTAAGTATAATCTATACTCTTAATAACATGGTGTGGTCATGTAATAAGTATAATCTATACTCTTAATAACATGGTGTGGTCAATTATTAAGTATAAGTTATACTCTTAATAACATGGCGTGGTCGTGTATTAAGTATAATTTATACTCTTAATAACATGGCGTGGTCGTGTATTAAGTATAATCTATGCTCTTGATAAAATGGTGTGGTCATGTATTAAGTATAATCTATACTTAATAACATGGTGTGGTCATGTATTAAGTATAATCTATACTCTTAATAAAATGGTGTGGTCATGTAATAAGTATAATCTATACTCTTAATAACATGGTGTGGTCAAGTATTAAGTATAATCTATACTCTTAATAAAATGGTGTGGTCATGTATTCAGTATAATTTATACTCTTAATAAAATGGTGTTGTCATGTAATAAGTATAATCTATACTCTTAATAACATGGTGTGGTCAAGTATTAAGTATAATCTATACTCTTAATAACATGGTGTGGTCATATATTCAGTATAATTTATACTCTTAATAACATGGTGTGGTCTTGTATTAAGTATAATCTATACTCTTAATAACATGGTGTGATCATGTATTAAGTATAATCTATAAACTTAATAACATGGTGTGGTCATGTATTAAGTATAATCTATACTCTTAATAAAATGGTGTGGTCGTGTATTAAGTATAATCTATACTCTTAATAAAATGGTGTGGTCATGTATTAAGTATAATCTATACTCTTAATAAAATGGCGTGGTCAAGTATTAAGTATAATCTATACTCTTAATAGCATGGTGTTGTCATGTATTAAGCATAATCTATACTCTTAATAACATGGTGTGGTCATGTATTAAGCATAATCTATACTCTTAATAAAATGGTGTGGTCGTGTATTAAGTATAATCTATACTCTTAATAACATGGTGTGGTCTTGTATTAAGTATAATCTATACTCTTAATAAAATGGCGTGGTCGTGTATTAAGTATAATCTATACTCTTAATAACATGGTGTGGTCATGTATTAAGTATAATCTATACTCTTAATAAAATGGTGTGGTCATGTATTAAGTATAATCTATACTCTTAATAAAATGGCGTGGTCAAGTATTAAGTATAATCTATACTCTTAATAGCATGGTGTGGTCATGTATTAAGTATAATCTATACTCTTAATAACATGGTGTGGTCATGTATTAAGTATAATCTATACTCTTAATAACATGGCGTGATCATGTATTAAGTATAATCTATACTCTTAATAACATGGCGTGGTCTTGTATTAAGTATAATCTATACTCTTAATAACATGGTGTGGTCGTGTATTAAGTATAATCTATACTCTTAATAACATGGTGTGGTCTTGTATTAAGTATAATCTATACTCTTAATAAAATGGCGTGGTCGTGTATTAAGTATAATCTATACTCTTAATAACATGGTGTGGTCTTGTATTAAGTATAATCTATACTCTTAATAAAATGGCGTGGTCATGTATTAAGCATAATCTATACTCTTAATAACATGGTGTGGTCATGTATTAAGTATAATCTATACTCTTAATAACATGGCGTGGTCTTGTATTAAGTATAATCTATATTCTTAATAACATGGTGTGGTCATGTATTAAGTATAATCTATACTCTTAATAAAATGGTGTGGTCGTGTATTAAGTATAATCTATACTCTTAATAACATGGTGTGGTCTTGTATTAAATATAATCTATACTCTTAATAACATCGCGTGATCATGTATTAAGTATAATCTATACTCTTAATAACATGGCGTGGTCGTGTATTAAGTATAATCTATACTCTTAATAACATGGTGTGGTCATGTATTAAGAATAATCTATACTCTTAATAAAATGGTGTGTTCGTGTATTAAGTATAATCTATACTCTTAATAACATAGTGTGGTCATGTATCAAGTATAATCTATACTCTTAATAACATGGTGGGGTCATGTATTAAGTATAATTTATACTCTTAATAACATGGTGTGGTCGTGTATTAAGTATAATTTATACTCTTAATAACATGGTGTGGTCATGTATTAAGTATAATCTATACTCTTAATAACATGGTGTGGTCGTGTATTAAGTATAATCTATACTCTTAATAACATGGTGTGGTCATGTATTAAGTATAATCTATACTCTTAATAAAATGGTGTGGTCATGTATTAAGTATAATCTATACTCTTAATAACATGGTGTGGTCATGTATTAAGTATAATCTATACTCTTAATAACATGGCGTGATCATGTATTAAGTATAATCTATACTCTTAATAACATGGCGTGGTCTTGTATTAAGTATAATCTATACTCTTAATAACATGGTGTGGTCGTGTATTAAGTATAATCTATACTCTTAATAACATGGTGTGGTCATGTATTAAGTATAATCTATACTCTTAATAAAATGGTGTGGTCGTGTATTAAGTGTAATCTATACTCTTAATAACATAGTGTGGTCATGTATTAAGTATAATCTATACTCTTAATAACATGGTGTGGTCATGTATTAAGTATAATTTATACTCTTAATAACATGGTGTGGTAGTGTATTAAGTATAATTTATACTCTTAATAACATGGTGTGGTCATGTATTAAGTATAATCTATACTCTTAATAACAAGGTGTGGTCGTGTATTAAGTATATTCTATACTCTTAATAACATGGTGTGGTCATGTATTAAGTATAATCTATACTCTTAATAACATGGTGTGGTCATGTATTAAGCATAATATATACTCTTAATAAAATAGTGTGGTCATGTATTAAGTATAATCTATACTCTTAATAACATGGTGTGGTCATGTATTAAGTATAATCTATACTCTTAATAACATGGTGTGTGGTGTGATCGTGTATTAAGTATAATCTATACTCTTAATAACATGGTGTGGTCATGTATTAAGTATAATTTATACTCTTAATAAAATGGCGTGGTCATGTATTAAGTATAATCTATACTCTTAATAACATGGTGTGGTCATGTATTAAGCATAATTTATACTCTTAATAACATGGCGTGGTCGTGTATTAAGTATAATCTATACTCTTAATAACATGGTGTGGTCTTGTATTAAGTATAATCTATACTCTTAATAACATGGTGTGGTCATGTAATAAGTATAATCTATACTCTTAATAACATGGTGTGGTCAATTATTAAGTATAAGTTATACTCTTAATAACATGGCGTGGTCGTGTATTAAGTATAATTTATACTCTTAATAACATGGCGTGGTCGTGTATTAAGTATAATCTATACTCTTGATAAAATGGTGTGGTCATGTATTAAGTATAATCTATACTTAATAACATGGTGTGGTCATGTATTAAGTATAATCTATACTCTTAATAAAATGGTGTGGTCATGTAATAAGTATAATCTATACTCTTAATATCATGGTGTGGTCAAGTATTAAGTATAATCTATACTCTTAATAAAATGGTGTGGTCATGTATTCAGTATAATTTATACTCTTAATAAAATGGTGTTGTCATGTAATAAGTATAATCTATACTCTTAATAACATGGTGTGGTCAAGTATTAAGTATAATCTATACTCTTAATAACATGGTGTGGTCATATATTCAGTATAATTTATACTCTTAATAACATGGTGTGGTCTTGTATTAAGTATAATCTATACTCTTAATAACATGGTGTGGTCATGTAATAAGTATAATCTATTCTCTTAATAACATGGTGTGGTCGTGTATTAAGTATAATTTATACTCTTAATAACATGGTGTGGTCGTGTATTAAGTATAATCTATACTCTTAATAACATGGTGTGGTCATGTATTAAGTATAATCTATACTCTTAATAACATGGTGTGGTCGTGTATTAAGTATAATCTATACTCTTAATAACATGGTGTGGTCATGTATTAAGTATAATCTATACTGTTAATAAAATGGTGTGGTCGTGTATTAAGTATAATCTATACTCTTAATAACATAGTTTGGTCATGTATTAAGTATAATCTATACTCTTAATAACATGGTGTGGTCATGTATTAAGTATAATTTATACTCTTAATAACATGGTGTGGTCGTGTATTAAGTATAATTTATACTCTTAATAACATGGTGTGGTCATGTATTAAGTATAATCTATACTCTTAATAACATGGTGTGGTCGTGTATTAAGTATAATCTATACTCTTAATAACATGGTGTGATCATGTATTAAGTATAATCTATACTCGTAATAACATGGTGTGGTCATGTATTAAGTATAATCTATACTCTTAATAACATGGTGTGTGGTGTGATCG
This sequence comes from Bathymodiolus brooksi, assembly GCA_963680875.1. Classification (NCBI taxonomy): domain Eukaryota; kingdom Metazoa; phylum Mollusca; class Bivalvia; order Mytilida; family Modiolidae; genus Bathymodiolus; species Bathymodiolus brooksi. The sequence goes on along the minus strand of OY804590.1, from coordinate 7,205,732 downwards.
TGTATTAAGTATAATCTATACTCTTAATAACATGGTGTGGTCATGTATTAAGTATAATTTATACACTTAATAAAATGGCGTGGTCATGTATTAAGCATAATCTATACTCTTAATAACATGGTGTGGTCTTGTATTAAGTATAATCTATACTCTTAATAACATGGTGTGGTCATGTAATAAGTATAATCTATACTCTTAATAACATGGTGTGGTCAAGTATTAAGTATAAGTTATACTCTTAATAACATGGCGTGGTCGTGTATTAAGTATAATTTATACTCTTAATAACATGGCGTGGTCGTGTATTAAGTATAATCTATACTCTTAATAACATGGTGTGGTCATGTATTAAGTATAATCTATACTCTTAATAACATGGTGTGGTCATGTATTAAGTATAATCTATACTCTTAATAAAATGGTGTGGTCATGTAATAAGTATAATCTATACTTTTAATAACATGGTGTGGTCAAGTATTAAGTATAATCTATACTCTTAATAAAATGGTGTGGTCATGTATTCAGTATAATTTATACTCTTAATAAAATGGTGTTGTCATGTAATAAGTATAATCTATACTCTTAATAACATATCGTGGTCATGTATTAAGTATAATCTATACTCTTAATAACATGGTGTGGTCATGTATTAAGTATAATCTATACTCTTAATAACATGGTGTGGTCATGTATTAAGTATAATCTATACTCTTAATAACATGGTGTGGTCATGTATTAAGTATAATCTATACTCTTAATAAAATGGTGTGGTCGTGTATTAAGTATAATCTATACTCTTAATAACATGGTGTGGTCGTGTATTAAGTATAATCTATACTCTTAATAACATGGTGTGGTCATGTATTAAGTATAATCTATACTCTTAATAACATGGTGTGGTCGTGTATTAAGTATAATTTATACTCTTAATAACATGGTGTGGTCATGTATTAAGTATAATCTATACTCTTAATAAAATGGTGTGGTCGTGTATTAAGTATAATCTATACTCTTAATAACATAGTGTGGTCATGTATTAAGTATAATCTATACTCTTAATAACATGGTGTGGTCATGTATTAAGTATAATCTATACTCTTAATAACATGGTGTGGTCATGTATTAAGTATAATCTATACTCTTAATAACATGGTGTGGTCATGTATTAAGTATAATCTATACTCTTAATAAAATGGTGTGGTCGTGTATTAAGTATAATCTATACTCTTAATAACATAGTGTGGTCATGTATTAAGTATAATCTATACTCTTAATAACATGGTGTGGTCATGTATTAAGTATAATCTATACTCTTAATAACATGGTGTGGTCATGTATTAAGTATAATCTATACTCTTAATAACATGGTGTGGTCGTGTATTAAGTATAATCTATACTCTTAATAACATGGTGTGGTCATGTATTAAGTATAATTTATACCCTTAATAAAATGGCGTGGTCATGTATTAAGTATAATCTATACTCTTAATAACATGGTGTGGTCATGTATTAAGTATAATCTATACTCTTAATAACATGGCGTGATCATGTATTAAGTATAATCTATACTCTTAATAACATGGCGTGGTCTTGTATTAAGTATAATCTATACTCTTAATAACATGGTGTGGTCGTGTATTAAGTATAATCTATACTCTTAATAACATGGTGTGGTCATGTATTAAGTATAATCTATACTCTTAATAAAATGGTGTGGTCGTGTATTAAGTATAATCTATACTCTTAATAACATAGTGTGGTCATGTATTAAGTATAATCTATACTCTTAATAACATGGTGTGGTCATGTATTAAGTATAATCTATACTCTTAATAACATGGTGCGGTCATGTATTAAGTATAATCTATACTCTTAATAACATGGTGTGTGGTGCGATCGTGTATTAAGTATAATCTATACTCTTAATAACATGGTGTGGTCATGTATTAAGTATAATTTATACTCTTAATAACATGGCGTGGTCGTGTATTAAGTATAATCTATACTCTTAATAACATGGTGTGGTCTTGTATTAAGTATAATCTATACTCTTAATAACATGGTGTGGTCATGTAATAAGTATAATCTATACTCTTAATAACATGGTGTGGTCAAGTATTAAGCATAAGTTATACTCTTAATAACATGGCGTGGTCGTGTATTAAGTATAATTTATACTCTTAATAACATGGCGTGGTCGTGTATTAAGCATAATCTATACTCTTAATAAAATGGTGTGGTCATGTATTAAGTATAATCTATACTCTTAATAACATGGTGTGGTCATGTATTAAGTATAATCTATACTCTTAATAAAATGGTGTGGTCATGTAATAAGTATAATCTATACTCTTAATAACTTGGTGTGGTCAAGTATTAAGTATAATCTATACTCTTAATAAAATGGTGTGGTCATGTATTCAGTATAATTTATACTCTTAATAAAATGGTGTTGTCATGTAATAAGTATAATCTATACTCTTAATAACATGGTGTGGTCAAGTATTAAGTATAATCTATACTCTTAATAACATGGTGTGGTCATGTATTAAGTATAATCTATACTCTTAATAACATGGTGTGGTCATGTATTAAGTATAATCTATACTCTTAATAACATGGTGTGGTCATGTATTAAGTATAATCTATACTCTTAATAAAATGGTGTGGTCGTGTATTAAGTATAATCTATACTCTTAATAACATAGTGTGGTCATGTATTAAGTATAATCTATACTCTTAATAACATGGTGTGGTCATGTATTAAGTATAATCTATACTCTTAATAACATGGTGTGGTCATGTATTAAGTATAATCTATACTCTTAATAACATGGTGTGTGGTGTGATCGTGTATTAAGTATAATCTATACTCTTAATAACATGGTGTGGTCATGTTTTAAGTATAATTTATACTCTTAATAAAATGGCGTGGTCATGTATTAAGTATAATCTATACTCTTAATAACATGGTGTGGTCATGTATTAAGTATAATCTATACTCTTAATAACATGGTGTGGTCAAGTATTAAGTGTAATCTATGCTCTTAATAACATGGCGTGGTCTTGTATTAAGTATAATCTATACTCTTAATAACATGGTGTGGACATGTATTAAGTATAATTTATACTCTTAATAACATGGCGTGGTCGTGTATTAAGTATAATCTATACTCTTAATAACATGGTGTGGTCTTGTATTAAGTATAATCTATACTCTTAATAACATGGTGTGGTCATGTAATAAGTATAATCTATACTCTTAATAACATGGTGTGGTCAAGTATTAAGTATAAGTTATACTCTTAATAACATGGCGTGGTCGTGTATTAAGTATAATTTATACTCTTAATAACATGGCGTGGTCGTGTATTAAGTATAATCTATACTCTTAATATAATGGTGTGGTCATGTATTAAGTATAATCTATACTCTTAATAACATGGTGTGGTCATGTATTAAGAATAATCTATACTCTTAATAAAATGGTGTGGTCATGTAATAAGTATAATCTATACTCTTAATAACTTGGTGTGGTCAAGTATTAAGTATAATCTATACTCTTAATAAAATGGTGTGGTCATGTATTCAGTATAATTTATACTCTTAATAAAATGGTGTTGTCATGTAATAAGTATAATCTATACTCTTAATAACATGGTGTGGTCAAGTATTAAGTATAATCTATACTCTTAATAACATGGTGTGGTCATATATTCAGTATAATTTATACTCTTAATAAAATGGTGTTGTCATGTAATAAGTATAATCTATACTCTTAATAACATATCGTGGTCATGTATTAAGTATAATCTATACTCTTAATAACATGGTGTGGTCATGTATTAAGTATAATCTATACTCTTAATAACATGGTGTGATCATGTATTAAGTATAATCTATACTCTTAATAACATGGTGTGATCATGTATTAAGTATAATCTATACTCTTAATAACATGGTGTGGTAATGTATTAAGTATAATTTATACTCTTAATAACATGGTGTGGTCATGTATTAAGTATAATTTATACTCTTAATAACATGGTGTGGTCTTGTATTAAGCATAATCTATACTCTTAATAACATGGTGTGGTCATGTATTAAGCATACTCTATACTCTTAATAGCATGGTGTGGTCGTGTATTAAGTATAATCTATACTCTTAATAACATGGTGTGATCATGTATTAAGTATAATCTATAAACTCCCAATAACATGGAGTGGTCATGTATTAAGTATAATTTATACTCTTAATAAAACAGTGTGGTCATGTAATAAGTATAATCTATACTCTTAATAACATGGTGTGGTCGTCTATTAAGTATAATTTATACTCTTAATAAAATAGTGTGGTCATGTAATAAGTATAATCTATACTCTTAATAACATGGTGTGGTCGTGTATTAAGTATAATTTATACTCTTAATAACATAGTGTGGTCATGTATTAAGTATAATCTATACTCTTAATAACATGGTGTGGTCATGTATTAAGTATAATCTATACTCTTAATAACATGGTGTGGTCATGTATTAAGTATAATCTATACTCTTAATAACATGGTGTGTGGTGTGATCGTGTATTAAGTATAATCTATACTCTTAATAACATGGTGTGGTCATGTATTAAGTATAATTTATACTCTTAATAACATGGCGTGGTCGTGTATTAAGTATAATCTATACTCTTAATAACATGGTGTGGTCTTGTATTAAGTATAATCTATACTCTTAATAACATGGTGTGGTCATGTAATAAGTATAATCTATACTCTTAATAAGATGGTGTGGTCAAGTATTAAGTATAAGTTATACTCTTAATAACATGGCGTGGTCGTGTATTAAGTATAATTTATACTCTTAATAACATGGCGTGGTCGTGTATTAAGCATAATCTATACTCTTAATAAAATGGTGTGGTCATGTAATAAGTATAATCTATACTCTTAATAACTTGGTGTGGTCAAGTATTAAGTATAATCTATACTCTTAATAAAATGGTGTGGTCATGTATTCAGTATAATTTATACTCTTAATAAAATGGTGTTGTCATGTAATAAGTATAATCTATACTCTTAATAACATGATGTGGTCAAGTATTAAGTATAATCTATACTCTTAATAACATGGTGTGGTCATATATTCAGTATAATTTATACTCTTAATAAAATGGTGTTGTCATGTAATAAGTATAATCTATACTCTTAAAAACATATCGTGGTCATGTATTAAGTATAATCTATACTCTTAATAACATGGTGTGGTCATGTATTAAGTATAATCTATACTCTTAATAACATGGTGTGGTCATGTATTAAGTATAATCTATACTCTTAATAACATGGTGTGGTCATGTATTAAGTATAATCTATACTCTTAATAAAATGGTGTGGTCGTGTATTAAGTATAATCTATACTCTTAATAACATAGTGTGGTCATGTATTAAGTATAATCTATACTCTAAATAACATGGTGTGGTCATGTATTAAGTATAATCTATACTCTTAATAACATGGTGTGGTCATGTATTAAGTATAATCTATACTCTTAATAACATGGTGTGTGGTGTGATCGTGTATTAAGTATAATCTATACTCTTAATAACATGGTGTGGTCATGTATTAAGTATAATTTATACTCTTAATAACATGGCGTGGTCGTGTATTAAGTATAATCTATACTCTTAATAACATGGTGTGGTCTTGTATTAAGTATAATCTATACTCTTAATAACATGGTGTGGTCATGTAATAAGTATAATCTATACTCTTAATAACATGGTGTGGTCAAGTATTAAGCATAAGTTATACTCTTAATAACATGGCGTGGTCGTGTATTAAGTATAATTTATACTCTTAATAACATGGCGTGGTCGTGTATTAAGCATAATCTATACTCTTAATAAAATGGTGTGGTCATGTATTAAGTATAATCTATACTCTTAATAACATGGTGTGGTCATGTATTAAGTATAATCTATACTCTTAATAAAATGGTGTGGTCATGTAATAAGTATAAACCAAACTCTTAATAACTTGGTGTGGTCAAGTATTAAGTATAATCTATACTCTTAATAAAATGGTGTGGTCATGTATTCAGTATAATTTATACTCTTAATAAAATGGTGTTGTCATGTAATAAGTATAATCTATACTCTTAATAACATGGTGTGGTCAAGTATTAAGTATAATCTATACTCTTAATAACATGGTGTGGTCATGTATTAAGTATAATCTATACTCTTAATAACATGGTGTGGTCATGTATTAAGTATAATCTATACTCTTAATAACATGGTGTGGTCATGTATTAAGTATAATCTATACTCTTAATAAAATGGTGTGGTCGTGTATTAAGTATAATCTATGCTCTTAATAACATAGTGTGGTCATGTATTAAGTATAATCTATACTCTTAATAACATGGTGTGGTCATGTATTAAGTATAATCTATACTCTTAATAACATGGTGTGGTCATGTATTAAGTATAATCTATACTCTTAATAACATGGTGTGTGGTGTGATCGTGTATTAAGTATAATCTATACTCTTAATAACATGGTGTGGTCATGTTTTAAGTATAATTTATACTCTTAATAAAATGGCGTGGTCATGTATTAAGTATAATCTATACTCTTAATAACATGGTGTGGTCATGTATTAAGTATAATCTATACTCTTAATAACATGGTGTGGTCAAGTATTAAGTGTAATCTATGCTCTTAATAACATGGCGTGGTCTTGTATTAAGTATAATCTATACTCTTAATAACATGGTGTGGACATGTATTAAGTATAATTTATACTCTTAATAACATGGCGTGGTCGTGTATTAAGTATAATCTATACTCTTAATAACATGGTGTGGTCTTGTATTAAGTATAATCTATACTCTTAATAACATGGTGTGGTCATGTAATAAGTATAATCTATACTCTTAATAACATGGTGTGGTCAAGTATTAAGTATAAGTTATACTCTTAATAACATGGCGTGGTCGTGTATTAAGTATAATTTATACTCTTAATAACATGGCGTGGTCGTGTATTAAGTATAATCTATACTCTTAATATAATGGTGTGGTCATGTATTAAGTATAATCTATACTCTTAATAACATGGTGTGGTCATGTATTAAGAATAATCTATACTCTTAATAAAATGGTGTGGTCATGTAATAAGTATAATCTATACTCTTAATAACTTGGTGTGGTCAAGTATTAAGTATAATCTATACTCTTAATAACATGGTGTGGTCATGTAATAAGTATAATCTATACTCTTAATAACATGGTGTGGTCTTGTATTAAGTATAATCTATACTCTTAATAACATGGTGTGGTCATGTAATAAGTATAATCTATACTCTTAATAACATGGTGTGGTCAAGTATTAAGCATAAGTTATACTCTTAATAACATGGCGTGGTCGTGTATTAAGTATAATTTATACTCTTAATAACATGGCGTGGTCGTGTATTAAGCATAATCTATACTCTTAATAAAATGGTGTGGTCATGTATTAAGTATAATCTATACTCTTAATAACATGGTGTGGTCATGTATTAAGTATAATCTATACTCTTAATAAAATGGTGTGGTCATGTAATAAGTATAAACCAAACTCTTAATAACTTGGTGTGGTCAAGTATTAAGTATAATCTATACTCTTAATAAAATGGTGTGGTCATGTATTCAGTATAATTTATACTCTTAATAAAATGGTGTTGTCATGTAATAAGTATAATCTATACTCTTAATAACATGGTGTGGTCAAGTATTAAGTATAATCTATACTCTTAATAACATGGTGTGGTCATGTATTAAGTATAATCTATACTCTTAATAACATGGTGTGGTCATGCATTAAGTATAATCTATACTCTTAATAACATGGTGTGGTCATGTATTAAGTATAATCTATACTCTTAATAAAATGGTGTGGTCGTGTATTAAGTATAATCTATACTCTTAATAACATAGTGTGGTCATGTATTAAGTATAATCTATACTCTTAATAACATGGTGTGGTCGTGTATTAAGTATAATCTATACTCTTAATAACATGGCGTGGTCATGTATTAAGTATAATCTATACTCTTAATAACATGGTGTGGTCATGCAATAAGTATAATCTATACTCTTAATAACATGGTGTGGTCAAGTATTAAGCATAAGTTATACTCTTAATAACATGGCGTGGTCGTGTATTAAGTATAATTTATACTCTTAATAACATGGCGTGGTCGTGTATTAAGCATAATCTATACTCTTAATAAAATGGTGTGGTCATGTATTAAGTATAATCTATACTCTTAATAACATGGTGTGGTCATGTATTAAGTATAATCTATACTCTTAATAAAATGGTGTGGTCATGTAATAAGTATAAACCAAACTCTTAATAACTTGGTGTGGTCAAGTATTAAGTATAATCTATACTCTTAATAAAATGGTGTGGTCATGTATTCAGTATAATTTATACTCTTAATAAAATGGTGTTGTCATGTAATAAGTATAATCTATACTCTTAATAACATGGTGTGGTCAAGTATTAAGTATAATCTATACTCTTAATAACATGGTGTGGTCATGTATTAAGTATAATCTATACTCTTAATAACATGGTGTGGTCATGTATTAAGTATAATCTATACTCTTAATAACATGGTGTGGTCATGTATTAAGTATAATCTATACTCTTAATAAAATGGTGTGGTCGTGTATTAAGTATAATCTATACTCTTAATAACATAGTGTGGTCATGTATTAAGTATAATCTATACTCTTAATAACATGGTGTGGTCATGTATTAAGTATAATCTATACTCTTAATAACATGGTGTGGTCATGTATTAAGTATAATCTATACTCTTAATAACATGGTGTGTGGTGTGATCGTGTATTAAGTATAATCTATACTCTTAATAACATGGTGTGGTCATGTTTTAAGTATAATTTATACTCTTAATAAAATGGCGTGGTCATGTATTAAGTATAATCTATACTCTTAATAACATGGTGTGGTCATGTATTAAGTATAATCTATACTCTTAATAACATGGTGTGGTCAAGTATTAAGTGTAATCTATGCTCTTAATAACATGGCGTGGTCTTGTATTAAGTATAATCTATACTCTTAATAACATGGCGTGGTCGTGTATTAAGTATAATTTATACTCTTAATAACATGGCGTGGTCGTGTATTAAGTATAATCTATACTCTTAATATAATGGTGTGGTCATGTATTAAGTATAATCTATACTCTTAATAACATGGTGTGGTCATGTATTAAGAATAATCTATACTCTTAATAAAATGGTGTGGTCATGTAATAAGTATAATCTATACTCTTAATAACTTGGTGTGGTCAAGTATTAAGTATAATCTATACTCTTAATAAAATGGTGTGGTCATGTATTCAGTATAATTTATACTCTTAATAAAATGGTGTTGTCATGTAATAAGTATAATCTATACTCTTAATAACATGGTGTGGTCAAGTATTAAGTATAATCTATACTCTTAATAACATGGTGTGGTCATATATTCAGTATAATTTATACTCTTAATAAAATGGTGTTGTCATGTAATAAGTATAATCTATACTCTTAATAACATATCGTGGTCATGTATTAAGTATAATCTATACTCTTAATAACATGGTGTGGTCATGTATTAAGTATAATCTATACTCTTAATAACATGGTGTGATCATGTATTAAGTATAATCTATACTCTTAATAACATGGTGTGATCATGTATTAAGTATAATCTATACTCTTAATAACATGGTGTGGTAATGTATTAAGTATAATTTATACTCTTAATAACATGGTGTGGTCATGTATTAAGTATAATTTATACTCTTAATAACATGGTGTGGTCTTGTATTAAGCATAATCTATACTCTTAATAACATGGTGTGGTCATGTATTAAGCATACTCTATACTCTTAATAGCATGGTGTGGTCGTGTATTAAGTATAATCTATACTCTTAATAACATGGTGTGATCATGTATTAAGTATAATCTATAAACTCCCAATAACATGGAGTGGTCATGTATTAAGTATAATTTATACTCTTAATAAAACAGTGTGGTCATGTAATAAGTATAATCTATACTCTTAATAACATGGTGTGGTCGTCTATTAAGTATAATTTATACTCTTAATAAAATAGTGTGGTCATGTAATAAGTATAATCTATACTCTTAATAACATGGTGTGGTCGTGTATTAAGTATAATTTATACTCTTAATAACATAGTGTGGTCATGTATTAAGTATAATCTATACTCTTAATAACATGGTGTGGTCATGTATTAAGTATAATCTATACTCTTAATAACATGGTGTGGTCATGTATTAAGTATAATCTATACTCTTAATAACATGGTGTGTGGTGTGATCGTGTATTAAGTATAATCTATACTCTTAATAACATGGTGTGGTCATGTATTAAGTATAATTTATACTCTTAATAACATGGCGTGGTCGTGTATTAAGTATAATCTATACTCTTAATAACATGGTGTGGTCTTGTATTAAGTATAATCTATACTCTTAATAACATGGTGTGGTCATGTAATAAGTATAATCTATACTCTTAATAAGATGGTGTGGTCAAGTATTAAGTATAAGTTATACTCTTAATAACATGGCGTGGTCGTGTATTAAGTATAATTTATACTCTTAATAACATGGCGTGGTCGTGTATTAAGCATAATCTATACTCTTAATAAAATGGTGTGGTCATGTAATAAGTATAATCTATACTCTTAATAACTTGGTGTGGTCAAGTATTAAGTATAATCTATACTCTTAATAAAATGGTGTGGTCATGTATTCAGTATAATTTATACTCTTAATAAAATGGTGTTGTCATGTAATAAGTATAATCTATACTCTTAATAACATGATGTGGTCAAGTATTAAGTATAATCTATACTCTTAATAACATGGTGTGGTCATATATTCAGTATAATTTATACTCTTAATAAAATGGTGTTGTCATGTAATAAGTATAATCTATACTCTTAAAAACATATCGTGGTCATGTATTAAGTATAATCTATACTCTTAATAACATGGTGTGGTCATGTATTAAGTATAATCTATACTCTTAATAACATGGTGTGGTCATGTATTAAGTATAATCTATACTCTTAATAACATGGTGTGGTCATGTATTAAGTATAATCTATACTCTTAATAAAATGGTGTGGTCGTGTATTAAGTATAATCTATACTCTTAATAACATAGTGTGGTCATGTATTAAGTATAATCTATACTCTAAATAACATGGTGTGGTCATGTATTAAGTATAATCTATACTCTTAATAACATGGTGTGGTCATGTATTAAGTATAATCTATACTCTTAATAACATGGTGTGTGGTGTGATCGTGTATTAAGTATAATATATACTCTTAATAACATGGTGTGGTCATGTTTTAAGTATAATTTATACTCTTAATAAAATGGCGTGGTCATGTATTAAGTATAATCTATACTCTTAATAACATGGTGTGGTCATGTATTAAGTATAATCTATACTCTTAATAACATGGTGTGGTCAAGTATTAAGTGTAATCTATGCTCTTAATAACATGGCGTGGTCTTGTATTAAGTATAATCTATACTCTTAATAACATGGTGTGGTCATGTATTAAGTATAATTTATACTCTTAATAACATGGCGTGGTCGTGTATTAAGTATAATCTATACTCTTAATAACATGGTGTGGTCATGTATTAAGTATAATCTATACTCTTAATAACATGGTGTGGTCATGTAATAAGTATAATCTATACTCTTAATAACATGGTGTGGTCAAGTATTAACTATAAGTTATACTCTTAATAACATGGCGTGGTCGTGTATTAAGTATAATTTATACTCTTAATAACATGGCGTGGTCGTGTATTAAGTATAATCTATACTCTTAATATAATGGTGTGGTCATGTATTAAGTATAATCTATACTCTTAATAACATGGTGTGGTCATGTATTAAGTATAATCTATACTCTTAATAAAATGGTGTGGTCATGTAATAAGTATAATCTATACTCTTAATAATTTGGTGTGGTCAAGTATTAAGTATAATCTATACTCTTAATAACATGGTGTGGTCATGTATTAAGTATAATCTATACTCTTAATAACATGGTGTGATCATATATTCAGTATAATTTATACTCTTAATAAAATGGTGTTGTCATGTAATAAGTATAATCTATACTCTTAATAACATATCGTGGTCATGTATTAAGTATAATCTATACTCTTAATAACATGGTGTGGTCATGTATTAAGTATAATCTATACTCTTAATAACATGGTGTGATCATGTATTAAGTATAATCTATACTCTTAATAACATGGTGTGATCATGTATTAAGTATAATCTATACTCTTAATAACATGGTGTGGTAATGTATTAAGTATAATTTATACTCTTAATAACATGGTGTGGTCATGTATTAAGAATAATTTATACTCTTAATAACATGGTGTGGTCTTGTATTAAGCATACTCTATACTCTTAATAACATGGTGTGGTCATGTATTAAGCATACTCTATACTCTTAATAGCATGGTGTGGTCGTGTATTAAGTATAATCTATACTCTTAATAACATGGTGTGATCATGTATTAAGTATAATCTATAAACTCCCAATAACATGGAGTGGTCATGTATTAAGTATAATTTATACTCTTAATAAAACAGTGTGGTCATGTAATAAGTATAATCTATACTCTTAATAACATGGTGTGGTCGTCTATTAAGTATAATTTATACTCTTAATAAAATAGTGTGGTCATGTAATAAGTATAATCTATACTCTTAATAACATGGTGTGGTCATGTATTAAGCATAATCTATACTCTTAATAACATGGTGTGGGCATGTATTAAGTATGATCTATACTCTTAATAAAATAGTGTGGTCATGTATTAAGTATAATCTATACTCTTAATAACATGGTGTGGTCATGTATTAAGTATAATATATACTCTTAATAAAATAGTGTGGTCATGTATTAAGCATAATCTATACTCTTAATAAAATTGTGTGGTCGTGTATTAAGTATAATCTATACTCTTAATAACATGGTGTGGTCTTGTATTAAGTATAATCTATATTCTTAATAACATGGTGTGGTCATGTATTAAGTATAATGTATACTCTTAATAAAATGGCGTGGTCGTGTATTAAGCATAATCTATACTCTTAATAACATGGTGTGGTCTTGTATTAAGTATAATCTATACTCTTAATAAAATGGCGTGGTCATGTATTAAGTATAATCTATACTCTTAATAACATGGTGTTGTCATGTATTAAGTATAATCTATACTCTTAATAACATGGTGTGGTAATGTATTAAGTATAATTTATACTCTTAATAACATGGTGTGGTCATGTATTAAGAATAATTTATACTCTTAATAACATGGTGTGGTCTTGTATTAAGCATACTCTATACTCTTAATAACATGGTGTGGTCATGTATTAAGCATACTCTATACTCTTAATAGCATGGTGTGGTCGTGTATTAAGTATAATCTATACTCTTAATAACATGGTGTGATCATGTATTAAGTATAATCTATAAACTCCCAATAACATGGAGTGGTCATGTATTAAGTATAATTTATACTCTTAATAAAACAGTGTGGTCATGTAATAAGTATAATCTATACTCTTAATAACATGGTGTGGTCGTCTATTAAGTATAATTTATACTCTTAATAAAATAGTGTGGTCATGTAATAAGTATAATCTATACTCTTAATAACATGGTGTGGTCATGTATTAAGCATAATCTATACTCTTAATAACATGGTGTGGGCATGTATTAAGTATGATCTATACTCTTAATAAAATAGTGTGGTCATGTATTAAGTATAATCTATACTCTTAATAACATGGTGTGGTCATGTATTAAGTATAATATATACTCTTAATAAAATAGTGTGGTCATGTATTAAGCATAATCTATACTCTTAATAAAATTGTGTGGTCGTGTATTAAGTATAATCTATACTCTTAATAACATGGTGTGGTCTTGTATTAAGTATAATCTATATTCTTAATAACATGGTGTGGTCATGTATTAAGTATAATGTATACTCTTAATAAAATGGCGTGGTCGTGTATTAAGCATAATCTATACTCTTAATAACATGGTGTGGTCTTGTATTAAGTATAATCTATACTCTTAATAAAATGGCGTGGTCATGTATTAAGTATAATCTATACTCTTAATAACATGGTGTTGTCATGTATTAAGTATAATCTATACTCTTAATAACATGGTGTGGTCATGTATTAAGTATAATCTATACTCTTAATAAAATGGTGTGGTCGTGTATTAAGTATAATCTATACTCTTAATAACATGGTGTGGTCTTGTATTAAGTATAATCTATACTCTTAGTAACATGGCGTGATCATGTATTAAGTATAATCTATACTCTTAATAACATGGCGTGGTCGTGTATTAAGAATAATCTATACTCTTAATAACATGGTGTGGTCATGTATTAAGTATAATCTATACTCTTAATAAAATGGTGTGGTCGTGTATTAAGTATAATCTATACTCTTAATAACATGGTGTGGTCGTCTATTAAGTATAATTTATACTCTTAATAAAATAGTGTGGTCATGTAATAAGTATAATCTATTCTCTTAATAACATGGTGTGGTCGTGTATTAAGTATAATTTATACTCTTAATAACATGTTGTGGTCGTGTATTAAGTATAATCTATACTCTTAATAACATGGTGTGGTCATGTATTAAGTATAATCTATACTCTTAATAAAATAGTGTGGTCATGTAATAAGCATAATCTATACTCTTAATAACATGGTTTGGTCGTGTATTAAGTATAATATATACTCTTAATAAAATAGTGTGGTCATGTATTAAGTATAATCTATACTCTTAATAACATGGTGTGGTCATGTATTAAGCATAATCTATACTCTTAATAACATGGTGTGGGCATGTATTAAGTATGATCTATACTCTTAATAAAATAGTGTGGTCATGTATTAAGTATAATCTATCCTCTTAATAACATGGTGTGGTCATGTATTAAGTATAATATATACTCTTAATAAAATAGTGTGGTCATGTATTAAGCATAATCTATACTCTTAATAAAATTGTGTGGTCGTGTATTAAGTATAATCTATACTCTTAATAACATGGTGTGGTCTTGTATTAAGTATAATCTATACTCTTAATAACATGGTGTGATCATGTATTAAGTATAATCTATAAACTCCCAATAACATGGAGTGGTCATGTATTAAGTATAATTTATACTCTTAATAAAACAGTGTGGTCATGTAATAAGTAAAATCTATACTCTTAATAACATGGTGTGGTCGTCTATTAAGTATAATTTATACTCTTAATAAAATAGTGTGGTCATGTAATAAGTATAATCTATACTCTTAATAACATGGTGTGGTCATGTATTAAGCATAATCTATACTCTTAATAACATGGTGTGGGCATGTATTAAGTATGATCTATACTCTTAATAAAATGGTGTTGTCATGTAATAAGTATAATCTATACTCTTAATAACATATCGTGGTCATGTATTAAGTATAATCTATACTCTTAATAACATGGTGTGGTCATGTATTAAGTATAATCTATACTCTTAATAACATGGTGTGATCATGTATTAAGTATAATCTATACTCTTAATAACATGGTGTGATCATGTATTAAGTATAATCTATACTCTTAATAACATGGTGTGGTAATGTATTAAGTATAATTTATACTCTTAATAACATGGTGTGGTCATGTATTAAGAATAATTTATACTCTTAATAACATGGTGTGGTCTTGTATTAAGCATAATCTATACTCTTAATAACATGGTGTGGTCATGTATTAAGCATACTCTATACTCTTAATAGCATGGTGTGGTCGTGTATTAAGTATAATCTATACTCTTAATAACATGGTGTGATCATGTATTAAGTATAATCTATAAACTCCCAATAACATGGAGTGGTCATGTATTAAGTATAATTTATACTCTTAATAAAACAGTGTGGTCATGTAATAAGTATAATCTATACTCTTAATAACATGGTGTGGTCGTCTATTAAGTATAATTTATACTCTTAATAAAATAGTGTGGTCATGTAATAAGTATAATCTATACTCTTAATAACATGGTGTGGTCATGTATTAAGCATAATCTATACTCTTAATAACATGGTGTGGGCATGTATTAAGTATGATCTATACTCTTAATAAAATAGTGTGGTCATGTATTAAGTATAATCTATACTCTTAATAACATGGTGTGGTCATGTATTAAGTATAATATATACTCTTAATAAAATAGTGTGGTCGTGTATTAAGTATAATCTATACTCTTAATAACATGGTGTGGTCTTGTATTAAGTATAATCTATATTCTTAATAACATGGTGTGGTCATATATTAAGTATAATGTATACTCTTAATAAAATGGCGTGGTCGTGTATTAAGCATAATCTATACTCTTAATAACATGGTGTGGTCTTGTATTAAGTATAATCTATACTCTTAATAAAATGGCGTGGTCATGTATTAAGTATAATCTATACTCTTAATAACATGGTGTTGTCATGTATTAAGTATAATCTATACTCTTAATAACATGGTGTGGTCATGTATTAAGTATAATCTATACTCTTAATAAAATGGTGTGGTCGTGTATTAAGTATAATCTATACTCTTAATAACATGGTGTGGTCTTGTATTAAGTATAATCTATACTCTTAGTAACATGGCGTGATCATGTATTAAGTATAATCTATACTCTTAATAACATGGCGTGGTCGTGTATTAAGAATAATCTATACTCTTAATAACATGGTGTGGTCATGTATTAAGTATAATCTATACTCTTAATAAAATGGTGTGGTCGTGTATTAAGTATAATCTATACTCTTAATAACATGGTGTGGTCGTCTATTAAGTATAATTTATACTCTTAATAAAATAGTGTGGTCATGTAATAAGAATAATCTATACTCTTAATAACATGGTGTGGTCGTGTATTAAGTATAATTTATACTCTTAATAACATGTTGTGGTCGTGTATTAAGTATAATCTATACTCTTAATAACATGGTGTGGTCATGTATTAAGTATAATCTATACTCTTAATAAAATAGTGTGGTCATGTAATAAGCATAATCTATACTCTTAATAACATGGTGTGGTCGTGTATTAAGTATAATATATACTCTTAATAAAATAGTGTGGTCATGTATTAAGTATAATCTATACTCTTAATAACATGGTGTGGTCATGTATTAAGCATAATCTATACTCTTAATAACATGGTGTGGGCATGTATTAAGTATGATCTATACTCTTAATAAAATAGTGTGGTCATGTATTAAGTATAATCTATACTCTTAATAACATGGTGTGGTCATGTATTAAGTATAATATATACTCTTAATAAAATAGTGTGGTCATGTATTAAGCATAATCTATACTCTTAATAAAATTGTGTGGTCGTGTATTAAGTATAATCTATACTCTTAATAACATGGTGTGGTCTTGTATTAAGTATAATCTATACTCTTAATAACATGGTGTGATCATGTATTAAGTATAATCTATAAACTCCCAATAACATGGAGTGGTCATGTATTAAGTATAATTTATACTCTTAATAAAACAGTGTGGTCATGTAATAAGTAAAATCTATACTCTTAATAACATGGTGTGGTCGTCTATTAAGTATAATTTATACTCTTAATAAAATAGTGTGGTCATGTAATAAGTATAATCTATACTCTTAATAACATGTTGTGGTCATGTATTAAGCATAATCTATACTCTTAATAACATGGTGTGGGCATGTATTAAGTATGATCTATACTCTTAATAAAATAGTGTGGTCATGTATTAAGTATAATCTATACTCTTAATAACATGGTGTGGTCATGTATTAAGTATAATATATACTCTTAATAAAATAGTGTGGTCATGTATTAAGCATAATCTATACTCTTAATAAAATTGTGTGGTCGTGTATTAAGTATAATCTATACTCTTAATAACATGGTGTGGTCTTGTATTAAGTATAATCTATATTCTTAATAACATGGTGTGGTCATGTATTAAGTATAATGTATACTCTTAATAAAATGGCGTGGTCGTGTATTAAGTATAATCTATACTCTTAATAACATGGTGTGGTCTTGTATTAAGTATAATCTATACTCTTAATAAAATGGCGTGGTCATGTATTAAGTATAATCTATACTCTTAATAACATGGTGTTGTCATGTATTAAGTATAATCTATACTCTTAATAACATGGTGTGGTCATGTATTAAGTATAATCTATACTCTTAATAAAATGGTGTGGTCGTGTATTAAGTATAATCTATACTCTTAATAACATGGTGTGGTCTTGTATTAAGTATAATCTATACTCTTAGTAACATGGCGTGATCATGTATTAAGTATAATCTATACTCTTAATAACATGGCGTGGTCGTGTATTAAGAATAATCTATACTCTTAATAACATGGTGTGGTCATGTATTAAGTATAATCTATACTCTTAATAAAATGGTGTGGTCGTGTATTAAGTATAATCTATACTCTTAATAACATGGTGTGGTCGTCTATTAAGTATAATTTATACTCTTAATAAAATAGTGTGGTCATGTAATAAGTATAATCTATACTCTTAATAACATGGTGTGGTCGTGTATTAAGTATAATTTATACTCTTAATAACATGGTGTGGTCGTGTATTAAGTATAATCTATACTCTTAATAACATGGTGTGGTCATGTATTAAGTATAATCTATACTCTTAATAAAATAGTGTGGTCATGTAATAAGCATAATCTATACTCTTAATAACATGGTGTGGTCGTGTATTAAGTATAATATATACTCTTAATAAAATAGTGTGGTCATGTATTAAGTATAATCTATACTCTTAATAACATGGTGTGGTCATGTATTAAGCATAATCTATACTCTTAATAACATGGTGTGGGCATGTATTAAGTATGATCTATACTCTTAATAAAATAGTGTGGTCATGTATTAAGTATAATCTATACTCTTAATAACATGGTGTGGTCATGTATTAAGTATAATATATACTCTTAATAAAATAGTGTGGTCATGTATTAAGCATAATCTATACTCTTAATAAAATTGTGTGGTCGTGTATTAAGTATAATCTATACTCTTAATAACATGGTGTGGTCTTGTATTAAGTATAATCTATACTCTTAATAACATGGCGTGATCATGTATTAAGTATAATCTATTCTCTTAATAACATGGCGTTGTCTTGTATTAAGTATAATCTATATTCTTAATAACATGGTGTGGTCATGTATTAAGTATAATCTATACTCTTAATAAAATGGCGTGGTCGTGTATTAAGTATAATCTATACTCTTAATAACATGGTGTGGTCTTGTATTAAGTATAATCTATACTCTTAATAAAATGGCGTGGTCATGTATTAAGTATAATATATACTCTTAATAACATGGTGTTGTCATGTATTAAGTATAATCTATACTCTTAATAACATGGTGTGGTCATGTATTAAGTATAATCTATACTCTTAATAAAATGGTGTGGTCGTGTATTAAGTATAATCTATACTCTTAATAACATGGTGTGGTCTTGTATTAAGTATAATCTATACTCTTAGTAACATGGCGTGATCATGTATTAAGTATAATCTATACTCTTAATAACATGGCGTGGTTTTGTATTAAGAATAATCTATACTCTTAATAACATGGTGTGGTCATGTATTAAGTATAATCTATACTCTTAATAAAATGGTGTGGTCGTGTATTAAGTATAATCTATACTCTTAATAACATAGTGTGGTCATGTATTAAGTATAATCTATACTCTTAATAACATGGTGTGGTCATGTATTAAGTATAATTTATACTCTTAATAACATGGTGTGGTCGTGTATTAAGTATAATTTATACTCTTAATAACATGGTGTGGTCATGTATTAAGTATAATCTATACTCTTAATAACATGGTGTGGTCGTGTATTAAGTATAATTTATACTCTTAATAACATGGTGTGATCATGTATTAAGTATAATCTATACTCTTAATAACATGGTGTGGTCGTGTATTAAGTATAATCTATATTCTTAATAACATGGTGTGGTCATGTATTAAGTATAATCTATACTCTTAATAAAATGGTGTGGTCGTGTATTAAGTATAATCTATACTCTTAATAACATAGTGTGGTCATGTATTAAGTATAATCTATACTCTTAATAACATGGTGTGGTCATGTATTAAGTATAATTTATACTCTTAATAACATGGTGTGGTCGTGTATTAAGTATAATCTATACTCTTAATAACATGGTGTGGTCATGTATTAAGTATAATTTATACTCTTAATAACATGGTGTGGTCGTGTATTAAGTATAATGTATACTCTTAATAACATGGTGTGGTCATGTATTAAGTATAATCTATACTCTTAATAACATGGTGTGGTCGTGTATTAAGTATAATCTATACTCTTAATAACATGGTGTGGTCATGTATTAAGTATAATCTATACTCTTAATAAAATGGTGTGGTCGTGTATTAAGTATAATCTATAATCTTAATAACTTAATAACATAGTGTGGTCATGTATTAAGTATAATCTATACTCTTAATAACATGGTGTGGTCATGTATTAAGTATAATCTATACTCTTAATAACATGGTTTGGTCATGTATTAAGTATAATCTATACTCTTAATAACATGGTGTGGTCGTGTATTAAGTATAATCTATACTCTTAATAACATGGTGTGGTCATGTATTAAGTATAATTTATACTCTTAATAAAATGGCGTGGTCATGTATTAAGTATAATCTATACTCTTAATAACATGGTGTGGTCATGTATTAAGTATAATCTATACTCTTAATAACATGGTGTTGTCATGTATTAAGTATAATCTATACTCTTAATAACATGGTGTGGTCATGTATTAAGTATAATCTATACTCTTAATAAAATGTTGTGGTCGTGTATTAAGTATAATCTATACTCTTAATAACATGGTGTGGTCTTGTATTAAGTATAATCTATACTCTTAGTAACATGGCGTGATCATGTATTAAGTATAATCTATACTCTTAATAACATGGCGTGGTCTTGTATTAAGAATAATCTATACTCTTAATAACATGGTGTGGTCATGTATTAAGTATAATCTATACTCTTAATAAAATGGTGTGGTCGTGTATTAAGTATAATCTATACTCTTAATAACATAGTGTGGTCATGTATTAAGTATAATCTATACTCTTAATAACATGGTGTGGTCATGTATTAAGTATAATTTATACTCTTAATAACATGGTGTGGTCGTGTATTAAGTATAATTTATACTCTTAATAACATGGTGTGGTCATGTATTAAGTATAATCTATACTCTTAATAACATGGTGTGGTCGTGTATTAAGTATAATTTATACTCTTAATAACATGGTGTGATCATGTATTAAGTATAATCTATACTCTTAATAACATGGTGTGGTCGTGTATTAAGTATAATCTATATTCTTAATAACATGGTGTGGTCATGTATTAAGTATAATCTATACTCTTAATAAAATGGTGTGGTCGTGTATTAAGTATAATCTATACTCTTAATAACATAGTGTGGTCATGTATTAAGTATAATCTATACTCTTAATAACATGGTGTGGTCATGTATTAAGTATAATTTATACTCTTAATAACATGGTGTGGTCGTGTATTAAGTATAATCTATACTCTTAATAACATGGTGTGGTCATGTATTAAGTATAATTTATACTCTTAATAACATGGTGTGGTCGTGTATTAAGTATAATTTATACTCTTAATAACATGGTGTGGTCATGTATTAAGTATAATCTATACTCTTAATAACATGGTGTGGTCGTGTATTAAGTATAATCTATACTCTTAATAACATGGTGTGGTCATGTATTAAGTATAATCTATACTCTTAATAAAATGGTGTGGTCGTGTATTAAGTATAATCTATAATCTTAATAACTTAATAACATAGTGTGGTCATGTATTAAGTATAATCTATACTCTTAATAACATGGTGTGGTCATGTATTAAGTATAATTTATACTCTTAATAACATGGTGTGGTCATGTATTAAGTATAATCTATACTCTTAATAACATGGTGTGGTCGTGTATTAAGTATAATTTATACTCTTAATAACATGGTGTGATCATGTATTAAGTATAATCTATACTCTTAATAACATGGTGTGGTCGTGTATTAAGCATAATCTATATTCTTAATAACATGGTGTGGTCATGTATTAAGTATAATCTATACTCTTAATAAAATGGTGTGGTCGTGTATTAAGTATAATCTATACTCTTAATAACATAGTGTGGTCATGTATTAAGTATAATCTATACTCTTAATAACATGGTGTGGTCATGTATTAAGTATAATTTATACTCTTAATAACATGGTGTGGTCGTGTATTAAGTATAATCTATACTCTTAATAACATGGTGTGGTCATGTATTAAGTATAATTTATACTCTTAATAACATGGTGTGGTCGTGTATTAAGTATAATTTATACTCTTAATAACATGGTGTGGTCATGTATTAAGTATAATCTATACTCTTAATAACATGGTGTGGTCGTGTATTAAGTATAATCTATACTCTTAATAACATGGTGTGGTCATGTATTAAGTATAATCTATACTCTTAATAAAATGGTGTGGTCGTGTATTAAGTATAATCTATAATCTTAATAACTTAATAACATAGTGTGGTCATGTATTAAGTATAATCTATACTCTTAATAACATGGTGTGGTCTTGTATTAAGTATAATCTATACTCTTAATAACATGGTGTGGTCATGTATTAAGTATAATCTATACTCTTAATAACATGGTGTGGTCGTGTATTAAGTATAATCTATACTCTTAATAACATGGTGTGGTCATGTATTAAGTATAATCTATACTCTTAATAACATGGTGTTGTCATGTATTAAGTATAATCTATACTCTTAATAACATGGTGTGGTCATGTATTAAGTATAATCTATACTCTTAATAAAATGGTGTGGTCGTGTATTAAGTATAATCTATACTCTTAATAACATGGTGTGGTCTTGTATTAAGTATAATCTATACTCTTAGTAACATGGCGTGATCATGTATTAAGTATAATCTATACTCTTAATAACATGGCGTGGTCTTGTATTAAGAATAATCTATACTCTTAATAACATGGTGTGGTCATGTATTAAGTATAATCTATACTCTTAATAAAATGGTGTGGTCGTGTATTAAGTATAATCTATACTCTTAATAACATAGTGTGGTCATGTATTAAGTATAATCTATACTCTTAATAACATGGTGTGGTCATGTATTAAGTATAATTTATACTCTTAATAACATGGTGTGGTCGTGTATTAAGTATAATTTATACTCTTAATAACATGGTGTGGTCATGTATTAAGTATAATCTATACTCTTAATAACATGGTGTGGTCGTGTATTAAGTATAATTTATACTCTTAATAACATGGTGTGATCATGTATTAAGTATAATCTATACTCTTAATAACATGGTGTGGTCGTGTATTAAGTATAATCTATATTCTTAATAACATGGTGTGGTCATGTATTAAGTATAATCTATACTCTTAATAAAATGGTGTGGTCGTGTATTAAGTATAATCTATACTCTTAATAACATAGTGTGGTCATGTATTAAGTATAATCTATACTCTTAATAACATGGTGTGGTCATGTATTAAGTATAATTTATACTCTTAATAACATGGTGTGGTCGTGTATTAAGTATAATCTATACTCTTAATAACATGGTGTGGTCATGTATTAAGTATAATTTATACTATTAATAACATGGTGTGGTCGTGTATTAAGTATAATTTATACTCTTAATAACATGGTGTGGTCATGTATTAAGTATAATCTATACTCTTAATAACATGGTGTGGTCGTGTATTAAGTATAATCTATACTCTTAATAACATGGTGTGGTCATGTATTAAGTATAATCTATACTCTTAATAAAATGGTGTGGTCGTGTATTAAGTATAATCTATAATCTTAATAACTTAATAACATAGTGTGGTCATGTATTAAGTATAATCTATACTCTTAATAACATGGTGTGGTCATGTATTAAGTATAATCTATACTCTTAATAACATGGTGTGGTCATGTATTAAGTATAATCTATACTCTTAATAACATGGTGTGGTCGTGTATTAAGTATAATCTATACTCTTAATAACATGGTGTGGTCATGTATTAAGTATAATTTATACTCTTAATAAAATGGCGTGGTCATGTATTAAGTATAATCTATACTCTTAATAACATGGTGTGGTCATGTATTAAGTATAATCTATACTCTTAATAACATGGCGTGATCATGTATTAAGTATAATCTATACTCTTAATAACATGGCGTGGTCTTGTATTAAGTATAATCTATACTCTTAATAACATGGTGTGGTCGTGTATTAAGTATAATCTATACTCTTAATAACATGGTGTGGTCATGTATTAAGTATAATCTATACTCTTAATAAAATGGTGTGGTCGTGTATTAAGTATAATCTATACTCTTAATAACATAGTGTGGTCATGTATTAAGTATAATCTATACTCTTAATAACATGGTGTGGTCATGTATTAAGTATAATTTATACTCTTAATAACATGGTGTGGTCGTGTATTAAGTATAATTTATACTCTTAATAACATGGTGTGGTCATGTATTAAGTATAATCTATACTCTTAATTTCAAGGTGTGGTCGTGTATTAAGTATATTCTATACTCTTAATAACATGGTGTGGTCATGTATTAAGTATAATCTATACTCTTAATAAAATGGTGTGGTCGTGTATTAAGTATAATATATACTCTTAATAACATAGTGTGGTCATGTATTAAGTATAATCTATACTCTTAATAACATGGTGTGGTCATGTATTAAGTATAATCTATACTCTTAATAACATGGTGTGGTCATGTATTAAGTATAATATATACTCTTAATAACATGGTGTGTGGTGTGATCGTGTATTAAGTATAATATATACTCTTAATAACATGGTGTGGTCATGTATTAAGTATAATTTATACTCTTAATAAAATGACGTGATCATGTATTAAGTATAATCTATACTCTTAATAACATGGTGTGGTCATGTATTAAGTATAATCTATACTCTTAATAACATGGTGTGGTCAAGTATTAAGTGTAATCTATGCTCTTAATAACATGGCGTGGTCTTGTATTAAGTATAATCTATACTCTTAATAACATGGTGTGGTCATGTATTAAGTATAATTTATACTCTTAATAACATGGCGTGGTCGTGTATTAAGTATAATCTATACTCTTAATAACATGGTGTGGTCAAGTATTAAGTATAAGTTATACTCTTAATAACATGGTGTGGTCATGTATTAAGTATAATTTATACTCTTAATAAAATGGCGTGGTCATGTATTAAGTATAATCTATACTCTTAATAACATGGTGTGGTCATGTATTAAGTATAATCTATACTCTTAATAACATGGCGTGATCATGTATTAAGTATAATCTATACTCTTAATAACATGGCGTGGTCTTGTATTAAGTATAATCTATACTCTTAATAACATGGTGTGGTCGTGTATTAAGTATAATCTATACTCTTAATAACATGGTGTGGTCATGTATTAAGTATAATCTATAGTCTTAATAAAATGGTGTGGTCGTGTATTAAGTATAATCTATACTCTTAATAACATAGTGTGGTCATGTATTAAGTATAATCTATACTCTTAATAACATGTTGTGGTCATGTATTAAGTATAATTTATACTCTTAATAACATGGTGTGGTCGTGTATTAAGTATAATTTATACTCTTAATAACATGGTGTGGTCATGTATTAAGTATAATCTATACTCTTAATAACAAGGTGTGGTCGTGTATTAAGTATATTCTATACTCTTAATAACATGGTGTGGTCATGTATTAAGTATAATCTATACTCTTAATAAAATGGTGTGGTCGTGTATTAAGTATAATCTATACTCTTAATAACATAGTGTGGTCATGTATTAAGTATAATCTATACTCTTAATAACATGGTGTGGTCATGTATTAAGTATAATCTATATTCTTAATAACATGGTGTGGTCATGTATTAAGCATAATCTATACTCTTAATAACATGGTGTGTGGTGTGATCGTGTATTAAGTATATTCTATACTCTTAATAACATGGTGTGGTCATGTATTAAGTATAATTTATACTCTTAATAAAATGGCGTGGTCATGTATTAAGCAAAATCTATACTCTTAATAACATGGTGTGGTCATGTATTAAGTATAATCTATACTCTTAATAACATGGTGTGGTCAAGTATTAAGTGTAATCTATGCCCTTAATAACATGGCGTGGTCTTGTATTAAGTATAATTTATACTCTTAATAACATGGTGTGGTCATGTATTAAGTATAATTTATACTCTTAATAACATGGCGTGGTCGTGTATTAAGTATAATCTATACTCTTAATAACATGGTGTGGTCTTGTATTAAGTATAATCTATACTCTTAATAACATGGTGTGGTCATGTAATAAGTATAATCTATACTCTTAATAACATGGTGTGGTCAAGTATTAAGTATAAGTTATACTCTTCATAACATGGCGTGGTCGTGTATTAAGTATAATTTATACTCTTAATAACATGGCGTGGTCGTGTATTAAGTATAATCTATACTCTTAATAAAATGGTGTGGTCATGTATTAAGTATAATCTATACTCTTAATAACATGGTGTGGTCATGTATTAAGTATAATCTATACTCTTAATAAAATGGTGTGGTCATGTAATAAGTATAATCTATACTCTTAATAACATGGTGTGGTCAAGTATTATGTATAATCTATACTCTTAATAACATGGTGTGGTCATATATTCAGTATAATTTATACTCTTAATAAAATGGTGTTGTCATGTAATAAGTATAATCTATACTCTTAATAACATATCGTGGTCATGTATTAAGTATAATCTATACTCTTAATAACATGGTGTGGTCATGTATTAAGTATAATCTATACTCTTAATAACATGGTGTGATCATGTATTAAGTATAATCTATACTCTTAATAACATGGTGTGATCATGTATTAAGTATAATCTATACTCTTAATAACATGGTGTGGTAATGTATTAAGTATAATTTATACTCTTAATAACATGGTGTGGTCATGTATTCAGTATAATTTATAGTCTTAATAACATGGTGTGGTCTTGTATTAAGCATAATCTATACTCTTAATAACATGGTGTGGTCTTGTATTAAGTATAATCTATACTCTTAATAACATGGTGTGGTCATGTATTAAGTATAATTTATACTCTTAATAACATGGCGTGGTCGTGTATTAAGTATAATCTATACTCTTAATAACATGGTGTGGTCAAGTATTAAGTATAAGTTATACTCTTAATAACATGGTGTGGTCATGTATTAAGTATAATTTATACTCTTAATAAAATGGCGTGGTCATGTATTAAGTATAATCTATACTCTTAATAACATGGTGTGGTCATGTATTAAGTATAATCTATACTCTTAATAACATGGCGTGATCATGTATTAAGTATAATCTATACTCTTAATAACATGGCGTGGTCTTGTATTAAGTATAATCTATACTCTTAATAACATGGTGTGGTCGTGTATTAAGTATAATCTATACTCTTAATAACATGGTGTGGTCATGTATTAAGTATAATCTATAGTCTTAATAAAATGGTGTGGTCGTGTATTAAGTATAATCTATACTCTTAATAACATAGTGTGGTCATGTATTAAGTATAATCTATACTCTTAATAACATGTTGTGGTCATGTATTAAGTATAATTTATACTCTTAATAACATGGTGTGGTCGTGTATTAAGTATAATTTATACTCTTAATAACATGGTGTGGTCATGTATTAAGTATAATCTATACTCTTAATAACAAGGT
This sequence comes from Bathymodiolus brooksi, assembly GCA_963680875.1. NCBI lineage: Eukaryota > Metazoa > Mollusca > Bivalvia > Mytilida > Modiolidae > Bathymodiolus > Bathymodiolus brooksi. The sequence continues at coordinate 7,177,587 of OY804590.1, read as the reverse complement.
GTGGTCGTGTATTAAGTATATTCTATACTCTTAATAACATGGTGTGGTCATGTATTAAGTATAATCTATACTCTTAATAAAATGGTGTGGTCGTGTATTAAGTATAATCTATACTCTTAATAACATAGTGTGGTCATGTATTAAGTATAATCTATACTCTTAATAACATGGTGTGGTCATGTATTAAGTATAATCTATATTCTTAATAACATGGTGTGGTCATGTATTAAGCATAATCTATACTCTTAATAACATGGTGTGTGGTGTGATCGTGTATTAAGTATATTCTATACTCTTAATAACATGGTGTGGTCATGTATTAAGTATAATTTATACTCTTAATAAAATGGCGTGGTCATGTATTAAGCAAAATCTATACTCTTAATAACATGGTGTGGTCATGTATTAAGTATAATCTATACTCTTAATAACATGGTGTGGTCAAGTATTAAGTGTAATCTATGCCCTTAATAACATGGCGTGGTCTTGTATTAAGTATAATTTATACTCTTAATAACATGGTGTGGTCATGTATTAAGTATAATTTATACTCTTAATAACATGGCGTGGTCGTGTATTAAGTATAATCTATACTCTTAATAACATGGTGTGGTCTTGTATTAAGTATAATCTATACTCTTAATAACATGGTGTGGTCATGTAATAAGTATAATCTATACTCTTAATAACATGGTGTGGTCAAGTATTAAGTATAAGTTATACTCTTCATAACATGGCGTGGTCGTGTATTAAGTATAATTTATACTCTTAATAACATGGCGTGGTCGTGTATTAAGTATAATCTATACTCTTAATAAAATGGTGTGGTCATGTATTAAGTATAATCTATACTCTTAATAACATGGTGTGGTCATGTATTAAGTATAATCTATACTCTTAATAAAATGGTGTGGTCATGTAATAAGTATAATCTATACTCTTAATAACATGGTGTGGTCAAGTATTATGTATAATCTATACTCTTAATAACATGGTGTGGTCATATATTCAGTATAATTTATACTCTTAATAAAATGGTGTTGTCATGTAATAAGTATAATCTATACTCTTAATAACATATCGTGGTCATGTATTAAGTATAATCTATACTCTTAATAACATGGTGTGGTCATGTATTAAGTATAATCTATACTCTTAATAACATGGTGTGATCATGTATTAAGTATAATCTATACTCTTAATAACATGGTGTGATCATGTATTAAGTATAATCTATACTCTTAATAACATGGTGTGGTAATGGATTAAGTATAATTTATACTCTTAATAACATGGTGTGGTCATGTATTCAGTATAATTTATAGTCTTAATAACATGGTGTGGTCTTGTATTAAGCATAATCTATACTCTTAATAACATGGTGTGGTCATGTATTAAGCATAATCTATACTCTTAATAGCATGGTGTGGTCGTGTATTAAGTATAATCTATACTCTTAATCACATGGTGTGATCATGTATTAAGTATAATCTATAAACTTAATAACATGGTGTGATCATGTATTAAGTATAATTTATACTCTTAATAAAACAGTGTGGTCATGTAATAAGTATAATCTATACTCTTAATAACATGGTGTGGTCGTCTATTAAGTATAATTTATACTCTTAATAACATGGTGTGGTCGTGTATTAAGTATAATATATACTCTTAATAACATGGTGTGGTCATGTATTAAGTATAATCTATACTCTTAATAAAATAGTGTGGTCATGTAATAAGTATTATATATACTCTTAATAACATGGTGTGGTCATGTATTAAGTATAATATATACTCTTAATAAAATAGTGTGGTCATGTATTAAGTATAATCTATACTCTTAATAACATGGTGTGGTCATGTATTAAGTATAATCTATACTCTTAATAACATGGTGTGGGCATGTATTAAGTATGATCTATACTCTTAATATAATAGTGTGGTCATGTATTAAGTATAATCTATACTCTTAATAACATGGTGTGGTCATGTATTAAGTATAATATATACTCTTAATAAAATAGTGTGGTCATGTATTAAGCATAATCTATACTCTTAATAAAATGGTGTGGTCGTGTATTAAGTATAATCTATACTCTTAATAACATGGTGTGGTCTTGTATTAAGTATAATCTATACTCTTAATAACATGGCGTGATCATGTATTAAGCATAATCTATACTCTTAATAACATGGCGTGGTCTTGTATTAAGTATAATCTATATTCTTAATAACATGGTGTGGTCATGTATTAAGTATAATCTATACTCTTAATAAAATGGCGTGGTCGTGTATTAAGTATAATCTATACTCTTAATAACATGGTGTGGTCTTGTATTAAGCATAATCTATACTCTTAATAAAATGGCGTGGTCATGTATTAAGTATAATCTATACTCTTAATAACATGGTGTTGTCATGTATTAAGCATAATCTATACTCTTAATAACATGGTGTGGTCATGTATTAAGTATAATCTATACTCTTAATAAAATGGTGTGGTCGTGTATTAAGTATAATCTATACTCTTAATAACATGGTGTGGTCTTGTATTAAGTATAATCTATACTCTTAATAACATGGCGTGATCATGTATTAAGTATAATATATACTCTTAATAACATGGCGTGGTCTTGTATTAAGTATAATCTATACTCTTAATAACATGGCGTGATCATGTATTAAGTATAATCTATACTCTTAATAACATGGCGTGGTCTTGTATTAAGTATAATCTATATTCTTAATAACATGGTGTGGTCATGTATTAAGTATAATCTATACTCTTAATAAAATGGCGTGGTCGTGTATTAAGTATAATCTATACTCTTAATAACATGGTGTGGTCTTGTATTAAGCATAATCTATACTCTTAATAAAATGGCGTGGTCATGTATTAAGTATAATCTATACTCTTAATAACATGGTGTTGTCATGTATTAAGTATAATCTATACTCTTAATAACATGGTGTGGTCATGTATTAAGTATAATCTATACTCTTAATAAAATGGTGTGGTCGTGTATTAAGTATAATCTATACTCTTAATAACATGGTGTGGTCTTGTATTAAGTATAATCTATACTCTTAATAACATGGCGTGATCATGTATTAAGTATAATATATACTCTTAATAACATGGCGTGGTCTTGTATTAAGTATAATCTATACTCTTAATAACATGGTGTGGTCATGTATTAAGTATAATCTATACTCTTAATAAAATGGTGTGGTCGTGTATTAAGTATAATCTATACTCTTAATAACATAGTGTGGTCATGTATTAAGTATAATCTATACTCTTAATAACATGGTGTGGTCATGTATTAAGTATAATTTATACTCTTAATAACATGGTGTGGTCGTGTATTAAGTATAATTTATACTCTTAATAACATGGTGTGGTCATGTATTAAGTATAATCTATACTCTTAATAACATGGTGTGGTCGTGTATTAAGTATAATTTAAACTCTTAATAACATGGTGTGATCATGTATTAAGTATAATCTATACTCTTAATAACATGGTGTGGTAATGTATTAAGTATAATTTATACTCTTAATAACATGGTGTGGTCATGTATTCAGTATAATGTATACTCTTAATAACATGGTGTGGTCTTGTATAAAGTATAATCTATACTCTTAATAACATGGTGTGGTCATGTATTAAGCATAATCTATACTCTTAATAGCATGGTGTGGTCGTGTATTAAGTATAATCTATACTCTTCATAACATGGTGTGATCATGTATTAAGTATAATCTATAAACTTGATAACATGGTGTGGTCATGTATTAAGTATGATTTATACTCTTAATAAAACAGTGTGGTCATGTAATAAGTATAATCTATACTCTTAATAACATGGTGTGGTCGTCTATTAAGTATAATTTATACTCTTAATAAAATAGTGTGGTCATGTAATGAGTATAATCTATACTCTTAATAACATGGTGTGGTCGTGTATTAAGTATAATTTATACTCTTAATAACATGGTGTGGTCGTGTATTAAGTATAATCTATACTCTTAATAACATGGTGTGGTCATGTATTAAGTATAATCTATACTCTTAATAAAATAGTGTGGTCATGTAATAAGTATAATCTATACTCTTAATAACATGGTGTGGTCGTGTATTAAGTATAATATATACTCTTAATAAAATAGTGTGGTCATGTATTAAGTATAATCTATACTCTTAATAACATGGTGTGATCGTGTATTAAGTATAATATATACTCTTAATAAAATAGTGTGGTCATGTATTAAGCATAATCTATACTCTTAATAAAATGGTGTGGTCGTGTATTAAGTATAATCTATACTCTTAATAACATGGTGTGGTCTTGTATTAAGTATAATCTATACTCTTAATAACATGGCGTGATCATGTATTAAGCATAACCTATACTCTTAATAACATGGCGTGGTCTTGTATTAAGTATAATCTATATTCTTAATAACATGGTGTGGTCATGTATTAAGTATAATCTATACTCTTAATAAAATGGCGTGGTCGTGTATTAAGTATAATCTATACTCTTAATAACATGGTGTGGTCTTGTATTAAGTATAATCTATACTCTTAATAAAATGGCGTGGTCATGTATTAAGTATAATCTATACTCTTAATAACATGGTGTTGTCATGTATTAAGTATAATCTATACTCTTAATAACATGGTGTGGTCTTGTATTAAGTATAATCTATACTCTTAATAACATGGTGTGGTCATGTATTAATAATAATCTATACTCTTAATAAAATGGTGTGGTCATGTATTAAGTATAATCTATACTCTTAATAACATGGTGTGGTCATGTATTAAGTATAATTTATACTCTTAATAACATGGTGTGGTCGTGTATTAAGTATAATTTATACTCTTAATAACATGGTGTGGTCATGTATTAAGTATAATCTATACTCTTAATTACATGGTGTGGTCGTGTATTAAGTATAATCTATACTCTTAATAACATGGTGTGGTCATGTATTAAGTATAATCTATACTATTAATAAAATGGTGTGATCGTGTATTAAGTATAATATATACTCTTAATAACATGGTGTGGTCATGTATTAAGTATAATCTATACTCTTAATAACATGGTGTGGTCATGTATTAAGAATAATCTATACTCTTAATAAAATGGTGTGGTCGTGTATTAAGAATAATCTATACTCTTAATAACATAGTGTGGTCATGTATTAAGTATAATCTATACTCTTAATAACATGGTGTGGTCATGTATTAAGTATAATTTATACTCTTAATAACATGGTGTGGTCGTGTATTAAGTATAATTTATACTCTTAATAACATGGTGTGGTCATGTATTAAGTATAATCTATACCCTTAATAACAAGGTGTGGTCGTGTAATAAATATATTCTATACTCTTAATAACATGGTGTGGTCATGTATTAAGTATAATCTATACTCTTAATAAAATGGTGTGGTCGTGTATTAAGTATAATCTATACTCTTAACAACATAGTGTGGTCATGTATTAAGTATAATCTATACTCTTAATAACATGGTGTGGTCATGTATTAAGGATAATCTATACTCTTAATAACATGGTGTGTGGTGTGATTGTGTATTAAGTATAATCTATGCTCTTAATAACATGATGTGGTCATGTATTAAGTATAATCTATACTCTTAATAACATGGTGTGGTCTTGTATTAAGTATAATCTATACTCTTAATAACATGGCGTGATCGTGTATATAGTATAATCTATACTCTTAATAACATAGTGTGGTCATGTATTAAGTATAATCTATACTCTTAATAACATGGTGTGGTCATGTATTAAGTATAATTTATACTCTTAATAACATGGTGTGGTCGTGAATTAAGTATAATTTATACTCTTAATAACATGGTGTGGTCATGTATTAAGTATAATCTATACTCTTAATAACATGGTGTGGTCGTGTATTAAGTATAATTTATACTCTTAATAACATGGTGTGATCATGTATTAAGTATAATCTATAAACTTAATAACATGGTGTGGTCATGTATTAAGTATAATTTATACTCTTAATAAAACAGTGTGGTCATGTAATAAGTATAATCTATACTCTTAATAACATGGTGTGGTCGTCTATTAAGTATAATTTATACTCTTAATAAAATAGTGTGGTCATGTATTAAGTATAATCTATACTCTTAATAAAATGGTGTGGTCGTGTATTAAGTATAATCTATACTCTTAATAACATGGTGTGGTCTTGTATTAAGGATAATCTATACTCTTAATAACATGGCGTGATCATGTATTAAGTATAATATATACTCTTAATAACATGGCGTGGTCTTGTATTAAGTATAATCTATACTCTTAATAACATGGCGTGATCATGTATTAAGTATAATCTATACTCTTAATAAAATGGCGTGGTCGTGTATTAAGTATAATCTATACTCTTAATAACATGGTGTGGTCTTGTATTAAGCATAATCTATACTCTTAATAAAATGGCGTGGTCATGTATTAAGTATAATCTATACTCTTAATAACATGGTGTTGTCATGTATTAAGTATAATCTATACTCTTAATAACATGGTGTGGTCATGTATTAAGTATAATCTATACTCTTAATAAAATGGTGTGGTCGTGTATTAAGTATAATCTATACTCTTAATAACATGGTGTGGTCTTGTATTAAGTATAATCTATACTCTTAATAACATGGCGTGATCATGTATTAAGTATAATATATACTCTTAATAACATGGCGTGGTCTTGTATTAAGTATAATCTATACTCTTAATAACATGGTGTGGTCATGTATTAAGTATAATCTATACTCTTAATAAAATGGTGTGGTCGTGTATTAAGTATAATCTATACTCTTAATAACATAGTGTGGTCATGTATTAAGTATAATCTATACTCTTAATAACATGGTGTGGTCATGTATTAAGTATAATTTATACTCTTAATAACATGGTGTGGTCGTGTATTAAGTATAATTTATACTCTTAATAACATGGTGTGGTCATGTATTAAGTATAATCTATTCTCTTAATAACATGGTGTGGTCGTGTATTAAGTATAATTTATACTCTTAATAACAAGGTGTGATCATGTATTAAGTATAATCTATACTCTTAATAACATGGTGTGGTAATGTATTAAGTATAATTTATACTCTTAATAACATGGTGTGGTCATGTATTCAGTATAATTTATTCTCTTAATAACATGGTGTGGTCTTGTATAAAGTATAATCTATACTCTTAATAACATGGTGTGGTCATGTATTAAGCATAATCTATACTCTTAATAGCATGGTGTGGTCGTGTATTAAGTATAATCTATACTCTTCATAACATGGTGTGATCATGTATTAAGTATAATCTATAAACTTAATAACATGGTGTGGTCATGTATTAAGTATGATTTATACTCTTAATAAAACAGTGTGGTCATGTAATAAGTATAATCTATACTCTTAATAACATGGTGTGGTCGTCTATTAAGTATAATTTATACTCTTAATAAAATAGTGTGGTCATGTAATAAGTATAATCTATACTCTTAATAACATGGTGTGGTCGTGTATTAAGTATAATTTATACTCTTAATAAAATAGTGTGGTCATGTAATGAGTATAATCTATACTCTTAATAACATGGTGTGGTCGTGTATTAAGTATAATTTATACTCTTAATAACATGGTGTGGTCGTGTATTAAGTATAATCTATACTCTTAATAACATGGTGTGGTCATGTATTAAGTATAATCTATACTCTTAATAAAATAGTGTGGTCATGTAATAAGTATAATCTATGCTCTTAATAACATGGTGTGGTCGTGTATTAAGTATAATATATACTCTTAATAAAATAGTGTGGTCATGTATTAAGTATAATCTATACTCTTAATAACATGGTGTGATCGTGTATTAAGTATAATATATACTCTTAATAAAATAGTGTGGTCATGTATTAAGCATAATCTATACTCTTAATAAAATGGTGTGGTCGTGTATTAAGTATAATCTATACTCTTAATAACATGGTGTGGTCTTGTATTAAGTATAATCTATACTCTTAATAACATGGCGTGATCATGTATTAAGCATAACCTATACTCTTAATAACATGGCGTGGTCTTGTATTAAGTATAATCTATATTCTTAATAACATGGTGTGGTCATGTATTAAGTATAATCTATACTCTTAATAAAATGGCGTGGTCGTGTATTAAGTATAATCTATACTCTTAATAACATGGTGTGGTCTTGTATTAAGTATAATCTATACTCTTAATAAAATGGCGTGGTCATGTATTAAGTATAATCTATACTCTTAATAACATGGTGTTGTCATGTATTAAGTATAATCTATACTCTTAATAACATGGTGTGGTCTTGTATTAAGTATAATCTATACTCTTAATAACATGGTGTGGTCATGTATTAATAATAATCTATACTCTTAATAAAATGGTGTGGTCATGTATTAAGTATAATCTATACTCTTAATAACATGGTGTGGTCATGTATTAAGTATAATTTATACTCTTAATAACATGGTGTGGTCGTGTATTAAGTATAATTTATACTCTTAATAACATGGTGTGGTCATGTATTAAGTATAATCTATACTCTTAATTACATGGTGTGGTCGTGTATTAAGTATAATCTATACTCTTAATAACATGGTGTGGTCATGTATTAAGTATAATCTATACTATTAATAAAATGGTGTGATCGTGTATTAAGTATAATATATACTCTTAATAACATGGTGTGGTCATGTATTAAGTATAATCTATACTCTTAATAACATTGTGTGGTCATGTATTAAGAATAATCTATACTCTTAATAAAATGGTGTGGTCGTGTATTAAGAATAATCTATACTCTTAATAACATAGTGTGGTCATGTATTAAGTATAATCTATACTCTTAATAACATGGTGTGGTCATGTATTAAGTATAATTTATACTCTTAATAACATGGTGTGGTCGTGTATTAAGTATAATTTATACTCTTAATAACATGGTGTGGTCATGTATTAAGTATAATCTATACCCTTAATAACAAGGTGTGGTCGTGTAATAAATATATTCTATACTCTTAATAACATGGTGTGGTCATGTATTAAGTATAATCTATACTCTTAATAAAATGGTGTGGTCGTGTATTAAGTATAATCTATACTCTTAACAACATAGTGTGGTCATGTATTAAGTATAATCTATACTCTTAATAACATGGTGTGGTCATGTATTAAGGATAATCTATACTCTTAATAACATGGTGTGTGGTGTGATCGTGTATTAAGTATAATCTATGCTCTTAATAACATGATGTGGTCATGTATTAAGTATAATCTATACTCTTAATAACATGGTGTGGTCTTGTATTAAGTATAATCTATACTCTTAATAACATGGCGTGATCGTGTATATAGTATAATCTATACTCTTAATAACATAGTGTGGTCATGTATTAAGTATAATCTATACTCTTAATAACATGGTGTGGTCATGTATTAAGTATAATTTATACTCTTAATAACATGGTGTGGTCGTGAATTAAGTATAATTTATACTCTTAATAACATGGTGTGGTCATGTATTAAGTATAATCTATACTCTTAATAACATGGTGTGGTCGTGTATTAAGTATAATTTATACTCTTAATAACATGGTGTGATCATGTATTAAGTATAATCTATAAACTTAATAACATGGTGTGGTCATGTATTAAGTATAATTTATACTCTTAATAAAACAGTGTGGTCATGTAATAAGTATAATCTATACTCTTAATAAAATGGTGTGGTCGTCTATTAAGTATAATTTATACTCTTAATAAAATAGTGTGGTCATGTATTAAGTATAATCTATACTCTTAATAAAATGGTGTGGTCGTGTATTAAGTATAATCTATACTCTTAATAACATGGTGTGGTCTTGTATTAAGTATAATCTATACTCTTAATAACATGGCGTGATCATGTATTAAGTATAATATATACTCTTAATAACATGGCGTGGTCTTGTATTAAGTATAATCTATACTCTTAATAACATGGCGTGATCATGTATTAAGTATAATCTATACTCTTAATAAAATGGCGTGGTCGTGTATTAAGTATAATCTATACTCTTAATAACATGGTGTGGTCTTGTATTAAGCATAATCTATACTCTTAATAAAATGGCGTGGTCATGTATTAAGTATAATCTATACTCTTAATAACATGGTGTTGTCATGTATTAAGTATAATCTATACTCTTAATAACATGGTGTGGTCATGTATTAAGTATAATCTATACTCTTAATAAAATGGTGTGGTCGTGTATTAAGTATAATCTATACTCTTAATAACATGGTGTGGTCTTGTATTAAGTATAATCTATACTCTTAATAACATGGCGTGATCATGTATTAAGTATAATATATACTCTTAATAACATGGCGTGGTCTTGTATTAAGTATAATCTATACTCTTAATAACATGGTGTGGTCATGTATTAAGTATAATCTATACTCTTAATAAAATGGTGTGGTCGTGTATTAAGTATAATCTATACTCTTAATAACATAGTGTGGTCATGTATTAAGTATAATCTATACTCTTAATAACATGGTGTGGTCATGTATTAAGTATAATTTATACTCTTAATAACATGGTGTGGTCGTGTATTAAGTATAATTTATACTCTTAATAACATGGTGTGGTCATGTATTAAGTATAATCTATACTCTTAATAACATGGTGTGGTCGTGTATTAAGTATAATTTATACTCTTAATAACAAGGTGTGATCATGTATTAAGTATAATCTATACTCTTAATACAATGGTGTGGTCGTGTATTAAGTATAATCTATACTCTTAATAACATGGTGTGGTCATGTATTAAGTATAATCTATACTATTAATAAAATGGTGTGATCGTGTATTAAGTATAATATATACTCTTAATAACATGGTGTGGTCATGTATTAAGTATAATCTATACTCTTAATAACATTGTGTGGTCATGTATTAAGAATAATCTATACTCTTAATAAAATGGTGTGGTCGTGTATTAAGAATAATCTATACTCTTAATAACATAGTGTGGTCATGTATTAAGTATAATCTATACTCTTAATAACATGGTGTGGTCATGTATTAAGTATAATTTATACTCTTAATAACATGGTGTGGTCGTGTATTAAGTATAATTTATACTCTTAATAACATGGTGTGGTCATGTATTAAGTATAATCTATACCCTTAATAACAAGGTGTGGTCGTGTAATAAATATATTCTATACTCTTAATAACATGGTGTGGTCATGTATTAAGTATAATCTATACTCTTAATAAAATGGTGTGGTCGTGTATTAAGTATAATCTATACTCTTAACAACATAGTGTGGTCATGTATTAAGTATAATCTATACTCTTAATAACATGGTGTGGTCATGTATTAAGGATAATCTATACTCTTAATAACATGGTGTGTGGTGTGATCGTGTATTAAGTATAATCTATGCTCTTAATAACATGATGTGGTCATGTATTAAGTATAATCTATACTCTTAATAACATGGTGTGGTCTTGTATTAAGTATAATCTATACTCTTAATAACATGGCGTGATCGTGTATATAGTATAATCTATACTCTTAATAACATAGTGTGGTCATGTATTAAGTATAATCTATACTCTTAATAACATGGTGTGGTCATGTATTAAGTATAATTTATACTCTTAATAACATGGTGTGGTCGTGAATTAAGTATAATTTATACTCTTAATAACATGGTGTGGTCATGTATTAAGTATAATCTATACTCTTAATAACATGGTGTGGTCGTGTATTAAGTATAATTTATACTCTTAATAACATGGTGTGATCATGTATTAAGTATAATCTATAAACTTAATAACATGGTGTGGTCATGTATTAAGTATAATTTATACTCTTAATAAAACAGTGTGGTCATGTAATAAGTATAATCTATACTCTTAATAAAATGGTGTGGTCGTCTATTAAGTATAATTTATACTCTTAATAAAATAGTGTGGTCATGTATTAAGTATAATCTATACTCTTAATAAAATGGTGTGGTCGTGTATTAAGTATAATCTATACTCTTAATAACATGGTGTGGTCTTGTATTAAGTATAATCTATACTCTTAATAACATGGCGTGATCATGTATTAAGTATAATATATACTCTTAATAACATGGCGTGGTCTTGTATTAAGTATAATCTATACTCTTAATAACATGGCGTGATCATGTATTAAGTATAATCTATACTCTTAATAAAATGGCGTGGTCGTGTATTAAGTATAATCTATACTCTTAATAACATGGTGTGGTCTTGTATTAAGCATAATCTATACTCTTAATAAAATGGCGTGGTCATGTATTAAGTATAATCTATACTCTTAATAACATGGTGTTGTCATGTATTAAGTATAATCTATACTCTTAATAACATGGTGTGGTCATGTATTAAGTATAATCTATACTCTTAATAAAATGGTGTGGTCGTGTATTAAGTATAATCTATACTCTTAATAACATGGTGTGGTCTTGTATTAAGTATAATCTATACTCTTAATAACATGGCGTGATCATGTATTAAGTATAATATATACTCTTAATAACATGGCGTGGTCTTGTATTAAGTATAATCTATACTCTTAATAACATGGTGTGGTCATGTATTAAGTATAATCTATACTCTTAATAAAATGGTGTGGTCGTGTATTAAGTATAATCTATACTCTTAATAACATAGTGTGGTCATGTATTAAGTATAATCTATACTCTTAATAACATGGTGTGGTCATGTATTAAGTATAATTTATACTCTTAATAACATGGTGTGGTCGTGTATTAAGTATAATTTATACTCTTAATAACATGGTGTGGTCATGTATTAAGTATAATCTATACTCTTAATAACATGGTGTGGTCGTGTATTAAGTATAATTTATACTCTTAATAACAAGGTGTGATCATGTATTAAGTATAATCTATACTCTTAATAACATGGTGTGGTAATGTATTAAGTATAATTTATACTCTTAATAACATGGTGTGGTCATGTATTCAGTATAATTTATACTCTTAATAACATGGTGTGGTCTTGTATAAAGTATAATCTATACTCTTAATAACATGGTGTGGTCATGTATTAAGCATAATCTATACTCTTAATAGCATGGTGTGGTCGTGTATTAAGTATAATCTATACTCTTCATAACATGGTGTGATCATGTATTAAGTATAATCTATAAACTTAATAACATGGTGTGGTCATGTATTAAGTATGATTTATACTCTTAATAAAACAGTGTGGTCATGTAATAAGTATAATCTATACTCTTAATAACATGGTGTGGTCGTCTATTAAGTATAATTTATACTCTTAATAAAATAGTGTGGTCATGTAATAAGTATAATCTATACTCTTAATAACATGGTGTGGTCGTGTATTAAGTATAATTTATACTCTTAATAACATGGTGTGGTCGTGTATTAAGTATAATCTATACTCTTAATAACATGGTGTGGTCATGTATTAAGTATAATCTATACTCTTAATAAAATAGTGTGGTCATGTAATAAGTATAATCTATACTCTTAATAACATGGTGTGGTCGTGTATTAAGTATAATATATACTCTTAATAAAATAGTATGGTCATGTATTAAGTATAATCTATACTCTTAATAACATGGTGTGATCGTGTATTAAGTATAATATATACTCTTAATAAAATAGTGTGGTCATGTATTAAGCATAATCTATACTCTTAATAAAATGGTGTGGTCGTGTATTAAGTATAATCTATACTCTTAATAACATGGTGTGGTCTTGTATTAAGTATAATCTATACTCTTAATAACATGGCGTGATCATGTATTAAGCATAACCTATACTCTTAATAACATGGCGTGGTCTTGTATTAAGTATAATCTATATTCTTAATAACATGGTGTGGTCATGTATTAAGTATAATCTATACTCTTAATAAAATGGCGTGGTCGTGTATTAAGTATAATCTATACTCTTAATAACATGGTGTGGTCTTGTATTAAGTATAATCTATACTCTTAATAAAATGGCGTGGTCATGTATTAAGTATAATCTATACTCTTAATAACATGGTGTTGTCATGTATTAAGTATAATCTATACTCTTAATAACATGGTGTGGTCTTGTATTAAGTATAATCTATACTCTTAATAACATGGTGTGGTCATGTATTAATAATAATCTATACTCTTAATAAAATGGTGTGGTCATGTATTAAGTATAATCTATACTCTTAATAACATGGTGTGGTCATGTATTAAGTATAATTTATACTCTTAATAACATGGTGTGGTCGTGTATTAAGTATAATTTATACTCTTAATAACATGGTGTGGTCATGTATTAAGTATAATCTATACTCTTAATTACATGGTGTGGTCGTGTATTAAGTATAATCTATACTCTTAATAACATGGTGTGGTCATGTATTAAGTATAATCTATACTATTAATAAAATGGTGTGATCGTGTATTAAGTATAATATATACTCTTAATAACATGGTGTGGTCATGTATTAAGTATAATCTATACTCTTAATAACATGGTGTGGTCATGTATTAAGAATAATCTATACTCTTAATAAAATGGTGTGGTCGTGTATTAAGAATAATCTATACTCTTAATAACATAGTGTGGTCATGTATTAAGTATAATCTATACTCTTAATAACATGGTGTGGTCATGTATTAAGTATAATTTATACTCTTAATAACATGGTGTGGTCGTGTATTAAGTATAATTTATACTCTTAATAACATGGTGTGGTCATGTATTAAGTATAATCTATACCCTTAATAACAAGGTGTGGTCGTGTAATAAATATATTCTATACTCTTAATAACATGGTGTGGTCATGTATTAAGTATAATCTATACTCTTAATAAAATGGTGTGGTCGTGTATTAAGTATAATCTATACTCTTAACAACATAGTGTGGTCATGTATTAAGTATAATCTATACTCTTAATAACATGGTGTGGTCATGTATTAAGGATAATCTATACTCTTAATAACATGGTGTGTGGTGTGATCGTGTATTAAGTATAATCTATGCTCTTAATAACATGATGTGGTCATGTATTAAGTATAATCTATACTCTTAATAACATGGTGTGGTCTTGTATTAAGTATAATCTATACTCTTAATAACATGGCGTGATCGTGTATATAGTATAATCTATACTCTTAATAACATAGTGTGGTCATGTATTAAGTATAATCTATACTCTTAATAACATGGTGTGGTCATGTATTAAGTATAATTTATACTCTTAATAACATGGTGTGGTCGTGAATTAAGTATAATTTATACTCTTAATAACATGGTGTGGTCATGTATTAAGTATAATCTATACTCTTAATAACATGGTGTGGTCGTGTATTAAGTATAATTTATACTCTTAATAACATGGTGTGATCATGTATTAAGTATAATCTATAAACTTAATAACATGGTGTGGTCATGTATTAAGTATAATTTATACTCTTAATAAAACAGTGTGGTCATGTAATAAGTATAATCTATACTCTTAATAACATGGTGTGGTCGTCTATTAAGTATAATTTATACTCTTAATAAAATAGTGTGGTCATGTATTAAGTATAATCTATACTCTTAATAAAATGGTGTGGTCGTGTATTAAGTATAATCTATACTCTTAATAACATGGTGTGGTCTTGTATTAAGTATAATCTATACTCTTAATAACATGGCGTGATCATGTATTAAGTATAATATATACTCTTAATAACATGGCGTGGTCTTGTATTAAGTATAATCTATACTCTTAATAACATGGCGTGATCATGTATTAAGTATAATCTATACTCTTAATAAAATGGCGTGGTCGTGTATTAAGTATAATCTATACTCTTAATAACATGGTGTGGTCTTGTATTAAGCATAATCTATACTCTTAATAAAATGGCGTGGTCATGTATTAAGTATAATCTATACTCTTAATAACATGGTGTTGTCATATATTAAGTATAATCTATACTCTTAATAACATGGTGTGGTCATGTATTAAGTATAATCTATACTCTTAATAAAATGGTGTGGTCGTGTATTAAGTATAATCTATACTCTTAATAACATGGTGTGGTCTTGTATTAAGTATAATCTATACTCTTAATAACATGGCGTGATCATGTATTAAGTATAATATATACTCTTAATAACATGGCGTGGTCTTGTATTAAGTATAATCTATACTCTTAATAACATGGTGTGGTCATGTATTAAGTATAATCTATACTCTTAATAAAATGGTGTGGTCGTGTATTAAGTATAATCTATACTCTTAATAACATAGTGTGGTCATGTATTAAGTATAATCTATACTCTTAATAACATGGTGTGGTCATGTATTAAGTATAATTTATACTCTTAATAACATGGTGTGGTCGTGTATTAAGTATAATTTATACTCTTAATAACATGGTGTGGCCATGTATTAAGTATAATCTATACTCTTAATAACATGGTGTGGTCGTGTATTAAGTATAATTTATACTCTTAATAACAAGGTGTGATCATGTATTAAGTATAATCTATACTCTTAATAACATGGTGTGGTAATGTATTAAGTATAATTTATACTCTTAATAACATGGTGTGGTCATGTATTCAGTATAATTTATACTCTTAATAACATGGTGTGGTCTTGTATAAAGTATAATCTATACTCTTAATAACATGGTGTGGTCATGTATTAAGCATAATCTATACTCTTAATAGCATGGTGTGGTCGTGTATTAAGTATAATCTATACTCTTCATAACATGGTGTGATCATGTATTAAGTATAATCTATAAACTTAATAACATGGTGTGGTCATGTATTAAGTATGATTTATACTCTTAATAAAACAGTGTGGTCATGTAATAAGTATAATCTATACTCTTAATAACATGGTGTGGTCGTCTATTAAGTATAATTTATACTCTTAATAAAATAGTGTGGTCATGTAATAAGTATAATCTATACTCTTAATAACATGGTGTGGTCGTGTATTAAGTATAATTTATACTCTTAATAACATGGTGTGGTCGTGTATTAAGTATAATCTATACTCTTAATAACATGGTGTGGTCATGTATTAAGTATAATCTATACTCTTAATAAAATAGTGTGGTCATGTAATAAGTATAATCTATACTCTTAATAACATGGTGTGGTCGTGTATTAAGTATAATATATACTCTTAATAAAATAGTATGGTCATGTATTAAGTATAATCTATACTCTTAATAACATGGTGTGGTCGTGTATTAAGTATAATCTATACTCTTAATAACATGGTGTGGTCGTGTATTAAGTATAATATATACTCTTAATAAAATAGTGTGGTCATGTATTAAGCATAATCTTTACTCTTAATAAAATGGTGTGGTCGTGTATTAAGTATAATCTATACTCATAATAACATGGTGTGGTCTTGTATTAAATATAATCTATACTCTTAATAACATGGCGTGATTATGTATTAAGCATAACCTATACTCTTAATAACATGGCGTGGTCTTGTATTAAGTATAATCTATATTCTTAATAACATGGTGTGGTCATGTATTAAGTATAATCTATACTCTTAATAAAATGGCGTGGTCCTGTATTAAGTATAATCTATACTCTTAATAACATGGTGTGGTCTTGTATTAAGTATAATCTATACTCTTAATAAAATGGCGTGGTCATGTATTAAGTATAATCTATACTCTTAATAACATGGTGTTGTCATGTATTAAGTATAATCTATACTCTTAATAACATGGTGTGGTCTTGTATTAAGTATAATCTATACTCTTAATAACATGGTGTGGTCATGTATTAATAATAATCTATACTCTTAATAAAATGGTGTGGTCATGTATTAAGTATAATCTATACTCTTAATAACATGGTGTGGTCATGTATTAAGTATAATTTATACTCTTAATAACATGGTGTGGTCGTGTATTAAGTATAATTTATACTCTTAATAACATGGTGTGGTCATGTATTAAGTATAATCTATACTCTTAATTACATGGTGTGGTCGTGTATTAAGTATAATCTATACTCTTAATAACATGGTGTGGTCATGTATTAAGTATAATCTATACTATTAATAAAATGGTGTGATCGTGTATTAAGTATAATCTATACTCTTAATAACATGGTGTGGTCATGTATTAAGTATAATCTATACTCTTAATAACATGGTGTGGTCATGTATTAAGAATAATCTATACTCTTAATAAAATGGTGTGGTCGTGTATTAAGTATAATCTATACTCTTAATAACATAGTGTGGTCATGTATTAAGTATAATCTATACTCTTAATAACATGGTGTGGTCATGTATTAAGTATAATTTATACTCTTAATAACATGGTGTGGTCGTGTATTAAGTATAATTTATACTCTTAATAACATGGTGTGGTCATGTATTAAGTATAATCTATACCCTTAATAACAAGGTGTGGTCGTGTAATAAATATATTCTATACTCTTAATAACATGGTGTGGTCATGTATTAAGTATAATCTATACTCTTAATAAAATGGTGTGGTCGTGTATTAAGTATAATCTATACTCTTAATAACATAGTGTGGTCATGTATTAAGTATAATCTATACTCTTAATAACATGGTGTGGTCATGTATTAAGTATAATCTATACTCTTAATAACATGGTGTGTGGTGTGATCGTGTATTAAGTATAATCTATGCTCTTAATAACATGATGTGGTCATGTATTAAGTATAATCTATACTCTTAATAACATGGTGTGGTCTTGTATTAAGTATAATCTATACTCTTAATAACATGGCGTGATCATGTATTAAGTATAATCTATACTCTTAATAACATGGCGTGGGCTTGTATTAAGTATAATCTATACTCTTAATAACATGGTGTGGTCATGTATTAAGTATAATCTATACTCTTAATAAAATGGTGTGATCGTGTATATAGTATAATCTATACTCTTAATAACATAGTGTGGTCATGTATTAAGTATAATCTATACTCTTAATAACATGGTGTGGTCATGTATTAAGTATAATTTATACTCTTAATAACATGGTGTGGTCGTGAATTAAGTATAATTTATACTCTTAATAACATGGTGTGGTCATGTATTAAGTATAATCTATACTCTTAATAACATGGTGTGGTCGTGTATTAAGTATAATTTATACTCTTAATAACATGGTGTGATCATGTATTAAGTATAATCTATAAACTTAATAACATGGTGTGGTCATGTATTAAGTATAATTTATACTCTTAATAAAACAGTGTGGTCATGTAATAAGTATAATCTATACTCTTAATAACATGGTGTGGTCGTCTATTAAGTATAATTTATACTCTTAATAAAATAGTGTGGTCATGTAATAAGTATAATCTATACTCTTAATAACATGGTGTGGTCGTGTATTAAGTATAATGTATACTCTTAATAACATGGTGTGGTCGTGTATTAAGTATAATCTATACTCTTAATTAAATAGTGTGGTCATGTATTAAGCATAATCTATACTCTTAATAAAATGGTGTGGTCGTGTATTAAGTATAATCTATACTCTTAATAACATGGTGTGGTCTTGTATTAAGTATAATCTATACTCTTAATAACATGGCGTGATCATGTATTAAGCATAATCTATACTCTTAATAACATGGCGTGGTCTTGTATTAAGTATAATCTATACTCTTAATAACATAGTGTGGTCATGTATTAAGTATAATCTATACTCTTAATAACATGGTGTGGTCATGTATTAAGTATAATTTATACTCTTAATAACATGGTGTGGTCGTGTATTAAGTATAATTTATACTCTTAATAACATGGTGTGGTCATGTATTAAGTATAATCTATACTCTTAATAACATGGTGTGGTCGTGTATTAAGTATAATCTATACTCTTAATAACATGGTGTGGTCTTGTATTAAGTATAATCTATACTCTTAATAACATGGTGTGGTCGTGTATTAAGTATAATTTATACTCTTAATAACAAGGCGTGGTTATGTATTAAGTATAATCTATACTCTTAATAAAATGGTGTGATCGTGTATTAAGTATAATCTATACTCCTAATAACATGGTGTGGTCATGTATTAAGTATAATCTATACTCTTAATAACATGGTGTGGTCGTGTATTAAGTATAATCTATACTCTTAATACCATGGTGTGGTCATGTATTAAGTATAATCTATACTCTTAATAACATGGTGTAGTCGTGTATTAAGTATAATCTATACTCTTAATAACATGGTGTGGTCATGTATTAAGTATAATCTATACTCTTAATAACATGGTGTGGTCGTGTATTAAGTATAATCTATACTCTTAATAACATGGTGTGGTCATGTATTAAGTATAATCTATATTCTTAATAACATGGTGTGGTCATGTATTAAGTATAATCTATACTCTTAATAACATGGTGTGGTCGTGTATTAAGTATAATTTATACTCTTAATAACATGGTGTGGTCGTGTATTAAGTATTTTCTATACTCTTAATAACATGGTGTGGTCATGTATTAAGTATAATCTATACTCTTAATAAAATGGTGTGGTCGTGTATTAAGTATAATCTATACTCTTAATAACATAGTGTGGTCATGTATTAAGTATAATCTTTACTCTTAATAATATGGTGTGTGGTGTGATCGTGTATTAAGTATAATCTATACTCTTAATAACATGGTGTGTGGTGTGATCGTGTATTAAGTATAATCTATACTCTTAATAACATGGTGTGGTCATGTATTAAGTATAATCTATACTCTTAATAACATGGTGTGTGGTGTGATCGTGTATTAAGTATAATCTATACTCTTAATAACATGGTGTGGTCATGTATTAAGTATAATCTATACTCTTAATAACATGGTGTGGTCTTGTATTAAGTATAATCTATACTCTTAATAACATGGTGTGGTCATGTATTAAGTATAATCTATACTCTTAATAACATGGTGTGGTCTTGTATTAAGTATAATCTATACTCTTAATAACATGGTGTGATCATGTATTAAGTATAATCTATGCTCTTAATAACATGGTGTGGTAATGTATTAAGTATAATTTATACTCTTAATAACATGGTGTGGTCATGTATTCAGTATAATCTATACTCTTAATAAAATGGTGTGATCGTGTATTAAGTATAATCTATACTCTTAATAACATGGTGTGGTCATGTATTAAGTATAATCTATACTCTTAATAACATGGTGTGGTCGTGTATTAAGTATAATCTATACTCTTAATAACATGGTGTGGTCATGTATTAAGTATAATCTATACTCTTAATAACATGGTGTAGTCGTGTATTAAGTATAATCTATACACTTAATAACATGGTGTGGTCATGTATTAAGTATAATCTATACTCTTAATAACATGGTGTGGTCGTGTATTAAGTATAATCTATACTCTTAATAACATGGTGTGGTCATGTATTAAGTATAATCTATACTCTTAATAAAATGGTGTGGTCGTGTATTAAGTATAATCTATACTCTTAATAACATAGTGTGGTCATGTATTAAGTATAATCTATATTCTTAATAACATGGTGTGGTCATGTATTAAGTATAATCTATACTCTTAATAACATGGTGTGGTCGTGTATTAAGTATAATTTATACTCTTAATAACATGGTGTGGTCATGTATTAAGTATAATCTATACTCTTAATAACAAGGTGTGGTCGTGTATTAAGTATTTTCTATACTCTTAATAACATGGTGTGGTCATGTATTAAGTATAATCTATACTCTTAATAAAATGGTGTGGTCGTGTATTAAGTATAATCTATACTCTTAATAACATAGTGTGGTCATGTATTAAGTATAATCTTTACTCTTAATAATATGGTGTGTGGTGTGATCGTGTATTAAGTATAATCTATACTCTTAATAACATGGTGTGTGGTGTGATCGTGTATTAAGTATAATCTATACTCTTAATAACATGGTGTGGTCATGTATTAAGTATAATCTATACTCTTAATAACATGGTGTGTGGTGTGATCGTGTATTAAGTATAATCTATACTCTTAATAACATGGTGTGGTCATGTATTAAGTATAATCTATACTCTTAATAACATGGTGTGGTCTTGTATTAAGTATAATCTATACTCTTAATAACATGGTGTGGTCATGTATTAAGTATAATCTATACTCTTAATAACATGGTGTGGTCTTGTATTAAGTATAATCTATACTCTTAATAACATGGTGTGATCATGTATTAAGTATAATCTATACTCTTAATAACATGGCGTGGTCGTGTATTAAGCATAATCTATACTCTTAATAACATGGTGTGGTCGTGTATTAAGTATAATCTATACTCTTAATAACATGGTGTGGTCATGTATTAAGTATAATCTATATTCTTAATAACATGGTGTGGTCATGTATTAAGTATAATCTATACTCTTAATAACATGGTGTGGTCGTGTATTAAGTATAATTTATACTCTTAATAACATGGTGTGGTCGTGTATTAAGTATTTTCTATACTCTTAATAACATGGTGTGGTCATGTATTAAGTATAATCTATACTCTTAATAAAATGGTGTGGTCGTGTATTAAGTATAATCTATACTCTTAATAACATAGTGTGGTCATGTATTAAGTATAATCTTTACTCTTAATAATATGGTGTGTGGTGTGATCGTGTATTAAGTATAATCTATACTCTTAATAACATGGTGTGTGGTGTGATCGTGTATTAAGTATAATCTATACTCTTAATAACATGGTGTGGTCATGTATTAAGTATAATCTATACTCTTAATAACATGGTGTGTGGTGTGATCGTGTATTAAGTATAATCTATACTCTTAATAACATGGTGTGGTCATGTATTAAGTATAATCTATACTCTTAATAACATGGTGTGGTCTTGTATTAAGTATAATCTATACTCTTAATAACATGGTGTGGTCATGTATTAAGTATAATCTATACTCTTAATAACATGGTGTGGTCTTGTATTAAGTATAATCTATACTCTTAATAACATGGTGTGATCATGTATTAAGTATAATCTATGCTCTTAATAACATGGTGTGGTAATGTATTAAGTATAATTTATACTCTTAATAACATGGTGTGGTCATGTATTCAGTATAATCTATACTCTTAATAAAATGGTGTGATCGTGTATTAAGTATAATCTATACTCTTAATAACATGGTGTGGTCATGTATTAAGTATAATCTATACTCTTAATAACATGGTGTGGTCGTGTATTAAGTATAATCTATACTCTTAATAACATGGTGTGGTCATGTATTAAGTATAATCTATACTCTTAATAACATAGTGTAGTCGTGTATTAAGTATAATCTATACACTTAATAACATGGTGTGGTCATGTATTAAGTATAATCTATACTCTTAATAACATGGTGTGGTCGTGTATTAAGTATAATCTATACTCTTAATAACATGGTGTGGTCATGTATTAAGTATAATCTATACTCTTAATAAAATGGTGTGGTCGTGTATTAAGTATAATCTATACTCTTAATAACATAGTGTGGTCATGTATTAAGTATAATCTATATTCTTAATAACATGGTGTGGTCATGTATTAAGTATAATCTATACTCTTAATAACATGGTGTGGTCGTGTATTAAGTATAATTTATACTCTTAATAACATGGTGTGGTCATGTATTAAGTATAATCTATACTCTTAATAACAAGGTGTGGTCGTGTATTAAGTATTTTCTATACTCTTAATAACATGGTGTGGTCATGTATTAAGTATAATCTATACTCTTAATAAAATGGTGTGGTCGTGTATTAAGTATAATCTATACTCTTAATAACATAGTGTGGTCATGTATTAAGTATAATCTTTACTCTTAATAATATGGTGTGTGGTGTGATCGTGTATTAAGTATAATCTATACTCTTAATAACATGGTGTGTGGTGTGATCGTGTATTAAGTATAATCTATACTCTTAATAACATGGTGTGGTCATGTATTAAGTATAATCTATACTCTTAATAACATGGTGTGTGGTGTGATCGTGTATTAAGTATAATCTATACTCTTAATAACATGGTGTGGTCATGTATTAAGTATAATCTATACTCTTAATAACATGGTGTGGTCTTGTATTAAGTATAATCTATACTCTTAATAACATGGTGTGGTCATGTATTAAGTATAATCTATACTCTTAATAACATGGTGTGGTCTTGTATTAAGTATAATCTATACTCTTAATAACATGGTGTGATCATGTATTAAGTATAATCTATGCTCTTAATAACATGGTGTGGTAATGTATTAAGTATAATTTATACTCTTAATAACATGGTGTGGTCATGTATTCAGTATAATTTATACTCTTAATAACATGGTGTGGTCGTGTATTAAGTATAATCTATACTCTTAATAACATGATGTGGACATGTATTAAGTATAATCTATACTCTTAATAGCATGGTGTGGTCGTGTATTAAGTATAATCTATACTCTTAATAACATGGTGTGATCATGTATTCAGTATAATCTATACTCTTAATAACATGGTGTGGTCATGTATTAAATATAATTTATACACTTAATAAAATAGTGTGGTCATGTAATAAGTATAATCTATACTCTTAATAACATGGTGTGGTCGTGTATTAAGTATAATTTATACTCTTAATAAAATAGTGTGGTCATGTAATAAGTATAATCTATACTCTTAATAACATGGTGTGGTCGTGTATTAAGTATAATTTATACTCTTAATAACATGGTGTGGTCGTGTATTAAGTATAATCTATACTCTTAATAACATGGTGTGGTCATGTAT
Organism: Bathymodiolus brooksi; assembly: GCA_963680875.1. Taxonomy (NCBI): domain Eukaryota; kingdom Metazoa; phylum Mollusca; class Bivalvia; order Mytilida; family Modiolidae; genus Bathymodiolus; species Bathymodiolus brooksi. The sequence goes on along the minus strand of OY804590.1, from coordinate 7,152,638 downwards.
TAAGTATAATCTATACTCTTAATAAAATAGTGTGGTCATGTAATAAGTATAATCTATACTCTTAATAACATGGTGTGGTCATGTATTAAGTATAATCTATACTCTTAATAACATGGTGTGGTCGTGTATTAAGTATAATCTGTACTCTTAATAAAATAGTGTGGTCATGTATTAAGTATAATCTATACTCTTAATAACATGGTGTGGTCATGTATTAAGTATAATCTATACTCTTAATAACATGGTGTGGGCATGTATTAAGTATAATATATACTCTTAATAAAATAGTGTGGTCATGTATTAAGTATAATCTATACTCTTAATAACATGGTGTGGTCGTGTATTAAGTATAATCTATACTCTTAATAACATGGTGTGGTCGTGTATTAAGTATAATCTATACTCTTAATAACATGGTGTGGTCTTGTATTAAGTATAATCTATACTCTTAATAACATGGTGTGGTCGTGTATTAAGAATAATATATACTTTTAATAAAATGGTGTGGTCGTGTATTAAGCATAATCTATACTCTTAATAACATGGTGTGGTCGTGTATTAAGTATAATCTATACTCTTAATAACATGGTGTGGTGATGTATTAAGTATAATTTATACTCTTAATAACATGGTGTGGTCTTGTATTAAGTATAATCTATACTCTTAATAATATATCGTGGTCATGTATTCAGTATAATCTATACTCTTAATAACATGGTGTGGTCGTGTATTAAGTATAATCTATACTCTTAATAACATGGTGTGGTCGTGTATTAAGCATAATCTATACTTTTAATAACATGGTGTGGTCGTGTATTAAGTATAATCTATACTCTTAATAACATGGTGTGGTCATGTATTAAGTATAATTTATACTCTTAATAACATGGTGTGGTCTTGTATTAAGTATAATCTATACTCTTAATAATATATCGTGGTCATGTATTCAGTATAATCTATACTCTTAATAACATGGTGTGGTCATGTATTAAGTATAATCTATACTCTTAATAACATATCGTGGTCATGTATTAAGTATAATCTATACTCTTAATAACATGGTGTGGTCATGTATTAAGTATAATCTATACTCTTAATAACATGGTGTGGTCGTGTATTAAGCATAATCTATACTCTTAATAACATGGTGTGGTCATGTATTAAGTATAATCTATACTCTTAATAACATATCGTGGTAATGTATTAAGTATAATCTATACTCTTAATAACATGGTTTGGTCTTGTATTAAGTATAATCTATACTCTTAATAAAATGGTGTGGTCGTGTTTTAAGTATAATCTATACTCTTAATAACATATCGTGGTCATGTATTAAGTACAATCTATACTCTTAATAAAATAGTGTAGTCATGTATTAAGTATAATCTATACTCTTAATAACATGGTGTGGTCATGTATTAAGCATAATCCATACTCTTAATAAAATAGTGTAGTCGTGTATTAAGTATAATCTATACTCTTAATTAAATGGTGTGGTCATGCATTAAGTATAATCTATACTCTTAATAACATGGTGTGGTCGTGTATTAAGTATAATCTATACTCTTAATAACATGTTGTGGTCTTGTATTAAGTATAAACTATACTCTTAATTACATGGTGTGGTCGTGTATTAAGCATAATCTATACTCTTAATAACATGGTGTGGTCGTGTATTAAGTATAATCTATACTCTTAATAACATGGTGTGGTCATGTATTAAGTATAATTTATACTCTTAATAACATGGTGTGGTCATGTATTAAGTATAATCTATACTCTTAATAACAAGGTGTGGTCGTGTATTAAGTATTTTCTATACTCTTAATAACATGGTGTGGTCATGTATTAAGTATAATCTATACTCTTAATAAAATGGTGTGGTCGTGTATTAAGTATAATCTATACTCTTAATAACATAGTGTGGTCATGTATTAAGTATAATCTTTACTCTTAATAATATGGTGTGTGGTGTGATCGTGTATTAAGTATAATCTATACTCTTAATAACATGGTGTGTGGTGTGATCGTGTATTAAGTATAATCTATACTCTTAATAACATGGTGTGGTCATGTATTAAGTATAATCTATACTCTTAATAACATGGTGTGTGGTGTGATCGTGTATTAAGTATAATCTATACTCTTAATAACATGGTGTGGTCATGTATTAAGTATAATCTATACTCTTAATAACATGGTGTGGTCTTGTATTAAGTATAATCTATACTCTTAATAACATGGTGTGGTCATGTATTAAGTATAATCTATACTCTTAATAACATGGTGTGGTCTTGTATTAAGTATAATCTATACTCTTAATAACATGGTGTGATCATGTATTAAGTATAATCTATGCTCTTAATAACATGGTGTGGTAATGTATTAAGTATAATTTATACTCTTAATAACATGGTGTGGTCATGTATTCAGTATAATTTATACTCTTAATAACATGGTGTGGTCGTGTATTAAGTATAATCTATACTCTTAATAACATGATGTGGACATGTATTAAGTATAATCTATACTCTTAATAGCATGGTGTGGTCGTGTATTAAGTATAATCTATACTCTTAATAACATGGTGTGATCATGTATTCAGTATAATCTATACTCTTAATAACATGGTGTGGTCATGTATTAAATATAATTTATACACTTAATAAAATAGTGTGGTCATGTAATAAGTATAATCTATACTCTTAATAACATGGTGTGGTCGTGTATTAAGTATAATTTATACTCTTAATAAAATAGTGTGGTCATGTAATAAGTATAATCTATACTCTTAATAACATGGTGTGGTCGTGTATTAAGTATAATTTATACTCTTAATAACATGGTGTGGTCGTGTATTAAGTATAATCTATACTCTTAATAACATGGTGTGGTCATGTATTAAGTATAATCTATACTCTTAATAAAATAGTGTGGTCATGTAATAAGTATAATCTATACTCTTAATAACATGGTGTGGTCATGTATTAAGTATAATCTATACTCTTAATAACATGGTGTGGTCGTGTATTAAGTATAATCTGTACTCTTAATAAAATAGTGTGGTCATGTATTAAGTATAATCTATACTCTTAATAACATGGTGTGGTCATGTATTAAGTATAATCTATACTCTTAATAACATGGTGTGGGCATGTATTAAGTATAATATATACTCTTAATAAAATAGTGTGGTCATGTATTAAGTATAATCTATACTCTTAATAACATGGTGTGGTCGTGTATTAAGTATAATCTATACTCTTAATAACATGGTGTGGTCGTGTATTAAGTATAATCTATACTCTTAATAACATGGTGTGGTCTTGTATTAAGTATAATCTATACTCTTAATAACATGGTGTGGTCGTGTATTAAGAATAATATATACTTTTAATAAAATGGTGTGGTCGTGTATTAAGCATAATCTATACTCTTAATAACATGGTGTGGTCGTGTATTAAGTATAATCTATACTCTTAATAACATGGTGTGGTGATGTATTAAGTATAATTTATACTCTTAATAACATGGTGTGGTCTTGTATTAAGTATAATCTATACTCTTAATAATATATCGTGGTCATGTATTCAGTATAATCTATACTCTTAATAACATGGTGTGGTCGTGTATTAAGTATAATCTATACTCTTAATAACATGGTGTGGTCGTGTATTAAGCATAATCTATACTTTTAATAACATGGTGTGGTCGTGTATTAAGTATAATCTATACTCTTAATAACATGGTGTGGTCATGTATTAAGTATAATTTATACTCTTAATAACATGGTGTGGTCTTGTATTAAGTATAATCTATACTCTTAATAATATATCGTGGTCATGTATTCAGTATAATCTATACTCTTAATAACATGGTGTGGTCATGTATTAAGTATAATCTATACTCTTAATAACATATCGTGGTCATGTATTAAGTATAATCTATACTCTTAATAACATGGTGTGGTCATGTATTAAGTATAATCTATACTCTTAATAACATGGTGTGGTCGTGTATTAAGCATAATCTATACTCTTAATAACATGGTGTGGTCATGTATTAAGTATAATCTATACTCTTAATAACATATCGTGGTAATGTATTAAGTATAATCTATACTCTTAATAACATGGTTTGGTCTTGTATTAAGTATAATCTATACTCTTAATAAAATGGTGTGGTCGTGTTTTAAGTATAATCTATACTCTTAATAACATATCGTGGTCATGTATTAAGTACAATCTATACTCTTAATAAAATAGTGTAGTCATGTATTAAGTATAATCTATACTCTTAATAACATGGTGTGGTCATGTATTAAGCATAATCCATACTCTTAATAAAATAGTGTAGTCGTGTATTAAGTATAATCTATACTCTTAATTAAATGGTGTGGTCATGCATTAAGTATAATCTATACTCTTAATAACATGGTGTGGTCGTGTATTAAGTATAATCTATACTCTTAATAACATGTTGTGGTCTTGTATTAAGTATAAACTATACTCTTAATAACATGGTGTGGTCGTGTATTAAGCATAATCTATACTCTTAATAACATGGTGTGGTCGTGTATTAAGTATAATCTATACTCTTAATAACATGGTGTGGTCATGTATTAAGTATAATTTATACTCTTAATAACATGGTGTGGTCTTGTATTAAGTATAATCTATACTCTTAATAACATGGTGTGATCATGTATTAAGTATAATTTATACTCTTAATAACATGGTGTGGTCTTGTATTAAGTATAATCTATACTCTTAATAACATGGTGTGGTCATGTATTAAGTATAATCTATACTCTTAATAACATGGTGTGGTCGTGTATTAAGTATAATCTATACACTTAATAACATGGTGTGGTCATGTATTAAGTATAATCTATACTCTTAATAACATGGTGTGGTCTTGTATTAAGTATAATCTATACTCTTAATAAAATGGTGTGGTCTTTTATTAAGTATAATCTATACTCTTAATACAATGGTGTGGTCGTGTATTAAGTATAATCTATACTCTTAATACAAAGGTGTGGTCGTGTATTAAGTATAATCTATACTCTTAATAACATGGTGTGGTCTTGTATTAAGTATAATCTATACTCTTAATAACATGGTGTGGTCATGTATTAAGTATAATATATGCTCTTAATAACATGGTGTGGTCATGTATTAAGTATAATCTATACTCTTAATAACATCGTGTGGTCGTGTATTAAGCATAATCTATACTCTTAATAACATGGTGTTGTCATGTATTAAGTATAATCTATACTCTTAATAGCATGGTGTGGTCATGTATTAAGCAAAATGTATACTCTTAATAACATGGTGTGGTCATGTATTAAGTATAATCTATACTCTTAATAACATGGTGTGGTCATGTATTAAGTATAATCTATACTCTTTAATAACATGGTGTGGTCGTGTATTAAGTATAATATATACACTTAATAACATGGTGTGGTCATGTATTAAGTATAATCTATACTCTTAATAACATGGTGTGGTCTTGTATTAAGTATAATCTATACTCTTAATAACATGGTGTTGTCTTGTATTAAGTATAATCTATACTCTTAATAACATGGTGTGGTCTTGTATTAAGCATAATATATACTCTTAATAACATGGTGTGGTCGTGTATTAAGTATAATCTATACTCTTAATAAAATAGTGTAGTCGTGTATTAAGTATAATCTATACTCTTAATAAAATGGAGTGGTCATGCATTAAGTATAATCTATACTCTTAATAACATGGTGTGGTCGTGTATTAAGTATAATCTATACTCTTAATACCATAGTGTGGTCATGTATTAAGTATAATCTTTACTCTTAATAATATGGTGTGTGGTGTGATCGTGTATTAAGTATAATCTATACTCTTAATAACATGGTGTGTGGTGTGATCGTGTATTAAGTATAATCTATACTCTTAATAACATGGTGTGGTCATGTATTAAGTATAATCTATACTCTTAATAACATGGTGTGTGGTGTGATCGTGTATTAAGTATAATCTATACTCTTAATAACATGGTGTGGTCATGTATTAAGTATAATCTATACTCTTAATAACATGGTGTGGTCTTGTATTAAGTATAATCTATACTCTTAATAACATGGTGTGGTCATGTATTAAGCATAATCTATACTCTTAATAACATGGTGTGGTCTTGTATTAAGTATAATCTATACTCTTAATAACATGGTGTGATCATGTATTAAGTATAATCTATGCTCTTAATAACATGGTGTGGTAATGTATTAAGTATAATTTATACTCTTAATAACATGGTGTGGTCATGTATTCAGTATAATTTATACTCTTAATAACATGGTGTGGTCGTGTATTAAGTATAATCTATACTCTTAATAACATGATGTGGACATGTATTAAGTATAATCTATACTCTTAATAGCATGGTGTGGTCGTGTATTAAGTATAATCTATACTCTTAATAACATGGTGTGATCATGTATTCAGTATTATCTATACTCTTAATAACATGGTGTGGTCATGTATTAAATATAATTTATACTCTTAATAAAATAGTGTGGTCATGTAATAAGTATAATCTATACTCTTAATAACATGGTGTGGTCGTGTATTAAGTATAATTTATACTCTTAATAAAATAGTGTGGTCATGTAATAAGTATAATCTATACTCTTAATAACATGGTGTGGTCGTGTATTAAGTATAATTTATACTCTTAATAACATGGTGTGGTCGTGTATTAAGTATAATCTATACTCTTAATAACATGGTGTGGTCATGTATTAAGTATAATATATACTCTTAATAAAATAGTGTGGTCATGTATTAAGTATAATCTATACTCTTAATAACATGGTGTGGTCGTGTATTAAGTATAATCTATACTCTTAATAACATGGTGTGGTCGTGTATTAAGTATAATCTATACTCTTAATAACATGGTGTGGTCTTGTATTAAGTATAATCTATACTCTTAATAACATGGTGTGGTCGTGTATTAAGAATAATCTATACTTTTAATAAAATGGTGTGGTCGTGTATTAAGCATAATCTATACTCTTAATAACATAATGGGGTCGTGTATTAAGTATAATCTATACTCTTAATAACATGGTGTGGTGATGTATTAAGTATAATTTATACTCTTAATAACATGGTGTGGTCTTGTATTAAGTATAATCTATACTCTTAATAATATATCGTGGTCATGTATTCAGTATAATCTATACTCTTAATAACATGGTGTGGTCGTGTATTAAGTATAATCTATACTCTTAATAACATGGTGTGGTCGTGTATTAAGCATAATCTATACTCTTAATAACATGGTGTGGTCGTGTATTAAGTATAATCTATACTCTTAATAACATGGTGTGGTCATGTATTAAGTATAATTTATACTCTTAATAACATGGTGTGGTCTTGTATTAAGTATAATCTATACTCTTAATAACATGGTGTGGTCATGTATTAAGTATAATCTATACTCTTAATAACATGGTGTGGTCTTGTATTAAGTATAATCTATACTCTTAATAACATGGTGTGATCATGTATTAAGCATAATCTATGCTCTTAATAACATTGTGTGGTAATGTATTAAGTATAATTTATACTCTTAATAACATGGTGTGGTCATGTATTCAGTATAATTTATACTCTTAATAACATGGTGTGGTCGTGTATTAAGTATAATCTATACTCTTAATAACATGATGTGGACATGTATTAAGTATAATCTATACTCTTAATAGTATGGTGTGGTCGTGTATTAAGTATAATCTATACTCTTAATAACATGGTGTGATCATGTATTCAGTATAATCTATACTCTTAATAACATCGTGTGGTCATGTATTAAATATAATTTATACTCTTAATAAAATAGTGTGGTCATGTAATAAGTATAATCTATACTCTTAATAACATGGTGTGGTCGTGTATTAAGTATAATTTATACTCTTAATAAAATAGTGTGGTCATGTAATAAGTATAATCTATACTCTTAATAACATGGTGTGGTCGTGTATTAAGTATAATTTATACTCTTAATAACATGGTGTGGTCGTGTATTAAGTATAATCTATACTCTTAATAACATGGTGTGGTCATGTATTAAGCATAATATATACTCTTAATAAAATAGTGTGGTCATGTATTAAGTATAATCTATACTCTTAATAACATGGTGTGGTCGTGTATTAAGTATAATCTATACTCTTAATAACATGGTGTGGTCGTGTATTAAGTATAATCTATACTCTTAATAACATGGTGTGGTCTTGTATTAAGTATAATCTATACTCTTAATAACATGGTGTGGTCGTGTATTAAGAATAATCTATACTTTTAATAAAATGGTGTGGTCGTGTATTAAGCATAATCTATACTCTTAATAACATGGTGTGGTCGTGTATTAAGTATAATCTATACTCTTAATAACATGGTGTGGTGATGTATTAAGTATAATTTATACTCTTAATAACATGGTGTGGTCTTGTATTAAGTATAATCTATACTCTTAATAATATATCGTGGTCATGTATTCAGTATAATCTATACTCTTAATAACATGGTGTGGTCGTGTATTAAGTATAATCTATACTCTTAATAACATGGTGTGGTCGAGTATTAAGCATAATCTATACTCTTAATAACATGGTGTGGTCGTGTATTAAGTATAATCTATACTCTTAATAACATGGTGTGGTCATGTATTAAGTATAATTTATACTCTTAATAACATGGTGTGGTCTTGTATTAAGTATAATCTATACTCTTAATAATATATCGTGGTCATGTATTCAGTATAATCTATACTCTTAATAACATGGTGTGGTCATGTATTAAGTATAATCTATACTCTTAATAACATATCGTGGTCATGTATTAAGTATAATCTATACTCTTAATAGCATGGTGTGGTCATGTATTAAGTATAATCTATACTCTTAATAACATGGTGTGGTCGTGTATTAAGCATAATCTATACTCTTAATAACATGGTGTGGTCATGTATTAAGTATAATCTATACTCTTAATAACATATCGTGGTCATGTATTAAGTATAATCTATACTCTTAATAAAATGGTTTGGTCTTGTATTAAGTATAATCTATACTCTTAATAAAATGGTGTGGTCGTGTTTTAAGTATAATCTATACTCTTAATAACATATCGTGGTCATGTATTAAGTACAATCTATACTCTTAATAAAATAGTGTAGTCATGTATTAAGTATAATCTATACTCTTAATAACATGGTGTGGTCATGTATTAAGTATAATCCATACTCTTAATAAAATAGTGTAGTCGTGTATTAAGTATAATCTATACTCTTAATTAAATGGTGTAGTCATGCATTAAGTATAATCTATACTCTTAATAACATGGTGTGGTCGTGTATTAAGTATAATCTATACTCTTAATAACATGGTGTGGTCTTGTATTAAGTATAAACTATACTCTTAATAACATGGTGTGGTCGTGTATTAAGCATAATCTATACTCTTAATAACATGGTGTGGTCGTGTATTAAGTATAATCTATACTCTTAATAACATGGTGTGGTCATGTATTAAGTATAATTTATACTCTTAATAACATGGTGTGGTCTTGTATTAAGTATAATCTATACTCTTAATAACATGGTGTGATCATGGATTAAGTATAATTTATACTCTTAATAACATGGTGTGGTCTTGTATTAAGTATAATCTATACTCTTAATAACATGGTGTGGTCATGTATTAAGTATAATCTATACTCTTAATAACATGGTGTGGTCGTGTATTAAGTATAATCTATACACTTAATAACATGGTGTGGTCATGTATTAAGTATAATCTATACTCTTAATAACATGGTGTAGTCTTGTATTAAGTATAATCTATACTCTTAATAAAATGGTGTGGTCTTTTATTAAGTATAATCTATACTCTTAATACAATGGTGTGGTCGTGTATTAAGTATAATCTATTCTCTTAATACAAAGGTGTGGTCGTGTATTAAGTATAAGCTATACTCTTAATAACATGGTGTGGTCTTGTATTAAGTATAATCTATACTCTTAATAACATGGTGTGGTCATGTATTAAGTATAATCTATGCTCTTAATAACATGGTGTGGTCATGTATTAAGTATAATCTATACTCTTAATAACATCGTGTGGTCGTGTATTAAGCATAATCTATACTCTTAATAACATGGTGTTGTCATGTATTAAGTATAATCTATACTCTTAATAGCATGGTGTGGTCATGTATTAAGCAAAATTTATACTCTTAATAACATGGTGTGGTCATGTATTAAGTATAATCTATACTCTTAATAACATGGTGTGGTCATGTATTAAGTATAATCTATACTCTTTAATAACATGGTGTGGTCGTGTATTAAGTATAATCTATACACTTAATAACATGGTGTGGTCATGTATTAAGTATAATCTATACTCTTAATAACATGGTGTGGTCTTGTATTAAGTATAATCTATACTCTTAATAACATGGTGTTGTCTTGTATTAAGTATAATCTATACTCTTAATAACATGGTGTGGTCTTGTATTAAGCATAATATATACTCTTAATAACATGGTGTGGTCGTGTATTAAGTATAATCTATACTCTTAATAAAATAGTGTAGTCGTGTATTAAGTATAATCTATACTCTTAATAAAATGGTGTGGTCATGCATTAAGTATAATCTATGCTCTTAATAACAAGGTGTGGTCGTGTATTAAGTATAATTTATACTCTTAATAACATGGTGTGGTCTTGTATTAAGTATAATCTATACTCTTAATAACATGGTGTGGTCATGTATTCAGTATAATTTATACTCTTAATAACATGGTGTGGTCGTGTATTAAGTATAATCTATACTCTTAATAACATGATGTGGACATGTATTAAGTATAATCTATACTCTTAATAGTATGGTGTGGTCGTGTATTAAGTATAATCTATACTCTTAATAACATGGTGTGATCATGTATTCAGTATAATCTATACTCTTAATAACATCGTGTGGTCATGTATTAAATATAATTTATACTCTTAATAAAATAGTGTGGTCATGTAATAAGTATAATCTATACTCTTAATAACATGGTGTGGTCGTGTATTAAGTATAATTTATACTCTTAATAAAATAGTGTGGTCATGTAATAAGTATAATCTATACTCTTAATAACATGGTGTGGTCGTGTATTAAGTATAATTTATACTCTTAATAACATGGTGTGGTCGTGTATTAAGTATAATCTATACTCTTAATAACATGGTGTGGTCATGTATTAAGCATAATATATACTCTTAATAAAATAGTGTGGTCATGTATTAAGTATAATCTATACTCTTAATAACATGGTGTGGTCGTGTATTAAGTATAATCTATACTCTTAATAACATGGTGTGGTCGTGTATTAAGTATAATCTATACTCTTAATAACATGGTGTGGTCTTGTATTAAGTATAATCTATACTCTTAATAACATGGTGTGGTCGTGTATTAAGAATAATCTATACTTTTAATAAAATGGTGTGGTCGTGTATTAAGCATAATCTATACTCTTAATAACATGGTGTGGTCGTGTATTAAGTATAATCTATACTCTTAATAACATGGTGTGGTGATGTATTAAGTATAATTTATACTCTTAATAACATGGTGTGGTCTTGTATTAAGTATAATCTATACTCTTAATAATATATCGTGGTCATGTATTCAGTATAATCTATACTCTTAATAACATGGTGTGGTCGTGTATTAAGTATAATCTATACTCTTAATAACATGGTGTGGTCGAGTATTAAGCATAATCTATACTCTTAATAACATGGTGTGGTCGTGTATTAAGTATAATCTATACTCTTAATAACATGGTGTGGTCATGTATTAAGTATAATTTATACTCTTAATAACATGGTGTGGTCTTGTATTAAGTATAATCTATACTCTTAATAATATATCGTGGTCATGTATTCAGTATAATCTATACTCTTAATAACATGGTGTGGTCATGTATTAAGTATAATCTATACTCTTAATAACATATCGTGGTCATGTATTAAGTATAATCTATACTCTTAATAGCATGGTGTGGTCATGTATTAAGTATAATCTATACTCTTAATAACATGGTGTGGTCGTGTATTAAGCATAATCTATACTCTTAATAACATGGTGTGGTCATGTATTAAGTATAATCTATACTCTTAATAACATATCGTGGTCATGTATTAAGTATAATCTATACTCTTAATAAAATGGTTTGGTCTTGTATTAAGTATAATCTATACTCTTAATAAAATGGTGTGGTCGTGTTTTAAGTATAATCTATACTCTTAATAACATATCGTGGTCATGTATTAAGTACAATCTATACTCTTAATAAAATAGTGTAGTCATGTATTAAGTATAATCTATACTCTTAATAACATGGTGTGGTCATGTATTAAGTATAATCCATACTCTTAATAAAATAGTGTAGTCGTGTATTAAGTATAATCTATACTCTTAATTAAATGGTGTAGTCATGCATTAAGTATAATCTATACTCTTAATAACATGGTGTGGTCGTGTATTAAGTATAATCTATACTCTTAATAACATGGTGTGGTCTTGTATTAAGTATAAACTATACTCTTAATAACATGGTGTGGTCGTGTATTAAGCATAATCTATACTCTTAATAACATGGTGTGGTCGTGTATTAAGTATAATCTATACTCTTAATAACATGGTGTGGTCATGTATTAAGTATAATTTATACTCTTAATAACATGGTGTGGTCTTGTATTAAGTATAATCTATACTCTTAATAACATGGTGTGATCATGGATTAAGTATAATTTATACTCTTAATAACATGGTGTGGTCTTGTATTAAGTATAATCTATACTCTTAATAACATGGTGTGGTCATGTATTAAGTATAATCTATACTCTTAATAACATGGTGTGGTCGTGTATTAAGTATAATCTATACACTTAATAACATGGTGTGGTCATGTATTAAGTATAATCTATACTCTTAATAACATGGTGTAGTCTTGTATTAAGTATAATCTATACTCTTAATAAAATGGTGTGGTCTTTTATTAAGTATAATCTATACTCTTAATACAATGGTGTGGTCGTGTATTAAGTATAATCTATTCTCTTAATACAAAGGTGTGGTCGTGTATTAAGTATAAGCTATACTCTTAATAACATGGTGTGGTCTTGTATTAAGTATAATCTATACTCTTAATAACATGGTGTGGTCATGTATTAAGTATAATCTATGCTCTTAATAACATGGTGTGGTCATGTATTAAGTATAATCTATACTCTTAATAACATCGTGTGGTCGTGTATTAAGCATAATCTATACTCTTAATAACATGGTGTTGTCATGTATTAAGTATAATCTATACTCTTAATAGCATGGTGTGGTCATGTATTAAGCAAAATTTATACTCTTAATAACATGGTGTGGTCATGTATTAAGTATAATCTATACTCTTAATAACATGGTGTGGTCATGTATTAAGTATAATCTATACTCTTTAATAACATGGTGTGGTCGTGTATTAAGTATAATCTATACACTTAATAACATGGTGTGGTCATGTATTAAGTATAATCTATACTCTTAATAACATGGTGTGGTCTTGTATTAAGTATAATCTATACTCTTAATAACATGGTGTTGTCTTGTATTAAGTATAATCTATACTCTTAATAACATGGTGTGGTCTTGTATTAAGCATAATATATACTCTTAATAACATGGTGTGGTCGTGTATTAAGTATAATCTATACTCTTAATAAAATAGTGTAGTCGTGTATTAAGTATAATCTATACTCTTAATAAAATGGTGTGGTCATGCATTAAGTATAATCTATGCTCTTAATAACAAGGTGTGGTCGTGTATTAAGTATAATTTATACTCTTAATAACATGGTGTGGTCTTGTATTAAGTATAATCTATACTCTTAATAACATGGTGTGGTCGTGTATTAAGCATAATCTATACTCTTAATAACATGGTGTGGTCGTGTATTAAGTATAATCTATACTCTTAATAACATGGTGTGGTCTTGTATTAAGTATAATCTATATTCTTAATAACATGGTGTGGTCATGTATTAAGTATAATCTATACTCTTAATAAAATGGTGTGGTCGTGTATTAAGTATAATCTATTCTCTTAATAACATGGTGTGGTCTTGTATTAAGTATAATCTATACTCTTAATAAAATGGTGTGGTCGTGTATTAAGTATAATCTATACTCTTAATAAAATGGTGTGGTCGTGTATTAAGTATAATCTATACTCTTAATAACATGGTGTGGTCTTGTATTAAGTATAATCTATACTCTTAATAACATGGCGTGATCATGTATTAAGCATAATCTATACTCTTAATAACATGGCGTGGTCTTGTATTAAGTATAATCTATACTCTTAATAACATGGTGTGGTCATGTATTAAGTATAATCTATACTCTTAATAAAATGGTGTGGTCGTGTATTAAGTATAATCTATACTCTTAATAACATAGTGTGGTCATGTATTAAGTATAATCTATACTCTTAATAACATGGTGTGGTCATGTATTAAGTATAATTTATACTCTTAATAACATGGTGTGGTCGTGTATTAAGTATAATCTATACTCTTAATAAAATGGTGTGGTCGTGTATTAAGTATAATCTATACTCTTAATAAAATGGTGTGGTCGTGTATTAAGTATAATCTATACTCTTAATAACATAGTGTGGTCGTGTATTAAGTATAATCTTTACTCTTAATAACATGGTGTGGTCGTGTATTAAGTATAATCTATACTCTTAATAAAATAGTGTGGTCATGTATTAAGTATAATCTATACTCTTAATAACATGGTGTGGTCATGTATTAAGTATAATCTATACTCTTAATAACATGGTGTGGGCATGTATTAAGTATAATATATACTCTTAATAAAATAGTGTGGTCATGTATTAAGTATAATCTATACTCTTAATAACATGGTGTGGTCGTGTATTAAGTATAATCTATACTCTTAATAACATGATGTGGACATGTATTAAGTATAATCTATTCTCTTAATAGCATGGTGTGGTCGTGTATTAAATATAATCTATACTCTTAATAACATGGTGTGATCATGTATTCAGTATAATCTATACTCTTAATAACATGGTGTGGTCATGTATTAAATATAATTTATACTCTTAATAAAATAGTGTGGTCATGTAATAAGTATAATATATACTCTTAATAACATGGTGTGGTCGTGTATTAAGTATAATTTATACTCTTAATAAAATAGTGTGGTCATGTAATAAGTATAATCTATACTCTTAATAACATGGTGTGGTCGTGTATTAAGTATAATTTATACTCTTAATAACATGGTGTGGTCGTGTATTAAGTATAATCTATACTCTTAAAAACATGGTGTGGTCATGTATTAAGTATAATCTATACTCTTAATAAAATAGTGTGGTCATGTAATAAGTATAATCTATACTCTTAATAACATGGTGTGGTCGTGTATTAAGTATAATCTATACTCTTAATAAAATAGTGTGGTCATGTATTAAGTATAATCTATACTCTTAATAACATGGTGTGGTCATGTATTAAGTATAATCTATACTCTTAATAACATGGTGTGGGCATGTATTAAGTATAATATATACTCTTAATAAAATAGTGTGGTCATGTATTAAGTATAATCTATACTCTTAATAACATGGTGTGGTCGTGTATTAAGTATAATCTATACTCTTAATAACATGGTGTGGTCTTGTATTAAGTATAATCTATACTCTTAATAACATGGTGTGGTCGTTTATTAAGAATAATCTATACTCTTAATAAAATGGTGTGGTCATGTATTAAGTATAATCTATACTCTTAATAACATATCGTGGTCATGTATTAAGTATAATCTATACTCTTAATAACATGGTGTGGTCATGTATTAAGTATAATCTATACTCTTAATAACATGGTGTGGTCATGTATTAAGTATAATCTATACTCTTAATAACATGGTGTGGTCATGTATTAAGTATAATCTATACTCTTAATAACATGGTGTGGTCGTGTATTAAGCATAATCTATACTCTTAATAGCATGGTGTGGTCATGTATTAAGTATAATCTATACTCTTAATAACATGGTGTGGTCGTGTATTAAGTATAATCTATACTCTTAATAAAATGGTGTGGTCATGCATTAAGTATAATCTATACTCTTAATAACATGGTGTGGTCGTGTATTAAGTATAATCTATACTCTTAATAACATATCGTGGTCATGTATTAAGTATAATCTATACTCTTAATAACATGGTGTGGTCATGTATTAAGTATAATCTATACACTTAATAACATGGTGTGGTCGTGTATTAAGTATAATCTATACTCTTAATAACATGGTTTGGTCATGTATTAAGTATAATTTATACTCTTAATAACATGGTGTGGTCATGTATTAAGTATAATCTATACTCTTAATAACATGGTGTGGTCGTGTATTAAGCATAATCTATACTCTTAATAACATGGTGTGGTCATGTATTAAGTATAATCTATACTCTTAATAACATATCGTGGTCATGTATTAAGTATAATCTATACTCTTAATAACATGGTTTGGTCTTGTATTAAGTATAATCTATACTCTTAATAAAATGGTGTGGTCGTGTTTTAAGTATAATCTATACTCTTAATAACATATCGTGGTCATGTATTAAGTACAATCTATACTCTTAATAAAATAGTGTAGTCATGTATTAAGTATAATCTATACTCTTAATAACATGGTCTGGTCATGTATTAAGTATAATCCATACTCTTAATAACATGGTGTGGTCGTTTATTAAGTATAATCTATACTCTTAATAAAATATTGTAGTCGTGTATTAAGTATAATCTATACTCTTAATAAAATGGTGTGGTCATGCATTAAGTATAATCTATACTCTTAATAACATGGTGTGGTCGTGTATTAAGTATAATCTATACTCTTAATAACATGGTGTGGTCTTGTATTAAGTATAATCTATACTCTTAATAACATGGTGTGGTCGTGTATTAAGCATAATCTATACTCTTAATAACATGGTGTGGTCGTGTATTAAGTATAATCTATACTCTTAATAACATGGTGTGGTCATGTATTAAGTATAATTTATACTCTTAATAACATGGTGTGGTCTTGTATTAAGTATAATCTATGCTCTTAATAACATGGTGTGATCATGTATTAAGTATAATTTATACTCTTAATAACATGGTGTGGTCTTGTATTAAGTATAATCTATACTCTTAATAACATGGTGTGGTCATGTATTAAGTATAATCTATACTCTTAATAACATGGTGTGGTCGTGTATTAAGTATAATCTATACACTTAATAACATGGTGTGGTCATGTATTAAGTATAATCTATACTCTTAATAACATGGTGTGGTTGTGTATTAAGTATAATCTATACTCTTAATAACATCGTGTGGTCGTGTATTAAGTATAATCTATACTCTTAATAACATGGTGTGGTCATGTATTAAGTATAATCTATACTCTTAATAACATGGTGTGGTCATGTATTAAGTATAATCTATACTCTTAATAACATGGTGTGGTCATGTATTAAGTATAATCTATACTCTTAATAACATGGTGTGGTCGTTTATTAAGAATAATCTATACTCTTAATAAAATGGTGTGGTCATGTATTAAGTATAATCTATACTCTTAATAACATATCGTGGTCATGTATTAAGTATAATCTATACTCTTAATAACATGGTGTGGTCATGTATTAAGTATAATCTATACTCTTAATAACATGGTGTGGTCATGTATTAAGTATAATCTATACTCTTAATAACATGGTGTGGTCATGTATTAAGTATAATCTATACTCTTAATAACATGGTGTGGTCGTGTATTAAGCATAATCTATACTCTTAATAACATGGTGTGGTCATGTATTAAGTATAATCTATACTCTTAATAACATGGTGTGGTCGTGTATTAAGTATAATCTATACTCTTAATAAAATGGTGTGGTCATGCATTAAGTATAATCTATACTCTTAATAACATGGTGTGGTCGTGTATTAAGTATAATCTATACTCTTAATAACATATCGTGGTCATGTATTAAGTATAATCTATACTCTTAATAACATGATGTGGTCATGTATTAAGTATAATCTATACTCTTAATAACATGGTGTGGTCGTGTATTAAGTATAATCTATACTCTTAATAACATGGTGTGGTCATGTATTAAGTATAATTTATACTCTTAATAACATGGTGTGGTCATGTATTAAGTATAATCTATACTCTTAATAACATGGTGTGGTCGTGTATTAAGCATAATCTATACTCTTAATAACATGGTGTGGTCATGTATTAAGTATAATCTATACTCTTAATAACATATCGTGGTCATGTATTAAGTATAATCTATACTCTTAATAACATGGTTTGGTCTTGTATTAAGTATAATCTATACTCTTAATAAAATGGTGTGGTCGTGTTTTAAGTATAATCTATACTCTTAATAACATATCGTGGTCATGTATTAAGTACAATCTATACTCTTAATAAAATAGTGTAGTCATGTATTAAGTATAATCTATACTCTTAATAACATGGTCTGGTCATGTATTAAGTATAATCCATACTCTTAATAACATGGTGTGGTCGTTTATTAAGTATAATCTATACTCTTAATAAAATATTGTAGTCGTGTATTAAGTATAATCTATACTCTTAATAAAATGGTGTGGTCATGCATTAAGTATAATCTATACTCTTAATAACATGGTGTGGTCGTGTATTAAGTATAATCTATACTCTTAATAACATGGTGTGGTCTTGTATTAAGTATAATCTATACTCTTAATAACATGGTGTGGTCGTGTATTAAGCATAATCTATACTCTTAATAACATGGTGTGGTCGTGTATTAAGTATAATCTATACTCTTAATAACATGGTGTGGTCATGTATTAAGTATAATTTATACTCTTAATAACATGGTGTGGTCTTGTATTAAGTATAATCTATACTCTTAATAACATGGTGTGATCATGTATTAAGTATAATTTATACTCTTAATAACATGGTGTGGTCTTGTATTAAGTATAATCTATACTCTTAATAACATGGTGTGGTCGTGTATTAAGTATAATCTATACACTTAATAACATGGTGTGGTCATGTATTAAGTATAATCTATACTCTTAATAACATGGTGTGGTCGTGTATTAAGTATAATCTATACTCTTAATAACATGGTGTGATCATGTATTAAGTATAATTTATACTCTTAATAACATGGTGTGGTCTTGTATTAAGTATAATCTATACTCTTAATAACATGGTGTGGTCGTGTATTAAGTATAATCTATACACTTAATAACATGGTGTGGTCATGTATTAAGTATAATCTATACTCTTAATAACATGGTGTGGTCGTGTATTAAGTATAATCTATACTCTTAATAACATCGTGTGGTCGTGTATTAAGTATAATCTATACTCTTAATAACATGGTGTGGTCATGTATTAAGTATAATCTATACTCTTAATAACATGGTGTGGTCATGCATTAAGTATAATCTATACTCTTAATAACATGGTGTGGTCATGTATTAAGTATAATCTATACTCTTAATAACATGGTGTGGTCGTGTATTAAGCATAATCTATACTCTTAATAACATGGTGTGGTCATGTATTAAGTATAATCTATACTCTTAATAACATGGTGTGGTCGTGTATTAAGTATAATCTATACTCTTAATAAAATGGTGTGGTCATGCATTAAGTATAATCTATACTCTTAATAACATGGTGTGGTCGTGTATTAAGTATAATCTATACTCTTAATAACATATCGTGGTCATGTATTAAGTATAATCTATACTCTTAATAACATGGTGTGGTCATGTATTAAGTATAATCTATACTCTTAATAACATGGTGTGGTCGTGTATTAAGTATAATCTATACTCTTAATAACATGGTGTGGTCATGTATTAAGTATAATTTATACTCTTAATAACATGGTGTGGTCATGTATTAAGTATAATCTATACTCTTAATAACATGGTGTGGTCGTGTATTAAGCATAATCTATACTCTTAATAACATGGTGTGGTCATGTATTAAGTATAATCTATACTCTTAATAACATATCGTGGTAATGTATTAAGTATAATCTATACTCTTAATAACATGGTTTGGTCTTGTATTAAGTATAATCTATACTCTTAATAACATGGTGTGGTCGTGTTTTAAGTATAATCTATACTCTTAATAACATATCGTGGTCATGTATTAAGTACAATCTATACTCTTAATAAAATAGTGTAGTCATGTATTAAGTATAATATATACTCTTAATAACATGGTCTGGTCATGTATTAAGTATAATCCATACTCTTAATAACATGGTGTGGTCGTTTATTAAGTATAATCTATACTCTTAATAAAATATTGTAGTCGTGTATTAAGTATAATCTATACTCTTAATAAAATGGTGTGGTTATGCATTAAGTATAATCTATACTCTTAATAACATGGTGTGGTCGTGTATTAAGTATAATCTATACTCTTAATAACATGGTGTGGTCTTGTATTAAGTATAATCTATACTCTTAATAACATGGTGTGGTCGTGTATTAAGCATAATCTATACTCTTAATAACATGGTGTGGTCGTGTATTAAGTATAATCTATACTCTTAATAACATGGTGTGGTCATGTATTAAGTATAATTTATACTCTTAATAACATGGTGTGGTCTTGTATTAAGCATAATCTATACTCTTAATAACATGGTGTGATCATGTATTAAGTATAATTTATACTCTTAATAACATGGTGTGGTCTTGTATTAAGTATAATCTATACTCTTAATAACATGGTGTGGTCATGTATTAAGTATAATCTATACTCTTAATAACATGGTGTGGTCGTGTATTAAGTATAATCTATACACTTAATAACATGGTGTGGTCATGTATTAAGTATAATCTATACTCTTAATAACATGGTGTGGTCGTGTATTAAGTATAATCTATACTCTTAATAACATCGTGTGGTCGTGTATTAAGTATAATCTATACACTTAATAACATGGTGTGGTCGTGTATTAAGTATAATCTATACTCTTAATAACATGGTGTGGTCCTGTATTAAATATAATCTATACTCTTAATAACATGGTGTGGTCTTTTATTAAGTATAATCTATACTCTTAATACAATGGTGTGGTCGTGTATTAAGTATAATCTATACTCTTAATACAAAGGTGTGGTCGTGTATTAAGTATAATCTATACTCTTAATAACATGGTGTGGTCTTGTATTAAGTATAATCTATACTCTTAATAACATGGTGTGGTCATGTATTAAGTATAATCTATGCTCTTAATAACACGGTGTGGTCATGTATTAAGTAAAATCTATACTCTTAATAACATCGTGTGGTCGTGTATTAAGCATAATCTATACTCTTAATAACATGGTGTGGTCATGTATTAAGTATAATCTATACTCTTAATAACATATCGTGGTCATGTATTAAGTATAATCTATACTCTTAATAACATGGTTTGGTCTTGTATTAAGTATAATCTATACTCTTAATAAAATGGTGTGGTCGTGTTTTAAGTATAATCTATACTCTTAATAACATATCGTGGTCATGTATTAAGTACAATCTATACTCTTAATAAAATAGTGTAGTCATGTATTAAGTATAATCTATACTCTTAATAACATGGTCTGGTCATGTATTAAGTATAATCCATACTCTTAATAACATGGTGTGGTCGTTTATTAAGTATAATCTATACTCTTAATAAAATATTGTAGTCGTGTATTAAGTATAATCTATACTCTTAATAAAATGGTGTGGTCATGCATTAAGTATAATCTATACTCTTAATAACATGGTGTGGTCGTGTATTAAGTATAATCTATACTCTTAATAACATGGTGTGGTCTTGTATTAAGTATAATCTATACTCTTAATAACATGGTGTGGTCGTGTATTAAGCATAATCTATACTCTTAATAACATGGTGTGGTCATGTATTAAGTATAATTTATACTCTTAATAACATGGTGTGGTCTTGTATTAAGTATAATCTATACTCTTAATAACATGGTGTGATCATGTATTAAGTATAATTTATACTCTTAATAACATGGTGTGGTCTTGTATTAAGTATAATCTATACTCTTAATAACATGGTGTGGTCATGTATTAAGTATAATCTATACTCTTAATAAAATGGTGTGGTCGTGTATTAAGTATAATCTATACACTTAATAACATGGTGTGGTCATGTATTAAGTATAATCTATACTCTTAATAACATCGTGTGGTCGTGTATTAAGTATAATCTATACTCTTAATAACATCGTGTGGTCGTGTATTAAGTATAATCTATACACTTAATAACATGGTGTGGTCGTGTATTAAGTATAATCTATACTCTTAATAACATCGTGTGGTCCTGTATTAAGTATAATCTATACTCTTAATAACATGGTGTGGTCTTTTATTAAGTATAATCTATACTCTTAATACAATGGTGTGGTCGTGTATTAAGTATAATCTTTAATCTTAATACAAAGGTGTGGTCGTGTATTAAGTATAATCTATACTCTTAATAACATGGTGTGGTCTTGTATTAAGTATAATCTATACTCTTAATAACATGGTGTGGTCATGTATTAAGTATAATCTATGCTCTTAATAACATGGTGTGGTCATGTATTAAGTATAATCTATACTCTTAATAACATCGTGTGGTCGTGTATTAAGCATAATCTATACTCTTAATAACATGGTGTGGTCGTGTATTAAGTATAATCTATACTCTTAATAACATGGTGTGGTCTTTTATTAAGTATAATTTATACTCTTAATACAATGGTGTGGTCGTGTATTAAGTATTATCTATACTCTTAATACAAAGGTGTGGTCGTGTATTAAGTATAATCTATACTCTTAATAACATGGTGTGGTCTTGTATTAAGTATAATCTATACTCTTAATAACATGGTGTGGTCATGTATTAAGTATAATCTATACTCTTAATAACATGGTGTGGTCATGTATTAAGCAAAATTTATACTCTTAATAACATGGTGTGGTCATGTATTAAGTATAATATATACTCTTAATAACATGGTGTGGTCATGTATTAAGTATAATCTATACTCTTAATAACATGGTGTGGTCATGTATTAAGTATAATCTATACTCTTTAATAACATGGTGTGGTCGTGTATTAAGTATAATCTATACACTTAATAACATGGTGTGGTCATGTATTAAGTATAATCTATACTCTTAATAACATGGTGTGGTCTTGTATTAAGTATAATCTATACTCTTAATAACATGGTGTTGTCTTGTATTAAGTATAATCTATACTCTTAATAACATGGTGTGGTCTTGTATTAAGTATAATATATACTCTTAATAACATGGTGTGGTCGTGTATTAAGTATAATCTATACTCTTAATAACATGGTGTGGTCGTGTATTAAGTATAATATATACTCTTAATAACATGGTGTGGTCGTGTATTAAGTATAATCTATACTCTTAATAACATGGTGTGGTCTTGTATTAAGTATAATCTATACTCTTAATAACATGGTGTGGTCATGTATTAAGTATAATCTATACTCTTAATAACATGGTGTGGTCATGTATTAAGTATAATCTATACTCTTAATAACATGGTGTTGTCATATATTAAGTATAATCTATACTCTTAATAGCATGGTGTGGTCGTGTATTAAGTATAATTTATACTCTTAATAACATGGTGTGGTCATGTATTAAGTATAATCTATACTCTTAATAACATGGTGTGGTCATGCATTCAGTATAATTTATACTCTTAATAACATGGCGTGGCCGTGTATTAAGTATAATCTATACTCTTAATAACATGGTGTGGTCGTGTATTAAGTATAATCTATACTCTTAATAACATGGTGTGGTCGTGTATTAAGTATAATCTATACTCTTAATAACATGGTGTGGTCGTGTATTAAGTATAATCTATACTCTTAATAACATGGTGTGGTCTTGTATTATGTATAATCTATACTCTTAATAACATGGTGTGGTCATGTATTAAGTATAATATATACTCTTAATAACATGGTGTGGTCATGTATTAAGTATAATCTATACTCTTAATAACATGGTGTGGTCGTGTATTAAGTATAATCTATACTCTTAATAACATGGTGTTGTCATGTATTAAGAATAATCTATACTCTTTAATAACATGGTGTGGTCGTGTATTAAGTATAATCTATACACTTAATAACATGGTGTGATCATGTATTAAGTATAATTTATACTCTTAATAACATGGTGTGGTCTTGTATTAAGTATAATATATACTCTTAATAACATGGTGTGGTCTTGTATTAAGTATAATCTTTACTCTTAATAACATGGTGTTGTCTTGTATTAAGTATAATCTATACTCTTAATAACATGGTGTGGTCTTGTATTAAGTATAATATATACTCTTAATAACATGGTGTGGTCGTGTATTAAGTATAATCTATACTCTTAATAACATGGTGTGGTCGTGTATAAAGTATAATCTATTCTCTTAATAACATGGTGTGGTCATGTATTAAGTATAATCTATACTCTTAATAACATGGTGTGGTCGTGTATTAAGTATAATCTATACACTTAATAACATGGTGTGGTCATGTATTAAGTATAATCTATACTCTTAATAACATGGTGTGGTCGTGTATTAAGTATAATCTATACTCTTATAACAATGGTGTGGTCGTGTATTAAGTATAATCTATACTCTTAATAACATGGTGTGGTCTTGTATTAAGTATAATCTATACTCTTAATAACATGGTGTGGTCATGTATTAAGTATAATCTATACTCTTAATAACATGGTGTGGTCATGTATTAAGCATAATCTATACTCTTAATAACATGGTGTGGTCGTGTATTCAGTATAATCTATACTCTTAATAACATGGTGTTGTCATGTATTAAGTATAATCTATTCTCTTAATAGCATGGTGTGGTCATGCATTAAGTATAATTTATACTCTTAATAACATGGTGTGGTCATGTATTAAGTATAATCTATACTCTTAATAACATGGTGTGGACATTTATTAAGTATAATCTATACTCTTAATAACATGGTGTGGTCGTGTATTAAGTATAATCTATACACTTAATAACATGGTGTGGTCATGTATTAAGTATAATGTATGCTCTTAATAACATTGTGTGGTCATGTATTCAGTATAATTTATACTCTTAATAACATGGTGTGGTCGTGTATTAAGTATAATCTATACTCTTAATAACATGGTGTGGTCATGTATTCAGTTTAATTTATACTTTTAATAACATGGTGTGGTCGTGTATTAAGTATAATCTATACTCTTAATAAAATGGTGTGGTCTTGTATTAAGTATAATCTATACTCTTAATAACATGGTGTGGTCATGTATTAAGTATAATCTATACTCTTAATAACATGGGGTGGTCGTGTATTAAGTATAATCTATACACTTAATAACATGGTGTGGTCGTGTATTAAGTATAATCTATACACTTAATAACATGATGTGGTCATGTGTTAAGTATAATCTATACTCTTAATAACATGGTGTGGTCGTGTATTAAGAATAATCTATACTCTTAATAACATGGTGTGATCTTGTATTAAGTATAATCTATACTCTTAATACAATGGTGTGGTCGTGTATTAAGTATAATCTATACTCTTAATACAATGGTGTGGTCGTGTATTAAGTATAATCTATACTCTTAATAACATGGTGTGGTCTTGTATTATGTATAATCTATACTCTTAATAACATGGTGTGGTCATGTATTAAGTATAATATATACTCTTAATAACATGGTGTGGTCGTGTATTAAGTATAATCTATACACTTAATAACATGGTGTGGTCATGTATTAAGTATAATCTATACTCTTAATAACATGGTGTGGTCGTGTATTAAGTATAATCTATACTCTTATAACAATGGTGTGGTCGTGTATTAAGTATAATCTATACTCTTAATAACATGGTGTGGTCATGTATTAAGTATAATCTATACTCTTAATAACATGGTGTGGTCATGTATTAAGTATAATCTATACTCTTAATAACATGGTGTGGTCGTGTATTAAGTATAATCTATACTCTTATAACAATGGTGTGGTCATGTATTAAGTATAATCTATACTCTTAATAACATGGTGTGGTCGTGTATAAAGTATAATCTATTCTCTTAATAACATGGTGTGGTCATGTATTAAGTATAATCTATACTCTTAATAACATGGTGTGGTCGTGTATTAAGTATAATCTATACACTTAATAACATGGTGTGGTCATGTATTAAGTATAATCTATACTCTTAATAACATGGTGTGGTCGTGTATTAAGTATAATCTATACTCTTATAACAATGGTGTGGTCGTGTATTAAGTATAATCTATACTCTTAATAACATGGTGTGGTCTTGTATTAAGTATAATCTATACTCTTAATAACATGGTGTGGTCATGTATTAAGTATAATCTATACTCTTAATAACATGGTGTGGTCATGTATTAAGTATAATCTATACTCTTAATAACATGGTGTGGTCGTGTATTCAGTATAATCTATACTCTTAATAACATGGTGTTGTCATGTATTAAGTATAATCTATACTCTTAATAGCATGGTGTGGTCATGCATTAAGTATAATTTATACTCTTAATAACATGGTGTGGTCATGTATTAAGTATAATCTATACTCTTAATAACATGGTGTGGTCATGTATTAAGTATAATCTATACTCTTAATAACATGGTGTGGTCGTGTATTAAGTATAATCTATACACTTAATAACATGGTGTGGTCATGTATTAAGTATAATGTATACTCTTAATAACATTGTGTGGTCATGTATTCAGTATAATTTATACTCTTAATAACATGGTGTGGTCGTGTATTAAGTATAATCTATACTCTTAATAACATGGTGTGGTCATGTATTCAGTTTAATTTATACTTTTAATAACATGGTGTGGTCGTGTATTAAGTATAATCTATACTCTTAATAAAATGGTGTGGTCTTGTATTAAGTATAATCTATACTCTTAATAACATGGTGTGGTCATGTATTAAGTATAATCTATACTCTTAATAACATGGTGTGGTCGTGTATTAAGTATAATCTATACACTTAATAACATGGTGTGGTCGTGTATTAAGTATAATCTATACACTTAATAACATGATGTGGTCATGTGTTAAGTATAATCTATACTCTTAATAACATGGTGTGGTCGTGTATTAAGAATAATCTATACTCTTAATAACATGGTGTGATCTTGTATTAAGTATAATCTATACTCTTAATACAATGGTGTGGTCGTGTATTAAGTATAATCTATACTCTTAATACAATGGTGTGGTCGTGTATTAAGTATAATCTATACTCTTAATAACATGGTGTGGTCTTGTATTATGTATAATCTATACTCTTAATAACATGGTGTGGTCATGTATTAAGTATAATATATACTCTTAATAACATGGTGTGGTCATGTATTAAGTATAATCTATACTCTTAATAACATGGTGTGGTCGTGTATTAAGTATAATCTATACTCTTAATAACATGGTGTGGTCTTGTATTTTGTATAATCTATACTCTTAATAACATGGTGTGGTCATGTATTAAGTATAATATATACTCTTAATAACATGGTGTGGTCATGTATTAAGTATAATCTATACTCTTAATAACATGGTGTGGTCGTGTATTAAGTATAATCTATACTCTTAATACAATGGTGTGGTCGTGTATTAAGTATAATCTATACTCTTAATAACATGGTGTGGTCTTGTATTAAGTATAATCTATACTCTTAATAACATGGTGTGGTCATGTATTAAGTATAATCTATACTCTTAATAACATGGTGTGGTCATGTATTAAGTATGATCTATACTCTTAATAACATGGTGTGGTCGTGTATTCAGTATAATCTATACTCTTAATAACATGGTGTTGTCATGTATTAAGTATAATCTATACTCTTAATAGCATGGTGTGGTCATGTATTAAGTATAATTTATACTCTTAATAACATGGTGTGGTCATGTATTAAGTATAATCTATACTCTTAATAACATGGTGCGGTCGTGTATTAAGTATAATCTATACACTTAATAACATGGTGTGGTCATGTATTAAGTATAATGTATACTCTTAATAACATTGTGTGGTCATGTATTCAGTATAATTTATACTCTTAATAACATGGTGTGGTCGTGTATTAAGTATAATCTATACTCTTAATAACATGGTGTGGTCATGTATTCAGTTTAATTTATACTCTTAATAACATGGTGTGGTCGTGTATTAAGTATAATCTATACTCTTAATAAAATGGTGTGGTCTTGTATTAAGTATAATCTATACTCTTAATAACATGGTGTGGTCATGCATTCAGTATAATTTATACTCTTAATAACATGGCGTGGCCGTGTATTAAGTATAATCTATACTCTTAATAACATGGTGTTGTCATGTATTAAGTATATTCTATTCTCTTAATAGCATGGTGTGGTCATGTATTAAGTATAATTTATACTTTTAATAACATGGTGTGGTCATGTATTAAGTATAATCTATACTCTTAATAACATGGTGTGGTCATGTATTAAGTATAATCTATACTCTTAATAACATGGTGTGGTCGTGTATTAAGTATAATCTATACTCTTAATAACATGGTGTGGTCGTGTATTAAGTATAATCTATACTCTTAATAACATGGTGTGGTTATGTATTAAGCATAATCTATACTCTTAATAACATGGTGTGGTCGTGTATTAAGTATAATCTATACACTTAATAACATGATGTGGTCATGTGTTAAGTATAATCTATACTCTTAATAACATGGTGTGGTCGTGTATTAAGAATAATCTATACTCTTAATAACATGGTGTGGTCTTGTATTAAGTATAATCTATACTCTTAATACAATGGTGTGGTCGTGTATTAAGTATAATCTATACTCTTAATACAATGGTGTGGTCGTGTATTAAGTATAATCTATACTCTTAATAACATGGTGTGGTCTTGTATTATGTATAATCTATACTCTTAATAACATGGTGTGGTCATGTATTAAGTATAATATATACTCTTAATAACATGGTGTGGTCATGTATTAAGTATAATCTATACTCTTAATAACATGGTGTGGTTATGTATTAAGCATAATCTATACTCTTAATAACATGGTGTGGTCGTGTATTAAGTATAATCTATACACTTAATAACATGATGTGGTCATGTGTTAAGTATAATCTATACTCTTAATAACATGGTGTGGTCGTGTATTAAGTATAATCTATACTCTTAATAACATGGTGTGGTCGTGTATTAAGTATAATCTATACTCTTAATAACATGGTGTGGTTATGTATTAAGCATAATCTATACTCTTAATAACATGGTGTGGTCGTGTATTAAGTATAATCTATACACTTAATAACATGATGTGGTCATGTGTTAAGTATAATCTATACTCTTAATAACATGGTGTGGTCGTGTATTAAGAATAATCTATGCTCTTAATAACATGGTGTGGTCTTGTATTAAGTATAATCTATACTCTTAATACAATGGTGTGGTCGTGTATTAAGTATAATCTATACTCTTAATACAATGGTGTGATCGTGTATTAAGTATAATCTATACTCTTAATAACATGGTGTGGTCGTGTATTAAGCATAATCTATGCTCTTAATAACATGGTGTGGTCGTGTATTAAGTATAATCTATACTCTTAATAACATGGTGTGGTCGTGTATTAAGTATAATCTATACACTTAATAACATGGTGTGGTCGTGTATTAAGCATAATCTATACTCTTAATAACATGGTGTGGTCGTGTATTAAGTATAATCTATACACTTAATAACATGGTGTGGTCATGTATTAAGTATAATCTATACTCTTTATAACATGGTGTGGTCCTGTATTAAGCATAATCTATACTCTTAATAACATGATGTGGTCATGTATTAAGTATAATCTATACTCTTAATAACATGGTGTGGTCGTGTATTAAGTATAATCTATACTCTTAATAACATGGTGTGGTCTTGTATTAAGTATAATCTATACTCTTAATACAATGGTGTGGTCGTGTATTAAGTATAATATATACTCTTAATACAATGGTGTGGTCGTGTATTAAGTATAATCTATACTCTTAATAACATGGTGTGGTCTTGTATTATGTATAATCTATACTCTTAATAACATGGTGTGGTCATGTGTTAAGTATAATCTATACTCTTAATAACATGGTGTGGTCGTGTATTAAGTATAATCTATACTCTTAATAACATGGTGTTGTCATGTATTAAGTATAATATATACTCTTAATAACATGGTGTGGTCGTGTATTAAGTATAATCTATACACTTAATAACATGGTGTGGTCATGTATTCAGTATAATTTATACTCTTAATAACATGGTGTGGTCATGTATTCAGTATAATTTATACTCTTAATAACATGGTGTGGTCGTGTATTAAGTATAATCTATACTCTTAATAACATGGTTTGGTCATGTGTTCAGTATAATTTATACTCTTAATAACATGGTGTGGTCGTGTATTAAGTATAATCTATACTCTTAATAACATGGTTTGGTCATGTGTTCAGTATAATTTATACTCTTAATAACATGGTGTGGTCGTGTATTAAGTATAATCTATACTCTTAATAACATGGTTTGGTCATGTGTTCAGTATAATTTATACTCTTAATAACATGGTGTGGTCATGTATTAAGTATAATCTATACTCTTAATAACATGGTGTGGTCATGTATTAAGTATAATCTATACTCTTAATAACATGGTGTGGTCGTGTATTAAGTATAATCTATACACTTAATAACATGGTGTGGTCATGTATTAAGTATAATGTATACTCTTAATAACATTGTGTGGTCATGTATTCAGTATAATTTATACTCTTAATAACATGGTGTGGTCGTGTATTAAGTATAATCTATACTCTTAATAACATGGTGTGGTCATGTATTCAGTTTAATTTATACTCTTAATAACATGGTGTGGTCGTGTATTAAGTATAATCTATACTCTTAATAAAATGGTGTGGTCTTGTATTAAGTATAATCTATACTCTTAATAACATGGTGTGGTCATGTATTAAGTATAATCTATACTCTTAATAACATGGTGTGGTCGTGTATTAAGTATAATCTATACACTTAATAACATGGTGTGGTCGTGTATTAAGTATAATCTATACACTTAATAACATGATGTGGTCATGTGTTAAGTATAATCTATACTCTTAATAACATGGTGTGGTCGTGAATTAAGAATAATCTATACTATTAATAACATGGTTTGGTCATGTGTTCAGTATAATTTATACTCTTAATAACATGGTGTGGTCGTGTATTAAGTATAATCTATACTCTTAATAACATGGTTTGGTCATGTGTTCAGTATAATTTATACTCTTAATAACATGGTGTGGTCATGTATTAAGTATAATCTATACTCTTAATAACATGGTGTGGTCATGTATTAAGTATAATCTATACTCTTAATAACATGGTGTGGTCGTGTATTAAGTATAATCTATACACTTAATAACATGGTGTGGTCATGTATTAAGTATAATGTATACTCTTAATAACATTGTGTGGTCATGTATTCAGTATAATTTATACTCTTAATAACATGGTGTGGTCGTGTATTAAGTATAATCTATACTCTTAATAACATGGTGTGGTCATGTATTCAGTTTAATTTATACTCTTAATAACATGGTGTGGTCGTGTATTAAGTATAATCTATACTCTTAATAAAATGGTGTGGTCTTGTATTAAGTATAATCTATACTCTTAATAACATGGGGTGGTCATGTATTAAGTATAATCTATACTCTTAATAACATGGTGTGGTCGTGTATTAAGTATAATCTATACACTTAATAACATGGTGTGGTCGTGTATTAAGTATAATATATACACTTAATAACATGATGTGGTCATGTGTTAAGTATAATCTATACTCTTAATAACATGGTGTGGTCGTGAATTAAGAATAATCTATACTATTAATAACATGGTGTGATCTTGTATTTAGTATAATCTATACTCTTAATACAATGGTGTGGTCGTGTATTAAGTATAATCTATACTCTTAATACAATGGTGTGGTCGTGTATTAAGTATAATCTATACTCTTAATAACATGGTGTGGTCTTGTATTATGTATAATCTATACTCTTAATAACATGGTGTGGTCATGTATTAAGTATAATATATACTCTTAATAACATGGTGTGGTCATGTATTAAGTATAATCTATACTCTTAATAACATGGTGTGGTCGTGTATTAAGTATAATATATACTCTTAATAACATGGTGTGGTCTTGTATTATGTATAATCTATACTCTTAATAACATGGTGTGGTCATGTATTAAGTATAATATATACTCTTAATAACATGGTGTGGTCATGTATTAAGTATAATCTATACTCTTATTAACATGGTGTGGTCGTGTATTAAGTATAATCTATACTCTTAATACAATGGTGTGGTCGTGTATTAAGTATAATCTATACTCTTAATAACATGGTGTGGTCTTGTATTAAGTATAATCTATACTCTTAATAACATGGTGTGGTCATGTATTAAGTATAATCTATACTCTTAATAACATGGTGTGGTCATGTATTAAGTATAATCTATACTATTAATAACATGGTGTGGTCGTGTATTCAGTATAATCTATACTCTTAATAACATGGTGTTGTCATGTATTAAGTATAATCTATACTCTTCATAGCATGGTGTGGTCATGTATTAAGTATAATTTATACTCTTAATAACATGGTGTGGTCATGTATTAAGTATAATCTATACTCTTAATACAATGGTGTGGTCGTGTATTAAGTATAATATATACTCTTAATACAATGGTGTGGTCGTGTATTAAGTATAATCTATACTCTTAATAACATGGTGTGGTCTTGTATTATGTATAATCTATACTCTTAATAACATGGTGTGGTCATGTGTTAAGTATAATCTATACTCTTAATAACATGGTGTGGTCGTGTATTAAGTATAATCTATACTCTTAATAACATGGTGTTGTCATGTATTAAGTATAATATATACTCTTAATAACATGGTGTGGTCGTGTATTAAGTATAATCTATACACTTAATAACATGGTGTGGTCATGTATTCAGTATAATTTATACTCTTAATAACATGGTGTGGTCATGTATTCAGTATAATTTATACTCTTAATAACATGGTGTGGTCGTGTATTAAGTATAATCTATACTCTTAATAACATGGTTTGGTCATGTGTTCAGTATAATTTATACTCTTAATAACATGGTGTGGTCGTGTATTAAGTATAATCTATACTCTTAATAACATGGTTTGGTCATGTGTTCAGTATAATTTATACTCTTAATAACATGGTGTGGTCGTGTATTAAGTATAATCTATACTCTTAATAACATGGTTTGGTCATGTGTTCAGTATAATTTATACTCTTAATAACATGGTGTGGTCATGTATTAAGTATAATCTATACTCTTAATAACATGGTGTGGTCATGTATTAAGTATAATCTATACTCTTAATAACATGGTGTGGTCGTGTATTAAGTATAATCTATACACTTAATAACATGGTGTGGTCATGTATTAAGTATAATGTATACTCTTAATAACATTGTGTGGTCATGTATTCAGTATAATTTATACTCTTAATAACATGGTGTGGTCGTGTATTAAGTATAATCTATACTCTTAATAACATGGTGTGGTCATGTATTCAGTTTAATTTATACTCTTAATAACATGGTGTGGTCGTGTATTAAGTATAATCTATACTCTTAATAAAATGGTGTGGTCTTGTATTAAGTATAATCTATACTCTTAATAACATGGTGTGGTCATGTATTAAGTATAATCTATACTCTTAATAACATGGTGTGGTCGTGTATTAAGTATAATCTATACACTTAATAACATGGTGTGGTCGTGTATTAAGTATAATCTATACACTTAATAACATGATGTGGTCATGTGTTAAGTATAATCTATACTCTTAATAACATGGTGTGGTCGTGAATTAAGAATAATCTATACTATTAATAACATGGTGTGATCTTGTATTAAGTATAATCTATACTCTTAATACAATGGTGTGGTCGTGTATTAAGTATAATCTATACTCTTAATACAATGGTGTGGTCGTGTATTAAGTATAATCTATACTCTTAATAACATGGTGTGGTCTTGTATTATGTATAATCTATACTCTTAATAACATGGTGTGGTCATGTATTAAGTATAATATATACTCTTAATAACATGGTGTGGTCATGTATTAAGTATAATCTATACTCTTAATAACATGGTGTGGTCATGTATTAAGTATAATATATACTCTTAATAACATGGTGTGGTCATGTATTAAGTATAATCTATACTCTTAATAACATGGTGTGGTCGTGTATTAAGCATAATCTATACTCTTAATAACATGGTGTGGTCGTGTATTAAGTATAATCTATACACTTAATAACATGGTGTGGTCATGTATTAAGTATAATCTATACTCTTTATAACATGGTGTGGTCCTGTATTAAGCATAATCTATACTCTTAATAACATGATGTGGTCATGTATTAAGTATAATCTATACTCTTAATAACATGGTGTGGTCGTGTATTAAGTATAATCTATACTCTTAATAACATGGTGTGGTCTTGTATTAAGTATAATCTATACTCTTAATACAATGGTGTGGTCGTGTATTAAGTATAATATATACTCTTAATACAATGGTGTGGTCGTGTATTAAGTATAATCTATACTCTTAATAACATGGTGTGGTCTTGTATTATGTATAATCTATACTCTTAATAACATGGTGTGGTCATGTGTTAAGTATAATCTATACTCTTAATAACATGGTGTGGTCGTGTATTAAGTATAATCTATACTCTTAATAACATGGTGTTGTCATGTATTAAGTATAATATATACTCTTAATAACATGGTGTGGTCGTGTATTAAGTATAATCTATACACTTAATACAATGGTGTGGTCGTGTATTAAGTATAATCTATACTCTTAATAACATGGTGTGGTCTTGTATTATGTATAATCTATACTCTTAATAACATGGTGTGGTCATGTGTTAAGTATAATCTATACTCTTAATAACATGGTGTGGTCGTGTATTAAGTATAATCTATACTCTTAATAACATGGTGTTGTCATGTATTAAGTATAATATATACTCTTAATAACATGGTGTGGTCGTGTATTAAGTATAATCTATACACTTAATAACATGGTGTGGTCATGTATTCAGTATAATTTATACTCTTAATAACATGGTGTGGTCATGTATTCAGTATAATTTATACTCTTAATAACATGGTGTGGTCGTGTATTAAGTATAATCTATACTCTTAATAACATGGTTTGGTCATGTGTTCAGTATAATTTATACTCTTAATAACATGGTGTGGTCGTGTATTAAGTATAATCTATACTCTTAATAACATGGTTTGGTCATGTGTTCAGTATAATTTATACTCTTAATAACATGGTGTGGTCGTGTATTAAGTATAATCTATACTCTTAATAACATGGTTTGGTCATGTGTTCAGTATAATTTATACTCTTAATAACATGGTGTGGTCATGTATTAAGTATAATCTATACTCTTAATAACATGGTGTGGTCATGTATTAAGTATAATCTATACTCTTAATAACATGGTGTGGTCGTGTATTAAGTATAATCTATACACTTAATAACATGGTGTGGTCATGTATTAAGTATAATGTATACTCTTAATAACATTGTGTGGTCATGTATTCAGTATAATTTATACTCTTAATAACATGGTGTGGTCGTGTATTAAGTATAATCTATACTCTTAATAACATGGTGTGGTCATGTATTCAGTTTAATTTATACTCTTAATAACATGGTGTGGTCGTGTATTAAGTATAATCTATACTCTTAATAAAATGGTGTGGTCTTGTATTAAGTATAATCTATACTCTTAATAACATGGTGTGGTCATGTATTAAGCATAATCTATACTCTTAATAACATGGTGTGGTCGTGTATTAAGTATAATCTATACACTTAATAACATGGTGTGGTCGTGTATTAAGTATAATCTATACACTTAATAACATGATGTGGTCATGTGTTAAGTATAATCTATACTCTTAATAACATGGTGTGGTCGTGAATTAAGAATAATCTATACTATTAATAACATGGTTTGGTCATGTGTTCAGTATAATTTATACTCTTAATAACATGGTGTGGTCGTGTATTAAGTATAATCTATACTCTTAATAACATGGTTTGGTCATGTGTTCAGTATAATTTATACTCTTAATAACATGGTGTGGTCATGTATTAAGTATAATCTATACTCTTAATAACATGGTGTGGTCATGTATTAAGTATAATCTATACTCTTAATAACATGGTGTGGTCGTGTATTAAGTATAATCTATACACTTAATAACATGGTGTGGTCATGTATTAAGTATAATGTATACTCTTAATAACATTGTGTGGTCATGTATTCAGTATAATTTATACTCTTAATAACATGGTGTGGTCGTGTATTAAGTATAATCTATACTCTTAATAACATGGTGTGGTCATGTATTCAGTTTAATTTATACTCTTAATAACATGGTGTGGTCGTGTATTAAGTATAATCTATACTCTTAATAAAATGGTGTGGTCTTGTATTAAGTATAATCTATACTCTTAATAACATGGGGTGGTCATGTATTAAGTATAATCTATACTCTTAATAACATGGTGTGGTCGTGTATTAAGTATAATCTATACACTTAATAACATGGTGTGGTCGTGTATTAAGTATAATCTATACACTTAATAACATGATGTGGTCATGTGTTAAGTATAATCTATACTCTTAATAACATGGTGTGGTCGTGAATTAAGAATAATCTATACTATTAATAACATGGTGTGATCTTGTATTAAGTATAATCTATACTCTTAATACAATGGTGTGGTCGTGTATTAAGTATAATCTATACTCTTAATACAATGGTGTGGTCGTGTATTAAGTATAATCTATACTCTTAATAACATGGTGTGGTCTTGTATTATGTATAATCTATACTCTTAATAACATGGTGTGGTCATGTATTAAGTATAATATATACTCTTAATAACATGGTGTGGTCATGTATTAAGTATAATCTATACTCTTAATAACATGGTGTGGTCGTGTATTAAGTATAATATATACTCTTAATAACATGGTGTGGTCTTGTATTATGCATAATCTATACTCTTAATAACATGGTGTGGTCATGTATTAAGTATAATATATACTCTTAATAACATGGTGTGGTCATGTATTAAGTATAATCTATACTCTTATTAACATGGTGTGGTCGTGTATTAAGTATAATCTATACTCTTAATACAATGGTGTGGTCGTGTATTAAGTATAATCTATACTCTTAATAACATGGTGTGGTCTTGTATTAAGTATAATCTATACTCTTAATAACATGGTGTGGTCATGTATTAAGTATAATCTATACTCTTAATAACATGGTGTGGTCGTGTATTAAGTATAATCTATACACTTAATAACATGGTGTGGTCATGTATTAAGTATAATGTATACTCTTAATAACATTGTGTGGTCATGTATTCAGTATAATTTATACTCTTAATAACATGGTGTGGTCGTGTATTAAGTATAATCTATACTCTTAATAACATGGTGTGGTCATGTATTCAGTTTAATTTATACTCTTAATAACATGGTGTGGTCGTGTATTAAGTATAATCTATACTCTTAATAAAATGGTGTGGTCTTGTATTAAGTATAATCTATACTCTTAATAACATGGTGTGGTCATGTATTAAGCATAATCTATACTCTTAATAACATGGTGTGGTCGTGTATTAAGTATAATCTATACACTTAATAACATGGTGTGGTCGTGTATTAAGTATAATCTATACACTTAATAACATGATGTGGTCATGTGTTAAGTATAATCTATACTCTTAATAACATGGTGTGGTCGTGAATTAAGAATAATCTATACTATTAATAACATGGTTTGGTCATGTGTTCAGTATAATTTATACTCTTAATAACATGGTGTGGTCGTGTATTAAGTATAATCTATACTCTTAATAACATGGTTTGGTCATGTGTTCAGTATAATTTATACTCTTAATAACATGGTGTGGTCATGTATTAAGTATAATCTATACTCTTAATAACATGGTGTGGTCATGTATTAAGTATAATCTATACTCTTAATAACATGGTGTGGTCGTGTATTAAGTATAATCTATACACTTAATAACATGGTGTGGTCATGTATTAAGTATAATGTATACTCTTAATAACATTGTGTGGTCATGTATTCAGTATAATTTATACTCTTAATAACATGGTGTGGTCGTGTATTAAGTATAATCTATACTCTTAATAACATGGTGTGGTCATGTATTCAGTTTAATTTATACTCTTAATAACATGGTGTGGTCGTGTATTAAGTATAATCTATACTCTTAATAAAATGGTGTGGTCTTGTATTAAGTATAATCTATACTCTTAATAACATGGGGTGGTCATGTATTAAGTATAATCTATACTCTTAATAACATGGTGTGGTCGTGTATTAAGTATAATCTATACACTTAATAACATGGTGTGGTCGTGTATTAAGTATAATCTATACACTTAATAACATGATGTGGTCATGTGTTAAGTATAATCTATACTCTTAATAACATGGTGTGGTCGTGAATTAAGAATAATCTATACTATTAATAACATGGTGTGATCTTGTATTAAGTATAATCTATACTCTTAATACAATGGTGTGGTCGTGTATTAAGTATAATCTATACTCTTAATACAATGGTGTGGTCGTGTATTAAGTATAATCTATACTCTTAATAACATGGTGTGGTCTTGTATTATGTATAATCTATACTCTTAATAACATGGTGTGGTCATGTATTAAGTATAATATATACTCTTAATAACATGGTGTGGTCATGTATTAAGTATAATCTATACTCTTAATAACATGGTGTGGTCGTGTATTAAGTATAATATATACTCTTAATAACATGGTGTGGTCTTGTATTATGTATAATCTATACTCTTAATAACATGGTGTGGTCATGTATTAAGTATAATATATACTCTTAATAACATGGTGTGGTCATGTATTAAGTATAATCTATACTCTTATTAACATGGTGTGGTCGTGTATTAAGTATAATCTATACTCTTAATACAATGGTGTGGTCGTGTATTAAGTATAATCTATACTCTTAATAACATGGTGTGGTCTTGTATTAAGTATAATCTATACTCTTAATAACATGGTGTGGTCATGTATTAAGTATAATCTATACTCTTAATAACATGGTGTGGTCATGTATTAAGTATAATCTATACTATTAATAACATGGTGTGGTCGTGTATTCAGTATAATCTATACTCTTAATAACATGGTGTTGTCATGTATTAAGTATAATCTATACTCTTCATAGCATGGTGTGGTCATGTATTAAGTATAATTTATACTCTTAATAACATGGTGTGGTCATGTATTAAGTATAATCTATACTCTTAATACTATGGTGTGGTCGTGTATTAAGTATAATATATACTCTTAATACAATGGTGTGGTCGTGTATTAAGTATAATCTATACTCTTAATAACATGGTGTGGTCTTGTATTATGTATAATCTATACTCTTAATAACATGGTGTGGTCATGTGTTAAGTATAATCTATACTCTTAATAACATGGTGTGGTCGTGTATTAAGTATAATCTATACTCTTAATAACATGGTGTTGTCATGTATTAAGTATAATATATACTCTTAATAACATGGTGTGGTCATGTATTAAGTATAATCTATACTATTAATAACATGGTGTGATCTTGTATTAAGTATAATCTATACTCTTAATACAATGGTGTGGTCGTGTATTAAGTATAATCTATACTCTTAATACAATGGTGTGGTCGTGTATTAAGTATAATCTATACTCTTAATAACATGGTGTGGTCTTGTATTATGTATAATCTATACTCTTAATAACATGGTGTGGTCATGTATTAAGTATAATATATACTCTTAATAACATGGTGTGGTCATGTATTAAGTATAATCTATACTCTTAATAACATGGTGTGGTCGTGTATTAAGTATAATATATACTCTTAATAACATGGTGTGGTCTTGTATTATGTATAATCTATACTCTTAATAACATGGTGTGGTCATGTATTAAGTATAATATATACTCTTAATAACATGGTGTGGTCATGTATTAAGTATAATCTATACTCTTATTAACATGGTGTGGTCGTGTATTAAGTATAATCTATACTCTTAATACAATGGTGTGGTCGTGTATTAAGTATAATCTATACTCTTAATAACATGGTGTGGTCTTGTATTAAGTATAATCTATACTCTTAATAACATGGTGTGGTCATGTATTAAGTATAATCTATACTCTTAATAACATGGTGTGGTCATGTATTAAGTATAATCTATACTATTAATAACATGGTGTGGTCGTGTATTCAGTATAATCTATACTCTTAATAACATGGTGTTGTCATGTATTAAGTATAATCTATACTCTTCATAGCATGGTGTGGTCATGTATTAAGTATAATTTATACTCTTAATAACATGGTGTGGTCATGTATTAAGTATAATCTATACTCTTAATACAATGGTGTGGTCGTGTATTAAGCATAATATATACTCTTAATACAATGGTGTGGTCGTGTATTAAGTATAATCTATACTCTTAATAACATGGTGTGGTCTTGTATTATGTATAATCTATACTCTTAATAACATGGTGTGGTCATGTGTTAAGTATAATCTATACTCTTAATAACATGGTGTGGTCGTGTATTAAGTATAATCTATACTCTTAATAACATGGTGTTGTCATGTATTAAGTATAATATATACTCTTAATAACATGGTGTGGTCGTGTATTAAGTATAATCTATACACTTAATAACATGGTGTGGTCATGTATTCAGTATAATTTATACTCTTAATAACATGGTGTGGTCATGTATTCAGTATAATTTATACTCTTAATAACATGGTGTGGTCGTGTATTAAGTATAATCTATACTCTTAATAACATGGTTTGGTCATGTGTTCAGTATAATTTATACTCTTAATAACATGGTGTGGTCGTGTATTAAGTATAATCTATACTCTTAATAACATGGTTTGGTCATGTGTTCAGTATAATTTATACTCTTAATAACATGGTGTGGTCGTGTATTAAGTATAATCTATACTCTTAATAACATGGTTTGGTCATGTGTTCAGTATAATTTATACTCTTAATAACATGGTGTGGTCATGTATTAAGTATAATCTATACTCTTAATAACATGGTGTGGTCATGTATTAAGTATAATCTATACTCTTAATAACATGGTGTGGTCGTGTATTAAGTATAATCTATACACTTAATAACATGGTGTGGTCATG
Source organism: Bathymodiolus brooksi (assembly GCA_963680875.1). Lineage (NCBI taxonomy): Eukaryota > Metazoa > Mollusca > Bivalvia > Mytilida > Modiolidae > Bathymodiolus > Bathymodiolus brooksi. The sequence continues at coordinate 7,110,841 of OY804590.1, read as the reverse complement.
TATTAAGTATAATGTATACTCTTAATAACATTGTGTGGTCATGTATTCAGTATAATTTATACTCTTAATAACATGGTGTGGTCGTGTATTAAGTATAATCTATACTCTTAATAACATGGTGTGGTCATGTATTCAGTTTAATTTATACTCTTAATAACATGGTGTGGTCGTGTATTAAGTATAATCTATACTCTTAATAAAATGGTGTGGTCTTGTATTAAGTATAATCTATACTCTTAATAACATGGTGTGGTCATGTATTAAGTATAATCTATACTCTTAATAACATGGTGTGGTCGTGTATTAAGTATAATCTATACACTTAATAACATGGTGTGGTCGTGTATTAAGTATAATCTATACACTTAATAACATGATGTGGTCATGTGTTAAGTATAATCTATACTCTTAATAACATGGTGTGGTCGTGAATTAAGAATAATCTATACTATTAATAACATGGTGTGATCTTGTATTAAGTATAATCTATACTCTTAATACAATGGTGTGGTCGTGTATTAAGTATAATCTATACTCTTAATACAATGGTGTGGTCGTGTATTAAGTATAATCTATACTCTTAATAACATGGTGTGGTCTTGTATTATGTATAATCTATACTCTTAATAACATGGTGTGGTCATGTATTAAGTATAATATATACTCTTAATAACATGGTGTGGTCATGTATTAAGTATAATCTATACTCTTAATAACATGGTGTGGTCGTGTATTAAGTATAATCTATACTCTTAATAACATGGTGTGGTCTTGTATTATGTATAATCTATACTCTTAATAACATGGTGTGGTCATGTATTAAGCATAATATATACTCTTAATAACATGGTGTGGTCATGTATTAAGTATAATCTATACTCTTATTAACATGGTGTGGTCGTGTATTAAGTATAATCTATACTCTTAATACAATGGTGTGGTCGTGTATTAAGTATAATCTATACTCTTAATAACATGGTGTGGTCTTGTATTAAGTATAATCTATACTCTTAATAACATGGTGTGGTCATGTATTAAGTATAATCTATACTCTTAATAACATGGTGTGGTCATGTATTAAGTATAATCTATACTCTTAATAACATGGTGTGGTCGTGTATTCAGTATAATCTATACTCTTAATAACATGGTGTTGTCATGTATTAAGTATAATCTATACTCTTAATAGCATGGTGTGGTCATGTATTAAGTATAATTTATACTCTTAATAACATGGTGTGGTCATATATTAAGTATAATCTATACTCTTAATAACATGGTGTGGTCGTGTATTAAGTATAATCTATACACTTAATAACATGGTGTGGTCATGTATTAAGTATAATGTATACTCTTAATAACATTGTGTGGTCATGTATTCAGTATAATTTATACTCTTAATAACATGGTGTGGTCGTGTATTAAGTATAATCTATACTCTTAATAACATGGTGTGGTCATGTATTCAGTTTAATTTATACTCTTAATAACATGGTGTGGTCGTGTATTAAGTATAATCTATACTCTTAATAAAATGGTGTGGTCTTGTATTAAGTATAATCTATACTCTTAATAACATGGTGTGGTCATGCATTCAGTATAATTTATACTCTTAATAACATGGCGTGGCCGTGTATTAAGTATAATCTATACTCTTAATAACATGGTGTTGTCATGTATTAAGTATAATCTATACTCTTAATAACATGGTGTGGTCATATATTAAGTATAATCTATACTCTTAATAACATGGTGTGGTCGTGTATTAAGTATAATCTATACTCTTAATAACATGGTGTGGTCGTGTATTAAGTATAATCTATACTCTTAATAACATGGTGTGGTTATGTATTAAGCATAATCTATACTCTTAATAACATGGTGTGGTCGTGTATTAAGTATAATCTATACACTTAATAACATGATGTGGTCATGTGTTAAGTATAATCTATACTCTTAATAACATGGTGTGGTCTTGTATTAAGTATAATCTATACTCTTAATACAATGGTGTGGTCGTGTATTAAGGATAATCTATACTCTTAATACAATGGTGTGGTCGTGTATTAAGTATAATCTATACTCTTAATAACATGGTGTGGTCTTGTATTATGTATAATCTATACTCTTAATAACATGGTGTGGTCATGTATTAAGTATAATATATACTCTTAATAACATGGTGTGGTCATGTATTAAGTATAATCTATACTCTTAATAACATGGTGTGGTCGTGTATTAAGTATAATCTATACTCTTAATAACATGGTGTGGTCGTGTATTAAGTATAATCTATACTCTTAATAACATGGTGTGGTTATGTATTAAGCATAATCTATACTCTTAATAACATGGTGTGGTCGTGTATTAAGTATAATCTATACACTTAATACAATGGTGTGGTCGTGTATTAAGTATAATCTATACTCTTAATACAATGGTGTGGTCGTGTATTAAGTATAATCTATACTCTTAATAACATGGTGTGGTCTTGTATTATGTATAATCTATACTCTTAATAACATGGTGTGGTCATGTATTAAGTATAATATATACTCTTAATAACATGGTGTGGTCATGTATTAAGTATAATCTATACTCTTAATAACATGGTGTGGTCGTGTATTAAGTATAATCAATACTCTTAATAACATGGTGTTGTCATGTATTAAGAATAATCTATACTCTTAATAGCATGGTGTGGTCGTGTATTAAGTATAATCTATACACTTAATAACATGGTGTGGTCATGTATTCAGTATAATCTATACTCTTAATAACATAGTGTGGTCATGTATTAAGTATAATCTATACTCTTAATAACATGGTGTGGTCGTGTATTAAGTATAATCTATACTCTTAATAACATCGTGTGGTCATGTATTAAGTATAATCTATACTCTTAATAACATGGTGTGGTCGTGTAATAAGTATAATCTATACACTTAATAACATGATGTGGTCATGTATTAAGTATAATCTATACTCTTAATAACATGGTGTGGTCATGTATTAAGTATAATCTATACTCTTAATACAATGGTGTGATCGTGTATTAAGTATAATATATACTCTTAATAACATGGTGTGGTCGTGTATTAAGCATAATCTATACTCTTAATAACATGGTGTGGTCGTGTATTAAGTATAATCTATACTCTTAATAACATGGTGTGGTCGTGTATTAAGTATAATCTATACACTTAATAACATGGTGTGGTCGTGTATTAAGCATAATCTATACTCTTAATAACATGGTGTGGTCGTGTATTAAGTATAATCTATACTCTTAATAACATGGTGTGGTCATGTATTAAGTATAATCTATACTCTTTATAACATGGTGTGGTCCTGTATTAAGTATAATCTATACTCTTAATAACATGATGTGGTCTTGTATTAAGTATAATCTATACTCTTAATAACATGGTGTGGTCATGCATTCAGTATAATTTATACTCTTAATAACATGGCGTGGCCGTGTATTAAGTATAATCTATACTCTTAATAACATGGTGTTGTCATGTATTAAGTATAATCTATACTCTTAATAACATGGTGTGGTCATATATTAAGTATAATCTATACTCTTAATAACATGGTGTGGTCGTGTATTAAGTATAATCTATACTCTTAATAACATGGTGTGGTCGTGTATTAAGTATAATCTATACTCTTAATAACATGGTGTGGTTATGTATTAAGCATAATCTATACTCTTAATAACATGGTGTGGTCGTGTATTAAGTATAATCTATACACTTAATAACATGATGTGGTCATGTGTTAAGTATAATCTATACTCTTAATAACATGGTGTGGTCATGTATTAAGTATAATCTATACTCTTAATAACATGGTGTGGTCGTGTATTAAGTATAATCTATACTCTTAATAACATGGTGTGGTCGTGTATTAAGTATAATCTATACTCTTAATAACATGGTGTGGTTATGTATTAAGCATAATCTATACTCTTAATAACATGGTGTGGTCGTGTATTAAGTATAATCTATACACTTAATACAATGGTGTGGTCGTGTATTAAGTATAATCTATACTCTTAATACAATGGTGTGGTCGTGTATTAAGTATAATCTATACTCTTAATAACATGGTGTGGTCTTGTATTATGTATAATCTATACTCTTAATAACATGGTGTGGTCATGTATTAAGTATAATATATACTCTTAATAACATGGTGTGGTCATGTATTAAGTATGATCTATACTCTTAATAACATGGTGTGGTCGTGTATTAAGTATAATCAATACTCTTAATAACATGGTGTTGTCATGTATTAAGAATAATCTATACTCTTAATAGCATGGTGTGGTCGTGTATTAAGTATAATCTATACACTTAATAACATGGTGTGGTCATGTATTCAGTATAATCTATACTCTTAATAACATAGTGTGGTCATGTATTAAGTATAATCTATACTCTTAATAACATGGTGTGGTCGTGTATTAAGTATAATCTATACTCTTAATAACATGGTGTGGTCATGTATTAAGTATAATCTATACTCTTAGTAACATGGTGTGGTCGAGTATTAAGTATAATCTATACTCTTAATAACATGGTGTGGTCGTGTATTAAGTATAATCTATACTCTTAATAACATGGTGTGGTCATGTATTAAGTATAATCTATACTCTTAAAAAAATGGTGTGGTCTTGTATTAAGTATAATCTATTCTCTTAATAACATGGTGTGGTCGTGTATTAAGTATAATCTATACTCTTAATAACATGGTGTGGTCATGTATTAAGTATAATCTATACTCTTAATAACATGGTGTGGTCATGTATTAAGTATAATCTATACTCTTAATAAAATAGTGTGGTCATGTATTAAGTATAATCTATACTCTTAATACAATGGTGTGGTCGTGTATTAAGTATAATCTATACACTTAATAACATGGTGTGGTCATGTATTCAGTATAATCTATACTCTTAATAACATAGTGTGGTCATGTATTAAGTATAATCTATACTCTTAATAACATGGTGTGGTCGTGTATTAAGTATAATCTATACTCTTAATAACATCGTGTGGTCATGTATTAAGTATAATCTATACTCTTAATAACATGGTGTGGTCGTGTAATAAGTATAATCTATACACTTAATAACATGATGTGGTCATGTATTAAGTATAATCTATACTCTTAATAACATGGTGTGGTCATGTATTAAGTATAATCTATACTCTTAATACAATGGTGTGATCGTGTATTAAGTATAATATATACTCTTAATAACATGGTGTGGTCGTGTATTAAGCATAATCTATACTCTTAATAACATGGTGTGGTCGTGTATTAAGTATAATCTATACTCTTAATAACATGGTGTGGTCGTGTATTAAGTATAATCTATACACTTAATAACATGGTGTGGTCGTGTATTAAGCATAATCTATACTCTTAATAACATGGTGTGGTCGTGTATTAAGTATAATCTATACTCTTAATAACATGGTGTGGTCATGTATTAAGTATAATCTATACTCTTTATAACATGGTGTGGTCCTGTATTAAGTATAATCTATACTCTTAATAACATGATGTGGTCATGTATTAAGTATAATCTATACTCTTAATAACATGGTGTGGTCGTGTATTAAGTATAATCTATACTCTTAATAACATGGTGTGGTCTTGTATTAAGTATAATCTATACTCTTAATACAATGGTGTGGTCGTGTATTAAGTATAATATATACTCTTAATACAATGGTGTGGTCGTGTATTAAGTATAATCTATACTCTTAATAACATGGTGTGGTCTTGTATTATGTATAATCTATACTCTTAATAACATGGTGTGGTCATGTGTTAAGTATAATCTATACTCTTAATAACATGGTGTGGTCGTGTATTAAGTATAATCTATACTCTTAATAACATGGTGTTGTCATGTATTAAGTATAATATATACTCTTAATAACATGGTGTAGTCGTGTATTAAGTATAATCTATACACTTAATAACATGGTGTGGTCATGTATTCAGTATAATTTATACTCTTAATAACATGGTGTGGTCATGTATTCAGTATAATTTATACTCTTAATAACATGGTGTGGTCGTGTATTAAGTATAATCTATACTCTTAATAACATGGTTTGGTCATGTGTTCAGTATAATTTATACTCTTAATAACATGGTGTGGTCGTGTATTAAGTATAATCTATACTCTTAATAACATGGTTTGGTCATGTGTTCAGTATAATTTATACTCTTAATAACATGGTGTGGTCGTGTATTAAGTATAATCTATACTCTTAATAACATGGTTTGGTCATGTGTTCAGTATAATTTATACTCTTAATAACATGGCGTGTTCTTGTATTAAGTATAATCTATACTCTTAATAACATGGCGTGGTCGTGTATTAAGTATAATCTATACTCTTAATAACATGGTGTGGTCATGTATTTAGTATAATCTATACTCTTAATAACATGGTGTGGTCGTGTATTAAGTATAATCTATACTCTTAATAAAATGGTGTGGTCATGTATAAAGTATAATCTATACTATTAATAACATGGTGTGGTCATGTATTTAGTATAATCTATACTCTTAATAACATGGTGTGGTCGTGTATTAAGTATAATCTATACTCTTAATAACATGGTGTGGGCATGTATTAAGTATAATCTATACTCTTAATAACATGGTGTGGTCGTGTATTAAGTATAATCTATACTCTTAATAACATGGTGTGGTCATGTATTAAGTATAATCTATACTCTTAGTAACATGGTGTGGTCGAGTATTAAGTATAATCTATACTCTTAATAACATGGTGTGGTCGTGTATTAAGTATAATCTATACTCTTAATAACATGGTGTGGTCATGTATTAAGTATAATCTATACTCTTAAAAAAATGGTGTGGTCTTGTATTAAGTATAATCTATTCTCTTAATAACATGGTGTGGTCGTGTATTAAGTATAATCTATACTCTTAATAACATGGTGTGGTCATGTATTAAGTATAATCTATACTCTTAATAACATGGTGTGGTCATGTATTAAGTATAATCTATACTCTTAATAAAATAGTGTGGTCATGTATTAAGTATAATCTATACTCTTAATAACATATCGTGTTCATGTATTAAGTATAATCTATACTCTTAATAACATGGTGTGGTCATGTATTAAGTATAATCTATTCTCTTAATAACATGGTGTGGTCGTGTATTAAGTATAATCTATACTTTTAATAACATGGTGTGGTCTTGTATTAAGTATAATCTATACTCTTAATAACATGGTGTGGTCGTGTATTAAGTATAATATATACTCTTAATAAAATGGTGTTGTCATGTATTAAGTATAATTTAAACTCTTAATAACATGGTGTGGTCTTTTATTAAGTATAATCTATACTCTTAATAACATGGTGTGGTCGTGTATTAAGTATAATCTATACTCTTAATAACATGGCGTCGTCATGTATTAAGTATAATCTATACACTTAATAACATGGTGTGGTCATGTATTCAGTATAATTTATACTCTTAATAACATGGTGTGGTCATGTATTCAGTATAATTTATACTCTTAATAACATGGTGTGGTCGTGTATTAAGTATAATCTATACTCTTAATAACATGGTTTGGTCATGTGTTCAGTATAATTTATACTCTTAATAACATGGTGTGGTCGTGTATTAAGTATAATCTATACTCTTAATAACATGGTTTGGTCATGTGTTCAGTATAATTTATACTCTTAATAACATGGTGTGGTCGTGTATTAAGTATAATCTATACTCTTAATAACATGGTTTGGTCATGTGTTCAGTATAATTTATACTCTTAATAACATGGCGTGGTCTTGTATTAAGTATAATCTATACTCTTAATAACATGGCGTGGTCGTGTATTAAGCATAATCTATACTCTTAATAACATGGTGTGGTCATGTATTCAGTATAATCTATACTCTTAATAACATGGTGTGGTCGTGTATTAAGCATAATCTATACTCTTAATAACATGGTGTGGTCATGTATAAAGTATAATCTATACTATTAATAACATGGTGTGGTCATGTATTTAGTATAATCTATACTCTTAATAACATGGTGTGGTCGTGTATTAAGTATAATCTATACTCTTAATAACATGGTGTGGGCATGTATTAAGTATAATCTATACTCTTAATAACATGGTGTGGTCGTGTATTAAGTATAATCTATACTCTTAATAACATGGTGTGGTCGTGTATTAAGTATAATCTATACTCTTAATAACATGGTGTGGTCTTGTATTAAGTATAATCTATACTCTTAATACAATGGTGTGGTCGTGTATTAAGTATAATATATACTCTTAATACAATGGTGTGGTCGTGTATTAAGTATAATCTATACTCTTAATAACATGGTGTGGTCTTGTATTATGTATAATCTATACTCTTAATAACATGGTGTGGTCATGTGTTAAGTATAATCTATACTCTTAATAACATGGTGTGGTCGTGTATTAAGTATAATCTATACTCTTAATAACATGGTGTTGTCATGTATTAAGTATAATATATACTCTTAATAACATGGTGTGGTCGTGTATTAAGTATAATCTATACACTTAATAACATGGTGTGGTCATGTATTCAGTGTAATTTATACTCTTAATAACATGGTGTGGTCATGTATTCAGTATAATTTATACTCTTAATAACATGGTGTGGTCGTGTATTAAGTATAATCTATACTCTTAATAACATGGTTTGGTCATGTGTTCAGTATAATTTATACTCTTAATAACATGGTGTGGTCGTGTATTAAGTATAATCTATACTCTTAATAACATGGTTTGGTCATGTGTTCAGTATAATTTATACTCTTAATAACATGGTGTGGTCGTGTATTAAGTATAATCTATACTCTTAATAACATGGTTTGGTCATGTGTTCAGTATAATTTATACTCTTAATAACATGGCGTGGTCGTGTATTAAGTATAATCTATACTCTTAATAACATGGCGTGGTCGTGTATTGAGTATAATCTATACTCTTAATAACATGGTGTGGTGTGGTCATGTATTAAGTATAATCTATACTCTTAATAACATGGTGTGGTCGTGTTTTAAGTATAATCTATACTCTTAATAAAATGGTGTGGTCATCTATAAAGTATAATCTATACTATTAATAACATGGTGTGGTCATGTATTTAGTATAATCTATACTCTTAATAACATGGTGTGGTCGTGTATTAAGTATAATCTATACTCTTAATAACATGGTGTGGGCATGTATTAAGTATAATCTATACTCTTAATAACATGGTGTGGTCGTGTATTAAGTATAATCTATACTCTTAATAACATGGTGTGGTCATGTATTAAGTATAATCTATACTCTTAGTAACATGGTGTGGTCGAGTATTAAGTATAATCTATACTCTTAATAACATGGTGTGGTCGTGTATTAAGTATAATCTATACTCTTAATAACATGGTGTTGTCATGTATTAAGTATAATCTATACTCTTAAAAAAATGGTGTGGTATTGTATTAAGTATAATCTATTCTCTTAATAACATGGTGTGGTCGTGTATTAAGTATAATCTATACTCTTAATAACATGGTGTGGTCATGTATTAAGTATAATCTATACTCTTAATAACATGGTGTGGTCGTGTATTAAGTATAATCTATACTCTTAATAACATATCGTGTTCATGTATTAAGTATAATCTATACTCTTAATAACATGGTGTGGTCATGTATTAAGTATAATCTATACTCTTAATAAAATAGTGTGGTCATGTATTAAGTATAATCTATACTCTTAATAACATATCGTGTTCATGTATTAAGTATAATCTATACTCTTAATAACATGGTGTGGTCATGTATTAAGTATAATCTATACTCTTAATAACATGGTGTGGTCGTGTATTAAGTATAATCTATACTCTTAATAACATGGTGTGGTCTTGTATTAAGTATAATCTATACTCTTAATAACATGGTGTGGTCGTGTATTAAGTATAATCTATACTCTTAATAACATGGCGTCGTCATGTATTAAGTATAATCTATACTCTTAATTAAATGGTGTGGTCTTGTATTAAGTATAATCTATACTCTTAATACAATGGTGTGGTCGTGTATTAAGTATAATATATACTCTTAATACAATGGTGTGGTCGTGTATTAAGTATAATCTATACTCTTAATAACATGGTGTGGTCTTGTATTATGTATAATCTATACTCTTAATAACATGGTGTGGTCATGTGTTAAGTATAATCTATACTCTTAATAACATGGTGTGGTCGTGTATTAAGTATAATCTATACTCTTAATAACATGGTGTTGTCATGTATTAAGTATAATATATACTCTTAATAACATGGTGTGGTCGTGTATTAAGTATAATCTATACACTTAATAACATGGTGTGGTCATGTATTCAGTATAATTTATACTCTTAATAACATGGTGTGGTCATGTATTCAGTATAATTTATACTCTTAATAACATGGTGTGGTCGTGTATTAAGTATAATCTATACTCTTAATAACATGGTTTGGTCATGTGTTCAGTATAATTTATACTCTTAATAACATGGTGTGGTCGTGTATTAAGTATAATCTATACTCTTAATAACATGGTTTGGTCATGTGTTCAGTATAATTTATACTCTTAATAACATGGTGTGGTCGTGTATTAAGTATAATCTATACTCTTAATAACATGGTTTGGTCATGTGTTCAGTATAATTTATACTCTTAATAACATGGCGTGGTCGTGTATTAAGTATAATCTATACTCTTAATAACATGGCGTGGTCGTGTATTGAGTATAATCTATACTCTTAATAACATGGTGTGGTGTGGTCATGTATTAAGTATAATCTATACTCTTAATAACATGGTGTGGTCGTGTATTAAGTATAATCTATACTTTTAATAAAATGGTGTGGTCATCTATAAAGTATAATCTATACTATTAATAACATGGTGTGGTCATGTATTTAGTATAATCTATACTCTTAATAACATGGTGTGGTCGTGTATTAAGTATAATCTATACTCTTAATAACATGGTGTGGGCATGTATTAAGTATAATCTATACTCTTAATAACATGGTGTGGTCGTGTATTAAGTATAATCTATACTCTTAATAACATGGTGTGGTCATGTATTAAGTATAATCTATACTCTTAGTAACATGGTGTGGTCGAGTATTAAGTATAATCTATACTCTTAATAACATGGTGTGGTCGTGTATTAAGTATAATCTATACTCTTAATAACATGGTGTGGTCATGTATTAAGTATAATCTATACTCTTAAAAAAATGGTGTGGTCTTGTATTAAGTATAATCTATTCTCTTAATAACATGGTGTGGTCGTGTATTAAGTATAATCTATACTCTTAATAACATGGTGTGGTCATGTATTAAGTATAATCTATACTCTTAATAACATGGTGTGGTCGTGTATTAAGTATAATCTATACTCTTAATAACATATCGTGTTCATGTATTAAGTATAATCTATACTCTTAATAACATGGTGTGGTCATGTATTAAGTATAATCTATACTCTTAATAACATGGTGTGGTCGTGTATTAAGTATAATCTATACTCTTAATAACATGGTGTGGTCTTGTATTAAGTATAATCTATACTCTTAATAACATGGTGTGGTCGTGTATTAAGTATAATATATACTCTTAATAAAATGGTGTTGTCATGTATTAAGTATAATTTATACTCTTAATAACATGGTGTGGTCTTTTATTAAGTATAATCTATACTCTTAATAACATGGTGTGGTCGTGTATTAAGTATAATCTATACTCTTAATAACATGGCGTCGTCATGTATTAAGTATAATCTATACTCTTAATTAAATGGTGTGGTCTTGTATTAAGTATAATCTATACTCTTAATAACATGGTGTGGTCGTGTATTAAGTATAATCTATACTCTTAATAACATGGCGTGGTCATGTATTAAGTATAATCTATACTCTTAATAACATAGCGTGGTCATGTATTAAGTATAATCTATACTCTTAATAACACGGTGTGGTCATGTATTAAGCATAATCTATACTCTTAATAACATGGTGTTTTCATGTATTAAGTATAATCTATACTCTTAATAACATGGTGTGGTCATGTATTAAGTATAATCTATACTCTTAATAACATGGTGTGGTCGTGTATTAAATATAATCTATACTCTTAATAACATGGCGTGGTCATGTATTAAGTATAATCTATACTCTTAATAACATGGTGTGGTCATGTATTAAGTATAATCTATATTCTTAATAACATGGTGTGGTCATGTATTAAGTATAATCTATACTCTTAATAACATGGTGTGGTCGTGTATTAAGTATAATCTATACTCTTATTAACATGGCGTGGTCATGTATTAAGTATAATATATACTCTAAATAACATGGTGTGGTCTTGTATTAAGTATAATCTATACTCTTAATAACATGGTGTGGTCATGTATTAAGTATAATCTATATTCTTAATAACATGGTGTGGTCATGTATTAAGTATAATCTATACTCTTAATAACATGGTGTGGTCATGTATTAAGTATAATCTATACTCTTAATAACATGGTGTGGTCATGTATTAAGTATAATCTATACTCTTAATAAAATGGTGTGGTCATGTATTAAGTATAATCTATACTCTTAATAACATGGTGTGGTCATGTATTAAGCATAGTCTATACTCTTAATAACATGGTGTGGTCATGTATTAAGTATAATCTATACTCTTAATAACATGGTGTGGTCATGTATTAAGTATAATCTATACTCTTAATAACATATCGTGGTCATGTATTAAGTATAATCTATACTCTTAATAACATGGTGTGGTCGTGTATTAAGCATAATCTATACTCTTAATATCATGGTGTGGTCATGTATTAAGTATAATCTATACTCTTAATAACATGGTGTGGTCTTGTATTAAGTATAATCTATACTCTTAATAACATGGTGTGGTCATGTATTAAGTATAATCTATACTCTTAATAACATGGTGTGGTCTTGTATTAAGTATAATCTATACTCTTAATAACATGGTGTGGTCGTGTATTAAGTATAATCTATACTCTTAATAACATGGTGTGGTCGTGTATTAAGTATAATCTATACTCTTAATAGCATGGTGTGGTCATGTATTAAGTATAATCTATACTCTTAATAACATGGTGTGGTCTTGTATTAAGTATAATCTATACTCTTAATAACATGGTGTGGTCATGTATTAAGTATAATCTATACTCTTAATAACATGGTGTGGTCTTGTATTAAGTATAATCTATACTCTTAATAACATGGTGTGGTCGTGTATTAAGTATAATCTATACTCTTAATAACATGGCGTGGTCGTGTATTAAGTATAATCTATACTCTTAATAACATGGCGTGGTCGTGTATTAAGCATAATCTATACTCTTAATAACATGGTGTGGTCGTGTATTAAGTATAATCTATACTCTTAATAACATGGTGTGGTCTTGTATTAAGTATAATCTATACTCTTAATAAAATGGTGTGGTCATGTATTAAGTATAATCTATACTCTTAATAACATGGTGTGGTCATGTATTAAGTATAATCTATACTCTTAATAACATGGTGTGGTCGTGTATTAAGTATAATCTATACTCTTAATAACATGGTGTGGGCATGTATTAAGTATAATCTATACTCTTAATAACATGGTGTGGTCGTGTATTAAGTATAATCTATACTCTTAATAACATGGTGTGGTCATGTATTAAGAATAATCTATACTCTTAATAACATGGTGTGGTCGTGCATTAAGTATAATCTATACTCTTAATAACATGGTGTGGTCGTGTATTAAGTATAATCTATACTCTTAATAACATGGTGTGGTCATGTATTAAGTATAATCTATACTCTTAATAACATGGTGTGGTCGTGTATTAAGTATAATCTAAACTCTTAATAACATATCGTGTTCATGTATTAAGTATACTCTTAATAACATGGTGTGGTCATGTATTAAGTATAATCTATACTCTTAATAAAATAGTGTGGTCATGTATTAAGTATAATCTATACTCTTAATAACATATCGCGTTCATGTATTAAGTATAATCTATACTCTTAATAACATGGTGTGGTCATGTATTAAGTATAATCTATACTCATAATAACATGGTGTGGTCGTGTATTAAGTATAATCTATACTCTTAATAACATGGTGTTGTCTTGTATTAAGTATAATCTATACTCTTAATAACATGGTGTGGTCGTGTATTAAGTATAATATATACTCTTAATAAAATGGTGTTGTCATGTATTAAGTATAATTTATACTCTTAATAACATGGTGTGGTCTTTTATTAAGTATAATCTATACTCTTAATAACATGGCGTCGTCATGTATTAAGTATAATCTATACTCTTAATAAAATGGTGTGGTCTTGTATTAAGTATAATCTATACTCTTAATAACATGGTGTGGTCGTGTATTAAGTATAATCTATACTCTTAATAACATGGCGTGGTCATGTATTAAGTATAATCTATACTCTTAATAACATAGCGTGGTCATGTATTAAGTATAATCTATACTCTTAATAACACGGTGTGGTCATGTATTAAGCATAATCTATACTCTTAATAACATGGTGTTTTCATGTATTAAGTATAATCTATACTCTTAATAACATGGTGTGGTCATGTATTAAGCATAATCTATACTCTTAATAACATGGTGTGGTCGTGTATTAAGTATAATCTATACTCTTAATAACATGGCGTGGTCATGTATTAAGTATAATCTATACTCTTAATAACATGGTGTGGTCATGTATTAAGTATAATATATACTCTTAATAACATGGTGTGGTCTTGTATTAAGTATAATCTATACTCTTAATAACATGGTGTGGTCATGTATTAAGTATAATCTATATTCTAAATAAGATGGTGTGGTCATGTATTAAGTATAATCTATACTCTTAATAACATGGTGTGGTCGTGTATTAAGTATAATCTATACTCTTAATAACATGGCGTGGTCATGTATTAAGTATAATCTATACTCTTAATAACATGGTGTGGTCTTGTATTAAGTATAATCTATACTCTTAATAACATGGTGTGGTCATGTATTAAGTATAATCTATACTCTTAATAACATGGTGTGGTCATGTATTAAGTATAATCTATATTCTTAATAACATGGTGTGGTCATGTATTAAGCATAATCTATACTCTTAATAACATGGTGTGGTCGTGTATTAAGTATAATCTATACTCTTAATAACATGGCGTGGTCATGTATTAAGTATAATATATACTCTAAATAACATGGTGTGGTCTTGTATTAAGTATAATCTATACTTTTAATAACATGGTGTGGTCATGTATTAAGTATAATCTATATTCTTAATAACATGGTGTGGTCATGTATTAAGTATAATCTATACTCTTAATAACATGGTGTGGTCATGTATTAAGTATAATCTATACTCTTAATAACATGGTGTGGTCATGTATTAAGTATAATCTATACTCTTAATAAAATGGTGTGGTCATGTATTAAGTATAATCTATACTCTTAATAACATGGTGTGGTCATGTATTAAGTATAATCTATACTCTTAATAACATGGTGTGGTCATGTATTAAGTATAATCTATACTCTTAATAACATGGTGTGGTCATGTATTAAGTATAATCTATACTCTTAATAACATGGTGTGGTCATGTATTAAGTATAATCTATACTCTTAATAACATGGTGTGGTCATGTATTAAGTATAATCTATACTCTTAATAACATGGTGTGGTCTTGTATTAAGTATAATCTATACTCTTAATAACATGGTGTGGTCATGTATTAAGTATAATCTATACTCTTAATAACATGGTGTGGTCTTGTATTAAGTATAATCTATACTCTTAATAACATGGTGTGGTCGTGTATCAAGTATAATCTATACTCTTAATAACATGGTGTGGTCGTGTATTAAGTATAATCTATACTCTTAATAGCATGGTGTGGTCATGTATTAAGTATAATCTATACTCTTAATAACATGGTGTGGTCTTGTATTAAGTATAATCTATACTCTTAATAACATGGTGTGGTCATGTATTAAGTATAATCTATACTCTTAATAACATGGTGTGGTCTTGTATTAAGTATAATCTATACTCTTAATAACATGGTGTGGTCGTGTATTAAGTATAATCTATACTCTTAATAACATGGCGTGGTCGTGTATTAAGTATAATCTATACTCTTAATAGCATGGCGTGGTCGTGTATTAAGCATAATCTATACTCTTAATAACATGGTGTGGTCGTGTATTAAGTATAATCTATACTCTTAATAACATGGTGTGGTCTTGTATTAAGTATATTCTATACTATTAATTAAATGGTGTGGTCGTGTATTAAGTATAATCTATACTCTTAATAACATGGTGTGGTCATGTATTAAGTATAATCTATACTCTTAATAACATGGTGTGGTCGTGTATTAAGTATAATCTATACTCTTAATAACATGGTGTGGGCATGTATTAAGTATAATCTATACTCTTAATAACATGGTGTGGTCGTGTATTAAGTATAATCTATACTCTTAATAACATGGTGTGGTCATGTATTAAGAATAATCTATACTCTTAATAACATGGTGTGGTCGTGCATTAAGTATAATCTATACTCTTAATAACATGGTGTGGTCGTGTATTAAGTATAATCTATACTCTTAATAACATGACGTGGTCGTGTATTAAGTATAATCTATACTCTTAATAACATGGCGTGGTCGTGTATTAAGCATAATCTATACTCTTAATAACATGGTGTGGTCGTGTATTAAGTATAATCTATACTCTTAATAACATGGTGTGGTCTTGTATTAAGTATAATCTATACTCTTAATAAAATGGTGTGGTCATGTATTAAGTATAATCTATACTCTTAATAACATGGTGTGGTCATGTATTAAGTATAATCTATACTCTTAATAACATGGTGTGGTGGTGTATTAAGTATAATCTATACTCTTAATAACATGGTGTGGGCATGTATTAAGTATAATCTATACTCTTAATAACATGGTGTGGTCGTGTATTAAGTATAATCTATACTCTTAATAACATGGTGTGGTCATGTATTAAGAATAATCTATACTCTTAATAACATGGTGTGGTCGTGCATTAAGTATAATCTATACTCTTAATAACATGGTGTGGTCGTGTATTAAGTATAATCTATACTCTTAATAACATGGTGTGGTCATGTATTAAGTATAATCTATACTCTTAATAACATGGTGTGGTCGTGTATTAAGTATAATCTAAACTCTTAATAACATATCGTGTTCATGTATTAAGTATAATCTATACTCTTAATAACATGGTGTGGTCATGTATTAAGCATAATCTATACTCTTAATAAAATAGTGTGGTCATGTATTAAGTATAATCTATACTCTTAATAACATATCGTGTTCATGTATTAAGTATAATCTATACTCTTAATAACATGGTGTGGTCATGTATTAAGCATAATCTATACTCTTAATAACATGGTGTGGTCGTGTATTAAGTATAATCTATACTCTTAATAACATGGTGTGGTCTTGTATTAAGTATAATCTATACTCTTAATAACATGGTGTGGTCGTGTATTAAGTATAATATATACTCTTAATAAAATGGTGTTGTCATGTATTAAGTATAATTTATACTCTTAATAACATGGTGTGGTCTTTTATTAAGTATAATCTATACTCTTAATAACATGGCGTCGTCATGTATTAAGTATAATCTATACTCTTAATAAAATGGTGTGGTCTTGTATTAAGTATAATCTATACTCTTAATAACATGGTGTGGTCGTGTATTAAGTATAATCTATACTCTTAATAACATGGCGTGGTCATGTATTAAGTATAATCTATACTCTTAATAACATAGCGTGGTCATGTATTAAGTATAATCTATACTCTTAATAACACGGTGTGGTCATGTATTAAGCATAATCTATACTCTTAATAACATGGTGTTTTCATGTATTAAGTATAATCTATACTCTTAATAACATGGTGTGGTCATGTATTAAGTATAATCTATACTCTTAATAACATGTTGTGGTCGTGTATTAAGTATAATCTATACTCTTAATAACATGGCGTGGTCATGTATTAAGTATAATCTATACTCTTAATAACATGGTGTGGTCATGTATTAAGTATAATCTATATTCTAAATAAGATGGTGTGGTCATGTATTAAGTATAATCTATACTCTTAATAACATGGTGTGGTCGTGTATTAAGTATAATCTATACTCTTAATAACATGGCGTGGTCATGTATTAAGTATAATCTATACTCTTAATAACATGGTGTGGTCTTGTATTAAGTATAATCTATACTCTTAATAACATGGTGTGGTCATGTATTAAGTATAATCTATACTCTTAATAACATGGTGTGGTCATGTATTAAGTATAATCTATATTCTTAATAACATGGTGTGGTCATGTATTAAGTATAATCTATACTCTTAATAACATGGTGTGGTCGTGTATTAAGTATAATCTATACTCTTAATAACATGGCGTGGTCATGTATTAAGTATAATATATACTCTAAATAACATGGTGTGGTCTTGTATTAAGTATAATCTATACTTTTAATAACATGGTGTGGTCATGTATTAAGTATAATCTATACTCTTAATAACATGGTGTGGTCATGTATTAAGTATAATCTATACTCTTAATAACATGGTGTGGTCATGTATTAAGTATAATCTATACTCTTAATAAAATGGTGTGGTCATGTATTAAGTATAATCTATACTCTTAATAACATGGTGTGGTCATGTATTAAGTATAATCAATACTCTTAATAACATGGTGTGGTCATGTATTAAGTATAATCTATACTCTTAATAACATATCGTGGTCATGTATTAAGTATAATCTATACTCTTAATAACATGGTGTGGTCGTGTATTAAGTATAATCTATACTCTTAATAGCATGGTGTGGTCATGTATTAAGTATAATCTATACTCTTAATAACATGGTGTGGTCATGTATTAAGTATAATCTATACTCTTAATAACATCGTGTGGTCTTGTATTAAGTATAATCTATATTCTTAATAACATGGTGTGGTCGTGTATCAAGTATAATCTATACTCTTAATAACATGGTGTGGTCGTGTATTAAGTATAATCTATACTCTTAATAACATGGTGTGGTCATGTATTAAGAATAATCTATACTCTTAATAACATGGTGTGGTCGTGCATTAAGTATAATCTATACTCTTAATAACATGGTGTGGTCGTGTATTAAGTATAATCTATACTCTTAATAACATGACGTGGTCGTGTATTAAGTATAATCTATACTCTTAATAACATGGCGTGGTCGTGTATTAAGCATAATCTATACTCTTAATAACATGGTGTGGTCGTGTATTAAGTATAATCTATACTCTTAATAACATGGTGTGGTCTTGTATTAGGTATAATCTATACTCTTAATAAAATGGTGTGGTCATGTATTAAGTATAATCTATACTCTTAATAACATGGTGTGGTCATGTATTAAGTATAATCTATACTCTTAATAACATGGTGTGGTCGTGTATTAAGTATAATCTATACTCTTAATAACATGGTGTGGGCATGTATTAAGTATAATCTATACTCTTAATAACATGGTGTGGTCGTGTATTAAGTATAATCTATACTCTTAATAACATGGTGTGGTCATGTATTAAGAATAATCTATACTCTTAATAACATGGTGTGGTCGTGCATTAAGTATAATCTATACTCTTAATAACATGGTGTGGTCGTGTATTAAGTATAATATATACTCTTAATAACATGGTGTCGTCATGTATTAAGTATAATCTATACTCTTAATAACATGGTGTGGTCGTGTATTAAGTATAATCTAAACTCTTAATAACATATCGTGTTCATGTATTAAGTATAATCTATACTCTTAATAACATGGTGTGGTCATGTATTAAGTATAATCTATACTCTTAATAAAATAGTGTGGTCATGTATTAAGTATAATCTATACTCTTAATAACATATCGTGTTCATGTATTAAGTATAATCTATACTCTTAATAACATGGTGTGGTCATGTATTAAGTATAATCTATACTCTTAATAACATGGTGTGGTCGTGTATTAAGTATAATCTATACTCTTAATAACATGGTGTGGTCTTGTATTAAGTATAATCTATACTCTTAATAACATGGTGTGGTCGTGTATTAAGTATAATATATACTCTTAATAAAATGGTGTTGTCATGTATTAAGTATAATTTATACTCTTAATAACATGGTGTGGTCTTTTATTAAGTATAATCTATACTCTTAATAAAATGGTGTGGTCTTGTATTAAGTATAATCTATACTCTTAATAACATGGTGTGGTCGTGTATTAAGTATAATCTATACTCTTAATAACATGGCGTGGTCATGTATTTAGTATAATCTATACTCTTAATAACATAGCGTGGTCATGTATTAAGTATAATCTATACTCTTAATAACACGGTGTGGTCATGTATTAAGCATAATCTATACTCTTAATAACATGGTGTTTTCATGTATTAAGTATAATCTATACTCTTAATAACATGGTGTGGTCATGTATTAAGTATAATCTATACTCTTAATAACATGTTGTGGTCGTGTATTAAGTATAATCTATACTCTTAATAACATGGCGTGGTCATGTATTAAGTATAATCTATACTCTTAATAACATGGTGTGGTCATGTATTAAGTATAATATATACTCTTAATAACATGGTGTGGTCTTGTATTAAGTATAATCTATACTCTTAATAACATGGTGTGGTCATGTATTAAGTATAATCTATATTCTAAATAAGATGGTGTGGTCATGTATTAAGTATAATCTATACTCTTAATAACATGGTGTGGTCGTGTATTAAGCATAATCTATACTCTTAATAACATGGCGTGGTCATGTATTAAGTATAATCTATACTCTTAATAACATGGTGTGGGCATGTATTAAGTATAATCTATACTCTTAATAACATGGTGTGGTCGTGTATTAAGTATAATCTATACTCTTAATAACATGGTGTGGTCATGTATTAAGAATAATCTATACTCTTAATAACATGGTGTGGTCGTGCATTAAGTATAATCTATACTCTTAATAACATGGTGTGGTCGTGTATTAAGTATAATATATACTCTTAATAACATGGTGTCGTCATGTATTAAGCATAATCTATACTCTTAATAACATGGTGTGGTCGTGTATTAAGTATAATCTAAACTCTTAATAACATATCGTGTTCATGTATTAAGTATAATCTATACTCTTAATAACATGGTGTGGTCATGTATTAAGTATAATCTATACTCTTAATAAAATAGTGTGGTCATGTATTAAGTATAATCTATACTCTTAATAACATATCGTGTTCATGTATTAAGTATAATCTATACTCTTAATAACATGGTGTGGTCATGTATTAAGTATAATCTATACTCTTAATAACATGGTGTGGTCGTGTATTAAGTATAATCTATACTCTTAATAACATGGTGTGGTCTTGTATTAAGTATAATCTATACTCTTAATAACATGGTGTGGTCGTGTATTAAGTATAATATATACTCTTAATAAAATGGTGTTGTCATGTATTAAGTATAATTTATACTCTTAATAACATGGTGTGGTCTTTTATTAAGTATAATCTATACTCTTAATAAAATGGTGTGGTCTTGTATTAAGTATAATCTATACTCTTAATAACATGGTGTGGTCGTGTATTAAGTATAATCTATACTCTTAATAACATGGCGTGGTCATGTATTTAGTATAATCTATACTCTTAATAACATAGCGTGGTCATGTATTAAGTATAATCTATACTCTTAATAACACGGTGTGGTCATGTATTAAGCATAATCTATACTCTTAATAACATGGTGTTTTCATGTATTAAGTATAATCTATACTCTTAATAACATGGTGTGGTCATGTATTAAGTATAATCTATACTCTTAATAACATGTTGTGGTCGTGTATTAAGTATAATCTATACTCTTAATAACATGGCGTGGTCATGTATTAAGTATAATCTATACTCTTAATAACATGGTGTGGTCATGTATTAAGTATAATATATACTCTTAATAACATGGTGTGGTCTTGTATTAAGTATAATCTATACTCTTAATAACATGGTGTGGTCATGTATTAAGTATAATCTATATTCTAAATAAGATGGTGTGGTCATGTATTAAGTATAATCTATACTCTTAATAACATGGTGTGGTCGTGTATTAAGCATAATCTATACTCTTAATAACATGGCGTGGTCATGTATTAAGTATAATCTATACTCTTAATAACATGGTGTGGTCTTGTATTAAGTATAATCTATACTCTTAATAACATGGTGTGGTCATGTATTAAGTATAATCTATACTCTTAATAACATGGTGTGGTCATGTATTAAGTATAATCTATATTCTTAATAACATGGTGTGGTCATGTATTAAGTATAATCTATACTCTTAATAACATGGTGTGGTCGTGTATTAAGTATAATCTATACTCTTAATAACATGGCGTGGTCATGTATTAAGTATAATATATACTCTAAATAACATGGTGTGGTCTTGTATTAAGTATAATCTATACTTTTAATAACATGGTGTGGTCATGTATTAAGTATAATCTATATTCTTAATAACATGGTGTGGTCATGTATTAAGTATAATCTAAACTCTTAATAACATGGTGTGGTCATGTATTAAGTATAATCTATACTCTTAATAACATGGTGTGGTCATGTATTAAGTATAATCTATACTCTTAATAAAATGGTGTGGTCATGTATTAAGTATAATCTATACTCTTAATAACATGGTGTGGTCATGTATTAAGTATAATCTATACTCTTAATAACATGGTGTGGTCATGTATTAAGTATAATCTATACTCTTAATAACATGGTGTGGTCATGTATTAAGTATAATCTATACTCTTAATAACATATCGTGGTCATGTATTAAGTATAATCTATACTCTTAATAACATGGTGTGGTCGTGTATTAAGTATAATCTATACTCTTAATAGCATGGTGTGGTCATGTATTAAGTATAATCTATACTCTTAATAACATGGTGTGGTCTTGTATTTAGTATAATCTATACTCTTAATAACATGGTGTGGTCATGTATTAAGTATAATCTATACTCTTAATAACATCGTGTGGTCTTGTATTAAGTATAATCTATACTCTTAATAACATGGTGTGGTCGTGTATCAAGTATAATCTATACTCTTAATAACATGGTGTGGTCGTGTATTAAGTATAATCTATACTCTTAATAGCATGGTGTGGTCATGTATTAAGTATAATCTATACTCTTAATAACATGGTGTGGTCTTGTATTAAGTATAATCTATACTCTTAATAACATGGTGTGGTCATGTATTAAGTATAATCTATACTCTTAATAACATGGTGTGGTCTTGTATTAAGTATAATCTATACTCTTAATAACATGGTGTGGTCGTGTATTAAGTATAATCTATACTCTTAATAACATGGCGTGGTCGTGTATTAAGTATAATCTATACTCTTAATAACATGGCGTGGTCGTGTATTAAGCATAATCTATACTCTTAATAACATGGTGTGGTCTTGTATTAAGTATATTCTATACTATTAATAAAATGGTGTGGTCTTGTATTAAGTATAATCTATACTCTTAATAACATGGTGTGGTCATGTATTAAGTATAATCTATACTCTTAATAACATGGTGTGGTCATGTATTAAGTATAATCTATACTCTTAATAACATGGTGTGGTCGTGTATTAAGTATAATCTATACTCTTAATAACATGGTGTGGTCATGTATTAAGAATAATCTATACTCTTAATAACATGGTGTGGTCGTGCATTAAGTATAATCTATACTCTTAATAACATGGTGTGGTCGTGTATTAAGTATAATCTATACTCTTAATAACATGGTGTGGTCATGTATTAAGTATAATCTATACTCTTAATAACATGGTGTGGTCATGTATTAAGTATAATCTATACTCTTAATAACATGGTGTGGTCTTGTATTAAGTATAATCTATACTCTTAATAACATGGTGTGGTCATGTATTAAGTATAATCTATATTCTAAATAAGATGGTGTGGTCATGTATTAAGCATAATCTATACTCTTAATAACATGGTGTGGTCTTGTATTAAGTATATTCTATACTATTAATAAAATGGTGTGGTCTTGTATTAAGTATAATCTATACTCTTAATAACATGGTGTGGTCATGTATTAAGTATAATCTATACTCTTAATAACATGGTGTGGTCATGTATTAAGTATAATCTATACTCTTAATAACATGGTGTGGTCGTGTATTAAGTATAATCTATACTCTTAATAACATGGTGTGGTCATGTATTAAGAATAATCTATACTCTTAATAACATGGTGTGGTCGTGCATTAAGTATAATCTATACTCTTAATAACATGGTGTGGTCGTGTATTAAGTATAATCTATACTCTTAATACCATGGTGTGGTCATGTATTAAGTATAAGCTATACTCTTAATAACATGGTGTGGTCATGTATTAAGTATAATCTATACTTTTAATAACATGGTGTGGTCATGTATTAAGTATAATCTATATTCTTAATAACATGGTGTGGTCATGTATTAAGTATAATCTATACTCTTAATAACATGGTGTGGTCATGTATTAAGTATAATCTATACTCTTAATAACATGGTGTGGTCATGTATTAAGTATAATCTATACTCTTAATAACATGGTGTGGTCATGTATTAAGTATAATCTATACTCTTAATAACATATCGTGGTCATGTATTAAGTATAATCTATACTCTTAAAAACATGGTGTGGTCGTGTATTAAGTATAATCTATACTCTTAATAGCATGGTGTGGTCATGTATTAAGTATAATCTATACTCTTAATAACATGGTGTGGTCTTGTATTAAGTATAATCTATACTCTTAATAAAATGGTGTGGTCATGTATTAAGTATAATCTATACTCTTAATAACATGGTGTGGTCATGTATTAAGTATAATCTATACTCTTAATAACATGGTGTGGTCATGTATTAAGTATAATCTATACTCTTAATAACATGGTGTGGTCATGTATTAAGTATAATCTATACTCTTAATAACATATCGTGGTCATGTATTAAGTATAATCTATACTCTTAATAACATGGTGTGGTCGTGTATTAAGTATAATCTATACTCTTAATAGCATGGTGTGGTCATGTATTAAGTATAATCTATACTCTTAATAACATGGTGTGGTCTTGTATTAAGTATAATCTATACTCTTAATAACATGGTGTGGTCATGTATTAAGTATAATCTATACTCTTAATAACATCGTGTGGTCTTGTATTAAGTATAATCTATACTCTTAATAACATGGTGTGGTCGTGTATCAAGTATAATCTATACTCTTAATAACATGGTGTGGTCGTGTATTAAGTATAATCTATACTCTTAATAACATGGTGTGGTCATGTATTAAGAATAATCTATACTCTTAATAACATGGTGTGGTCGTGCATTAAGTATAATCTATACTCTTAATAACATGGTGTGGTCGTGTATTAAGTATAATCTATACTCTTAATAACATGACGTGGTCGTGTATTAAGTATAATCTATACTCTTAATAACATGGCGTGGTCGTGTATTAAGCATAATCTATACTCTTAATAACATGGTGTGGTCGTGTATTAAGTATAATCTATACTCTTAATAACATGGTGTGGTCTTGTATTAAGTATAATCTATACTCTTAATAAAATGGTGTTGTCATGTATTAAGTATAATCTATACTCTTAATAACATGGTGTGGTCATGTATTAAGTATAATCTATACTCTTAATAACATGGTGTGGTCGTGTATTAAGTATAATCTATACTCTTAATAACATGGTGTGGGCATGTATTAAGTATAATCTATACTCTTAATAACATGGTGTGGTCGTGTATTAAGTATAATCTATACTCTTAATAACATGGTGTGGTCATGTATTAAGAATAATCTATACTCTTAATAACATGGTGTGGTCGTGCATTAAGTATAATCTATACTCTTAATAACATGGTGTGGTCGTGTATTAAGTATAATCTATACTCTTAATAACATGGTGTCGTCATGTATTAAGTATAATCTATACTCTTAATAACATGGTGTGGTCGTGTATTAAGTATAATCTAAACTCTTAATAACATATCGTGTTCATGTATTAAGTATAATCTATACTCTTAATAACATGGTGTGGTCATGTATTAAGTATAATCTATACTCTTAATAAAATAGTGTGGTCATGTATTAAGTATAATCTATACTCTTAATAACATATCGTGTTCATGTATTAAGTATAATCTATTCTCTTAATAACATGGTGTGGTCATGTATTAAGTATAATCTATACTCTTAATAACATGGTGTGGTCGTGTATTAAGTATAATCTATACTCTTAATAACATGGTGTGGTCTTGTATTAAGTATAATCTATACTCTTAATAACATGGTGTGGTCGTGTATTAAGTATAATATATACTCTTAATAAAATGGTGTTGTCATGTATTAAGTATAATTTATACTCTTAATAACATGGTGTGGTCTTTTATTAAGTATAATCTATACTCTTAATAACATGGCGTCGTCATGTATTAAGTATAATCTATACTCTTAATAAAATGGTGTGGTCTTGTATTAAGTATAATCTATACTCTTAATAACATGGTGTGGTCGTGTATTAAGTATAATCTATACTCTTAATAACATGGCGTGGTCATGTATTAAGTATAATCTATACTCTTAATAACATAGCGTGGTCATGTATTAAGTATAATCTATACTCTTAATAACACGGTGTGGTCATGTATTAAGCATAATCTATACTCTTAATAACATGGTGTTTTCATGTATTAAGTATAATCTATACTCTTAATAACATGGTGTGGTCATGTATTAAGTATAATCTATACTCTTAATAACATGTTGTGGTCGTGTATTAAGTATAATCTATACTCTTAATAACATGGCGTGGTCATGTATTAAGTATAATCTATACTCTTAATAACATGGTGTGGTCATGTATTAAGTATAATATATACTCTTAATAACATGGTGTGGTCTTGTATTAAGTATAATCTATACTCTTAATAACATGGTGTGGTCATGTATTAAGTATAATCTATATTCTAAATAAGATGGTGTGGTCATGTATTAAGTATAATCTATACTCTTAATAACATGGTGTGGTCGTGTATTAAGTATAATCTATACTCTTAATAACATGGCGTGGTCATGTATTAAGTATAATCTATACTCTTAATAACATGGTGTGGTCTTGTATTAAGTATAATCTATACTCTTAATAACATGATGTGGTCATGTATTAAGTATAATATATACTCTTAATAACATGGTGTGGTCATGTATTAAGTATAATCTATATTCTTAATAACATGGTGTGGTCATGTATTAAGTATAATCTATACTCTTAATAACATGGTGTGGTCGTGTATTAAGTATAATCTATACTCTTAATAACATGGCGTGGTCATGTATTAAGTATAATATATACTCTAAATAACATGGTGTGGTCTTGTATTAAGTATAATCTATACTTTTAATAACATGGTGTGGTCATGTATTAAGTATAATCTATATTCTTAATAACATGGTGTGGTCATGTATTAAGTATAATCTATACTCTTAATAACATGGTGTGGTCATGTATTAAGTATAATCTATACTCTTAATAACATGGTGTGGTCATGTATTAAGTATAATCTATACTCTTAATAACATGGTGTGGTCATGTATTAAGTATAATCTATACTCTTAATAACATGGTGTGGTCATGTATTAAGTATAATCTATACTCTTAATAACATGGTGTGGTCATGTATTAAGTATAATCTATACTCTTAATAACATATCGTGGTCATGTATTAAGTATAATCTATACTCTTAATAACATGGTGTGGTCGTGTATTAAGTATAATCTATACTCTTAATAGCATGGTGTGGTCATGTATTAAGTATAATCTATACTCTTAATAACATGGTGTGGTCTTGTATTAAGTATAATCTATACTCTTAATAACATGGTGTGGTCATGTATTAAGTATAATCTATACTCTTAATAACATCGTGTGGTCTTGTATTAAGTATAATCTATACTCTTAATAACATGGTGTGGTCTTGTATTAAGTATAATCTATACTCTTAATAACATGGTGTGGTCATGTATTAAGTATAATCTATACTCTTAATAACATCGTGTGGTCTTGTATTAAGTATAATCTATACTCTTAATAACATGGTGTGGTCGTGTATCAAGAATAATCTATACTCTTAATAACATGGTGTGGTCGTGTATTAAGTATAATCTATACTCTTAATAGCATGGTGTGGTCATGTATTAAGTATAATCTATACTCTTAATAACATGGTGTGGTCTTGTATTAAGTATAATCTATACTCTTAATAACATGGTGTGGTCATGTATTAAGTATAATCTATACTCTTAATAACATGGTGTGGTCTTGTATTAAGTATAATCTATACTCTTAATAACATGGTGTGGTCGTGTATTAAGTATAATCTATACTCTTAATAACATGGCGTGGTCGTGTATTAAGAATAATCTATACTCTTAATAACATGGCGTGGTCGTGTATTAAGCATAATCTATACTCTTAATAACATGGTGTGGTCTTGTATTAAGTATATTCTATACTATTAATAAAATGGTGTGGTCTTGTATTAAGTATAATCTATACTCTTAATAACATGGTGTGGTCATGTATTAAGTATAATCTATACTCTTAATAACATGGTGTGGTCATGTATTAAGTATAATCTATACTCTTAATAACATGGTGTGGTCGTGTATTAAGTATAATCTATACTCTTAATAACATGGTGTGGTCATGTATTAAGAATAATCTATACACTTAATAACATGGTGTGGTCGTGCATTAAGTATAATCTATACTCTTAATAACATGGTGTGGTCGTGTATTAAGTATAATCTATACTCTTAATAACATGGTGTGGTCATGTATTAAGTATAATCTATACTCTTAATAACATGGTGTGGTCATGTATTAAGTATAATCTATACTCTTAATAACATGGTGTGGTCTTGTATTAAGTATAATCTATACTCTTAATAACATGGTGTGGTCATGTATTAAGTATAATCTATATTCTAAATAAGATGGTGTGGTCATGTATTAAGCATAATCTATACTCTTAATAACATGGTGTGGTCTTGTATTAAGTATATTCTATACTATTAATAAAATGGTGTGGTCTTGTATTAAGTATAATCTATACTCTTAATAACATGGTGTGGTCATGTATTAAGTATAATCTATACTCTTAATAACATGGTGTGGTCATGTATTAAGTATAATCTATACTCTTAATAACATGGTGTGGTCGTGTATTAAGTATAATCTATACTCTTAATAACATGGTGTGGTCATGTATTAAGAATAATCTATACTCTTAATAACATGGTGTGGTCGTGCATTAAGTATAATCTATACTCTTAATAACATGGTGTGGTCGTGTATTAAGTATAATCTATACTCTTAATAACATGGTGTGGTCATGTATTAAGTATAATCTATACTCTTAATAACATGGTGTGGTCATGTATTAAGTATAATCTATACTTTTAATAACATGGTGTGGTCATGTATTAAGTATAATCTATATTCTTAATAACATGGTGTGGTCATGTATTAAGTATAATCTATACTCTTAATAACATGGTGTGGTCATGTATTAAGTATAATCTATACTCTTAATAACATGGTGTGGTCATGTATTAAGTATAATCTATACTCTTAATAACATGGTGTGGTCATGTATTAAGTATAATCTATACTCTTAATAACATATCGTGGTCATGTATTAAGTATAATCTATACTCTTAATAACATGGTGTGGTCGTGTATTAAGTATAATCTATACTCTTAATAGCATGGTGTGGTCATGTATTAAGTATAATCTATACTCTTAATAACATGGTGTGGTCTTGTATTAAGTATAATCTATGCTCTTAATAACATGGTGTGGTCATGTATTAAGTATAATCTATACTCTTAATAACATCGTGTGGTCTTGTATTAAGTATAATCTATACTCTTAATAACATGGTGTGGTCGTGTATCAAGTATAATCTATACTCTTAATAACATGGTGTGGTCATGTATTAAGTATAATCTATACTCTTAATAACATGGTGTGGTCTTGTATTAAGCATAATCTATACTCTTAATAACATGGTGTGGTCATGTATTAAGTATAATCTATACTCTTAATAACATGGTGTGGTCTTGTATTAAGTATAATCTATACTCTTAATAACATGGTGTGGTCGTGTATTAAGTATAATCTATACTCTTAATAACATGGCGTGGTCGTGTATTAAGTATAATCTATACTCTTAATAACATGGCGTGGTCGTGTATTAAGCATAATCTATACTCTTAATAACATGGTGTGGTCTTGTATTAAGTATATTCTATACTATTAATAAAATGGTGTGGTCTTGTATTAAGTATAATCTATACTCTTAATAACATGGTGTGGTCATGTA
Source organism: Bathymodiolus brooksi (assembly GCA_963680875.1). Lineage (NCBI taxonomy): Eukaryota > Metazoa > Mollusca > Bivalvia > Mytilida > Modiolidae > Bathymodiolus > Bathymodiolus brooksi. The sequence goes on along the minus strand of OY804590.1, from coordinate 7,080,048 downwards.
TTAAGTATAATCTATACTCTTAATAACATGGTGTGGTCATGTATTAAGTATAATCTATACTCTTAATAACATGGTGTGGTCGTGTATTAAGTATAATCTATACTCTTAATAACATGGTGTGGTCATGTATTAAGAATAATCTATACTCTTAATAACATGGTGTGGTCGTGCATTAAGTATAATCTATACTCTTAATAACATGGTGTGGTCGTGTATTAAGTATAATCTATACTCTTAATAACATGGTGTGGTCATGTATTAAGTATAATCTATACTCTTAATAACATGGTGTGGTCATGTATTAAGTATAATCTATACTCTTAATAACATGGTGTGGTCTTGTATTAAGTATAATCTATACTCTTAATAACATGGTGTGGTCATGTATTAAGTATAATCTATATTCTAAATAAGATGGTGTGGTCATGTATTAAGCATAATCTATACTCTTAATAACATGGTGTGGTCTTGTATTAAGTATATTCTATACTATTAATAAAATGGTGTGGTCTTGTATTAAGTATAATCTATACTCTTAATAACATGGTGTGGTCATGTATTAAGTATAATCTATACTCTTAATAACATGGTGTGGTCATGTATTAAGTATAATCTATACTCTTAATAACATGGTGTGGTCGTGTATTAAGTATAATCTATACTCTTAATAACATGGTGTGGTCATGTATTAGGAATAATCTATACTCTTAATAACATGGTGTGGTCGTGCATTAAGTATAATCTATACTCTTAATAACATGGTGTGGTCGTGTATTAAGTATAATCTATACTTTTAATAACATGGTGTGGTCATGTATTAAGTATAATCTATACTCTTAATAACATGGTGTGGTCATGTATTAAGTATAATCTATACTCTTAATAACATGGTGTGGTCTTGTATTAAGTATAATCTATACTCTTAATAACATGGTGTGGTCATGTATTAAGTATAATCTATATTCTAAATAAGATGGTGTGGTCATGTATTAGTTATAATCTATACTCTTAATAACATGGTGTGGTCATGTATTAAGTATAATCTATACTCTTAATAGCATGGCGTGGTCATGTATTAAGTATAATCTATACTCTTAATAACATGGTGTGGTCATGTATTAAGTATAATCTATACTCTTAATAACATGGTGTGGTCATGTATTAAGTATAATCTATATTCTAAATAAGATGGTGTGGTCATGTTTTAGGTATAATATATACTCTTAATAGCATGGTGTGGTCGTGTATTAAGTATAATCTATACTCTTAATAACATGGTGTGGTCATGTATTCAGTATAATTTAAACTCTTAATAACATGGTGTGGTCATGTATTCAGTATAATTTATACTCTTAATAACATGGTGTGGTCGTGTATTATGTATAATCTATACTCTTAATAACATGGTTTGGTCAAGTGTTCAGTATAATTTATACTCTTAATAACATGGTGTGGTCGTGTATTAAGTATAATCTATACTCTTAATAACATGGTGTGGTCATGTATTCAGTATAATTTATACTCTTAATAACATGGCGTGGTCGTGTATTAAGTATAATCTATACTCTTAATAACATGGCGTGGTCGTGTATTAAGTATAATCTATACTCTTAATAACATGGTGTGGTCGTGTATTAAGCATAATCTATACTCTTAATAATATGGTGTGGTCGTATATTAAGTATAATCTATACTCTTAATAAAATGGTGTGGTCATGTATTAAGTATAATCTATACTATTAATAACATGGTGTGGTCATGTATTAAGTATAATCTATACTCTTAATAACATGGTGTGGTCGTGTATTAAGTATAATCTATACTCTTAATAACATGGTGTGGGCATGTATTAAGTATAATCTATACTCTTAATAACATGGTGTGGTCATGTATTAAGTATAATCTATACTCTTAATAACATGGTGTGTTCATGTATTAAGTATAATCTATACTCTTAATAACATGGTGTGGTCGTGTATTAAGTATAATCTATACTCTTAATAACATGGTGTGATCATGTATTAAGTATAATCTATACTCTTAATAAAATGGTGTGGTCTTGTATTAAGTATAATCTATACTCTTAATAACATGGTGTGGTCATGTATTCAGTATAATTTATACTCCTAATAACATGGTGGGGTCATGTATTCAGTATAATTTATACTCTTAATAACATGGTGTGGTCATGTATTAAGTATAATCTATACTCTTAATAACATGGTGTGGTCATGTATTCAGTATAATTTATACTCTTAATAACATGGTGTGGTCTTGTATTAAGTATAATCTATACTCTTAATAACATAGCGTGGTCATGTATTAAGTATAATCTATACTCTTAATAACATGGTGTGGTCATGTATTAAGTATAATCTATACTCTTAATAACATGGTGTGGTCGTGTATTAAGTATAATCTATACTCTTAATAACATGGTGTGGTCTTGTATTAAGTATAATCTATACTCTTAATAACATGGTGTGGTCGTGTATTAAGTATAATATATACTCTTAATAAAATGGTGTTGTCATGTATTAAGTATAATTTATACTCTTAATAACATGGTGTGGTCTTGTATTAAGTATAATCTATATTCTTAATAACATGGTGTGGTCGTGTATTAAGTATAATCTATACTCTTAATAACATGGCGTCGTCATGTATTAAGTATAATCTATACTCTTAATAAAATGGTGTGGTCTTGTATTAAGTATAATCTATGCTCTTAATAACATGGTGTGGTCGTGTATTAAGTATAATCTATACTCTTAATAACATGGTGTGGTCATGTATTAAGTATAATCTATACTCTTAATAACATGGTGTGGTCGTGTATTAAGTATAATCTATACTCTTAATAACATGGCGTGGTCATGTATTAAGTATAATCTATACTCTTAATAACATGGTGTGGTCATGTATTAAGTATAATATATACTCTTAATAACATGGTGTGGTCTTGTATTAAGCATAATCTATACTCTTAATAACATGGTGTGGTCATGTATTAAGTATAATCTATATTCTAAATAAGATGGTGTGGTCATGTATTAAGTATAATCTATACTCTTAATAACATGGTGTGGTCGTGTATTAAGTATAATCTATATTCTTAATAACATGGTGTGGTCATGTATTAAGTATAATCTATACTCTTAATAACATGGTGTGGTCGTGTATTAAGTATAATCTATACTCTTAATAACATGGCGTGGTCATGTATTAAGTATAATATATACTCTTAATAACATGGTGTGGTCTTGTATTAAGTATAATCTATACTCTTAATAACATGGTGTGGTCATGTATTAAATATAATCTATATTCTTAATAACATGGTGTGGTCATGTATTAAGTATAATCTATACTCTTAATAACATGGTGTGGTCATGTATTAAGTATAATCTATACTCTTAATAACATGGTGTGGTCATGTATTAAGTATAATCTATACTCTTAATAAAATGGTGTGGTCATGTATTAAGTATAATCTATACTCTTAATAACATGGTGTGGTCATGTATTAAGTATAATCTATACTCTTAATAACATGGTGTGGTCATGTATTAAGTATAATCTATACTCTTAATAACATGGTGTGGTCATGTATTAAGTATAATCTATACTCTTAATAACATATCGTGGTCATGTATTAAGTATAATCTATACTCTTAATAACATGGTGTGGTCGTGTATTAAGTATAATCTATACTCTTAATAGCATGGTGTGGTCATGTATTAAGTATAATCTATACTCTTAATAACATGGTGTGGTCTTGTATTAAGTATAATCTATACTCTTAATAACATGGTGTGGTCATGTATTAAGTATAATCTATACTCTTAATAACATGGTGTGGTCTTGTATTAAGTATAATCTATACTCTTAATAACATGGTGTGGTCGTGTATTAAGTATAATCTATACTCTTAATAACATGGCGTGGTCGTGTATTAAGTATAATCTATACTCTTAATAACATGGTGTGGTCATGTATTAAGTATAATCTATATTCTTAATAACATGGTGTGGTCATGTATTAAGTATAATCTATACTCTTAATAACATGGTGTGGTCATGTATTAAGTATAATCTATACTCTTAATAAAATGGTGTGGTCATGTATTAAGTATAATCTATACTCTTAATAAAATGGTGTGGTCATGTATTAAGTATAATCTATACTCTTAATAACATGGTGTGGACATGTATTAAGTATAATCTATACTCTTAATAACATGGTGTGGTCATGTATTAAGTATAATCTATACTTTTAATAACATGGTGTGGTCATGTATTAAGTATAATCTATACTCTTAATAACATATCGTGGTCATGTATTAAGTATAATCTATACTCTTAATAACATGGTGTGGTCGTGTATTAAGTATAATCTATACTCTTAATAGCATGGCGTGGTCATGTATTAAGTATAATTTATACTCTTAATAACATGGTGTGGTCTTGTATTAAGTATAATCTATACTCTTAATAACATGGTGTGGTCATGTATTAAGTATAATCTATATTCTTAATAACATGGTGTGGTCTTGTATTAAGTAAAATCTATACTCTTAATAACATGGTGTGGTCGTGTATTAAGTATAATCTATACTCTTAATAACATGGTGTGGTCGTGTATTAAGTATAATCTATACTCTTAATAACATGGCGTGGTCGTGTATTAAGCATAATCTATACTCTTAATAACATGGTGTGGTCGTGTATTAAGTATAATCTATACTCTTAATAACATGGTGTGGTCTTGTATTAAGTATAATCTATACTCTTAATAAAATGGTGTGGTCATGTATTAAGTATAATCTATACTATTAATAACATGGTGTGGTCATGTATTAAGTATAATCTATACTCTTAATAACATGGTGTGGTCGTGTATTAAGTATAATCTATACTCTTAATAACATGGTGTGGGCATGTATTAAGTATAATCTATACTCTTAATAACATGGTGTGGTCGTGTATTAAGTATAATCTATACTCTTAATAACATGGTGTGGTCATGTATTAAGAATAATCTATACTCTTAATAACATGGTGTGGTCGTGCATTAAGTATAATCTATTCTCTTAATAACATGGTGTGGTCGTGTATTAAGTATAATCTATACTCTTAATAACATGGTGTGGTCATGTATTAAGCATAATATATACTCTTAATAACATGGTGTGGTCGTGTATTAAGTATAATCTATACTCTTAATAACATGGTGTGGTCTTGTATTAAGTATAATCTATACTCTTAATAACATGGTGTGGTCTTGTATTAAGTATAATCTATACTCTTAATAACATGGTGTGGTCATGTATTAAGTATAATCTATATTCTAAATAAGATGGTGTGGTCATGTATTAAGTATAATCTATACTCTTAATAACATGGTGTGGTCATGTATTAAGCATAATCTATACTCTTAATAGCATAGCGTGGTCATGTATTAAGTATAATCTATACTCTTAATAACATGGTGTGGTCTTGTATTAAGTATAATCTATACTCTTAATAACATGGTGTGGTCATGTATTAAGTATAATCTATATTCTAAATAAGATGGTGTGGTCATGTATTAAGTATAATATATACTCTTCATAGCATGGTGTGGTCGTGTATTAAGTATAATCTATTCACTTAATAACATGGTGTGGTCATGTATTCAGTATCATTTATACTCTTAATAACATGGTGTGGTCATGTATTCAGTATAATTTATACTCTTAATAACATGGTGTGGTCGTGTATTATGTATAATCTATACTCTTAATAACATGGTTTGGTCAAGTGTTCAGTATAATTTATACTCTTAATAACATGGTGTGGTCGTGTATTAAGTATAATCTATACTTTTAATAACATGGTGTGGTCATGTATTAAGTATAATCTATACTCTTAATAACATGGTGTGGTCTTGTATTAAGCATAATCTATGCTCTTCATAGCATGGTGTGGTCGTGTATTAAGTATAATCTATACACTTAATAACATGGCGTGGTCGTGTATTAAGTATAATCTATACTCTTAATAACATGGTGTGGTCATGTATTAAGCATAATCTATATTCTTAATAGCATAGCGTGGTCATGTATTAAGTATAATCTATACTCTTAATAACATGGTGTGGTCTTGTATTAAGTATAATCTATACTCTTAATAACATGGTGTGGTCATGTATTAAGTATAATCTATATTCTAAATAAGATGGTGTGGTCATGTATTAAGTATAATATATACTCTTCATAGCATGGTGTGGTCGTGTATTAAGTATAATCTATACACTTAATAACATGGTGTGGTCATGTATTCAGTATCATTTATACTCTTAATAACATGGTGTGGTCATGTATTCAGTATAATTTATACTCTTAATAACATGGTGTGGTCGTGTATTATGTATAATCTATACTCTTAATAACATGGTTTGGTCAAGTGTTCAGTATAATTTATACTCTTAATAACATGGTGTGGTCGTGTATTAAGTATAATCTATACTTTTAATAACATGGTGTGGTCATGTATTAAGTATAATCTATACTCTTAATAACATGGTGTGGTCTTGTATTAAGCATAATCTATACTCTTCATAGCATGGTGTGGTCGTGTATTAAGTATAATCTATACACTTAATAACATGGCGTGGTCGTGTATTAAGTATAATCTATACTCTTAATAACATGGCGTGGTCGTGTATTAAGTATAATCTATACTCTTAATAACATGGTGTGGTCGTGTATTAAGTATAATCTATACTCTTAATAACATGGTGTGGTCGTGTATTAAGTATAATCTATACTCTTAATAACATGGTGTGGTCGTGTATTAAGTATAATCTATACTCTTAATACCATGGTGTGGTCATGTATTAAGTATAATCTATACTCTTAATAATATGGTGTGGTCGTGTATTAAGTATAATCTATACTCTTAATAAAATAGTGTGGTCATGTATTAAGTATAATCTATACTATTAATAACATGGTGTGGTCATGTATTAAGTATAGTCTATACTCTTAATAACATGGTGTGGTCGTGTATTAAGTATAATCTATAATCTTAATAACATGGTGTGGTCATGTATTAAGTATACTCTATACTCTTAATAACATGGTGTGTTCATGTATTAAGTAAAATCTATACTCTTAATAACATGGTGTGGACATGTATTAAGTATAATCTATACTCTTAATAAAATGGTGTGGTCCTGTATTAAGTATAATCTATACTCTTAATAACATGGTGTGGTCGTGTATTAAGTATAATCAATACTCTTAATAACATGGTGTGGTCATGTATTAAGTATAATCTATACTCTTAATAAAATGGTGTGGTCCTGTATAAAGTATAATCTATACTCTTAATAACATGGTGTGGTCATGTATTCAGTATAATTTATACTCCTAATAACATGGTGTGGTCATGTATTAAGTATAATCTATACTCTTAATAACATGGTGTGGTCATGTATTCAGTATAATTTATACTCTTAATAACATGGTGTGGTCTTGTATTAAGTATAATCTATACTCTTAATAACATAGCGTGGTCATGTATTAAGCATAATCTATACTCTTAATAACATAGCGTGGTCATGTATTAAGTATAATCTATACTCTTAATAACATGGTGTGGTCGTGTATTAAGTATAATCTATACTCTTAATAACATGGTGTGGTCGTGTATTAAGTATAATCTATACTCTTAATAAAATAGTGTGGTCATGTATTAAGTATAATCTATACTCTTAATAACATATCGTGTTGATGTATTTAGTATAATCTATACTCTTAATAACATGGTGTGGTCATGTATTAAGTATAATCTATACTCTTAATGACATGGTGTGGTCGTGTATTAAGTATAATCTATATTCTTAATAAAATGGGGTGGTCATGTATTAAGTATAATCTATACATTTAATAAAAAGGTGTTGTCATGTATTAAGTATAATTTATACTCTTAATAACATGGTGTGGTCTTGTATTAAGTATAATCTATATTCTTAATAACATGGTGTGGTCATGTATTAAGTATAATCTATACTCTTAATAACATGGTGTGGTCATGTATTAAGTATAATCTATACTCTTAATAACATGGTGTGGTCATGTATTAAGTATAATCTATACTCTTAATAAAATGGTGTGGTCATGTATTAAATATAATCTATACTCTTAATAACATGGTGTGGTCATGTATTAAGCATAATCTATACTCTTAATAACATGGTGTGGTCATGTATTAAGTATAATCTATACTCTTAATAACATGGTGTGGTCATGTATTAAGTATAATCTATACTCTTAATAACATATCGTGGTCATGTATTAAGTATAATCTATACTCTTAATAACATGGTGTGGTCGTGTATTAAGTATAATCTATACTCTTAATAGCATGGTGTGGTCATGTATTAAGTATAATCTATACTCTTAATAACATGGTGTGGTCTTGTATTAAGTATAATCTATACTCTTAATAACATGGTGTGGTCATGTATTAAGTATAATCTATACTCTTAATAACATGGTGTGGTCTTGTATTAAGTATAATCTATACTCTTAATAACATGGTGTGGTCGTGTATTAAGTATAATCTATACTCTTAATAACATGGCGTGGTCGTGTATTAAGTATAATCTATACTCTTAATAACATGGTGTGGTCATGTATTAAGTATAATCTATATTCTTAATAACATGGTGTGGTCATGTATTAAGTATAATCTATACTCTTAATAACATGGTGTGGTCATGTATTAAGTATAATCTATACTCTTAATAACATGGTGTGGTCATGTATTCAGTATAATTTATACTCCTAATAACATGGTGTGGTCATGTATTAAGTATAATCTATACTCTTAATAACATGGTGTGGTCATGTATTCAGTATAATTTATACTCTTAATAACATGGTGTGGTCTTGTATTAAGTATAATCTATACTCTTAATAACATACCGTGGTCATGTATTAAGCATAATCTATACTCTTAATAACATAGCGTGGTCATGTATTAAGTATAATCTATACTCTTAATAACATGGTGTGGTCGTGTATTAAGTATAATCTATACTCTTAATAACATGGTGTGGTCGTGTATTAAGTATAATCTATACTCTTAATAAAATAGTGTGGTCATGTATTAAATATAATCTATACTCTTAATGACATGGTGTGGTCGTGTATTAAGTATAATCTATATTCTTAATAAAATGGGGTGGTCATGTATTAAGTATAATCTATACATTTAATAAAAAGGTGTTGTCATGTATTAAGTATAATTTATACTCTTAATAACATGGTGTGGTCTTGTATTAAGTATAATCTATATTCTTAATAACATGGTGTGGTCATGTATTAAGTATAATCTATACTCTTAATAACATGGCGTGATCATGTATTAAATATAATCTATACTCTTAATAAAATGGTGTGGTCTTGTATTAAGTATAATCTAAACTCTTAATAACATGGTGTGGTCGTGTATTAAGTATAATCTATACTCTTAATAACATGGCGTGGTCATGTATTAAGTATAATCTATACGCTTAATAACATAGCGTGGTCATGTATTAAGTATAATCTATACTCTTAATAACACGGTGTGGTCATGTATTAAGCATAATCTATACTCTTAATAACATGGTGTTGTCATGTATTAAGTATAATCTATACTCTTAATAACATGGTGTGGTCATGTATTAAGTATAATCTATACTCTTAATAACATGGTGTGGTCATGTATTAAGTATAATCTATACTCTTAATAACATGGTGTGGACATGTATTAAGTATAATCTATACTCTTAATAACATGGTGTGGTCATGTATTAAGTATAATCTAGACTTTTAATAACATGGTGTGGTCATGTATTAAGTATAATCTATACTCTTAATAACATATCGTGGTCATGTATTAAGTATAATCTATACTCTTAATAACATGGTGTGGTCGTGTATTAAGTATAATCTATACTCTTAATAGCATGGTGTGGTCATGTATTAAGTATAATTTATACTCTTAATAACATGGTGTGGTCTTGTATTAAGTATAATCTATACTCTTAATAACATGGTGTGGTCATGTATTAAGTATAATCTATATTCTTAATAACATGGTGTGGTCTTGTATTAAGTAAAATCTATACTCTTAGTAACATGGTGTGGTCGTGTATTAAGTATAATCTATACTCTTAATAACATGGCGTGGTCGTGTATTAAGTATAATCTATACTCTTAATAACATGGCGTGGTCGTGTATTAAGCATAATCTATACTCTTAATAACATGGTGTGGTCGTGTATTAAGTATAATCTATACTCTTAATAACATGGTGTGGTCTTGTATTAAGTATAATCTATACTCTTAATAAAATGGTGTGGTCATGTATTAGGTATAATCTATACTCTTAATAACATGGTGTGGTCATGTATTAAGTATAATCTATACTCTTAATAACATGGTGTGGTCGTGTATTAAGTATAATCTATACTCTTAATAACATGGTGTGGGCATGTATTAAGTATAATCTATACTCTTAATAACATGGTGTGGTCGTGTATTAAGTATAATCTATACTCTTAATAACATGGTGTGGTCATGTATTAAGAATAATCTATACTCTTAATAACATGGTGTGTTCGTGCATTAAGTATAATCTATACTCTTAATAACATGGTGTGGTCGTGTATTAAGTATAATCTATACTCTTAATAACATGGTGTGGTCATGTATTAAGCATAATATATACTTTTAATAACATGGTGTGGTCGTGTATTAAGTATAATCTATACTCTTAATAACATGGTGTGGTCTTGTATTAAGTATAATCTATACTCTTAATAACATGGTGTGGTCTTGTATTAAGTATAATCTATACTCTTAATAACATGGTGTGGTCTTGTATTAAGTATAATCTATACTCTTAATAACATGGTGTGGTCATGTATTAAGTATAATCTATATTCTAAATAAGATGGTGTGGTCATGTATTAAGTATAATATATACTCTTCATAGCATGGTGTGGTCGTGTATTAAGTATAATCTATACACTTAATAACATGGTGTGGTTATGTATTCAGTATCATTTATACTCTTAATAACATGGTGTGGTCATGTATTCAGTATAATTTATACTCTTAATAACATGGTGTGGTCGTGTATTATGTATAATCTATACTCTTAATAACATGGTTTGGTCAAGTGTTCAGTATAATTTATACTCTTAATAACATGGTGTGGTCGTGTATTAAGTATAATCTATACTTTTAATAACATGGTGTGGTCATGTATTAAGTATAATCTATACTCTTAATAACATGGTGTGGTCTTGTATTAAGCATAATCTATACTCTTCATAGCATGGTGTGGTCGTGTATTAAGTATAATCTATACACTTAATAACATGGCGTGGTCGTGTATTAAGTATAATCTATACTCTTAATAACATGGCGTGGTCGTGTATTAAGTATAATCTATACTCTTAATAACATGGTGTGGTCGTGTATTAAGTATAATCTATACTCTTAATAACATGGCGTGGTCGTGTATTAAGTATAATCTATACTCTTAATAACATGGTGTGGTCGTGTATTAAGTATAATCTATACTCTTAATAACATGGTGTGGTCGTGTATTAAGTATAATCTATACTCTTAATACCATGGTGTGGTCATGTATTAAGTATAATCTATACTCTTAATAATATGGTGTGGTCGTGTATTAAGTATAATCTATACTCTTAATAAAATAGTGTGGTCATGTATTAAGTATAATCTATACTATTAATAACATGGTGTGGTCATGTATTAAGTATAGTCTATACTCTTAATAACATGGTGTGGTCGTGTATTAAGTATAATCTATAATCTTAATAACATGGTGTGGTCATGTATTAAGTATACTCTATACTCTTAATAACATGGTGTGTTCATGTATTAAGTAAAATCTATACTCTTAATAACATGGTGTGGACATGTATTAAGTATAATCTATACTCTTAATAAAATGGTGTGGTCCTGTATTAAGTATAATCTATACTCTTAATAACATGGTGTGGTCGTGTATTAAGTATAATCAATACTCTTAATAACATGGTGTGGTCATGTATTAAGTATAATCTATACTCTTAATAAAATGGTGTGGTCCTGTATAAAGTATAATCTATACTCTTAATAACATGGTGTGGTCATGTATTCAGTATAATTTATACTCCTAATAACATGGTGTGGTCATGTATTAAGTATAATCTATACTCTTAATAACATGGTGTGGTCATGTATTCAGTATAATTTATACTCTTAATAACATGGTGTGGTCTTGTATTAAGTATAATCTATACTCTTAATAACATAGCGTGGTCATGTATTAAGCATAATCTATACTCTTAATAACATAGCGTGGTCATGTATTAAGTATAATCTATACTCTTAATAACATGGTGTGGTCGTGTATTAAGTATAATCTATACTCTTAATAACATGGTGTGGTCGTGTATTAAGTATAATCTATACTCTTAATAAAATAGTGTGGTCATGTATTAAGTATAATCTATACTCTTAATAACATATCGTGTTGATGTATTTAGTATAATCTATACTCTTAATAACATGGTGTGGTCATGTATTAAGTATAATCTATACTCTTAATGACATGGTGTGGTCGTGTATTAAGTATAATCTATATTCTTAATAAAATGGGGTGGTCATGTATTAAGTATAATCTATACATTTAATAAAAAGGTGTTGTCATGTATTAAGTATAATTTATACTCTTAATAACATGGTGTGGTCTTGTATTAAGTATAATCTATATTCTTAATAACATGGTGTGGTCATGTATTAAGTATAATCTATACTCTTAATAACATGGCGTGATCATGTATTAAATATAATCTATACTCTTAATAAAATGGTGTGGTCTTGTATTAAGTATAATCTAAACTCTTAATAACATGGTGTGGTCGTGTATTAAGTATAATCTATACTCTTAATAACATGGCGTGGTCATGTATTAAGTATAATCTATACGCTTAATAACATAGCGTGGTCATGTATTAAGTATAATCTATACTCTTAATAACACGGTGTGGTCATGTATTAAGCATAATCTATACTCTTAATAACATGGTGTTGTCATGTATTAAGTATAATCTATACTCTTAATAACATGGTGTGGTCATGTATTAAGAATAATCTATACTCTTAATAACATGGTGTGGTCGTGTACTAAGTATAATCTATACTCTTAATAACATGGCGTGGTCTTGTATTAAGTATAATCTATACTCTTAATAACATGGTGTGGTCATGTATTAAGTATAATATATACTCTTAATAACATGGTGTGGTCTTGTATTAAGTATAATCTATACTCTTAATAACATGGTGTGGTCTTGTATTAAGTATAATCTATACTCTTAATAACATGGTGTGGTCGTGTATTAAGTATAATCTATACTCTTAATAACATGGCGTGGTCATGTATTAAGTATAATCTATACTCTTAATAACATGGTGTGGTCTTGTATTAAGTATAATCTATACTCTTAATAACATGGTGTGGTCATGTATTAAACATAATCTATACTCTTAATAACATGGTGTGGTCATGTATTAAGTATAATCTATATTCTTAATAACATGGTGTGGTCATGTATTAAGTATAATATATACTCTTAATAACATGGTGTGGTCGTGTATTAAGTATAACCTATACTCTTAATAACATGGCGTGGTCATGTATTAAGTATAATCTATACTCTTAATAACATGGTGTGGTCTTGTATTAAGTATAATCTATACTCTTAATAACATGGTGTGGACATGTATTAAGTATAATCTATATTCTTAATAACATGGTGTGGTCATGTATTAAGTATAATCTATACTCCTAATAACATGGTGTGGTCATGTATTCAGTATAATCTATACTCTTAATAACATGGTGTGGTCATGTATTAAGTATAATCTATACTCTTAATAAAATGGTGTGGTCATGTATTAAGTATAATCTATACTCTTAATAACATGGTGTGGTCATGTATTAAGTATAATCTATACTCTTAATAACATGGTGTGGTCATGTATTAAGTATAATCTATACTCTTAATAACATATCGTGGTCATGTATTAAGTATAATCTATACTCTTAATAACATGGTGTGGTCGTGTATTAAGTATAATCTATACTCTTAATAGCATGGTGTGGTCATGTATTAAGTATAATCTATACTCTTAATAACATGGTGTGGTCTTATATTAAGTATAATCTATACTCTTAATAACATGGTGTTGTCATGTATTAAGTATAATCTATACTCTTAATAACATGGTGTGGTCTTGTATTAAGTATAATCTATACTCTTAATAACATGGTGTGGACGTGTATTAAGTATAATCTATACTCTTAATAACATGGCGTGGTCGTGTATTAAGTATAATCTATACTCTTAATAAAATGGCGTGGTCGTGTATTAAGCATAATCTATACTCTTAATAACATGGTGTGGTCGTGTATTAAGAATAATCTATACTCTTAATAACATGGTGTGGTCGTGTATTAAGTATAATCTATACTCTTAATAAAATGGTGTGGTCATGTATTAAGTATAATCTATACTCTTAATAACATGGTGTGGTCGGGTATTAAGTATAATCTATACTCTTAATAACATGGTGTGGGCATGTATTAAGTATAATCTATACTCTTAATAACATGGTGTGGTCGTGTATTAAGCATAATCTATACTCTTAATAGCATGGTGTGGTCATGTATTAAGAATAATCTATACTCTTAATAACATGGTGTGGTCGTGCATTAAGTATAATCTATACTCTTAATAACATGGTGTGGTCATGTATTAAGTATAATCTATACTCTTAATAACATGGTGTGGTCATGTATTAAGTATAATCTATACTCTTAATAACATGGTGTGGTCTTGTATTAAGTATAATCTATACTCTTAATAACATGGTGTGGTCATGTATTAAGTATAATCTATATTCTAAATAAGATGGTGTGGTCATGTATTAAGTATAATCTATACTCTTAATAACATGGTGTGGTCGTGTATTAAGTATAATCTATACTCTTAATAGCATGGGGTGGTCATGTATTAAGTATAATCTATACTCTTAATAACATGGTGTGGTCTTGTATTAAGTATAATCTATACTCTTAATAACATGGTGTGGTCATGTATTAAGTATAATCTATACTCTTAATAACATGGTGTGGTCATGTATTAAGTATAATCTATATTCTTAATAACATGGTGTGGTCATGTATTAAGTATAATCTATACTCTTAATAACATGGTGTGGTCGTGTATTAAGTATAATCTATACTCTTAATAACATGGCGTGGTCATGTATTAAGTATAATCTATACTCTTAATAACATGGTGTGGTCTTGTATTAAGCATAATCTATACTCTTAAAAACATGGTGTGGTCATGTATTAAGTATAATCTATATTCTTAATAACATGGTGTGGTCATGTATTAAGTATAATATATACTCTTAATAACATGGTGTGGTCGTGTATTAAGTATAATCTATACTCTTAATAACATGGCGTGGTCATGTATTAAGTATAATCTATACTCTTAATAACATGGTGTGGTCTTGTATTAAGTATAATCTATACTCTTAATAACATGGTGTGGACATGTATTAAGTATAATCTATATTCTTAATAACATGGTGTGGTCATGTATTAAGTATAATCTATACTCCTAATAACATGGTGTGGTCATGTATTCAGTATAATCTATACTCTTAATAACATGGTGTGGTCATGTATTAAGTATAATCTATACTCTTAATAAAATGGTGTGGTCATGTATTAAGTATAATCTATACTCTTAATAACATGGTGTGGTCATGTATTAAGTATAATCTATACTCTTAATAACATGGTGTGGTCATG
This sequence comes from Bathymodiolus brooksi, assembly GCA_963680875.1. Classification (NCBI taxonomy): domain Eukaryota; kingdom Metazoa; phylum Mollusca; class Bivalvia; order Mytilida; family Modiolidae; genus Bathymodiolus; species Bathymodiolus brooksi. Next base: position 7,064,097 of record OY804590.1, on the reverse strand, counting down.
TATTAAGTATAATCTATACTCTTAATAACATATCGTGGTCATGTATTAAGTATAATCTATACTCTTAATAACATGGTGTGGTCGTGTATTAAGTATAATCTATACTCTTAATAGCATGGTGTGGTCATGTATTAAGTATAATCTATACTCTTAATAACATGGTGTGGTCTTATATTAAGTATAATCTATACTCTTAATAACATGGTGTTGTCATGTATTAAGTATAATCTATACTCTTAATAACATGGTGTGGTCTTGTATTAAGTATAATCTATACTCTTAATAACATGGTGTGGACGTGTATTAAGTATAATCTATACTCTTAATAACATGGCGTGGTCGTGTATTAAGTATAATCTATACTCTTAATAAAATGGCGTGGTCGTGTATTAAGCATAATCTATACTCTTAATAACATGGTGTGGTCGTGTATTAAGAATAATCTATACTCTTAATAACATGGTGTGGTCGTGTATTAAGTATAATCTATACTCTTAATAAAATGGTGTGGTCATGTATTAAGTATAATCAATACTCTTAATAACATGGTGTGGTCATGTATTAAGTATAATCTATACTCTTAATAACATGGTGTGGTCGGGTATTAAGTATAATCTATACTCTTAATAACATGGTGTGGGCATGTATTAAGTATAATCTATACTCTTAATAACATGGTGTGGTCGTGTATTAAGCATAATCTATACTCTTAATAGCATGGTGTGGTCATGTATTAAGAATAATCTATACTCTTAATAACATGGTGTGGTCGTGCATTAAGTATAATCTATACTCTTAATAACATGGTGTGGTCATGTATTAAGTATAATCTATACTCTTAATAACATGGTGTGGTCATGTATTAAGTATAATCTATACTCTTAATAACATGGTGTGGTCTTGTATTAAGTATAATCTATACTCTTAATAACATGGTGTGGTCATGTATTAAGTATAATCTATATTCTAAATAAGATGGTGTGGTCATGTATTAAGTATAATCTATACTCTTAATAACATGGTGTGGTCGTGTATTAAGTATAATCTATACTCTTAATAGCATGGGGTGGTCATGTATTAAGTATAATCTATACTCTTAATAACATGGTGTGGTCTTGTATTAAGTATAATCTATACTCTTAATAACATGGTGTGGTCATGTATTAAGTATAATCTATACTCTTAATAACATGGTGTGGTCATGTATTAAGTATAATCTATATTCTTAATAACATGGTGTGGTCATGTATTAAGTATAATCTATACTCTTAATAACATGGTGTGGTCGTGTATTAAGTATAATCTATACTCTTAATAACATGGCGTGGTCATGTATTAAGTATAATCTATACTCTTAATAACATGGTGTGGTCTTGTATTAAGCATAATCTATACTCTTAAAAACATGGTGTGGTCATGTATTAAGTATAATCTATATTCTTAATAACATGGTGTGGTCATGTATTAAGTATAATCTATACTCTTAATAACATGGTGAGGTCATGTATTCAGTATAATCTATACTCTTAATAACATGGTGTGGTCATGTATTAAGCATAATCTATACTCTTAATAACATGGTGTGGTCATGTATTAAGTATAATCTATACTCTTAATAACATGGTGTGGTCATGTATTCAGTATAATCTATACTCTTAATAACATGGTGTGGTCATGTATTAAGTATAATCTATACTCTTAATAAAATGGTGTGGTCATGTATTAAGTATAATCTATACTCTTAATAACATGGTGTGGTCGTGTATTAAGAATAATCTATACTCTTAATAACATGGTGTGGTCATGTATTAAGTATAATCTATACTCTTAATAACATATCGTGGTCATGTATTAAGTATAATCTATACTCTTAATAACATGGTGTAGTCGTGTATTAAGCATAATCTATACTCTTAATAGCATGATGTGGTCATGTATTAAGTATAATCTATACTCTTAATAACATGGTGTGGTCTTGTATTAAGTATAATCTATACTCTTAATAACATGGTGTGGTCATGTATTAAGTATAATCTATACTCTTAATAACATGGTGTGGTCTTGTATTAAGTATAGTATATACTCTTAATAACATGGTGTGGTCGTGTATTAAGTATAATCTATACTCTTAATAACATGGTGTGGTCGTGTATTAAGTATAATCTATACTCTTAATAACATGGTGTGGTCATGTATAAAGTATAATCTATACTCTTAATAACATGGTGTGGTCGTGTATTAAGTATAATCTATACACTTAATAACATGGTGTGGTCATGTATTAAGTATAATCTATACTCTTAATAACATGGTGTGGTCGTGTATTAAGTATAATCTATACTCTTAATACAATGGTGTGGTCGTGTATTAAGTATAATCTATACCCTTAATAACATGGTGTGGTCTTGTATTAAGTATAATCTATTCTCTTAATAACATGGTGTGGTCATGTATTAAGTATAATCTATACTCTTAATAACATGGTGTGGTCATGTATTAAGTATAATCTATACTCTTAATAACATGGTGTGGTCGTGTATTCAGTATAATCTATACTCTTAATAACATGGTGTTGTCATGTATTAAGTGTAATCTATACTCTTAATAGCATGGTGTGGTCATGTATTAAGTATAATTTATACTCTTAATAACATGGTGTGGTCATGTATTAAGCATAATCTATACTCTTAATAACATGGTGTGGTCATGTATTAAGTACAATCTATACTCTTAATAACATGGTGTGGTCATGTATTAAGTATAATTTATACTCTTAATAACATGGTGTGGTCATGTATTCAGTATTATTTATACTCTTAATAACATGGTGTGGTCGTGTATTAAGTATAATCTATACTCTTAATAACATGGTGTGGTCATGTATTCAGTATGATTTATACTCTTAATAACATGGTGTGGTCGTGCATTAAGTATAATATATACTCTTAATAAAATGGTGTGGTCTTGTATTAAGTATAATCTATACTCTTAATAACATGGTGTGGTCATGTATTCAGTATAATTTATACTCTTAATAACATGGCGTGGCCGTGTATTAAGTATAATCTATACTCTTAATAACATGGTGTTGTCATGTATTAAGTATAATCTATACTCTTAATACCATGGTGTGGTCATGTATTAAGTATAATTTATACTTTTAATAACATGGTGTGGTCATGTATTAAGTATAATCTATACTCTTAATAACATGGTGTGGTCATGTATTAAGTATAATCTATACTCTTAATAACATGGTGTGGTCGTGTATTAAGTATAATCTATACTCTTAATAACATGGTGTGGTCATGTATTAAGTATAATCTATACCCTTAATAACATGGTGTGGTCGTGTATTAAGCATAATCTATACTCTTAATAACATGGTGTGGTCGTGTATTAAGTATAATCTATACTCTTAATAACATGGTGTGGTCATGTATTAAGTATAATCTATACTCTTAATAACATGGTGTGGTCGTGTATTAAGTATAATCTATACTCTTAATAACATGGTGTGGGCATGTATTAAGTATAATCTATACTCTTAATAGCATGATGTGGTCATGTATTAAGTATAATCTATACTCTTAATAACATGATGTGGTCATGTATTAAGTATAATCTATACTCTTAATAACATGGTGTGGTCGTGTATTAAGTATAATCTACACTCTTAATAACATGGTGTGGTCTTGTATTAAGTATAATCTATACTCTTAATACAATGGTGTGGTCGTGTATTAAGTATAATATATACTCTTAATACAATGGTGTGGTCGTGTATTAAGTATAATATATACTCTTAATAACATGGTGTGGTCATGTATTAAGTATAATCTATACTCTTAATAACATGGTGTGGTCGTGTATTAAGTATAATCTATACTCTTAATAACATGATGTTGTCATGTATTAAGTATAATATATACTCTTAATAGCATGGTGTGGTCGTGTATTAAGTATAATCTATACACTTAATAACATGGTGGGGTCATGTATTCAGTATAATTTATACTCTTAATAACATGGTGTGGTCATGTATTCAGTATAATTTATATTCTTAATAACATGGTGTGGTCGTGTATTAAGTATAATCTATACTCTTAATAACATGGTGTGGTCATGTATTCAGTATAATTTATACTCTTAATAACATGGCGTGGTCGTGTATTAAGCATAATCTATACTCTTACTAACATGGCGTGGTCGTGTATTAAGTATAATCTATACTCTTAATAACATGGTGTGGTCATGTATTAAGTATAATCTATACTCTTAATAACATGGTGTGGTCGTGTATTAAGTATAATCTATACTCTTAATAAAATGGTGTGGTCATGTATTAAGTATAATCTATACTATTAATAACATGGTGTGGACATGTATTAAGTATAATCTATACTCTTAATAACATGGTGTGGTCGTGTATTAAGTATAATCTATACTCTTAATAACATGGTGTGGTCGTGTATTAAGTATAATCTATACTCTTAATAACATGGTGTGGTCGTGTATTAAGTATAATCTATACTCGTAATAACATGGTGTGGTCATGTATTAAGTATAATCTATACTCTTAATACAATGGTGTGGTCTTGTATTAAGTATAATCTATACTCTTAATAACATGGTGTGGTCATGTATTCAGTATAATTTATACTCCTAATAACATGGTGGGGTCATGTATTCAGTATAATTTATACTCTTAATAACATGGTGTGGTCATGTATTAAGTATAATCTATACTCTTAATAACATGGTGTGGTCATGTATTCAGTATAATTTATACTCTTAATAACATGGTGTGGTCTTGTAATAAGTATGATCTATACTCTTAATAACATAGCGTGGTCATGTATTAAGTATAATCTATACTCTTAATAACATAGCGTGGTCATGTATTAAGTATAATCTATACTCTTAATAACATGGTGTGGTCATGTATTAAGTATAATCTATACTCTTAATAACATGGTGTGGTCGTGTATTAAGTATAATTTATACTCTTAATAAAATAGTGTGGTCATGTATTAAGTATAATCTATACTCTTAATAACATATCGTGTTCATGTATTAAGTATAATCTATACTCTTAATAACATGGTGTGGTCATGTATTAAGTATAATCTATACTCTTAATAACATGGTGTGGTCGTGTATTAAGTATAATCTATATTCTTATTAAAATGGGGTGGTCATGTATTAAGTATAATCTATACTCTTAATAAAAAGGTTTTGTCATGTATTAAGTATAATTTATACTCTTAATAACATGGTGTGTTCATGTATTAAGTATAATCTATACTCTTAATAACATGGTGTGGTCTTGTATTAAGTATAATCTATAATCTTAATAACATGGTGTGGTCGTGTATTAAGTAAAACCTATATTCTTAATAATATGGTGTGATCTTGTATTAAGTATAATCTATACTCTTAATAAAATAGTGTGGTCATGTATCAAGTATAATCTATACTCTTAATAACATGGCGTGGTCGTGTATTAAGTATAATCTATACTCTTAATAGCATGGCGTGGTCATGTATTAAGTATAATCTATACTCTTAATAACATGGTGTGGTCTTGTATTAAGTATAATCTATAATCTTAATAAAATAGTGTGGTCATGTATCAAGTATAATCTATACTCTTAATAACATGGCGTGGTCGTGTATTAAGTATAATCTATACTCTTAATAACATGGTGTGGTCATGTATTAAGTATAATCTATACTCTTAATAACATGGTGTGGTCGTGTATTAAGTATAATCTATACTCTTAATAAAATGGTGTGGTCATGTATTAAGTATAATCTATGCTATTAATAACATGGTGTGGACATGTATTAAGTATAATCTATACTCTTAATAACATGGTGTGGTCGTGTATTAAGTATAATCTATACTCTTAATAACATGTTGTGGTCGTGTATCAAGTATAATCTATACTCTTAATAACATGGTGTGGTCGTGTATTAAGTATAATCTATACTCGTAATAACATGGTGTGGTCATGTATTAAGTATAATCTATACTCTTAATAAAATGGTGTGGTCTTGTATTAAGTATAATCTATACTCTTAATAACATGGTGTGGTCATGTATTCAGTATAATTTATACTCCTAATAACATGGTGGGGTCATGTATTCAGTATAATTTATACTCTTAATAACATGGTGTGGTCATGTATTAAGTATAATCTATACTCTTAATAACATGGTGTGGTCATGTATTCAGTAAAATTTATACTCTTAATAACATGGTGTGGTCTTGTATTAAGTATAATCTATACACTTAATAACATGGTGGGGTCATGTATTCAGTATAATTTATACTCTTAATAACATGGTGTGGTCATGTATTCAGTATAATTTATATTCTTAATAACATGGTGTGGTCGTGTATTAAGTATAATCTATACTCTTAATAACATGGTGTGGTCATGTATTCAGTATAATTTATACTCTTAATAACATGGCGTGGTCGTGTATTAAGCATAATCTATACTCTTACTAACATGGCGTGGTCGTGTATTAAGTATAATCTATACTCTTAATAACATGGTGTGGTCATGTATTAAGTATAATCTATACTCTTAATAACATGGTGTGGTCGTGTATTAAGTATAATCTATACTCTTAATAAAATGGTGTGGTCATGTATTAAGTATAATCTATACTATTAATAACATGGTGTGGACATGTATTAAGTATAATCTATACTCTTAATAACATGGTGTGGTCGTGTATTAAGTATAATCTATACTCTTAATAACATGGTGTGGTCGTGTATTAAGTATAATCTATACTCTTAATAACATGGTGTGGTCGTGTATTAAGTATAATCTATACTCGTAATAACATGGTGTGGTCATGTATTAAGTATAATCTATACTCTTAATACAATGGTGTGGTCTTGTATTAAGTATAATCTATACTCTTAATAACATGGTGTGGTCATGTATTCAGTATAATTTATACTCCTAATAACATGGTGGGGTCATGTATTCAGTATAATTTATACTCTTAATAACATGGTGTGGTCATGTATTAAGTATAATCTATACTCTTAATAACATGGTGTGGTCATGTATTCAGTATAATTTATACTCTTAATAACATGGTGTGGTCTTGTAATAAGTATGATCTATACTCTTAATAACATAGCGTGGTCATGTATTAAGTATAATCTATACTCTTAATAACATAGCGTGGTCATGTATTAAGTATAATCTATACTCTTAATAACATGGTGTGGTCATGTATTAAGTATAATCTATACTCTTAATAACATGGTGTGGTCGTGTATTAAGTATAATTTATACTCTTAATAAAATAGTGTGGTCATGTATTAAGTATAATCTATACTCTTAATAACATATCGTGTTCATGTATTAAGTATAATCTATACTCTTAATAACATGGTGTGGTCATGTATTAAGTATAATCTATACTCTTAATAACATGGTGTGGTCGTGTATTAAGTATAATCTATATTCTTATTAAAATGGGGTGGTCATGTATTAAGTATAATCTATACTCTTAATAAAAAGGGTTTTGTCATGTATTAAGTATAATTTATACTCTTAATAACATGGTGTGTTCATGTATTAAGTATAATCTATACTCTTAATAACATGGTGTGGTCTTGTATTAAGTATAATCTATAATCTTAATAACATGGTGTGGTCGTGTATTAAGTAAAACCTATATTCTTAATAATATGGTGTGATCTTGTATTAAGTATAATCTATACTCTTAATAAAATAGTGTGGTCATGTATCAAGTATAATCTATACTCTTAATAACATGGCGTGGTCGTGTATTAAGTATAATCTATACTCTTAATAGCATGGCGTGGTCATGTATTAAGTATAATCTATACTCTTAATAACATGGTGTGGTCTTGTATTAAGTATAATCTATAATCTTAATAAAATAGTGTGGTCATGTATCAAGTATAATCTATACTCTTAATAACATGGCGTGGTCGTGTATTAAGTATAATCTATACTCTTAATAACATGGTGTGGTCATGTATTAAGTATAATCTATACTCTTAATAACATGGTGTGGTCGTGTATTAAGTATAATCTATACTCTTAATAAAATGGTGTGGTCATGTATTAAGTATAATCTATGCTATTAATAACATGGTGTGGACATGTATTAAGTATAATCTATACTCTTAATAACATGGTGTGGTCGTGTATTAAGTATAATCTATACTCTTAATAACATGTTGTGGTCGTGTATCAAGTATAATCTATACTCTTAATAACATGGTGTGGTCGTGTATTAAGTATAATCTATACTCGTAATAACATGGTGTGGTCATGTATTAAGTATAATCTATACTCTTAATAAAATGGTGTGGTCTTGTATTAAGTATAATCTATACTCTTAATAACATGGTGTGGTCATGTATTCAGTATAATTTATACTCCTAATAACATGGTGGGGTCATGTATTCAGTATAATTTATACTCTTAATAACATGGTGTGGTCATGTATTAAGTATAATCTATACTCTTAATAACATGGTGTGGTCATGTATTCAGTAAAATTTATACTCTTAATAACATGGTGTGGTCTTGTATTAAGTATAACCTATACTCTTAATAACATAGCGTGGTCATGTATTAAGTATAATCTATACTCTTAATAACATAGCGTGGTCATGTATTAAGTATAATCTATACTCTTAATAACATGGTGTGGTCATGTATTAAGCATAATCTATACTCTTAATAACATGGTGTGGTCGTGTATTAAGTATAATCTATTCTCTTAATAAAATAGTGTGGTCATGTATTAAGTATAATCTATACTCTTAATAACATATCGTGTTCATGTATTAAGTATAATCTATACTCTTAATAACATGGTGTGGTCATGTATTAAGTATAATCTATACTCTTAATAACATGGTGTGGTCGTGTATTAAGTATAATCTATATTCTTATTAAAATGGGGTGGTCATGTATTAAGTATAATCTATACTCTTAATAAAAAGGTTTTGTCATGTATTAAGTATAATTTATACTCTTAATAACATGGTGTGTTCATGTATTAAGTATAATCTATACTCTTAATAACATGGTGTGGTCTTGTATTAAGTATAATCTATAATCTTAATAACATGGTGTGGTCGTGTATTAAGTAAAACCTATATTCTTAATAATATGGTGTGATCTTGTATTAAGTATAATCTATACTCTTAATAAAATAGTGTGGTCATGTATCAAGTATAATCTATACTCTTAATAACATGGCGTGGTCGTGTATTAAGTATAATCTATACTCTTAATAGCATGGCGTGGTCATGTATTAAGTATAATCTATACTCTTAATAACATGGTGTGGTCTTGTATTAAGTATAATCTATAATCTTAATAAAATAGTGTGGTCATGTATCAAGTATAATCTATACTCTTAATAACATGGCGTGGTCGTGTATTAAGTATAATCTATACTCTTAATAACATGGTGTGGTCATGTATTAAGTATAATCTATACTCTTAATAACATGGTGTGGTCGTGTATTAAGTATAATCTATACTCTTAATAAAATGGTGTGGTCATGTATTAAGTATAATCTATGCTATTAATAACATGGTGTGGACATGTATTAAGTATAATCTATACTCTTAATAACATGGTGTGGTCGTGTATTAAGTATAATCTATACTCTTAATAACATGTTGTGGTCGTGTATCAAGTATAATCTATACTCTTAATAACATGGTGTGGTCGTGTATTAAGTATAATCTATACTCGTAATAACATGGTGTGGTCATGTATTAAGTATAATCTATACTCTTAATAAAATGGTGTGGTCTTGTATTAAGTATAATCTATACTCTTAATAACATGGTGTGGTCATGTATTCAGTATAATTTATACTCCTAATAACATGGTGGGGTCATGTATTCAGTATAATTTATACTCTTAATAACATGGTGTGGTCATGTATTAAGTATAATCTATACTCTTAATAACATGGTGTGGTCATGTATTCAGTAAAATTTATACTCTTAATAACATGGTGTGGTCTTGTATTAAGTATAATCTATACACTTAATAACATGGTGGGGTCATGTATTCAGTATAATTTATACTCTTAATAACATGGTGTGGTCATGTATTCAGTATAATTTATATTCTTAATAACATGGTGTGGTCGTGTATTAAGTATAATCTATACTCTTAATAACATGGTGTGGTCATGTATTCAGTATAATTTATACTCTTAATAACATGGCGTGGTCGTGTATTAAGCATAATCTATACTCTTACTAACATGGCGTGGTCGTGTATTAAGTATAATCTATACTCTTAATAACATGGTGTGGTCATGTATTAAGTATAATCTATACTCTTAATAACATGGTGTGGTCGTGTATTAAGTATAATCTATACTCTTAATAAAATGGTGTGGTCATGTATTAAGTATAATCTATACTATTAATAACATGGTGTGGACATGTATTAAGTATAATCTATACTCTTAATAACATGGTGTGGTCGTGTATTAAGTATAATCTATACTCTTAATAACATGGTGTGGTCGTGTATTAAGTATAATCTATACTCTTAATAACATGGTGTGGTCGTGTATTAAGTATAATCTATACTCGTAATAACATGGTGTGGTCATGTATTAAGTATAATCTATACTCTTAATACAATGGTGTGGTCTTGTATTAAGTATAATCTATACTCTTAATAACATGGTGTGGTCATGTATTCAGTATAATTTATACTCCTAATAACATGGTGGGGTCATGTATTCAGTATAATTTATACTCTTAATAACATGGTGTGGTCATGTATTAAGTATAATCTATACTCTTAATAACATGGTGTGGTCATGTATTCAGTATAATTTATACTCTTAATAACATGGTGTGGTCTTGTAATAAGTATGATCTATACTCTTAATAACATAGCGTGGTCATGTATTAAGTATAATCTATACTCTTAATAACATAGCGTGGTCATGTATTAAGTATAATCTATACTCTTAATAACATGGTGTGGTCATGTATTAAGTATAATCTATACTCTTAATAACATGGTGTGGTCGTGTATTAAGTATAATTTATACTCTTAATAAAATAGTGTGGTCATGTATTAAGTATAATCTATACTCTTAATAACATATCGTGTTCATGTATTAAGTATAATCTATACTCTTAATAACATGGTGTGGTCATGTATTAAGTATAATCTATACTCTTAATAACATGGTGTGGTCGTGTATTAAGTATAATCTATATTCTTATTAAAATGGGGTGGTCATGTATTAAGTATAATCTATACTCTTAATAAAAAGGGTTTTGTCATGTATTAAGTATAATTTATACTCTTAATAACATGGTGTGTTCATGTATTAAGTATAATCTATACTCTTAATAACATGGTGTGGTCTTGTATTAAGTATAATCTATAATCTTAATAACATGGTGTGGTCGTGTATTAAGTAAAACCTATATTCTTAATAATATGGTGTGATCTTGTATTAAGTATAATCTATACTCTTAATAAAATAGTGTGGTCATGTATCAAGTATAATCTATACTCTTAATAACATGGCGTGGTCGTGTATTAAGTATAATCTATACTCTTAATAGCATGGCGTGGTCATGTATTAAGTATAATCTATACTCTTAATAACATGGTGTGGTCTTGTATTAAGTATAATCTATAATCTTAATAAAATAGTGTGGTCATGTATCAAGTATAATCTATACTCTTAATAACATGGCGTGGTCGTGTATTAAGTATAATCTATACTCTTAATAACATGGTGTGGTCATGTATTAAGTATAATCTATACTCTTAATAACATGGTGTGGTCGTGTATTAAGTATAATCTATACTCTTAATAAAATGGTGTGGTCATGTATTAAGTATAATCTATGCTATTAATAACATGGTGTGGACATGTATTAAGTATAATCTATACTCTTAATAACATGGTGTGGTCGTGTATTAAGTATAATCTATACTCTTAATAACATGTTGTGGTCGTGTATCAAGTATAATCTATACTCTTAATAACATGGTGTGGTCGTGTATTAAGTATAATCTATACTCGTAATAACATGGTGTGGTCATGTATTAAGTATAATCTATACTCTTAATAAAATGGTGTGGTCTTGTATTAAGTATAATCTATACTCTTAATAACATGGTGTGGTCATGTATTCAGTATAATTTATACTCCTAATAACATGGTGGGGTCATGTATTCAGTATAATTTATACTCTTAATAACATGGTGTGGTCATGTATTAAGTATAATCTATACTCTTAATAACATGGTGTGGTCATGTATTCAGTAAAATTTATACTCTTAATAACATGGTGTGGTCTTGTATTAAGTATAACCTATACTCTTAATAACATAGCGTGGTCATGTATTAAGTATAATCTATACTCTTAATAACATAGCGTGGTCATGTATTAAGTATAATCTATACTCTTAATAACATGGTGTGGTCATGTATTAAGCATAATCTATACTCTTAATAACATGGTGTGGTCGTGTATTAAGTATAATCTATTCTCTTAATAAAATAGTGTGGTCATGTATTAAGTATAATCTATACTCTTAATAACATATCGTGTTCATGTATTAAGTATAATCTATACTCTTAATAACATGGTGTGGTCATGTATTAAGTATAATATATACTCTTAATAACATGGTGTGGTCGTGTATTAAGTATAATCTATATTCTTATTAAAATGGGGTGGTCATGTATTAAGTATAATCTATACTCTTAATAAAAAGGTTTTGTCATGTATTAAGTATAATTTATACTCTTAATAACATGGTGTGTTCATGTATTAAGTATAATCTATACTCTTAATAACATGGTGTGGTCGTGTATTAAGTAAAATCTATATTCTTAATAATATGGTGTGATCTTGTATTAAGTATAATCTATACTCTTAATAAAATAGTGTGGTCATGTATCAAGTATAATCTATACTCTTAATAACATGGCGTGGTCGTGTATTAAGTATAATCTATACTCTTAATAGCATGGCGTGGTCATGTATTAAGTATAATCTATACTCTTAATAACATGGTGTGGTCTTGTATTAAGCATAATCTATACTCTTAATAACATGGTGTGGTCATGTATTAAGTATAATCTATACTCTTAATAACATGGTGTGGTCATGTATTAAGTATAATCTATATTCTTAATAACATGGTGTGGTCATGTATTAAGTATAATCTATACTCTTAATAACATGGTGTGGTCGTGTATTAAGTATAATCTATACTCTTAATAACATGGTGTGGTCTTGTATTAAGTATAATCTATAATCTTAATAAAATAGTGTGGTCATGTATCAAGTATAATCTATACTCTTAATAACATGGCGTGGTCGTGTATTAAGTATAATCTATACTCTTAATAACATGGTGTGGTCATGTATTAAGTATAATCTATACTCTTAATAACATGGTGTGGTCGTGTATTAAGTATAATCTATACTCTTAATAACATGGTGTGGTCATGTATTAAGTATAATCTATTCTCTTAATAAAATGGTGTGGTCTTGTATTAAGTATAATCTATACTCTTAATAACATGGTGTGGTCATGTATTCAGTATAATTTATACTCCTAATAACATGGTGGGGTCATGTATTCAGTATAATTTATACTCTTAATAACATGGTGTGGTCATGTATTAAGTATAATCTATACTCTTAATAACATGGTGTGGTCATGTATTCAGTAAAATTTATACTCTTAATAACATGGTGTGGTCTTGTATTAAGTATAACCTATACTCTTAATAACATAGCGTGGTCATGTATTAAGAATAATCTATACTCTTAATAACATAGCGTGGTCATGTATTAAGTATAATCTATACTCTTAATAACATAGCGTGGTCATGTATTAAGTATAATCTATACTCTTAATAACATGGTGTGGTCATGTATTAAGTATAATCTATACTCTTAATAACATGGTGTGGTCGTGTAATAAGTATAATTTATACTCTTAATAAAATAGTGTGGTCATGTATTAAGTATAATCTATACTCTTAATAACATATCGTGTTCATGTATTAAGTATAATCTATACTCTTAATAACATGGTGTGGTCTTGTATTAAGTATAATCTATAATCTTAATAACATGGTGTGGTCGTGTATTAAGTAAAACCTATATTCTTAATAATATGGTGTGATCTTGTATTAAGTATAATCTATACTCTTAATAAAATAGTGTGGTCATGTATCAAGTATAATCTATACTCTTAATAACATGGCGTGGTCGTGTATTAAGTATAATCTATACTCTTAATAGCATGGCGTGGTCATGTATTAAGTATAATCTATACTCTTAATAACATGGTGTGGTCTTGTATTAAGTATAATCTATAATCTTAATAAAATAGTGTGGTCATGTATCAAGTATAATCTATACTCTTAATAACATGGCGTGGTCGTGTATTAAGTATAATCTATACTCTTAATAACATGGTGTGGTCATGTATTAAGTATAATCTATACTCTTAATAACATGGTGTGGTCGTGTATTAAGTATAATCTATACTCTTAATAAAATGGTGTGGTCATGTATTAAGTATAATCTATGCTATTAATAACATGGTGTGGACATGTATTAAGTATAATCTATACTCTTAATAACATGGTGTGGTCGTGTATTAAGTATAATCTATACTCTTAATAACATGGTGTGGTCGTGTATCAAGTATAATCTATACTCTTAATAACATGGTGTGGTCGTGTATTAAGTATAATCTATACTCGTAATAACATGGTGTGGTCATGTATTAAGTATAATCTATACTCTTAATAAAATGGTGTGGTCTTGTATTAAGTATAATCTATACTCTTAATAACATGGTGTGGTCATGTATTCAGTATAATTTATACTCCTAATAACATGGTGGGGTCATGTATTCAGTATAATTTATACTCTTAATAACATGGTGTGGTCATGTATTAAGTATAATCTATACTCTTAATAACATGGTGTGGTCATGTATTCAGTAAAATTTATACTCTTAATAACATGGTGTGGTCTTGTATTAAGTATAACCTATACTCTTAATAACATAGCGTGGTCATGTATTAAGTATAATCTATACTCTTAATAACATAGCGTGGTCATGTATTAAGTATAATCTATACTCTTAATAACATGGTGTGGTCATGTATTAAGCATAATCTATACTCTTAATAACATGGTGTGGTCGTGTATTAAGTATAATCTATTCTCTTAATAAAATAGTGTGGTCATGTATTAAGTATAATCTATACTCTTAATAACATATCGTGTTCATGTATTAAGTATAATCTATACTCTTAATAACATGGTGTGGTCATGTATTAAGTATAATATATACTCTTAATAACATGGTGTGGTCGTGTATTAAGTATAATCTATATTCTTATTAAAATGGGGTGGTCATGTATTAAGTATAATCTATACTCTTAATAAAAAGGTTTTGTCATGTATTAAGTATAATTTATACTCTTAATAACATGGTGTGTTCATGTATTAAGTATAATCTATACTCTTAATAACATGGTGTGGTCTTGTATTAAGTATAATCTATACTCTTAATAACATGGTGTGGTCGTGTATTAAGTAAAATCTATATTCTTAATAATATGGTGTGATCTTGTATTAAGTATAATCTATACTCTTAATAAAATAGTGTGGTCATGTATCAAGTATAATCTATACTCTTAATAACATGGCGTGGTCGTGTATTAAGTATAATCTATACTCTTAATAGCATGGCGTGGTCATGTATTAAGTATAATCTATACTCTTAATAACATGGTGTGGTCTTGTATTAAGCATAATCTATACTCTTAATAACATGGTGTGGTCATGTATTAAGTATAATCTATACTCTTAATAACATGGTGTGGTCATGTATTAAGTATAATCTATATTCTTAATAACATGGTGTGGTCATGTATTAAGTATAATCTATACTCTTAATAACATGGTGTGGTCGTGTATTAAGTATAATCTATACTCTTAATAACATGGTGTGGTCTTGTATTAAGTATAATCTATAATCTTAATAAAATAGTGTGGTCATGTATCAAGTATAATCTATACTCTTAATAACATGGCGTGGTCGTGTATTAAGTATAATCTATACTCTTAATAACATGGTGTGGTCATGTATTAAGTATAATCTATACTCTTAATAACATGGTGTGGTCGTGTATTAAGTATAATCTATACTCTTAATAACATGGTGTGGTCATGTATTAAGTATAATCTATTCTCTTAATAAAATGGTGTGGTCTTGTATTAAGTATAATCTATACTCTTAATAACATGGTGTGGTCATGTATTCAGTATAATTTATACTCCTAATAACATGGTGGGGTCATGTATTCAGTATAATTTATACTCTTAATAACATGGTGTGGTCATGTATTAAGTATAATCTATACTCTTAATAACATGGTGTGGTCACGTATTCAGTAAAATTTATACTCTTAATAACATGGTGTGGTCTTGTATTAAGTATAACCTATACTCTTAATAACATAGCGTGGTCATGTATTAAGTATAATCTATACTCTTAATAACATAGCGTGGTCATGTATTAAGTATAATCTATACTCTTAATAACATGGTGTGGTCATGTATTAAGCATAATCTATACTCTTAATAACATGGTGTGGTCGTGTATTAAGTATAATCTATTCTCTTAATAAAATAGTGTGGTCATGTATTAAGTATAATCTATACTCTTAATAACATATCGTGTTCATGTATTAAGTATAATCTATACTCTTAATAACATGGTGTGGTCATGTATTAAGTATAATCTATACTCTTAATAACATGGTGTGGTCGTGTATTAAGTATAATCTATATTCTTATTAAAATGGGGTGGTCATGTATTAAGTATAATCTATACTCTTAATAAAAAGGTTTTGTCATGTATTAAGTATAATTTATACTCTTAATAACATGGTGTGTTCATGTATTAAGTATAATCTATACTCTTAATAACATGGTGTGGTCTTGTATTAAGTATAATCTATACTCTTAATAACATGGTGTGGTCGTGTATTAAGTAAAATCTATATTCTTAATAATATGGTGTGATCTTGTATTAAGTATAATCTATACTCTTAATAAAATAGTGTGGTCGTGTATCAAGTATAATCTATACTCTTAATAACATGGCGTGGTCGTATATTAAGTATAATCTATACTCTTAATAGCATGGCGTGGTCATGTATTAAGTATAATCTATACTCTTAATAACATGGTGTGGTCTTGTATTAAGCATAATCTATACTCTTAATAACATGGTGTGATCATGTATTAAGTATAATCTATACTCTTAATAACATGGTGTGGTCATGTATTAAGTATAATCTATATTCTTAATAACATGGTGTGGTCATGTATTAAGTATAATCTATACTCTTAATAACATGGTGTGGTCGTGTATTAAGTATAATTTATACTCTTAATAACATGGCGTGGTCATGTATTAAGTATAATCTATACTCTTAATAACATGGTGTGGTGTTGTATTAAGCATAATCTATACTCTTAATGACATGGTGTGGTCATGTATTAAGTATAATCTATATTCTTAATAACATGGTGTGGTCATGTATTAAGTATAATCTATACTCTTAATAACATGGTGTGGTCATGTATTCAGTATAATCTATACTCTTAATAACATGGTGTGGTCATGTATTAAGTATAATCTATACTCTTAATAACATGGTGTGGTCATGTATTCAGTATAATCTATACTCTTAATAACATGGTGTGGTCATGTATTAAGCATAATCTATACTCTTAATAGCATGGTGTGGTCATGTATTAAGTATAATCTATACTCTTAATAACATGGTGTGGTCTTGTATTAAGTATAATCTATACTCTTAATAACATGGTGTGGTCATGTATTAAGCATAATCTATACTCTTAATAACATGGTGTGGTCTTGTATTAAGCATAGTATATACTCTTATTAACAAGGCGTGGCCGTGTATTAAGTATAATCTATACTCTTAATAACATGGTGTTGTCATGTATTAAGTATAATCTATACTCTTAATAGCATGGTGTGGTCATGTATTAAGTATAATTTATTCTTTTAATAACATGGTGTGGTCATGTATTAAGTATAATCTATACTCTTAATAACATGGTGTGGTCATGTATTAAGTATAATCAATACTCTTAATAACATGGTGTGGTCGTGTATTAAGCATAATCTATACTCTTAATAACATGGTGTGGTCGTGTATTAAGTATAATCTATACTCTTAATAACATGGTGTGGTCATGTATTAAGTATAATCTATACTCTTAATACCATGGTGTGGTCGCGTATTAAGTATAATCTATACACTTAATAACATGATGTGGTCATGTATTAAGTATAATCTATACTCTTAATAACATGGTGTGGTCGTGTATTAAGTATAATCTATACTCTTAATAACATGGTGTGGTCTTGTATTAAGTATAATCTATACTCTTAATACAATGGTGTGGTCGTGTATTAAGTATAATATATACTCTTAATACAATGGTGTGGTCGTGTATTAAGTATAATCTATACTCTTAATAACATGGTGTGGTCTTGCATTATGTATAATCTATACTCTTAATAACATGGTGTGGTCATGTATTAAGTATAATATATACTCTTAATAACATGGTGTGGTCATGTATTAAGTATAATCTATACTCTTAATAACATGGTGTGGTCGTGTATTAAGTATAATCTATACTCTTAATAACATGGTGTTGCCATGTATTAAGTATAATATATACTCTTAATAGCATGGTGTGGTCGTGTATTAAGCATAATCTATACACTTAATAACATGGTGTGGTCATGTATTCAGTATAATTTATACTCTTAATAACATGGTGTGGTCATGTATTCAGTATAATTTATATTCTTAATAACATGGTGTGGTCGTGTATTAAGTATAATCTATACTCTTAATAACATGGTGTGGTCATGTATTCAGTATAATTTATACTCTTAATAACATGGCGTGGTCGTGTATTAAGCATAATCTATACTCTTAATAACATGGCGTGGTCGTGTATTAAGTATAATCTATACTCTTAATAACATGGTGTGGTCGTGTATTAAGTATAATCTATACTCTTAATAAAATGGTGTGGTCATGTATTAAGTATAATCTATACTATTAATAACATGGTGTGGACATGTATTAAGTATAATCTATACTCTTAAAAACATGGTGTGGTCGTGTATTAAGTATAATCTATACTCTTAATAACATGGTGTGGTCGTGTATTAAGTATAATCTATACTCTTAATAACATGGTGTGGTCGTGTATTAAGTATAATCTATACTCGTAATAACATGGTGTGGTCATGTATTAAGTATAATCTATACTCTTAATAAAATGGTGTGGTCTTGTATTAAGTATAATCTATACTCTTAATAACATGGTGTGGTCATGTATTCAGTATAATTTATACTCCTAATAACATGGTGGGGTCATGTATTCAGTATAATTTATACTCTTAATAACATGGTGTGGTCATGTATTAAGTATAATCTATACTCTTAATAACATGGTGTGGTCATGTATTCAGTATAATTTATACTCTTAATAACATGGTGTGGTCTTGTATTAAGTATAATCTATACTCTTAATAACATAGCGTGGTCATGTATTAAGTATAATCTATACTCTTAATAACATAGCGTGGTCATGTATTAAGTATAATCTATACTCTTAATAACATGGTGTGGTCATGTATTAAGTATAATCTATACTCTTAATAACATGGTGTGGTCGTGTATTAAGAATAATCTATACTCTTAATAAAATAGTGTGGTCATGTATTAAGTATAATATATACTCTTAATAACATATCGTGTTCATGTATTAAGTATAATCTATACTCTTAATAACATGGTGTGGTCATGTATTAAGTATAATCTATACTCTTAATAACATGGTGTGGTCGTGTATTAAGTATAATCTATATTCTTAGTAAAATGGGGTGGTCATGTATTAAGAATAATCTATACTCTTAATAAAAAGGTTTTGTCATGTATTAAGTATAATTTATACTCTTAATAACATGGTGTGTTCATGTATTAAGTATAATCTATACTCTTAATAACATGGTGTGGTCTTGTATTAAGTATAATCTATACTCTTAATAACATGGTGTGGTCGTGTATTAAGTTTAATCTATATTCTTAATAATATGGTGTGATCTTGTATTAAGTATAATCTATACTCTTAATAAAATAGTGTGGTCATGTATCAAGTATAATCTATACTCTTAATAGCATGGCGTGGTCATGTATTAAGTATAATCTATACTCTTAATAACATGGTGTGGTCTTGTATTAAGCATAATCTATACTCTTAATAACATGGTGTGGTCATGTATTAAGCATAATCTATACTCTTAATAACATGGTGTGGTCATGTATTAAGTATAATCTATATTCTTAATAACATGGTGTGGTCATGTATTCAGTATAATCTATACTCTTAATAACATGGTGTGGTCATGTATTAAGTATAATCTATACTCTTAATAACATG
This sequence comes from Bathymodiolus brooksi, assembly GCA_963680875.1. Classification (NCBI taxonomy): domain Eukaryota; kingdom Metazoa; phylum Mollusca; class Bivalvia; order Mytilida; family Modiolidae; genus Bathymodiolus; species Bathymodiolus brooksi. Next base: position 7,043,466 of record OY804590.1, on the reverse strand, counting down.
GTGTGGTCATGTATTCAGTATAATCTATACTCTTAATAACATGGTGTGGTCATGTATTAAGTATAATCTATACTCTTAATAAAATGGTGTGGTCATGTATTAAATATAATCTATACTCTTAATAACATGGTGTGGTCATGCATTAAGTATAATCTATACTCTTAATAGCATGGTGTGGTCATGTATTAAGTATAATCTATACTCTTAATAACATGGTGTGGTCTTGTATTAAGTATAATCTATACTCTTAATAACATGGTGTGGTCATGTATTAAGCATAATCTATACTCTTAATAACATGGTGTGGTCTTGTATTAAGAATAGTATATACTCTTAATAACATGGTGTGGTCGTGTATTAAGTATAATCTATACTCTTAATAACATGGTGTGGTCGTGTATTAAGTATAATCTATACTCTTAATAACATGGTGTGGTCATGTATAAAGTATAATCTATACTCTTAATAACATGGTGTGGTCGTGTATTAAGTATAATCTATACACTTAATAACATGGTGTGGTCATGTATTAAGTATAATCTATACTCTTAATAACATGGTGTGATCGTGTATTAAGTATAATCTATACTCTTAATACAATGGTGTGGTCGTGTATTAAGTATAATCTATACCCTTAATAACATGGTGTGGTCTTGTATTAAGTATAATCTATACTCTTAATAACATGGTGTGGTCATGTATTAAGCATAATCTATACTCTTAATAACATGGTGTGGTCATGTATTAAGTATAATCTATACTCTTAATAACATGGTGTGGTCGTGTATTCAGTATAATCTATACTCTTAATAACATGGTGTTGTCATGTATTAAGTGTAATCTATACTCTTAATAGCATGGTGTGGTCATGTATTAAGTATAACTTATACTCTTAATAACATGGTGTGGTCATGTATTAAGCATAATCTATACTCTTAATAACATGGTGTGGTCATGTATTCAGTATAATTTATACTCTTAATAACATGGTGTGGTCGTGTATTAAGTATAATCTATACTCTTAATAACATGGTGTGGTCATGTATTCAGTATAATTTATACTCTTAATAACATGGTGTGGTCGTGTATTTAGTATAATATATACTCTTAATAAAATGGTGTGGTCTTGTATTAAGTATAATCTATACTCTTAATAACATGGTGTGGTCATGTATTCAGTATAATTTATACTCTTAATAACATGGCGTGGCCGTGTATTAAGTATAATCTATACTCTTAATAACATGGTGTTGTCATGTATTAAGTATAATCTATACTCTTAATAACATGGTGTGGTCATGTATAAAGTATAATCTATACTCTTAATAACATGGTGTGGTCGTGTATTAAGTATAATTTATACTTTTAATAACATGGTGTGATCATGTATTAAGTATAATCTATACTCTTAATAACATGGTGTGGTCATGTATTAAGTATAATCTATGCTCTTAATAACATGGTGTGGTCGTGTTTTAAGTATAATCTATACTCTTAATAACATGGTGTGGTCGTGTATTAAGAATAATCTATACTCTTAATAACATGGTGTGGTCGTGTATTAAGCATAATCTATACTCTTAATAACATGGTGTGGGCATGTATTACGTATAATCTATACTCTTAATAACATGGTGTGGTCGTGTATTAAGTATAATCTATATTCTTAATAACATGGCGTGGTCGTGTATTAAGTATAATCTATACTCTTAATCACCTGGTGTGGTCGTGTATTAAGTATAATCTATACTCTTAATAACATGGTGTGGGCATGTATTAAGTATAATCTATACTCTTAATAACATGGTGTGGTCATGTATTAAGTATAATCTATACTCTTAATAACATAGCGTTGTCATGTATTAAGTATAATCTATACTCTTAATAACATGGTGTGGTCATGTATTAAGTATAATCTATACTCTTAATAACATGGTGTTGTCATGTATTAAGTATAATCTATACTCTTAATAACATATCGTGGTCATGTATTAAGTATAATCTATACTCTTAATAACATGGTGTGGTCATGTATTCAGTATAATCTATACTCTTAATAACATATCGTGGTCATGTATTAAGTATAATCTATACTCTTAATAACATAACGTGTTGGTGTATTAAGTATAATCTATACTCTTAATAACATGGCGTGGTCGTGTATTAAGTATAATCTATACTCTTAATAACATGGTGTGGTCTTGTATTAAGTATAATCTATACTCTTAATAACATGGTGTGGGCATGTATTAAGTATAATCTATATTCTTAATAAAATGGTGTGGTCATGTATTAAGCATAATCTATACTCTTAATAACATGGTGTGGTCATTTATTAAGTATAATCTATACTCTTAATAACATGGTGTGGTCTTGTATAAAGTATAATCTATACTTTTAATAACATGGTGTGGTCGTGTATTAAGTATAATCTATACTCTTAATAACATGGTGTGGTCATGTATTAAGTATAATCTATACTCTTAATAACATGGTGTGGGCATGTATTAAGTATAATCTATACTCTTAATAACATGGTGTGGTCATGTATTAAGAATAAACTATACTCTTAATAACATAGTGTGGTCATGTATTAAGTATAATCTATACTCTTAATAACATGGTGTGGTCATGTATTCAGTATAATTTATACTCTTAATAACATATCGTGGTCATGTATTAAGTATAATCTATACTCTTAATAACATATCGTGGTCATGCATTAAGCATAATCTATACTCTTAATAACATGGTGTGGTCATGTATTAAGTATAATCTATACTCTTAATAAAATGGTGTGGTCGTGTATTAAGTATAATCTATACTCTTAATAACATGGTGTGGTCATGTATTAAGTATAATCTATACTCTTAATAACATGGTGTGGTCATGTATTAAGTATAATCTATGCTCTTAATAACATGGTGTGGTCGTGTTTTAAGTATAATCTATACTCTTAATAACATGGTGTGGTCGTGTATTAAGAATAATCTATACTCTTAATAACATGGTGTGGTCGTGTATTAAGCATAATCTATACTCTTAATAACATGGTGTGGGCATGTATTACGTATAATCTATACTCTTAATAACATGGTGTGGTCGTGTATTAAGTATAATCTATATTCTTAATAACATGGCGTGGTCGTGTATTAAGTATAATCTATACTCTTAATCACCTGGTGTGGTCGTGTATTAAGTATAATCTATACTCTTAATAACATGGTGTGGGCATGTATTAAGTATAATCTATACTCTTAATAACATGGTGTGGTCATGTATTAAGTATAATCTATACTCTTAATAACATGGCGTTGTCATGTATTAAGTATAATCTATACTCTTAATAACATGGTGTGGTCATGTATTAAGTATAATCTATACTCTTAATAACATGGTGTTGTCATGTATTAAGTATAATCTATACTCTTAATAACATATCGTGGTCATGTATTAAGTATAATCTATACTCTTAATAACATGGTGTGGTCATGTATTCAGTATAATCTATACTCTTAATAACATATCGTGGTCATGTATTAAGTATAATCTATACTCTTAATAACATAACGTGTTGGTGTATTAAGTATAATCTATACTCTTAATAACATGGCGTGGTCGTGTATTAAGTATAATCTATACTCTTAATAACATGGTGTGGTCTTGTATTAAGTATAATCTATACTCTTAATAACATGGTGTGGGCATGTATTAAGTATAATCTATATTCTTAATAAAATGGTGTGGTCATGTATTAAGCATAATCTATACTCTTAATAACATGGTGTGGTCATGTATTAAGTATAATCTATACTCTTAATAACATGGTGTGGTCTTGTATAAAGTATAATCTATACTTTTAATAACATGGTGTGGTCGTGTATTAAGTATAATCTATACTCTTAATAACATGGTGTGGTCATGTATTAAGTATAATCTATACTCTTAATAACATGGTGTGGGCATGTATTAAGTATAATCTATACTCTTAATAACATGGTGTGGTCATGTATTAAGAATAAACTATACTCTTAATAACATAGTGTGGTCATGTATTAAGTATAATCTATACTCTTAATAACATGGTGTGGTCATGTATTCAGTATAATTTATACTCTTAATAACATATCGTGGTCATGTATTAAGTATAATCTATACTCTTAATAACATATCGTGGTCATGCATTAAGCATAATCTATACTCTTAATAACATGGTGTGGTCATGTATTAAGTATAATCTATACTCTTAATAAAATGGTGTGGTCGTGTATTAAGTATAATCTATACTCTTAATAACATGGTGTGGTCATGTATTAAGTATAATCTATACTCTTAATAACATGGTGTGGTCATGTATTAAGTATAATATATACTCTTAATAACATGGTGTGGTCATGTATTAAGTATAATCTATACTCTTAATAACATGGTGTGGTCGTGTATTAAGTATAATCTATACTCTTAATAACATGGTGTTGTCATGTATTAAGTATAATATATACTCTTAATAGCATGGTGTGGTCGTGTATTAAGTATAATCTATACACTTAATAAAATGGTGTGGTCATGTATTCAGTATAATTTATACTCTTAATAACATGGTGTGGTCATGTATTCAGTATAATTTATATTCTTAATAACATGGTGTGGTCGTGTATTAAGTATAATCTATACTCTTAATAACATGGTGTGGTCATGTATTCAGTATAATTTATACTCTTAATAACATGGCGTGGTCGTGTATTAAGCATAATCTATACTCTTAATAACATGGCGTGGTCGTGTATTAAGTATAATCTATACTCTTAATAACATGGTGTGGTCATGTATTAAGTATAATCTATACTCTTAATAACATGGTGTGGTCGTGTATTAAGTATAATCTATACTCTTAATAAAATGGTGTGGTCATGTATTAAGTATAATCTATACTATTAATAACATGGTGTGGACATGTATTAAGTATAATCTATACTCTTAATAACATGGTGTGGTCGTGTATTAAGTATAATCTATACTCTTAATAACATGGTGTGGTCGTGTATTAAGTATAATCTATACTCTTAATAACATGGTGTGGTCGTGTATTACGTATAATCTATACTCGTAATAACATGGTGTGGTCATGTATTAAGTATAATCTATACTCTTAATAAAATGGTGTGGTCATGTATTCAGTATAATTTATACTCTTAATAACATGGTGTGGTCTTGTATTAAGTATAATGTATACTCCTAATAACATGGTGGGGTCATGTATTCAGTATAATTTATACTCTTAATAACATGGTGTGGTCATGTATTAAGTATAATCTATACTCTTAATAACATGGTGTGGTCATGTATTCAGTATAATTTATACTCTTAATAACATGGTGTGGTCTTGTATTAAGTATAATCTATACTCTTAATAACATAGCGTGGTCATGTATTAAGTATAATCTATACTCTTAATAACATAGCGTGGTCATGTATTAAGTATAATCTATACTCTTAATAACATGGTGTGGTCATGTATTAAGTATAATCTATACTCTTAATAACATGGTGTGGTCGTGTATTAAGTATAATCTATACTCTTAATAAAATAGTGTGGTCATGTATTAAGTATAATCTATACTCTTAATAACATATCGTGTTCATGCATTAAGTATAATCTATACTCTTGATAACATGGTGTGGTCATGTATTAAGTATAATCTATACTCTTAATAACATGGTGTGGTCGTGTATTAAGTATAATCTATATTCTTAGTAAAATGGGGTGGTCATGTATTAAGTATAATCTATACTCTTAATAAAAAGGTGTTGTCATGTATTAAGTATAATTTATACTCTTAATAACATGGTGTGTTCATGTATTAAGTATAATCTATACTCTTAATAACATGGTGTGGTCTTGTATTAAGTATAATCTATACTCTTAATAACATGGTGTGGTCGTGTATTAAGCATAATCTATATTCTTAATAATATGGTGTGATCTTGTATTAAGTATAATCTATACTCTTAATAAAATAGTGTGGTCATGTATCAAGTATAATCTATACTCTTAATAACATGGCGTGGTCTTGTATTAAGTACAATCTATACTCTTAATAACATGGTGTGGTCATGTATTAAGTATAATCTATACTCTTAATAGCATGGTGTGGTCATGTATTAAGTATAATCTATACTCTTAATAACATGGTGTGGTCTTGTATTAAGTATAATCTATACTCTTAATAACATGGTGTGGTCATGTATTAAGAATAATCCATACTCTTAATAACATGGTGTGGTCTTGTATTAAGTATAATCTATACTCTTAATAACATGGTGTGGTCTTGTATTAAGTACAATCTATACTCTTAATAACATGGTGTGGTCATGTATTAAGTATAATCTATACTCTTAATAACATGGTGTGGTCGTGTATTAAGCATAATCTATACTCTTAATAACATGGCGTGGTCGTGTATTAAGTATAATCTATACTCTTAATAACATGGTGTGGTCGTGTATTAAGTATAATCTATACTCTTAATAGCATGGTGTGGTCATGTATTCAGTATAATCTATACTCTTAATAACATGGTGTGGTCGTGTATTAAGTATAATCTATACTCTTAATAACATGGTGTGGTCATGTATTAAGTATAATCTATACTCTTAATAACATGGCGTGGTCATGTATTAAGTATAATCTATTCTCTTAATAACATGGTGTGGTCGTGTATTAAGAATAATCTATACTCTTAATAACATGGTGTGGTCGTGTATTAAGTATAATCTATACTCTTAATAACATGGTGTGGGCATGTATTAAGTATAATCTATACTCTTAATAACATGGTGTGGTCGTGTATTAAGTATAATCTATATTCTTAATAACATGGCGTGGTCGTGTATTAAGTATAATCTATACTTTTAATCACCTGGTGTGGTCGTGTATTAAGTATAATCTATACTCTTAATAACATGGTGTGGGCATGTATTAAGTATAATCTATACTCTTAATAACATGGTGTGGTCATGTATTAAGTATAATCTATACTCTTAATAACATGGTGTTGTCATGTATTAAGTATAATCTATACTCTTAATAACATGGTGTGGTCGTGTATTAAGTATAATCTATACTCTTAATAACATATCGTGGTCATGTATTAAGTATAATCTATACTCTTAATAACATGGTGTGGTCATGTATTAAGCATAATCTATACTCTTAATAACATGGTGTGGTCATGTATTAAGTATAATCTATACTTTTAATAACATGGTGTGGTCGTGTATTCAGTATAATCTATACTCTTAATAACATGGTGTTGTCATGTATTAAGTGTAATCTATACTCTTAATAGCATGGTGTGGTCATGTATTAAGTATAACTTATACTCTTAATAACATGGTGTGGTCATGTATTAAGCATAATCTATACTCTTAATAACATGGTGTGGTCATGTATTCAGTATAATTTATACTCTTAATAACATGGTGTGGTCGTGTATTAAGTATAATCTATACTCTTAATAACATGGTGTGGTCATGTATTCAGTATAATTTATACTCTTAATAACATGGTGTGGTCGTGTATTTAGTATAATATATACTCTTAATAAAATGGTGTGGTCTTGTATTAAGTATAATCTATACTCTTAATAACATGGTGTGGTCATGTATTCAGTATAATTTATACTCTTAATAACATGGCGTGGCCGTGTATTAAGTATAATCTATACTCTTAATAACATGGTGTTGTCATGTATTAAGTATAATCTATACTCTTAATAACATGGTGTGGTCATGTATTAAGTATAATCTATACTCTTAATAACATGGTGTGGTCTTGTATTAAGAATAGTATATACTCTTAATAACATGGTGTGGTCGTGTATTAAGTATAATCTATACTCTTAATAACATGGTGTGGTCGTGTATTAAGTATAATCTATACTCTTAATAACATGGTGTGGTCATGTATAAAGTATAATCTATACTCTTAATAACATGGTGTGGTCGTGTATTAAGTATAATCTATACACTTAATAACATGGTGTGGTCATGTATTAAGTATAATCTATACTCTTAATAACATGGTGTGATCGTGTATTAAGTATAATCTATACTCTTAATACAATGGTGTGGTCGTGTATTAAGTATAATCTATACCCTTAATAACATGGTGTGGTCTTGTATTAAGTATAATCTATACTCTTAATAACATGGTGTGGTCATGTATTAAGCATAATCTATACTCTTAATAACATGGTGTGGTCATGTATTAAGTATAATCTATACTCTTAATAACATGGTGTGGTCGTGTATTCAGTATAATCTATACTCTTAATAACATGGTGTTGTCATGTATTAAGTGTAATCTATACTCTTAATAGCATGGTGTGGTCATGTATTAAGTATAACTTATACTCTTAATAACATGGTGTGGTCATGTATTAAGCATAATCTATACTCTTAATAACATGGTGTGGTCATGTATTCAGTATAATTTATACTCTTAATAACATGGTGTGGTCGTGTATTAAGTATAATCTATACTCTTAATAACATGGTGTGGTCATGTATTCAGTATAATTTATACTCTTAATAACATGGTGTGGTCGTGTATTTAGTATAATATATACTCTTAATAAAATGGTGTGGTCTTGTATTAAGTATAATCTATACTCTTAATAACATGGTGTGGTCATGTATTCAGTATAATTTATACTCTTAATAACATGGCGTGGCCGTGTATTAAGTATAATCTATACTCTTAATAACATGGTGTTGTCATGTATTAAGTATAATCTATACTCTTAATAACATGGTGTGGTCATGTATAAAGTATAATCTATACTCTTAATAACATGGTGTGGTCGTGTATTAAGTATAATTTATACTTTTAATAACATGGTGTGATCATGTATTAAGTATAATCTATACTCTTAATAACATGGTGTGGTCATGTATTAAGTATAATCTATACTCTTAATAACATGGTGTGGTCGTGTTTTAAGTATAATCTATACTCTTAATAACATGGTGTGGTCGTGTATTAAGAATAATCTATACTCTTAATAACATGGTGTGGTCGTGTATTAAGCATAATCTATACTCTTAATAACATGGTGTGGGCATGTATTACGTATAATCTATACTCTTAATAACATGGTGTGGTCGTGTATTAAGTATAATCTATATTCTTAATAACATGGCGTGGTCGTGTATTAAGTATAATCTATACTCTTAATCGCCTGGTGTGGTCGTGTATTAAGTATAATCTATGCTCTTAATAACATGGTGTGGGCATGTATTAAGTATAATCTATACTCTTAATAACATGGTGTGGTCATGTATTAAGTATAATCTATACTCTTAATAACATGGCGTTGTCATGTATTAAGTATAATCTATACTCTTAATAACATGGTGTGGTCATGTATTAAGTATAATCTATACTCTTAATAACATGGTGTTGTCATGTATTAAGTATAATCTATACTCTTAATAACATATCGTGGTCATGTATTAAGTATAATCTATACTCTTAATAACATGGTGTGGTCATGTATTCAGTATAATCTATACTCTTAATAACATATCGTGGTCATGTATTAAGTATAATCTATACTCTTAATAACATAACGTGTTGGTGTATTAAGTATAATCTATACTCTTAATAACATGGCGTGGTCGTGTATTAAGTATAATCTATACTCTTAATAACATGGTGTGGTCTTGTATTAAGTATAATCTATACTCTTAATAACATGGTGTGGGCATGTATTAAGTATAATCTATATTCTTAATAAAATGGTGTGGTCATGTATTAAGCATAATCTATACTCTTAATAACATGGTGTGGTCATGTATTAAGTATAATCTATACTCTTAATAACATGGTGTGGTCTTGTATAAAGTATAATCTATACTTTTAATAACATGGTGTGGTCGTGTATTAAGTATAATCTATACTCTTAATAACATGGTGTGGTCATGTATTAAGTATAATCTATACTCTTAATAACATGGTGTGGGCATGTATTAAGTATAATCTATACTCTTAATAACATGGTGTGGTCATGTATTAAGAATAAATTATACTCTTAATAACATAGTGTGGTCATGTATTAAGTATAATCTATACTCTTAATAACATGGTGTGGTCATGTATTCAGTATAATTTATACTCTTAATAACATATCGTGGTCATGTATTAAGTATAATCTATACTCTTAATAACATATCGTGGTCATGCATTAAGCATAATCTATACTCTTAATAACATGGTGTGGTCATGTATTCAGTATAATTTATATTCTTAATAACATGGTGTGGTCGTGTATTAAGTATAATCTATACTCTTAATAACATGGTGTGGTCATGTATTCAGTATAATTTATACTCTTAATAACATGGCGTGGTCGTGTATTAAGCATAATCTATACTCTTAATAACATGGCGTGGTCGTGTATTAAGTATAATCTATACTCTTAATAACATGGTGTGGTCATGTATTAAGTATAATCTATACTCTTAATAACATGGTGTGGTCGTGTATTAAGTATAATCTATACTCTTAATAAAATGGTGTGGTCATGTATTAAGTATAATCTATACTATTAATAACATGGTGTGGACATGTATTAAGTATAATCTATACTCTTAATAACATGGTGTGGTCGTGTATTAAGTATAATCTATACTCTTAATAACATGGTGTGGTCGTGTATTAAGTATAATCTATACTCTTAATAACATGGTGTGGTCGTGTATTAAGTATAATCTATACTCGTAATAACATGGTGTGGTCATGTATTAAGTATAATCTATACTCTTAATAAAATGGTGTGGTCATGTATTCAGTATAATTTATACTCTTAATAACATGGTGTGGTCTTGTATTAAGTATAATGTATACTCCTAATAACATGGTGGGGTCATGTATTCAGTATAATTTATACTCTTAATAACATGGTGTGGTCATGTATTAAGTATAATCTATACTCTTAATAACATGGTGTGGTCATGTATTCAGTATAATTTACACTCTTAATAACATGGTGTGGTCTAGTATTAAGTATAATCTATACTCTTAATAACATAGCGTGGTCATGTATTAAGTATAATCTATACTCTTAATAACATAGCGTGGTCATGTATTAAGTATAATCTATACTCTTAATAACATGGTGTGGTCATGTATTAAGTATAATCTATACTCTTAATAACATGGTGTGGTCGTGTATTAAGTATAATCTATACTCTTAATAAAATAGTGTGGTCATGTATTAAGTATAATCTATACTCTTAATAACATATCGTGTTCATGTATTAAGTATAATCTATACTCTTGATAACATGGTGTGGTCATGTATTAAGTATAATCTATACTCTTAATAACATGGTGTGGTCGTGTATTAAGTATAATCTATATTCTTAGTAAAATGGGGTGGTCATGTATTAAGTATAATCTATACTCTTAATAAAAAGGTGTTGTCATGTATTAAGTATAATCTATACTCTTAATAACATGGTGTGGTCGTGTATTAAGCATAATCTATATTCTTAATAATATGGTGTGATCTTGTATTAAGTATAATCTATACTCTTAATAAAATAGTGTGGTCATGTATCAAGTATAATCTATACTCTTAATAACATGGCGTGGTCTTGTATTAAGTACAATCTATACTCTTAATAACATGGTGTGGTCATGTATTAAGTATAATCTATACTCTTAATAGCATGGTGTGGTCATGTATTAAGTATAATCTATACTCTTAATAACATGGTGTGGTCTTGTATTAAGTATAATCTATACTCTTAATAACATGGTGTGGTCATGTATTAAGAATAATCCATACTCTTAATAACATGGTGTGGTCTTGTATTAAGTATAATCTATACTCTTAATAACATGGTGTGGTCTTGTATTAAGTACAATCTATACTCTTAATAACATGGTGTGGTCATGTATTAAGTATAATCTATACTCTTAATAACATGGTGTGGTCGTGTATTAAGCATAATCTATACTCTTAATAACATGGCGTGGTCGTGTATTAAGTATAATCTATACTCTTAATAACATGGTGTGGTCGTGTATTAAGTATAATCTATACTCTTAATAGCATGGTGTGGTCATGTATTCAGTATAATCTATACTCTTAATAACATGGTGTGGTCGTGTATTAAGTATAATCTATACTCTTAATAACATGGTGTGGTCATGTATTAAGTATAATCTATACTCTTAATAACATGGCGTGGTCATGTATTAAGTATAATCTATACTCTTAATAACATGGTGTGGTCGTGTATTAAGAATAATCTATACTCTTAATAACATGGTGTGGTCGTGTATTAAGTATAATCTATACTCTTAATAACATGGTGTGGGCATGTATTAAGTATAATCTATACTCTTAATAACATGGTGTGGTCGTGTATTAAGTATAATCTATATTCTTAATAACATGGCGTGGTCGTGTATTAAGTATAATCTATACTCTTAATCACCTGGTGTGGTCGTGTATTAAGTATAATCTATACTCTTAATAACATGGTGTGGGCATGTATTAAGTATAATCTATACTCTTAATAACATGGTGTGGTCATGTATTAAGTATAATCTATACTCTTAATAACATGGTGTTGTCATGTATTAAGTATAATCTATACTCTTAATAACATGGTGTGGTCGTGTATTAAGTATAATCTATACTCTTAATAACATATCGTGGTCATGTTTTAAGTATAATCTATACTCTTAATAACATGGTGTGGTCATGTATTAAGCATAATCTATACTCTTAATAACATGGTGTGGTCATGTATTAAGTATAATCTATACTTTTAATAACATGGTGTGGTCGTGTATTCAGTATAATCTATACTCTTAATAACATGGTGTTGTCATGTATTAAGTGTAATCTATACTCTTAATAGCATGGTGTGGTCATGTATTAAGTATAACTTATACTCTTAATAACATGGTGTGGTCATGTATTAAGCATAATCTATACTCTTAATAACATGGTGTGGTCATGTATTCAGTATAATTTATACTCTTAATAACATGGTGTGGTCGTGTATTAAGTATAATCTATACTCTTAATAACATGGTGTGGTCATGTATTCAGTATAATTTATACTCTTAATAACATGGTGTGGTCGTGTATTTAGTATAATATATACTCTTAATAAAATGGTGTGGTCTTGTATTAAGTATAATCTATACTCTTAATAACATGGTGTGGTCATGTATTCAGTATAATTTATACTCTTAATAACATGGCGTGGCCGTGTATTAAGTATAATCTATACTCTTAATAACATGGTGTTGTCATGTATTAAGTATAATCTATACTCTTAATAACATGGTGTGGTCATGTATTAAGTATAATCTATACTCTTAATAACATGGTGTGGTCTTGTATTAAGAATAGTATATACTCTTAATAACATGGTGTGGTCGTGTATTAAGTATAATCTATACTCTTAATAACATGGTGTGGTCGTGTATTAAGTATAATCTATACTCTTAATAACATGGTGTGGTCATGTATAAAGTATAATCTATACTCTTAATAACATGGTGTGGTCGTGTATTAAGTATAATCTATACACTTAATAACATGGTGTGGTCATGTATTAAGTATAATCTATACTCTTAATAACATGGTGTGATCGTGTATTAAGTATAATCTATACTCTTAATACAATGGTGTGGTCGTGTATTAAGTATAATCTATACCCTTAATAACATGGTGTGGTCTTGTATTAAGTATAATCTATACTCTTAATAACATGGTGTGGTCATGTATTAAGCATAATCTATACTCTTAATAACATGGTGTGGTCATGTATTAAGTATAATCTATACTCTTAATAACATGGTGTGGTCGTGTATTCAGTATAATCTATACTCTTAATAACATGGTGTTGTCATGTATTAAGTGTAATCTATACTCTTAATAGCATGGTGTGGTCATGTATTAAGTATAACTTATACTCTTAATAACATGGTGTGGTCATGTATTAAGCATAATCTATACTCTTAATAACATGGTGTGGTCATGTATTCAGTATAATTTATACTCTTAATAACATGGTGTGGTCGTGTATTAAGTATAATCTATACTCTTAATAACATGGTGTGGTCATGTATTCAGTATAATTTATACTCTTAATAACATGGTGTGGTCGTGTATTTAGTATAATATATACTCTTAATAAAATGGTGTGGTCTTGTATTAAGTATAATCTATACTCTTAATAACATGGTGTGGTCATGTATTCAGTATAATTTATACTCTTAATAACATGGCGTGGCCGTGTATTAAGTATAATCTATACTCTTAATAACATGGTGTTGTCATGTATTAAGTATAATCTATACTCTTAATAACATGGTGTGGTCATGTATAAAGTATAATCTATACTCTTAATAACATGGTGTGGTCGTGTATTAAGTATAATTTATACTTTTAATAACATGGTGTGATCATGTATTAAGTATAATCTATACTCTTAATAACATGGTGTGGTCATGTATTAAGTATAATCTATACTCTTAATAACATGGTGTGGTCGTGTTTTAAGTATAATCTATACTCTTAATAACATGGTGTGGTCGTGTATTAAGAATAATCTATACTCTTAATAACATGGTGTGGTCGTGTATTAAGCATAATCTATACTCTTAATAACATGGTGTGGGCATGTATTACGTATAATCTATACTCTTAATAACATGGTGTGGTCGTGTATTAAGTATAATCTATATTCTTAATAACATGGCGTGGTCGTGTATTAAGTATAATCTATACTCTTAATCGCCTGGTGTGGTCGTGTATTAAGTATAATCTATGCTCTTAATAACATGGTGTGGGCATGTATTAAGTATAATCTATACTCTTAATAACATGGTGTGGTCATGTATTAAGTATAATCTATACTCTTAATAACATGGCGTTGTCATGTATTAAGTATAATCTATACTCTTAATAACATGGTGTGGTCATGTATTAAGTATAATCTATACTCTTAATAACATGGTGTTGTCATGTATTAAGTATAATCTATACTCTTAATAACATATCGTGGTCATGTATTAAGTATAATCTATACTCTTAATAACATGGTGTGGTCATGTATTCAGTATAATCTATACTCTTAATAACATATCGTGGTCATGTATTAAGTATAATCTATACTCTTAATAACATAACGTGTTGGTGTATTAAGTATAATCTATACTCTTAATAACATGGCGTGGTCGTGTATTAAGTATAATCTATACTCTTAATAACATGGTGTGGTCTTGTATTAAGTATAATCTATACTCTTAATAACATGGTGTGGGCATGTATTAAGTATAATCTATATTCTTAATAAAATGGTGTGGTCATGTATTAAGCATAATCTATACTCTTAATAACATGGTGTGGTCATGTATTAAGTATAATCTATACTCTTAATAACATGGTGTGGTCTTGTATAAAGTATAATCTATACTTTTAATAACATGGTGTGGTCGTGTATTAAGTATAATCTATACTCTTAATAACATGGTGTGGTCATGTATTAAGTATAATCTATACTCTTAATAACATGGTGTGGGCATGTATTAAGTATAATCTATACTCTTAATAACATGGTGTGGTCATGTATTAAGAATAAATTATACTCTTAATAACATAGTGTGGTCATGTATTAAGTATAATCTATACTCTTAATAACATGGTGTGGTCATGTATTCAGTATAATTTATACTCTTAATAACATATCGTGGTCATGTATTAAGTATAATCTATACTCTTAATAACATATCGTGGTCATGCATTAAGCATAATCTATACTCTTAATAACATGGTGTGGTCATGTATTAAGTATAATCTATACTCTTAATAAAATGGTGTGGTCGTGTATTAAGTATAATCTATACTCTTAATAACATGGTGTGGTCATGTATTAAGTATAATCTATACTCTTAATAACATGGTGTGGTCATGTATTAAGTATAATATATACTCTTAATAACATGGTGTGGTCATGTATTAAGTATAATCTATACTCTTAATAACATGGTGTGGTCGTGTATTAAGTATAATCTATACTCTTAATAACATGGTGTTGTCATGTATTAAGTATAATATATACTCTTAATAGCATGGTGTGGTCGTGTATTAAGTATAATCTATACACTTAATAAAATGGTGTGGTCATGTATTCAGTATAATTTATACTCTTAATAACATGGTGTGGTCATGTATTCAGTATAATTTATATTCTTAATAACATGGTGTGGTCGTGTATTAAGTATAATCTATACTCTTAATAACATGGTGTGGTCATGTATTCAGTATAATTTATACTCTTAATAACATGGCGTGGTCGTGTATTAAGCATAATCTATACTCTTAATAACATGGCGTGGTCGTGTATTAAGTATAATCTATACTCTTAATAACATGGTGTGGTCATGTATTAAGTATAATCTATACTCTTAATAACATGGTGTGGTCGTGTATTAAGTATAATCTATACTCTTAATAAAATGGTGTGGTCATGTATTAAGTATAATCTATACTATTAATAACATGGTGTGGACATGTATTAAGTATAATCTATTCTCTTAATAACATGGTGTGGTCGTGTATTAAGTATAATCTATACTCTTAATAACATGGTGTGGTCGTGTATTAAGTATAATCTATACTCTTAATAACATGGTGTGGTCGTGTATTAAGTATAATCTATACTCGTAATAACATGGTGTGGTCATGTATTAAGTATAATCTATACTCTTAATAAAATGGTGTGGTCATGTATTCAGTATAATTTATACTCTTAATAACATGGTGTGGTCTTGTATTAAGTATAATGTATACTCCTAATAACATGGTGGGGTCATGTATTCAGCATAATTTATACTCTTAATAACATGGTGTGGTCATGTATTAAGTATAATCTATACTCTTAATAACATGGTGTGGTCATGTATTCAGTATAATTTATACTCTTAATAACATGGTGTGGTCTTGTATTAAGTATAATCTATACTCTTAATAACATAGCGTGGTCATGTATTAAGTATAATCTATACTCTTAATAACATAGCGTGGTCATGTATTAAGTATAATCTATACTCTTAATAACATGGTGTGGTCATGTATTAAGTATAATCTATACTCTTAATAACATGGTGTGGTCGTGTATTAAGTATAATCTATACTCTTAATAAAATAGTGTGGTCATGTATTAAGTATAATCTATACTCTTAATAACATATCGTGTTCATGTATTAAGTATAATCTATACTCTTGATAACATGGTGTGGTCATGTATTAAGTATAATCTATACTCTTAATAACATGGTGTGGTCGTGTATTAAGTATAATCTATATTCTTAGTAAAATGGGGTGGTCATGTATTAAGTATAATCTATACTCTTAATAAAAAGGTGTTGTCATGTATTAAGTATAATTTATACTCTTAATAACATGGTGTGTTCATGTATTAAGTATAATCTATACTCTTAATAACATGGTGTGGTCTTGTATTAAGTATAATCTATACTCTTAATAACATGGTGTGGTCGTGTATTAAGCATAATCTATATTCTTAATAATATGGTGTGATCTTGTATTAAGTATAATCTATACTCTTAATAAAATAGTGTGGTCGTGTATCAAGTATAATCTATACTCTTAATAACATGGCGTGGTCTTGTATTAAATACAATCTATACTCTTAATAACATGGTGTGGTCATGTATTAAGTATAATCTATACTCTTAATAGCATGGTGTGGTCATGTATTAAGTATAATCTATACTCTTAATAACATGGTGTGGTCTTGTATTAAGTATAATCTATACTCTTAATAACATGGTGTGGTCATGTATTAAGAATAATCCATACTCTTAATAACATGGTGTGGTCTTGTATTAAGTATAATCTATACTCTTAATAACATGGTGTGGTCTTGTATTAAGTACAATCTATACTCTTAATAACATGGTGTGGTCATGTATTAAGTATAATCTATACTCTTAATAACATGGTGTGGTCGTGTATTAAGCATAATCTATACTCTTAATAACATGGCGTGGTCGTGTATTAAGTATAATCTATACTCTTAATAACATGGTGTGGTCGTGTATTAAGTATAATCTATACTCTTAATAGCATGGTGTGGTCATGTATTCAGTATAATCTATACTCTTAATAACATGGTGTGGTCGTGTATTAAGTATAATCTATACTCTTAATAACATGGTGTGGTCATGTATTAAGTATAATCTATACTCTTAATAACATGGCGTGGTCATGTATTAAGTATAATCTATACTCTTAATAACATGGTGTGGTCGTGTATTAAGAATAATCTATACTCTTAATAACATGGTGTGGTCGTGTATTAAGTATAATCTATACTCTTAATAACATGGTGTGGGCATGTATTAAGTATAATCTATACTCTTAATAACATGGTGTGGTCGTGTATTAAGTATAATCTATATTCTTAATAACATGGCGTGGTCGTGTATTAAGTATAATCTATACTCTTAATCACCTGGTGTGGTCGTGTATTAAGTATAATCTATACTCTTAATAACATGGTGTGGGCATGTATTAAGTATAATCTATACTCTTAATAACATGGTGTGGTCATGTATTAAGTATAATCTATACTCTTAATAACATGGTGTTGTCATGTATTAAGTATAATCTATACTCTTAATAACATGGTGTGGTCGTGTATTAAGTATAATCTATACTCTTAATAACATATCGTGGTCATGTATTAAGTATAATCTATACTCTTAATAACATGGTGTGGTCATGTATTAAGCATAATCTATACTCTTAATAACATGGTGTGGTCATGTATTAAGTATAATCTATACTCTTAATAACATGGTGTGGTCGTGTATTCAGTATAATCTATACTCTTAATAACATGGTGTTGTCATGTATTAAGTGTAATCTATTCTCTTAATAGCATGGTGTGGTCATGTATTAAGTATAACTTATACTCTTAATAACATGGTGTGGTCATGTATTAAGCATAATCTATACTCTTAATAACATGGTGTGGTCATGTATTCAGTATAATTTATACTCTTAATAACATGGTGTGGTCGTGTATTAAGTATAATCTATACTCTTAATAACATGGTGTGGTCATGTATTCAGTATAATTTATACTCTTAATAACATGGTGTGGTCGTGTATTTAGTATAATATATACTCTTAATAAAATGGTGTGGTCTTGTATTAAGTATAATCTATACTCTTAATAACATGGTGTGGTCATGTATTCAGTATAATTTATACTCTTAATAACATGGCGTGGCCGTGTATTAAGTATAATCTATACTCTTAATAACATGGTGTTGTCATGTATTAAGTATAATCTATACTCTTAATAACATGGTGTGGTCATGTATTAAGTATAATCTATACTCTTAATAACATGGTGTGGTCGTGTATTAAGTATAATTTATACTTTTAATAACATGGTGTGATCATGTATTAAGTATAATCTATACTCTTAATAACATGGTGTGGTCATGTATTAAGTATAATCTATACTCTTAATAACATGGTGTGGTCGTGTTTTAAGTATAATCTATACTCTTAATAACATGGTGTGGTCGTGTATTAAGAATAATCTATACTCTTAATAACATGGTGTGGTCGTGTATTAAGCATAATCTATACTCTTAATAACATGGTGTGGGCATGTATTACGTATAATCTATACTCTTAATAACATGGTGTGGTCGTGTATTAAGTATAATCTATATTCTTAATAACATGGCGTGGTCGTGTATTAAGTATAATCTATACTCTTAATCACCTGGTGTGGTCGTGTATTAAGTATAATCTATTCTCTTAATAACATGGTGTGGGCATGTATTAAGTATAATCTATACTCTTAATAACATGGTGTGGTCATGTATTAAGTATAATCTATACTCTTAATAACATGGCGTTGTCATGTATTAAGTATAATCTATACTCTTAATAACATGGTGTGGTCATGTATTAAGTATAATCTATACTCTTAATAACATGGTGTTGTCATGTATTAAGTATAATCTATACTCTTAATAACATATCGTGGTCATGTATTAAGTATAATCTATACTCTTAATAACATGGTGTGGTCATGTATTCAGTATAATCTATACTCTTAATAACATATCGTGGTCATGTATTAAGTATAATCTATACTCTTAATAACATAACGTGTTCGTGTATTAAGTATAATCTATACTCTTTATAACATGGCGTGGTCGTGTATTAAGTATAATCTATACTCTTAATAACATGGTGTGGTCTTGTATTAAGTATAATCTATACTCTTAATAACATGGTGTGGGCATGTATTAAGTATAATCTATATTCTTAATAAAATGGTGTGGTCATGAATTAAGCATAATCTATACTCTTAATAACATGGTGTGGTCATGTATTAAGTATAATCTATACTCTTAATAACATGGTGTGGTCTTGTATAAAGTATAATCTATACTTTTAATAACATGGTGTGGTCGTGTATTAAGTATAATCTATACTCTTAATAACATGGTGTGGTCATGTATTAAGTATAATCTATACTCTTAATAACATGGTGTGGGCATGTATTAAGTATAATCTATACTCTTAATAACATGGTGTGGTCATGTATTAAGAATAAACTATACTCTTAATAACATAGTGTGGTCATGTATTAAGTATAATCTATACTCTTAATAACATGGTGTGGTCATGTATTCAGTATAATTTATACTCTTAATAACATATCGTGGTCATGTATTAAGTATAATCTATACTCTTAATAACATATCGTGGTCATGTATTAAGCATAATCTATACTCTTAATAACATGGTGTGGTCATGTATTAAGTATAATCTATACTCTTAATAAAATGGTGTGGTCGTGTATTAAGTATAATCTATACTCTTAATAACATGGTGTGGTCATGTATTAAGTATAATCTATACTCTTAATAACATGGTGTGGTCATGTATTAAGTATAATATATACTCTTAATAACATGGTGTGGTCATGTATTAAGTATAATCTATACTCTTAATAACATGGTGTGGTCGTGTATTAAGTATAATCTATACTCTTAATAACATGGTGTTGTCATGTATTAAGTATAATATATACTCTTAATAGCATGGTGTGGTCGTGTATTAAGTATAATCTATACACTTAATAAAATGGTGTGGTCATGTATTCAGTATAATTTATACTCTTAATAACATGGTGTGGTCATGTATTCAGTATAATTTATATTCTTAATAACATGGTGTGGTCGTGTATTAAGTATAATCTATACTCTTAATAACATGGTGTGGTCATGTATTCAGTATAATTTATACTCTTAATAACATGGCGTGGTCGTGTATTAAGCATAATCTATACTCTTAATAACATGGCGTGGTCGTGTATTAAGTATAATCTATACTCTTAATAACATGGTGTGGTCATGTATTAAGTATAATCTATACTCTTAATAACATGGTGTGGTCGTGTATTAAGTATAATCTATACTCTTAATAAAATGGTGTGGTCGTGTATTAAGTATAATCTATACTCTTAATAAAATGGTGTGGTCATGTATTCAGTATAATTTATACTCTTAATAACATGGTGTGGTCTTGTATTAAGTATAATGTATACTCCTAATAACATGGTGGGGTCATGTATTCAGCATAATTTATACTCTTAATAACATGGTGTGGTCATGTATTAAGTATAATCTATACTCTTAATAACATGGTGTGGTCATGTATTCAGTATAATGTATACTCTTAATAACATGGTGTGGTCTTGTATTAAGTATAATCTATACTCTTAATAACATAGCGTGGTCATGTATTAAGTATAATCTATACTCTTAATAACATAGCGTGGTCATGTATTAAGTATAATCTATACTCTTAATAACATGGTGTGGTCATGTATTAAGTATAATCTATACTCTTAATAACATGGTGTGGTCGTGTATTAAGTATAATCTATACTCTTAATAAAATAGTGTGGTCATGTATTAAGTATAATCTATACTCTTAATAACATATCGTGTTCATGTATTAAGTATAATCTATACTCTTGATAACATGGTGTGGTCATGTATTAAGTATAATCTATACTCTTAATAACATGGTGTGGTCGTGTATTAAGTATAATCTATATTCTTAGTAAAATGGGGTGGTCATGTATTAAGTATAATCTATACTCTTAATAAAAAGGTGTTGTCATGTATTAAGTATAATTTATACTCTTAATAACATGGTGTGTTCATGTATTAAGTATAATCTATACTCTTAATAACATGGTGTGGTCTTGTATTAAGTATAATCTATACTCTTAATAACATGGTGTGGTCGTGTATTAAGCATAATCTATATTCTTAATAATATGGTGTGATCTTGTATTAAGTATAATCTATACTCTTAATAAAATAGTGTGGTCGTGTATCAAGTATAATCTATACTCTTAATAACATGGCGTGGTCTTGTATTAAATACAATCTATACTCTTAATAACATGGTGTGGTCATGTATTAAGTATAATCTATACTCTTAATAGCATGGTGTGGTCATGTATTAAGTATAATCTATACTCTTAATAACATGGTGTGGTCTTGTATTAAGTATAATCTATACTCTTAATAACATGGTGTGGTCATGTATTAAGAATAATCCATACTCTTAATAACATGGTGTGGTCTTGTATTAAGTATAATCTATACTCTTAATAACATGGTGTGGTCTTGTATTAAGTACAATCTATACTCTTAATAACATGGTGTGGTCATGTATTAAGTATAATCTATACTCTTAATAACATGGTGTGGTCGTGTATTAAGCATAATCTATACTCTTAATAACATGGCGTGGTCGTGTATTAAGTATAATCTATACTCTTAATAACATGGTGTGGTCGTGTATTAAGTATAATCTATACTCTTAATAGCATGGTGTGGTCATGTATTCAGTATAATCTATACTCTTAATAACATGGTGTGGTCGTGTATTAAGTATAATCTATACTCTTAATAACATGGTGTGGTCATGTATTAAGTATAATCTATACTCTTAATAACATGGCGTGGTCATGTATTAAGTATAATCTATACTCTTAATAACATGGTGTGGTCGTGTATTAAGAATAATCTATACTCTTAATAACATGGTGTGGTCGTGTATTAAGTATAATCTATACTCTTAATAACATGGTGTGGGCATGTATTAAGTATAATCTATACTCTTAATAACATGGTGTGGTCGTGTATTAAGTATAATCTATATTCTTAATAACATGGCGTGGTCGTGTATTAAGTATAATCTATACTCTTAATCACCTGGTGTGGTCGTGTATTAAGTATAATCTATACTCTTAATAACATGGTGTGGGCATGTATTAAGTATAATCTATACTCTTAATAACATGGTGTGGTCATGTATTAAGTATAATCTATACTCTTAATAACATGGTGTTGTCATGTATTAAGTATAATCTATACTCTTAATAACATGGTGTGGTCGTGTATTAAGTATAATCTATACTCTTAATAACATATCGTGGTCATGTATTAAGTATAATCTATACTCTTAATAACATGGTGTGGTCATGTATTAAGCATAATCTATACTCTTAATAACATGGTGTGGTCATGTATTAAGTATAATCTATACTCTTAATAACATGGTGTGGTCGTGTATTCAGTATAATCTATACTCTTAATAACATGGTGTTGTCATGTATTAAGTGTAATCTATTCTCTTAATAGCATGGTGTGGTCATGTATTAAGTATAACTTATACTCTTAATAACATGGTGTGGTCATGTATTAAGCATAATCTATACTCTTAATAACATGGTGTGGTCATGTATTCAGTATAATTTATACTCTTAATAACATGGTGTGGTCGTGTATTAAGTATAATCTATACTCTTAATAACATGGTGTGGTCATGTATTCAGTATAATTTATACTCTTAATAACATGGTGTGGTCGTGTATTTAGTATAATATATACTCTTAATAAAATGGTGTGGTCTTGTATTAAGTATAATCTATACTCTTAATAACATGGTGTGGTCATGTATTCAGTATAATTTATACTCTTAATAACATGGCGTGGCCGTGTATTAAGTATAATCTATACTCTTAATAACATGGTGTTGTCATGTATTAAGTATAATCTATACTCTTAATAACATGGTGTGGTCATGTATTAAGTATAATCTATACTCTTAATAACATGGTGTGGTCGTGTATTAAGTATAATTTATACTTTTAATAACATGGTGTGATCATGTATTAAGTATAATCTATACTCTTAATAACATGGTGTGGTCATGTATTAAGTATAATCTATACTCTTAATAACATGGTGTGGTCGTGTTTTAAGTATAATCTATACTCTTAATAACATGGTGTGGTCGTGTATTAAGAATAATCTATACTCTTAATAACATGGTGTGGTCGTGTATTAAGCATAATCTATACTCTTAATAACATGGTGTGGGCATGTATTACGTATAATCTATACTCTTAATAACATGGTGTGGTCGTGTATTAAGTATAATCTATATTCTTAATAACATGGCGTGGTCGTGTATTAAGTATAATCTATACTCTTAATCACCTGGTGTGGTCGTGTATTAAGTATAATCTATTCTCTTAATAACATGGTGTGGGCATGTATTAAGTATAATCTATACTCTTAATAACATGGTGTGGTCATGTATTAAGTATAATCTATACTCTTAATAACATGGCGTTGTCATGTATTAAGTATAATCTATACTCTTAATAACATGGTGTGGTCATGTATTAAGTATAATCTATACTCTTAATAACATGGTGTTGTCATGTATTAAGTATAATCTATACTCTTAATAACATATCGTGGTCATGTATTAAGTATAATCTATACTCTTAATAACATGGTGTGGTCATGTATTCAGTATAATCTATACTCTTAATAACATATCGTGGTCATGTATTAAGTATAATCTATACTCTTAATAACATAACGTGTTCGTGTATTAAGTATAATCTATACTCTTTATAACATGGCGTGGTCGTGTATTAAGTATAATCTATACTCTTAATAACATGGTGTGGTCTTGTATTAAGTATAATCTATACTCTTAATAACATGGTGTGGGCATGTATTAAGTATAATCTATATTCTTAATAAAATGGTGTGGTCATGAATTAAGCATAATCTATACTCTTAATAACATGGTGTGGTCATGTATTAAGTATAATCTATACTCTTAATAACATGGTGTGGTCTTGTATAAAGTATAATCTATACTTTTAATAACATGGTGTGGTCGTGTATTAAGTATAATCTATACTCTTAATAACATGGTGTGGTCATGTATTAAGTATAATCTATACTCTTAATAACATGGTGTGGGCATGTATTAAGTATAATCTATACTCTTAATAACATGGTGTGGTCATGTATTAAGAATAAACTATACTCTTAATAACATAGTGTGGTCATGTATTAAGTATAATCTATACTCTTAATAACATGGTGTGGTCATGTATTCAGTATAATTTATACTCTTAATAACATATCGTGGTCATGTATTAAGTATAATCTATACTCTTAATAACATATCGTGGTCATGTATTAAGCATAATCTATACTCTTAATAACATGGTGTGGTCATGTATTAAGTATAATCTATACTCTTAATAAAATGGTGTGGTCGTGTATTAAGTATAATCTATACTCTTAATAACATGGTGTGGTCATGTATTAAGTATAATCTATACTCTTAATAACATGGTGTGGTCATGTATTAAGTATAATATATACTCTTAATAACATGGTGTGGTCATGTATTAAGTATAATCTATACTCTTAATAACATGGTGTGGTCGTGTATTAAGTATAATCTATACTCTTAATAACATGGTGTTGTCATGTATTAAGTATAATATATACTCTTAATAGCATGGTGTGGTCGTGTATTAAGTATAATCTATACACTTAATAAAATGGTGTGGTCATGTATTCAGTATAATTTATACTCTTAATAACATGGTGTGGTCATGTATTCAGTATAATTTATATTCTTAATAACATGGTGTGGTCGTGTATTAAGTATAATCTATACTCTTAATAACATGGTGTGGTCATGTATTCAGTATAATTTATACTCTTAATAACATGGCGTGGTCGTGTATTAAGCATAATCTATACTCTTAATAACATGGCGTGGTCGTGTATTAAGTATAATCTATACTCTTAATAACATGGTGTGGTCATGTATTAAGTATAATCTATACTCTTAATAACATGGTGTGGTCGTGTATTAAGTATAATCTATACTCTTAATAAAATGGTGTGGTCATGTATTAAGTATAATCTATACTATTAATAACATGGTGTGGACATGTATTAAGTATAATCTATACTCTTAATAACATGGTGTGGTCGTGTATTAAGTATAATCTATACTCTTAATAACATGGTGTGGTCGTGTATTAAGTATAATCTATACTCTTAATAACATGGTGTGGTCGTGTATTAAGTATAATCTATACTCGTAATAACATGGTGTGGTCATGTATTCAGTATAATTTATACTCTTAATAACATGGTGTGGTCTTGTATTAAGTATAATGTATACTCCTAATAACATGGTGGGGTCATGTATTCAGTATAATTTATACTCTTAATAACATGGTGTGGTCATGTATTAAGCATAATCTATACTCTTAATAACATGGTGTGGTCATGTATTCAGTATAATTTATACTCTTAATAACATGGTGTGGTCTTGTATTAAGTATAATCTATACTCTTAATAACATAGCGTGGTCATGTATTAAGTATAATCTATACTCTTAATAACATAGCGTGGTCATGTATTAAGTATAATCTATACTCTTAATAACATGGTGTGGTCATGTATTAAGTATAATCTATACTCTTAATAACATGGTGTGGTCGTGTATTAAGTATAATCTATACTCTTAATAAAATAGTGTGGTCATGTATTAAGTATAATCTATACTCTTAATAACATATCGTGTTCATGTATTAAGTATAATCTATACTCTTGATAACATGGTGTGGTCATGTATTAAGTATAATCTATACTCTTAATAACATGGTGTGGTCGTGTATTAAGTATAATCTATATTCTTAGTAAAATGGGGTGGTCATGTATTAAGTATAATCTATGCTCTTAATAAAAAGGTGTTGTCATGTATTAAGTATAATTTATACTCTTAATAACATGGTGTGTTCATGTATTAAGTATAATCTATACTCTTAATAACATGGTGTGGTCTTGTATTAAGTATAATCTATACTCTTAATAACATGGTGTGGTCGTGTATTAAGCATAATCTATATTCTTAATAATATGGTGTGATCTTGTATTAAGTATAATCTATACTCTTAATAAAATAGTGTGGTCATGTATCAAGTATAATCTATACTCTTAATAACATGGCGTGGTCTTGTATTAAGTACAATTTATACTCTTAATAACATGGTGTGGTCATGTATTAAGTATAATCTATACTCTTAATAGCATGGTGTGGTCATGTATTAAGTATAATCTATACTCTTAATAACATGGTGTGGTCGTGTTTTAAGTATAATCTATACTCTTAATAACATGGTGTGGTCGTGTATTAAGAATAATCTATACTCTTAATAACATGGTGTGGTCGTGTATTAAGCATAATCTATACTCTTAATAACATGGTGTGGGCATGTATTACGTATAATCTATACTCTTAATAACATGGTGTGGTCGTGTATTAAGTATAATCTATATTCTTAATAACATGGCGTGGTCGTGTATTAAGTATAATCTATACTCTTAATCACCTGGTGTGGTCGTGTATTAAGTATAATCTATTCTCTTAATAACATGGTGTGGGCATGTATTAAGTATAATCTATACTCTTAATAACATGGTGTGGTCATGTATTAAGTATAATCTATACTCTTAATAACATGGCGTTGTCATGTATTAAGTATAATCTATACTCTTAATAACATGGTGTGGTCATGTATTAAGTATAATCTATACTCTTAATAACATGGTGTTGTCATGTATTAAGTATAATCTATACTCTTAATAACATATCGTGGTCATGTATTAAGTATAATCTATACTCTTAATAACATGGTGTGGTCATGTATTCAGTATAATCTATACTCTTAATAACATATCGTGGTCATGTATTAAGTATAATCTATACTCTTAATAACATAACGTGTTCGTGTATTAAGTATAATCTATACTCTTTATAACATGGCGTGGTCGTGTATTAAGTATAATCTATACTCTTAATAACATGGTGTGGTCTTGTATTAAGTATAATCTATACTCTTAATAACATGGTGTGGGCATGTATTAAGTATAATCTATATTCTTAATAAAATGGTGTGGTCATGTATTAAGCATAATCTATACTCTTAATAACATGGTGTGGTCATGTATTAAGTATAATCTATACTCTTAATAACATGGTGTGGTCTTGTATAAAGTATAATCTATACTTTTAATAACATGGTGTGGTCGTGTATTAAGTATAATCTATACTCTTAATAACATGGTGTGGTCATGTATTAAGTATAATCTATACTCTTAATAACATGGTGTGGGCATGTATTAAGTATAATCTATACTCTTAATAACATGGTGTGGTCATGTATTAAGAATAAACTATACTCTTAATAACATAGTGTGGTCATGTATTAAGTATAATCTATACTCTTAATAACATGGTGTGGTCATGTATTCAGTATAATTTATACTCTTAATAACATATCGTGGTCATGTATTAAGTATAATCTATACTCTTAATAACATATCGTGGTCATGTATTAAGCATAATCTATACTCTTAATAACATGGTGTGGTCATGTATTAAGTATAATCTATACTCTTAATAAAATGGTGTGGTCGTGTTTTAAGTATAATCTATACTCTTAATAACATGGTGTGGTCATGTATTAAGTATAATCTATACTCTTAATAACATGGTGTGGTCATGTATTAAGTATAATATATACTCTTAATAACATGGTGTGGTCATGTATTAAGTATAATCTATACTCTTAATAACATGGTGTGGTCGTGTATTAAGTATAATCTATACTCTTAATAACATGGTGTTGTCATGTATTAAGTATAATATATACTCTTAATAGCATGGTGTGGTCGTGTATTAAGTATAATCTATACACT
Organism: Bathymodiolus brooksi; assembly: GCA_963680875.1. Classification (NCBI taxonomy): domain Eukaryota; kingdom Metazoa; phylum Mollusca; class Bivalvia; order Mytilida; family Modiolidae; genus Bathymodiolus; species Bathymodiolus brooksi. The sequence continues at coordinate 7,014,193 of OY804590.1, read as the reverse complement.
TAATAAAATGGTGTGGTCATGTATTCAGTATAATTTATACTCTTAATAACATGGTGTGGTCATGTATTCAGTATAATTTATATTCTTAATAACATGGTGTGGTCGTGTATTAAGTATAATCTATACTCTTAATAACATGGTGTGGTCATGTATTCAGTATAATTTATACTCTTAATAACATGGCGTGGTCGTGTATTAAGCATAATCTATACTCTTAATAACATGGCGTGGTCGTGTATTAAGTATAATCTATACTCTTAATAACATGGTGTGGTCATGTATTAAGTATAATCTATACTCTTAATAACATGGTGTGGTCGTGTATTAAGTATAATCTATACTCTTAATAAAATGGTGTGGTCATGTATTAAGTATAATCTATACTATTAATAACATGGTGTGGACATGTATTAAGTATAATCTATACTCTTAATAACATGGTGTGGTCGTGTATTAAGTATAATCTATACTCTTAATAACATGGTGTGGTCGTGTATTAAGTATAATCTATACTCTTAATAACATGGTGTGGTCGTGTATTAAGTATAATCTATACTCGTAATAACATGGTGTGGTCATGTATTCAGTATAATTTATACTCTTAATAACATGGTGTGGTCTTGTATTAAGTATAATGTATACTCCTAATAACATGGTGGGGTCATGTATTCAGTATAATTTATACTCTTAATAACATGGTGTGGTCATGTATTAAGCATAATCTATACTCTTAATAACATGGTGTGGTCATGTATTCAGTATAATTTATACTCTTAATAACATGGTGTGGTCTTGTATTAAGTATAATCTATACTCTTAATAACATAGCGTGGTCATGTATTAAGTATAATCTATACTCTTAATAACATAGCGTGGTCATGTATTAAGTATAATCTATACTCTTAATAACATGGTGTGGTCATGTATTAAGTATAATCTATACTCTTAATAACATGGTGTGGTCGTGTATTAAGTATAATCTATACTCTTAATAAAATAGTGTGGTCATGTATTAAGTATAATCTATACTCTTAATAACATATCGTGTTCATGTATTAAGTATAATCTATACTCTTGATAACATGGTGTGGTCATGTATTAAGTATAATCTATACTCTTAATAACATGGTGTGGTCGTGTATTAAGTATAATCTATATTCTTAGTAAAATGGGGTGGTCATGTATTAAGTATAATCTATGCTCTTAATAAAAAGGTGTTGTCATGTATTAAGTATAATTTATACTCTTAATAACATGGTGTGTTCATGTATTAAGTATAATCTATACTCTTAATAACATGGTGTGGTCTTGTATTAAGTATAATCTATACTCTTAATAACATGGTGTGGTCGTGTATTAAGCATAATCTATATTCTTAATAATATGGTGTGATCTTGTATTAAGTATAATCTATACTCTTAATAAAATAGTGTGGTCATGTATCAAGTATAATCTATACTCTTAATAACATGGCGTGGTCTTGTATTAAGTACAATTTATACTCTTAATAACATGGTGTGGTCATGTATTAAGTATAATCTATACTCTTAATAGCATGGTGTGGTCATGTATTAAGTATAATCTATACTCTTAATAACATGGTGTGGTCTTGTATTAAGTATAATCTATACTCTTAATAACATGGTGTGGTCATGTATTAAGAATAATCCATACTCTTAATAACATGGTGTGGTCTTGTATTAAGTATAATCTATACTCTTAATAACATGGTGTGGTCTTGTATTAAGTACAATCTATACTCTTAATAACATGGTGTGGTCATGTATTAAGTATAATCTATACTCTTAATAACATGGTGTGGTCGTGTATTAAGCATAATCTATACTCTTAATAACATGGCGTGGTCGTGTATTAAGTATAATCTATACTCTTAATAACATGGTGTGGTCGTGTATTAAGTATAATCTATACTCTTAATAGCATGGTGTGGTCATGTATTCAGTATAATCTATACTCTTAATAACATGGTGTGGTCGTGTATTAAGTATAATCTATACTCTTAATAACATGGTGTGGTCATGTATTAAGTATAATCTATACTCTTAATAACATGGCGTGGTCATGTATTAAGTATAATCTATACTCTTAATAACATGGTGTGGTCGTGTATTAAGAATAATCTATACTCTTAATAACATGGTGTGGTCGTGTATTAAGTATAATCTATACTCTTAATAACATGGTGTGGGCATGTATTAAGTATAATCTATACTCTTAATAACATGGTGTGGTCGTGTATTAAGTATAATCTATATTCTTAATAACATGGCGTGGTCGTGTATTAAGTATAATCTATACTCTTAATCACCTGGTGTGGTCGTGTATTAAGTATAATCTATACTCTTAATAACATGGTGTGGGCATGTATTAAGTATAATCTATACTCTTAATAACATGGTGTGGTCATGTATTAAGTATAATCTATACTCTTAATAACATGGTGTTGTCATGTATTAAGTATAATCTATACTCTTAATAACATGGTGTGGTCGTGTATTAAGTATAATCTATACTCTTAATAACATATCGTGGTCATGTATTAAGTATAATCTATACTCTTAATAACATGGTGTGGTCATGTATTCAGTATAATCTATACTCTTAATAACATATCGTGGTCATGTATTAAGTATAATCTATACTCTTAATAACATGGCGTGTTCGTGTATTAAGTATAATCTATACTCTTAATAACATGGCGAGGTCGTGTATTAAGAATAATCTATACTCTTAATAACATGGTGTGATCGTGTATTAAGTATAATCTATACTCTTAATAACATGGTGTGGGCATGTATTAAGTATAATCTATATTCTTAATAAAATGGTGTGGTCATGTATTAAGCATAATCTATACTCTTAATAACATGGTGTGGTCATGTATTAAGTATAATCTATACTCTTAATAACATGGTGTGGTCTTGTATAAAGTATAATCTATACTTTTAATAACATGGTGTGGTCGTGTATTAAGTATAATCTATACTCTTAATAACATGGTGTGGTCATGTATTAAGTATAATCTATACTCTTAATAACATGGTGTGGGCATGTATTAGGTATAATCTATACTCTTAATAACATGGTGTGGTCATGTATTAAGTATAATCTATACTCTTAATAACATGGTGTGGTCGTGTATTAAGTATAATCTATACTCGTAATAACATGGTGTGGTCATGTATTCAGTATAATTTATACTCTTAATAACATGGTGTGGTCTTGTATTAAGTATAATGTATACTCCTAATAACATGGTGGGGTCATGTATTCAGTATAATTTATACTCTTAATAACATGGTGTGGTCATGTATTAAGCATAATCTATACTCTTAATAACATGGTGTGGTCATGTATTCAGTATAATTTATACTCTTAATAACATGGTGTGGTCTTGTATTAAGTATAATCTATACTCTTAATAACATAGCGTGGTCATGTATTAAGTATAATCTATACTCTTAATAACATAGCGTGGTCATGTATTAAGTATAATCTATACTCTTAATAACATGGTGTGGTCATGTATTAAGTATAATCTATACTCTTAATAACATGGTGTGGTCGTGTATTAAGTATAATCTATACTCTTAATAAAATAGTGTGGTCATGTATTAAGTATAATCTATACTCTTAATAACATATCGTGTTCATGTATTAAGTATAATCTATACTCTTGATAACATGGTGTGGTCATGTATTAAGTATAATCTATACTCTTAATAACATGGTGTGGTCGTGTATTAAGTATAATCTATATTCTTAGTAAAATGGGGTGGTCATGTATTAAGTATAATCTATGCTCTTAATAAAAAGGTGTTGTCATGTATTAAGTATAATTTATACTCTTAATAACATGGTGTGTTCATGTATTAAGTATAATCTATTCTCTTAATAACATGGTGTGGTCTTGTATTAAGTATAATCTATACTCTTAATAACATGGTGTGGTCGTGTATTAAGCATAATCTATATTCTTAATAATATGGTGTGATCTTGTATTAAGTATAATCTATACTCTTAATAAAATAGTGTGGTCATGTATCAAGTATAATCTATACTCTTAATAACATGGCGTGGTCTTGTATTAAGTACAATTTATACTCTTAATAACATGGTGTGGTCATGTATTAAGTATAATCTATACTCTTAATAGCATGGTGTGGTCATGTATTAAGTATAATCTATACTCTTAATAACATGGTGTGGTCTTGTATTAAGTATAATCTATACTCTTAATAACATGGTGTGGTCATGTATTAAGAATAATCCATACTCTTAATAACATGGTGTGGTCTTGTATTAAGTATAATCTATACTCTTAATAACATGGTGTGGTCTTGTATTAAGTACAATCTATACTCTTAATAACATGGTGTGGTCATGTATTAAGTATAATCTATACTCTTAATAACATGGTGTGGTCGTGTATTAAGCATAATCTATACTCTTAATAACATGGCGTGGTCGTGTATTAAGTATAATCTATACTCTTAATAACATGGTGTGGTCGTGTATTAAGTATAATCTATACTCTTAATAGCATGGTGTGGTCATGTATTCAGTATAATCTATACTCTTAATAACATGGTGTGGTCGTGTATTAAGTATAATCTATACTCTTAATAACATGGTGTGGTCATGTATTAAGTATAATCTATACTCTTAATAACATGGCGTGGTCATGTATTAAGTATAATCTATACTCTTAATAACATGGTGTGGTCGTGTATTAAGAATAATCTATACTCTTAATAACATGGTGTGGTCGTGTATTAAGTATAATCTATACTCTTAATAACATGGTGTGGGCATGTATTAAGTATAATCTATACTCTTAATAACATGGTGTGGTCGTGTATTAAGTATAATCTATATTCTTAATAACATGGCGTGGTCGTGTATTAAGTATAATCTATACTCTTAATCACCTGGTGTGGTCGTGTATTAAGTATAATCTATACTCTTAATAACATGGTGTGGGCATGTATTAAGTATAATCTATACTCTTAATAACATGGTGTGGTCATGTATTAAGTATAATCTATACTCTTAATAACATGGTGTTGTCATGTATTAAGTATAATCTATACTCTTAATAACATGGTGTGGTCGTGTATTAAGTATAATCTATACTCTTAATAACATATCGTGGTCATGTATTAAGTATAATCTATACTCTTAATAACATGGTGTGGTCATGTATTCAGTATAATCTATACTCTTAATAACATATCGTGGTCATGTATTAAGTATAATCTATACTCTTAATAACATGGCGTGTTCGTGTATTAAGTATAATCTATACTCTTAATAACATGGCGAGGTCGTGTATTAAGAATAATCTATACTCTTAATAACATGGTGTGATCGTGTATTAAGTATAATCTATACTCTTAATAACATGGTGTGGGCATGTATTAAGTATAATCTATATTCTTAATAAAATGGTGTGGTCATGTATTAAGCATAATCTATACTCTTAATAACATGGTGTGGTCATGTATTAAGTATAATCTATACTCTTAATAACATGGTGTGGTCTTGTATAAAGTATAATCTATACTTTTAATAACATGGTGTGGTCGTGTATTAAGTATAATCTATACTCTTAATAACATGGTGTGGTCATGTATTAAGTATAATCTATACTCTTAATAACATGGTGTGGGCATGTATTAGGTATAATCTATACTCTTAATAACATGGTGTGGTCATGTATTAAGTATAATCTATACTCTTAATAACATATCGTGGTCATGTATTAAGTATAATCTATACTCTTAATAACATGGTGTGGTCATGTATTAAGAATAATCTATACTCTTAATAACATATTGTGGTCATGTATTAAGTATAATCTATACTCTTAATAACATGGTGTGGTCATGTATTCAGTATAATTTATACTCTTAATAACATATCGTGGTCATGTATTAAGTATAATCTATACTCTTAATAACATATCGTGGTCATGTATTAAGTATAATCTATACTCTTAATAACATGGTGTGGTCATGTATTCAGTATAATCTATATTCTTAATAAAATGGTGTGGTCGTGTATTAAGTATAATCTATACTCTTAATAACATGGTGTGGTCATGTATTAAGTATAATCTATACTCTTAATAACATGGTGTGGTCATGTATTAAGTATAATCTATACTCTTAATAACATGGTGTGGTCATGTAATCAGTATAATCTATACTCTTAATAACATGGTGTGGTCGTGTATTAAGTATAATCTATACTCTTAATAGCATGGTGTGGTCGTGTATTCAGTATAATCTATTCTCTTAATAACATGGTGTGGTCGTGTATTAAGTATAATCTATACTCTTAATAACATGGTGTGGTCATGTATTAAGTATAATCTATACTCTTAATAACATGGTGTGGTCTTGTATTAAGTATAATCTATACTCTTAATAACATGGTGTGGTCTTGTATTAAGTATAATCTATACTCTTAATAACATGGTGTGGTCTTGTATTAAGTATAATCTATACTCTTAATACCATGGTATGGTCGTGTATTAAGTATAATCTATACTCTTAATAACATGGTGTGGTCATGTATTAAGTATAATCTATATTCTTAATAACATGGTGTGGTCTTGTATTAAGTACAATCTATACTCTTAATAACATGGTGTGTTCATGTATTAAGTATAATCTATACTCTTAATAACATGGTGTGGTCTTGTATTAAGTATAATCTATACTCTTAATACCATGGTATGGTCGTGTATTAAGTATAATCTATACTCTTAATAACATGGTGTGGTCATGTATTAAGTATAATCTATATTCTTAATAACATGGTGTGGTCTTGTATTAAGTACAATCTATACTCTTAATAACATGGTGTGTTCATGTATTAAGTATAATCTATACTCTTAATAACATGGTGTGGTCTTGTATTAAGTATAATCTATACTCTAAATAACATGGTGTGGTCGTGTATTAGGTATAATCTATATTCTTAATAATATGGTGTGATCTTGTATTAAGTATAATCTATACTCTTAATAAAATAGTGTGGTCATGTATCAAGTATAATCTATACTCTTAATAACATGGTGTGGTCATGTATTAAGAATAATCTATACTCTTAATAACATGGTGTGGTCTTGTATTAAGTATAATCTATACTCTTAATAACATTGTGTGGTCTTGTATTAAGTACAATCTATACTCTTAATAACATGGTGTGGTCATGTATTAAGTATAATCTATACTCTTAATAACATGGTGTGGTCGTGTATTAAGTATAATCTATACTCTTAATAACATGGCGTGGTCGTGTATTAAGTATAATCTATACTCTTAATAACATGGTGTGGTCATGTATTAAGTATAATCTATACTCTTAATAACATGGCGTGGTCGTGTATTAAGTATAATCTATACTCTTAATAACATGGTGTGGTCGTGTATTAAGAATAATCTATACTCTTAATAACATGGTGTGGTCGTGTATTAAGTATAATCTATACTCTTAATAACATGGTGTGGGCATGTATTAAGTATAATCTATACTCTTAATAACATGGTGTGGTCGTGTATTAAGTATAATCTATATTCTTAATAACATGGCGTGGTCGTGTATTAAGTATAATCTATTCTCTTAATCACCTGGTGTGGTCGTGTATTAAGTATAATCTATACTCTTAATAACATGGTGTGGGCATGTATTAAGTATAATCTATACTCTTAATAACATGGTGTGGTCATGTATAAAGTATAATCTATACTCTTAATAACATGGTGTTGTCATGTATTAAGTATAATCTATACTCTTAATAACATGGTGTGGTCGTGTATTAAGTATAATCTATACTCTTAATAACATATCGTGGTCATGTATTAAGTATAATCTATACTCTTAATAACATGGTGTGGTCATGTATTCAGTATAATCTATACTCTTAATAACATATCGTGGTCATGTATTAAGTATAATCTATACTCTTAATAACATGGCGTGTTCGTGTATTAAGTATAATCTATACTCTTAATAACATGGCGAGGTCGTGTATTAAGTATAATCTATACTCTTAATAACATGGTGTGATCGTGTATTAAGTATAATCTATACTCTTAATAACATGGTGTGGGCATGTATTAAGTATAATCTATATTCTTAATAAAATGGTGTGGTCATGTATTAAGCATAATCTATACTCTTAATAACATGGTGTGGTCATGTATTAAGTATAATCTATACTCTTAATAACATGGTGTGGTCTTGTATAAAGTATAATCTATACTTTTAATAACATGGTGTGGTCGTGTATTAAGTATAATCTATACTCTTAATAACATGGTGTGGTCATGTATTAAGTATAATCTATACTCTTAATAACATGGTGTGGGCATGTATTAAGTATAATCTATACTCTTAATAACATGGTGTGGTCATGTATTAAGTATAATCTATACTCTTAATAACATATCGTGGTCATGTATTAAGTATAATCTATACTCTTAATAACATGGTGTGGTCATGTATTAAGAATAATCTATACTCTTAATAACATATTGTGGTCATGTATTAAGTATAATCTATACTCTTAATAACATGGTGTGGTCATGTATTCAGAATAATTTATACTCTTAATAACATATCGTGGTCATGTATTAAGTATAATCTATACTCTTAATAACATATCGTGGTCATGTATTAAGTATAATCTATACTCTTAATAACATGGTGTGGTCATGTATTCAGTATAATCTATATTCTTAATAAAATGGTGTGGTCGTGTATTAAGTATAATCTATACTCTTAATAACATGGTGTGGTCATGTATTAAGTATAATCTATACTCTTAATAACATGGTGTGGTCATGTATTAAGTATAATCTATACTCTTAATAACATGGTGTGGTCATGTAATCAGTATAATCTATACTCTTAATAACATGGTGTGGTCGTGTATTAAGTATAATCTATACTCTTAATAGCATGGTGTGGTCATGTATTCAGTATAATCTATTCTCTTAATAACATGGTGTGGTCGTGTATTAAGTATAATCTATACTCTTAATAACATGGTGTGGTCATGTATTAAGTATAATCTATACTCTTAATAACATGGCGTGTTCGTGTATTAAGTATAATCTATACTCTTAATAACATGGTGTGGTCGTGTATTAAGTATAATCTATACTCTTAATAACATGGTGTGGTCTTGTATTAAGTATAATCTATACTCTTAATACCATGGTATGGTCGTGTATTAAGTATAATCTATACTCTTAATAATATGGTATGATCTTGTATTAAGTATAATCTATACTCTTAATAAAATAGTGTGGTCATGTATCAAGTATAATCTATACTCTTAATAACATGGTGTGGTCATGTATTAAGAATAATCCATACTCTTAATAACATGGTGTGGTCTTGTATTAAGTATAATCTATACTCTTAATAACATGGTGTGGTCTTGTATTAAGTACAATCTATACTCTTAATAACATGGTGTGGTCATGTATTAAGTATAATCTATACTCTTAATAACATGGTGTGGTCGTGTATTAAGTATAATCTATACTCTTAATAACATGGCGTGGTCGTGTATTAAGTATAATCTATACTCTTAATAACATGGTGTGGTCGTGTATTAGGTATAATCTATACTCTTAATAACATGGTGTGGTCATGTATTAAGTATAATCTATACTCTTAATAACATGGAGTGGTCATGTATTAAGTATAATCTATACTCTTAATAACATGGTGTGGTCGTGTATTAAGTATAATCTATACTCTTAATAACATATCGTGGTCATGTATTAAGTATAATCTATACTCTTAATAACATGGTGTGGTCATGTATTAAGAATAATCTATACTCTTAATAACATATTGTGGTCATGTATTAAGTATAATCTATACTCTTAATAACATGGTGTGGTCATGTATTCAGTATAATTTATACTCTTAATAACATATCGTGGTCATGTATTAAGTATAATCTATACTCTTAATAACATATCGTGGTCATGTATTAAGTATAATCTATACTCTTAATAACATGGTGTGGTCATGTATTCAGTATAATCTATATTCTTAATAAAATGGTGTGGTCGTGTATTAAGTATAATCTATACTCTTAATAACATGGTGTGGTCATGTATTAAGTATAATCTATACTCTTAATAACATGGTGTGGTCATGTATTAAGTATAATCTATACTCTTAATAACATGGTGTGGTCATGTAATCAGTATAATCTATACTCTTAATAACATGGTGTGGTCGTGTATTAAGTATAATCTATACTCTTAATAGCATGGTGTGGTCATGTATTCAGTATAATCTATTCTCTTAATAACATGGTGTGGTCGTGTATTAAGTATAATCTATACTCTTAATAACATGGTGTGGTCATGTATTAAGTATAATCTATACTCTTAATAACATGGCGTGTTCGTGTATTAAGTATAATCTATACTCTTAATAACATGGTGTGGTCGTGTATTAAGTATAATCTATACTCTTAATAACATGGTGTGGTCTTGTATTAAGTATAATCTATACTCTTAATACCATGGTATGGTCGTGTATTAAGTATAATCTATACTCTTAATAACATGGTGTGGTCATGTATTAAGTATAATCTATATTCTTAATAACATGGTGTGGTCTTGTATTAAGTACAATCTATACTCTTAATAACATGGTGTGTTCATGTATTAAGTATAATCTATACTCTTAATAACATGGTGTGGTCTTGTATTAAGTATAATCTATACTCTAAATAACATGGTGTGGTCGTGTATTAGGTATAATCTATATTCTTAATAATATGGTGTGATCTTGTATTAAGTATAATCTATACTCTTAATAAAATAGTGTGGTCATATATCAAGTATAATCTATACTCTTAATAATATGGTGTGGTCATGTATTAAGAATAATCCATACTCTTAATAACATGGTGTGGTCTTGTATTAAGTATAATCTATACTCTTAATAACATGGTGTGGTCTTGTATTAAGTACAATCTATACTCTTAATAACATGGTGTGGTCATGTATTAAGTATAATCTATACTCTTAATAACATGGTGTGGTCGTGTATTAAGTATAATCTATACTCTTAATAACATGGCGTGGTCGTGTATTAAGTATAATCTATACTCTTAATAACATGGTGTGGTCATGTATTAAGTATAATCTATACTCTTAATAACATGGCGTGGTCGTGTATTAAGTATAATCTATACTCTTAATAACATGGTGTGGTCGTGTATTAAGAATAATCTATACTCTTAATAACATGGTGTGGTCGTGTATTAAGTATAATCTATACTCTTAATAACATGGTGTGGGCATGTATTAAGTATAATCTATACTCTTAATAACATGGTGTGGTCGTGTATTAAGTATAATCTATATTCTTAATAACATGGCGTGGTCGTGTATTAAGTATAATCTATACTCTTAATCACCTGGTGTGGTCGTGTATTAAGTATAATCTATACTCTTAATAACATGGTGTGGGCATGTATTAAGTATAATCTATACTCTTAATAACATGATGTGGTCATGTGTTAAGTATAATCTATACTCTTAATAACATGGTGTTGTCATGTATTAAGTATAATCTATACTCTTAATAACATGGTGTGGTCGTGTATTAAGTATAATCTATACTCTTAATAACATATCGTGGTCATGTATTAAGTATAATCTATACTCTTAATAACATGGTGTGGTCATGTATTCAGTATAATCTATACTCTTAATAACATATCGTGGTCATGTATTAAGTATAATCTATACTCTTAATAACATGGCGTGTTCGTGTATTAAGTATAATCTATACTCTTAATAACATGGCGAGGTCGTGTATTAAGTATAATCTATACTCTTAATAACATGGTGTGATCGTGTATTAAGTATAATCTATACTCTTAATAACATGGTGTGGGCATGTATTAAGTATAATCTATATTCTTAATAAAATGGTGTGGTCATGTATTAAGCATAATCTATACTCTTAATAACATGGTGTGGTCATGTATTAAGTATAATCTATACTCTTAATAACATGGTGTGGTCTTGTATAAAGTATAATCTATTCTTTTAATAACATGGTGTGGTCGTGTATTAAGTATAATCTATACTCTTAATAACATGGTGTGGTCATGTATTAAGTATAATCTATACTCTTAATAACATGGTGTGGGCATGTATTAAGTATAATCTATACTCTTAATAACATGGTGTGGTCATGTATTAAGTATAATCTATACTCTTAATAACATATCGTGGTCATGTATTAAGCATAATCTATACTCTTAATAACATGGTGTGGTCATGTATTAAGAATAATCTATACTCTTAATAACATATTGTGGTCATGTATTAAGTATAATCTATACTCTTAATAACATGGTGTGGTCATGTATTCAGAATAATTTATACTCTTAATAACATATCGTGGTCATGTATTAAGTATAATCTATACTCTTAATAACATATCGTGGTCATGTATTAAGTATAATCTATACTCTTAATAACATGGTGTGGTCATGTATTCAGTATAATCTATATTCTTAATAAAATGGTGTGGTCGTGTATTAAGTATAATCTATACTCTTAATAACATGGTGTGGTCATGTATTAAGAATAATCTATACTCTTAATAACATATTGTGGTCATGTATTAAGTATAATCTATACTCTTAATAACATGGTGTGGTCATGTATTCAGAATAATTTATACTCTTAATAACATATCGTGGTCATGTATTAAGTATAATCTATACTCTTAATAACATATCGTGGTCATGTATTAAGTATAATCTATACTCTTAATAACATGGTGTGGTCATGTATTCAGTATAATCTATATTCTTAATAAAATGGTGTGGTCGTGTATTAAGTATAATCTATACTCTTAATAACATGGTGTGGTCATGTAATCAGTATAATCTATACTCTTAATAACATGGTGTGGTCGTGTATTAAGTATAATCTATACTCTTAATAGCATGGTGTGGTCATGTATTCAGTATAATCTATTCTCTTAATAACATGGTGTGGTCGTGTATTAAGTATAATCTATACTCTTAATAACATGGTGTGGTCATGTATTAAGTATAATCTATACTCTTAATAACATGGCGTGTTCGTGTATTAAGTATAATCTATACTCTTAATAACATGGTGTGGTCGTGTATTAAGTATAATCTATACTCTTAATAACATGGTGTGGTCTTGTATTAAGTATAATCTATACTCTTAATACCATGGTATGGTCGTGTATTAAGTATAATCTATACTCTTAATAACATGGTGTGGTCATGTATTAAGTATAATCTATATTCTTAATAACATGGTGTGGTCTTGTATTAAGTACAATCTATACTCTTAATAACATGGTGTGTTCATGTATTAAGTATAATCTATACTCTTAATAACATGGTGTGGTCTTGTATTAAGTATAATCTATACTCTAAATAACATGGTGTGGTCGTGTATTAGGTATAATCTATATTCTTAATAATATGGTGTGATCTTGTATTAAGTATAATCTATACTCTTAATAAAATAGTGTGGTCATGTATCAAGTATAATCTATACTCTTAATAACATGGTGTGGTCATGTATTAAGAATAATCCATACTCTTAATAACATGGTGTGGTCTTGTATTAAGTATAATCTATACTCTTAATAACATGGTGTGGTCTTGTATTAAGTACAATCTATACTCTTAATAACATGGTGTGGTCATGTATTAAGTATAATCTATACTCTTAATAACATGGTGTGGTCGTGTATTAAGTATAATCTATACTCTTAATAACATGGCGTGGTCGTGTATTAAGTATAATCTATACTCTTAATAACATGGTGTGGTCGTGTATTAAGTATAATATATACTCTTAATAACATGGTGTGGTCTGGTATTAAGTACAATCTATACTCTTAATAACATGGTGTGGTCATGTATTAAGTATAATCTATACTCTTAATAACATGGTGTGGTCGTGTATTAAGTATAATTTATACTCTTAATAGCATGGTGTGGTCATGTATTCAGTATAATCTATACTCTTAATAACATGGTGTGGTCGTGTATTAAGTATAATCTATACTCTTAATAACATGGTGTGGTCATGTATTAAGTATAATCTATACTCTTAATAACATGGCGTGGTCGTGTATTAAGTAAAATATATACTCTTAATAACATGGTGTGGTCGTGTATTAAGAATAATCTATACTCTTAATAACATGGTGTGGTCGTGTATTAAGTATAATCTATACTCTTAATAACATGGTGTGGGCATGTATTAAGTATAATCTATACTCTTAATAACATGGTGTGGTCGTGTATTAAGTATAATCTATACTCTTAATAACATGGCGTGGTCGTGTATTAAGTATAATCTATACTCTTAATCACATGGTGTGGTCGTGTATTAAGTATAATCTATACTCTTAATAACATGGTGTGGTCATGTATTCAGTATAATCTATACTCTTAATAACATATCGTGGTCATGTATTAAGTATAATCTATACTCTTAATAACATGGCGTGTTCGTGTATTAAGTATAATCTATACTCTTAATTACATGGCGTGGTCGTGTATTAAGTATAATCTATACTCTTAATAACATGGTGTGGTCGTGTATTAAGTATAATCTATACTCTTAATAACATGGTGTGGGCATGTATTAAGTATAATCTATATTCTTAATAAAATGGTGTGGTCATGTATTAAGTATAATCTATACTCTTAATAACATGGTGTGGTCATGTATTAAGTATAATCTATACTCTTAATAACATGGTGTGGTCTTGTATAAAGTATAATCTATACTTTTAATAACATGGTGTGGTCGTGTATTAAGTATAATCTATACTCTTAATAACATGGTGTGATCATGTATTAAGTATAATCTATACTCTTAATAACATGGTGTGGGCATGTATTAAGTATAATCTATACTCTTAATAACATGGTGTGGTCATGTATTAAGTATAATCTATACTCTTAATAACATATCGTGGTCATGTATTAAGTATAATCTATACTCTTAATAACATGGTGTGGTCATGTATTAAGTATAATCTATACTCTTAATAACATGGTGTGGTCTTGTATTAAGTATAATCTATACTCTTAATAACATGGTGGGGTCATGTATTAAGAATAATCTATACTCTTAATAACATATTGTGGTCATGTATTAAGTATAATCTATACTCTTAATAACATGGTGTGGTCATGTATTCAGTATAATTCATACTCTTAATAACATATCGTGGTCATGTATTAAGTATAATCTATACTCTTAATAACATATCGTGGTCATGTATTCAGTACAATCTATACTCTTAATAACATGGTGTGGTCATGTATTAAGTATAATCTATACTCTTAATAACATGGTGTGGTCGTGTATTAAGTATAATCTATACTCTTAATAGCATGGTGTGGTCATGTATTCAGTATAATCTATACTCTTAATAACATGGTGTGGTCGTGTATTAAGTATAATCTATACTCTTAATAACATGGTGTGGTCATGTATTAAGTATAATCTATACTCTTAATAACATGGCGTGGTCGTGTATTAAGTATAATCTATACTCTTAATAACATGGTGTGGTCGTGTATTAAGAATAATCTATACTCTTAATAACATGGTGTGGTCGTGTATTAAGTATAATCTATACTCTTAATAACATGGTGTGGGCATGTATTAAGTATAATCTATACTCTTAATAACATGGTGTGGTCGTGTATTAAGTATAATCTATACTCTTAATAACATGGCGTGGTCGTGTATTAAGTATAATCTATGCTCTTAATCACATGGTGTGGTCGTGTATTAAGTATAATCTATACTCTTAATAACATGGTGTGGGCATGTATTAAGTATAATCTATACTCTTAATAACATGGTGTGGTCGTGTATAAAGTATAATCTATACTCTTAATAACATGGTGTGGTCATGTATTAAGTATAATCTATACTCTTAATAACATGGTGTGGTCGTGTATTAAGTATAATCTATACTCTTAATAACATATCGTGGTCATGTATTAAGTATAATCTATACTCTTAATAACATGGTGTGGTCATGTATTCAGTATAATCTATACTCTTAATAACATATCGTGGTCATGTATTAAGTATAATCTATACTCTTAATAACATGGCGTGTTCGTGTATTAAGTATAATCTATACTCTTAATAACATGGCGTGGTCGTGTATTAAGTATAATCTATACTCTTAATAACATGGTGTGGTCGTGTATTAAGTATAATCTATACTCTTAATAACATGGTGTGGGCATGTATTAAGTATAATCTATATTCTTAATAAAATGGTGTGGTCATGTATTAAGCATAATCTATACTCTTAATAACATGGTGTGGTCATGTATTAAGTATAATCTATACTCTTAATAACATGGTGTGGTCTTGTATAAAGTATAATCTATACTTTTAATAAAATGGTGTGGTCGTGTATTAAGTATAATCTATACTCTTAATAACATGGTGTGGTCATGTATTAAGTATAATTTATACTCTTAATAACATGGTGTGGGCATGTATTAAGTATAATCTATACTCTTAATAACATGGTGTGGTCATGTATTAAGTATAATCTATACTCTTAATAACATATCGTGGTCATGTATTAAGTATAATCTATTCTCTAAATAACATGGTGTGGTCATGTATTAAGTATAATCTATACTCTTAATAACTTGGTGTGGTCTTGTATTAAGTATAATCTATACTCTTAATAACATATTGTGGTCATGTATTAAGTATAATCTATACTCTTAATAACATGGTGTGGTCATGTATTCAGTATAATTTATACTCTTAATAACATATCGTGGTCATGTATTAAGTATAATCTATACTCTTAATAACATATCGTGGTCATGTATTCAGTATAATCTATACTCTTAATAACATGGTGTGGTCATGTATTCAGTATAATCTATACTCTTAATAAAATGGTGTGGTCGTGTATTAAGTATAATCTATACTCTTAATAACATGGTGTGGTCATGTAATAAGTATAATCTATACTCTTAATAACATGGTGTGGTCATGTATTAAGTATAATCTATACTCTTAATAACATGGTTTGGTCTTGTATTAAGTATAATCTATACTTTTAATAACATGGTGTGGTCGTGTATTAAGTATAATCTATACTCTTAATAACATGGTGTGGTCATGTATTAAGTATAATCTATACTCTTAATAACATGGTGTGGTCATGTATTCAGTATAATCTATTCTCTTAATAACATGGTGTGGTCGTGTATTAAGTATAATCTATACTCTTAATAACATGGTGTGGTCATGTATTAAGTATAATCTATAATCTTAATAACATGGCGTGTTCGTGTATTAAGTATAATCTATACTCTTAATAACATGGTGTGGTCATGTATTAAGTATAATCTATAATCTTAATAACATGGCGTGTTCGTGTATTAAGTATAATCTATACTCTTAATAACATGGTGTGGTCTTGTATTAAGTATAATCTATACTCTTAATACCATGGTATGGTCGTGTATTAAGTATAATCTATGCTCTTAATAACATGGTGTGGTCGTGTATTAGGTATAATCTATATTCTTAATAATATGGTGTGATCTTGTATTAAGTATAATCTATACTCTTAATAAAATAGTGTGGTCATGTATCAAGTATAATCTATACTCTTAATAACATGGTGTGGTCTTGTATTAAGTATAATCTATACTCTTAATAACATGGTGTGGTCATGTATTAAGAATAATCCATACTCTTAATAACATGGTGTGGTCTTGTATTAAGTATAATCTATACTCTTAATAACATGGTGTGGTCTTGTATTAAGTACAATCTATACTCTTAATAACATGGTGTGGTCATGTATTAAGTATAATCTATACTCTTAATAACATGGTGTGGTCGTATATTAAGTATAATCTATACTCTTAATAACATGGCGTGGTCGTGTATTAAGTATAATCTATACTCTTAATAACATGGTGTGGTCGTGTATTAAGTATAATATATACTCTTAATAACATGGTGTGGTCTGGTATTAAGTGCAATCTATACTCTTAATAACATGGTGTGGTCATGTATTAAGTATAATCTATACTCTTAATAACATGGTGTGGTCGTGTATTAAGTATAATTTATACTCTTAATAGCATGGTGTGGTCATGTATTCAGTATAATCTATACTCTTAATAACATGGTGTGGTCGTGTATTAAATATAATCTATACTCTTAATAACATGGTGTGGTCATGTATTAAGTATAATCTATACTCTTAATAACATGGCGTGGTCGTGTATTAAGTATAATATATACTCTTAATAACATGGTGTGGTCGTGTATTAAGAATAATCTATACTCTTAATAACATGGTGTGGTCGTGTATTAAGTATAATCTATACTCTTAATAACATGGTGTGGGCATGTATTAAGTATAATCTATACTCTTAATAACATGGTGTGGTCGTGTATTAAGTATAATCTATACTCTTAATAACATGGCGTGGTCGTGTATTAAGTATAATCTATACTCTTAATCACATGGTGTGGTCGTGTATTAAGTATAATCTATACTCTTAATAACATGGTGTGGTCATGTATTCAGTATAATCTATACTCTTAATAACATATCGTGGTCATGTATTAAGTATAATCTATACTCTTAATAACATGGCGTGTTCGTGTATTAAGTATAATCTATTCTCTTAATAACATGGCGTGGTCGTGTATTAAGTATAATCTATACTCTTAATAACATGGTGTGGTCGTGTATTAAGTATAATCTATACTCTTAATAACATGGTGTGGGCATGTATTAAGTATAATCTATATTCTTAATAAAATGGTGTGGTCATGTATTAAGGATAATCTATACTCTTAATAATATGGTGTGGTCATGTATTAAGTATAATCTATACTCTTAATAACATGGTGTGGTCTTGTATAAAGTATAATCTATACTTTTAATAACATGGTGTGGTCGTGTATTAAGTATAATCTATACTCTTAATAACATGGTGTGATCATGTATTAAGTATAATCTATACTCTTAATAACATGGTGTGGGCATGTATTAAGTATAATCTATACTCTTAATAACATGGTGTGGTCATGTATTAAGTATAATCTATACTCTTAATAACATATCGTGGTCATGTATTAAGTATAATCTATACTCTTAATAACATGGTGTTGTCATGTATTAAGTATAATCTATACTCTTAATAACATGGTGTGGTCTTGTATTAAGTATAATCTATACTCTTAATAACATGGTGGGGTCATGTATTAAGAATAATCTATACTCTTAATAACATATTGTGGTCATGTATTAAGTATAATCTATACTCTTAATAACATGGTGTGGTCATGTATTCAGTATAATTTATACTCTTAATAACATATCGTGGTCATGTATTAAGTATAATCTATACTCTTAATAACATATCGTGGTCATGTATTCAGTACAATCTATACTCTTAATAACATGGTGTGGTCATGTATTAAGCATAATCTATACTCTTAATAACATGGTGTGGTCGTGTATTAAGTATAATCTATACTCTTAATAGCATGGTGGGGTCATGTATTCAGTATAATCTATACTCTTAATAACATGGTGTGGTCGTGTATTAAGTATAATCTATACTCTTAATAACATGGTGTGGTCATGTATTAAGTATAATCTATACTCTTAATAACATGGCGTGGTCGTGTATTAAGTATAATCTATACTCTTAATAACATGGTGTGGTCGTGTATTAAGAATAATCTATACTCTTAATAACATGGTGTGGTCGTGTATTAAGTATAATCTATACTCTTAATAACATGGTGTGGGCATGTATTAAGTATAATCTATACTCTTAATAACATGGTGTGGTCGTGTATTAAGTATAATCTATACTCTTAATAACATGGCGTGGTCGTGTATTAAGCATAATCTATGCTCTTAATCACATGGTGTGGTCGTGTATTAAGTATAATCTATACTCTTAATAACATGGTGTGGGCATGTATTAAGTATAATCTATACTCTTAATAACATGGTGTGGTCGTGTATAAAGTATAATCTATACTCTTAATAACATGGTGTGGTCATGTATTAAGTATAATCTATACTCTTAATAACATGGTGTGGTCGTGTATTAAGTATAATCTATACTCTTAATAACATATCGTGGTCATGTATTAAGTATAATCTATACTCTTAATAACATGGTGTGGTCATGTATTCAGTATAATCTATACTCTTAATAACATATCGTGGTCATGTATTAAGTATAATCTATACTCTTAATAACATGGCGTGTTCGTGTATTAAGTATAATCTATACTCTTAATAACATGGCGTGGTCGTGTATTAAGTATAATCTATACTCTTAATAACATGGTGTGGTCGTGTATTAAGTATAATCTATACTCTTAATAACATGGTGTGGGCATGTATTAAGTATAATCTATATTCTTAATAAAATGGTGTGGTCATGTATTAAGCATAATCTATACTCTTAATAACATGGTGTGGTCATGTATTAAGTATAATCTATACTCTTAATAACATGGTGTGGTCTTGTATAAAGTATAATCTATACTTTTAATAAAATGGTGTGGTCGTGTATTAAGTATAATCTATACTCTTAATAACATGGTGTGGTCATGTATTAAGTATAATCTATACTCTTAATAACATGGTGTGGGCATGTATTAAGTATAATCTATACTCTTAATAACATGGTGTGGTCATGTATTAAGTATAATCTATACTCTTAATAACATATCGTGGTCATGTATTAAGTATAATCTATTCTCTTAATAACATGGTGTGGTCATGTATTAAGTATAATCTATACTCTTAATAACATGGTGTTGTCTTGTATTAAGTATAATCTATACTCTTAATAACATATTGTGGTCATGTATTAAGTATAATCTATACTCTTAATAACATGGTGTGGTCATGTATTCAGTATAATTTATACTCTTAATAACATATCGTGGTCATGTATTAAGTATAATCCATACTCTTAATAACATATCGTGGTCATGTATTCAGTATAATCTATACTCTTAATAACATGGTGTGGTCATGTATTCAGTATAATCTATACTCTTAATAAAATGGTGTGGTCGTGTATTAAGTATAATCTATACTCTTAATAACATGGTGTGGTCATGTATTAAGTATAATCTATACTCTTAATAACATGGTGTGGTCATGTATTAAGTATAATCTATACTCTTAATAACATGGTGTGGTCTTGTATTAAGTATAATCTATACTTTTAATAACATGGTGTGGTCGTGTATTAAGTATAATCTATACACTTAATAACATGGTGTGGTCATGTATTAAGTATAATCTATACTCTTAATAACATGGTGTGGTCATGTATTCAGTATAATCTATTCTCTTAATAACATGGTGTGGTCGTGTATTAAGTATAATCTATACTCTTAATAACATGGTGTGGTCATGTATTAAGTATAATCTATACTCTTAATAACATGGCGTGTTCGTGTATTAAGTATAATCTATACTCTTAATAACATGGTGTGGTCGTGTATTAAGTATAATCTATACTCTTAATAACATGGTGTGGTCTTGTATTAAGTATAATCTATACTCTTAATACCATGGTATGGTCGTGTATTAAGTATAATCTATACTCTTAATAACATGGTGTGGTCATGCATTAAGTATAATCTATATTCTTAATAACATGGTGTGGTCTTGTATTAAGTACAATCTATACTCTTAATAACATGGTGTGTTCATGTATTAAGTATAATCTATGCTCTTAATAACATGGTGTGGTCTTGTATTAAGTATAATCTATACTCTTAATAACATGGTGTGGTCGTGTATTAGGAATAATCTATATTCTTAATAATATGGTGTGATCTTGTATTAAGTATAATCTATACTCTTAATAAAATAGTGTGGTCATGTATCAAGTATAATCTATACTCTTAATAACATGGTGTGGTCTTGTATTAAGTATAATCTATACTCTTAATAACATGGTGTGGTCATGTATTAAGAATAATCCATACTCTTAATAACATGGTGTGGTCTTGTATTAAGTATAATCTATACTCTTAATAACATGGTGTGGTCTTGTATTAAGTACAATCTATACTCTTAATAACATGGTGTGGTCATGTATTAAGTATAATCTATACTCTTAATAACATGGTGTGGTCGTGTATTAAGTATAATCTATACTCTTAATAACATGGCGTGGTCGTGTATTAAGTATAATCTATACTCTTAATAACATGGTGTGGTCGTGTATTAAGTATAATATATACTCTTAATAACATGGTGTGGTCTGGTATTAAGTACAATCTATACTCTTAATAACATGGTGTGGTCATGTATTAAGTATAATCTATACTCTTAATAACATGGTGTGGTCGTGTATTAAGTATAATTTATACTCTTAATAGCATGGTGTGGTCATGTATTCAGTATAATCTATACTCTTAATAACATGGTGTGGTCGTGTATTAAGTATAATCTATACTCTTAATAACATGGTGTGGTCATGTATTAAGTATAATATATACTCTTAATAACATGGCGTGGTCGTGTATTAAGTATAATATATACTCTTAATAACATGGTGTGGTCGTGTATTAAGAATAATCTATACTCTTAATAACATGGTGTGGTCGTGTATTAAGTATAATCTATACTCTTAATAACATGGTGTGGGCATGTATTAAGTATAATCTATACTCTTAATAACATGGTGTGGTCGTGTATTAAGTATAATCTATACTCTTAATAACATGGCGTGGTCGTGTATTAAGTATAATCTATACTCTTAATCACATGGTGTGGTCGTGTATTAAGTATAATCTATACTCTTAATAACATGGTGTGGTCATGTATTCAGTATAATCTATACTCTTAATAACATATCGTGGTCATGTATTAAGTATAATCTATACTCTTAATAACATGGCGTGTTCGTGTATTAAGTATAATCTATACTCTTAATAACATAGTGTGGTCGTGTATTAAGTATAATCTATACTCTTAATAACATGGTGTGGGCATGTATTAAGTATAATCTATATTCTTAATAAAATGGTGTGGTCATGTATTAAGGATAATCTATACTCTTAATAACATGGTGTGGTCATGTATTAAGTATAATCTATACTCTTAATAACATGGTGTGGTCTTGTATAAAGTATAATCTATACTTTTAATAACATGGTGTGGTCGTGTAATAAGTATAATCTATACTCTTAATAACATGGTGTGATCATGTATTAAGTATAATCTATACTCTTAATAACATGGTGTGGGCATGTATTAAGTATAATCTATACTCTTAATAACATGGTGTGGTCATGTATTAAGTATAAACTATACTCTTAATAACATATCGTGGTCATGTATTAAGTATAATCTATACTCTTAATAACATGGTGTGGTCATGTATTAAGTATAATCTATACTCTTAATAACATGGTGTGGTCTTGTATTAAGTATAATCTATACTCTTAATAACATGGTGGGGTCATGTATTAAGAATAATCTATACTCTTAATAACATATTGTGGTCATGTATTAAGTATAATCTATACTCTTAATAACATGGTGTGGTCATGTATTCAGTATAATTTATACTCTTAATAACATATCGTGGTCATGTATTAAGTATAATCTATACTCTTTATAACATATCGTGGTCATGTATTCAGTACAATCTATACTCTTAATAACATGGTGTGGTCATGTATTAAGTATAATCTATACTCTTAATAACATGGTGTGGTCGTGTATTAAGTATAATCTATACTCTTAATAGCATGGTGTGGTCATGTATTCAGTATAATCTATACTCTTAATAACATGGTGTGGTCGTGTATTAAGTATAATCTATACTCTTAATAACATCGTGTGGTCATGTATTAAGTATAATCTATACTCTTAATAACATGGCGTGGTCGTGTATTAAGTATAATCTATACTCTTAATAACATGGTGTGGTCGTGTATTAAGAATAATCTATACTCTTAATAACATGGTGTGGTCGTGTATTAAGTATAATCTATACTCTTAATAACATGGTGTGGGCATGTATTAAGTATAATCTATACTCTTAATAACATGGTGTGGTCGTGTATTAAGTATAATCTATTCTCTTAATAACATGGCGTGGTCGTGTATTAAGTATAATCTATGCTCTTAATCACATGGTGTGGTCGTGTATTAAGTATAATCTATACTCTTAATAACATGGTGTGGGCATGTATTAAGTATAATCTATACTATTAATAACATGGTGTGGTCGTGTATAAAGTATAATCTATACTCTTAATAACATGGTGTGGTCATGTATTAAGTATAATCTATACTCTTAATAACATGGTGTGGTCGTGTATTAAGTATAATCTATACTCTTAATAACATATCGTGGTCATGTATTAAGTATAATCTATACTCTTAATAACATGGTGTGGTCATGTATTCAGTATAATCTATACTCTTAATAACATATCGTGGTCATGTATTAAGTATAATCTATACTCTTAATAACATGGCGTGTTCGTGTATTAAGTATAATCTATGCTCTTAATAACATGGCGTGGTCGTGTATTAAGTATAATCTATACTCTTAATAACATGGTGTGGTCGTGTATTAAGTATAATCTATACTCTTAATAACATGGTGTGGGCATGTATTAAGTATAATCTATATTCTTAATAAAATGGTGTGGTCATGTATTAAGCATAATCTATACTCTTAATAACATGGTGTGGTCATGTATTAAGTATAATCTATACTCTTAATAACATGGTGTGGTCTTGTATAAAGTATAATCTATACTTTTAATAAAATGGTGTGGTCGTGTATTAAGTATAATCTATACTCTTAATAACATATCGTGGTCATGTATTAAGTATAATCTATTCTCTTAATAACATGGTGTGGTCATGTATTAAGTATAATCTATACTCTTAATAACATGGTGTGGTCGTGTATTAAGTATAATTTATACTCTTAATAGCATGGTGTGGTCATGTATTCAGTATAATCTATACTCTTAATAACATGGTGTGGTCGTGTATTAAGTATAATCTATACTCTTAATAACATGGTGTGGTCATGTATTAAGTATAATATATACTCTTAATAACATGGCGTGGTCGTGTATTAAGTATAATATATACTCTTAATAACATGGTGTGGTCGTGTATTAAGAATAATCTATACTCTTAATAACATGGTGTGGTCGTGTATTAAGTATAATCTATACTCTTAATAACATGGTGTGGGCATGTATTAAGTATAATCTATACTCTTAATAACATGGTGTGGTCGTGTATTAAGTATAATCTATACTCTTAATAACATGGCGTGGTCGTGTATTAAGTATAATCTATACTCTTAATCACATGGTGTGGTCGTGTATTAAGTATAATCTATACTCTTAATAACATGGTGTGGTCATGTATTCAGTATAATCTATACTCTTAATAACATATCGTGGTCATGTATTAAGTATAATCTATACTCTTAATAACATGGCGTGTTCGTGTACTAAGTATAATCTATACTCTTAATAACATAGTGTGGTCGTGTATTAAGTATAATCTATACTCTTAATAACATGGTGTGGGCATGTATTAAGTATAATCTATATTCTTAATAAAATGGTGTGGTCATGTATTAAGGATAATCTATACTCTTAATAACATGGTGTGGTCATGTATTAAGTATAATCTATACTCTTAATAACATGGTGTGGTCTTGTATAAAGTATAATCTATACTTTTAATAACATGGTGTGGTCGTGTATTAAGTATAATCTATACTCTTAATAACATGGTGTGATCATGTATTAAGTATAATCTATACTCTTAATAACATGGTGTGGGCATGTATTAAGTATAATCTATACTCTTAATAACATGGTGTGGTCATGTATTAAGTATAATCTATACTCTTAATAACATATCGTGGTCATGTATTAAGTATAATATATACTCTTAATAACATGGTGTGGTCATGTATTAAGTATAATCTATACTCTTAATAACATGGTGTGGTCTTGTATTAAGTATAATCTATACTCTTAATAACATGGTGGGGTCATGTATTAAGAATAATCTATACTCTTAATAACATATTGTGGTCATGTATTAAGTATAATCTATACTCTTAATAACATGGTGTGGTCATGTATTCAGTATAATTTATACTCTTAATAACATATCGTGGTCATGTATTAAGTATAATCTATACTCTTTATAACATATCGTGGTCATGTATTCAGTACAATCTATACTCTTAATAACATGGTGTGGTCATGTATTAAGTATAATCTATACTCTTAATAACATGGTGTGGTCGTGTATTAAGTATAATCTATACTCTTAATAGCATGGTGTGGTCATGTATTCAGTATAATCTATACTCTTAATAACATGGTGTGGTCGTGTATTAAGTATAATCTATACTCTTAATAACATCGTGTGGTCATGTATTAAGTATAATCTATACTCTTAATAACATGGCGTGGTCGTGTATTAAGTATAATCTATACTCTTAATAACATGGTGTGGTCGTGTATTAAGAATAATCTATACTCTTAATAACATGGTGTGGTCGTGTATTAAGTATAATCTATACTCTTAATAACATGGTGTGGGCATGTATTAAGTATGATCTATACTCTTAATAACATGGTGTGGTCGTGTATTAAGTATAATCTATTCTCTTAATAACATGGCGTGGTCGTGTATTAAGAATAATCTATGCTCTTAATCACATGGTGTGGTCGTGTATTAAGTATAATCTATACTCTTAATAACATGGTGTGGGCATGTATTAAGTATAATCTATACTCTTAATAACATGGTGTGGTCGCGTATAAAGTATAATCTATACTCTTAATAACATGGTGTGGTCATGTATTAAGTATAATCTATACTCTTAATAACATGGTGTGGTCGTGTATTAAGTATAATCTATACTCTTAATAACATATCGTGGTCATGTATTAAGTATAATCTATACTCTTAATAACATGGTGTGGTCATGTATTCAGTATAATCTATACTCTTAATAACATATCGTGGTCATGTATTAAGTATAATCTATACTCTTAATAACATGGCGTGTTCGTGTATTAAGTATAATCTATGCTCTTAATAACATGGCGTGGTCGTGTATTAAGTATAATCTATACTCTTAATAACATGGTGTGGTCGTGTATTAAGTATAATCTATACTCTTAATAACATGGTGTGGGCATGTATTAAGTATAATCTATATTCTTAATAAAATGGTGTGGTCATGTATTAAGCATAATCTATACTCTTAATAACATGGTGTGGTCATGTATTAAGTATAATCTATACTCTTAATAACATGGTGTGGTCTTGTATAAAGTATAATCTATACTTTTAATAAAATGGTGTGGTCGTGTATTAAGTATAATCTATACTCTTAATAACATATCGTGGTCATGTATTAAGTATAATCTATTCTCTTAATAACATGGTGTGGTCATGTATTAAGTATAATCTATACTCTTAATAACATGGTGTGGTCTTGTATTAAGTATAATCTATACTCTTAATAACATGGTGTGGTCGTGTATTAAGTATAATCTATTCTCTTAATAACATGGCGTGGTCGTGTATTAAGTATAATCTATGCTCTTAATCACATGGTGTGGTCGTGTATTAAGTATAATCTATACTCTTAATAACATGGTGTGGGCATGTATTAAGTATAATCTATACTCTTAATAACATGGTGTGGTCGTGTATAAAGTATAATCTATACTCTTAATAACATGGTGTGGTCATGTATTAAGTATAATCTATACTCTTAATAACATGGTGTGGTCGTGTATTAAGTATAATCTATACTCTTAATAACATATCGTGGTCATGTATTAAGTATAATCTATACTCTTAATAACATGGTGTGGTCATGTATTCAGTATAATCTATACTCTTAATAACATATCGTGGTCATGTATTAAGTATAATCTATACTCTTAATAACATGGCGTGTTCGTGTATTAAGTATAATCTATGCTCTTAATAACATGGCGTGGTCATGTATTAAGTATAATCTATACTCTTAATAACATGGTGTGGTCTTGTATTAAGTATAATCTATACTCTTAATAACATGGTGGGGTCATGTATTAAGAATAATCTATACTCTTAATAACATATTGTGGTCATGTATTAAGTATAATCTATACTCTTAATAACATGGTGTGGTCATGTATTCAGTATAATTTATACTCTTAATAACATATCGTGGTCATGTATTAAGTATAATCTATACTCTTTATAACATATCGTGGTCATGTATTCAGTACAATCTATACTCTTAATAACATGGTGTGGTCATGTATTAAGTATAATCTATACTCTTAATAACATGGTGTGGTCGTGTATTAAGTATAATCTATACTCTTAATAGCATGGTGTGGTCATGTATTCAGTATAATCTATACTCTTAATAACATGGTGTGGTCGTGTATTAAGTATAATCTATACTCTTAATAACATCGTGTGGTCATGTATTAAGTATAATCTATACTCTTAATAACATGGCGTGGTCGTGTATTAAGTATAATCTATACTCTTAATAACATGGTGTGGTCGTGTATTAAGAATAATCTATACTCTTAATAACATGGTGTGGTCGTGTATTAAGTATAATCTATACTCTTAATAACATGGTGTGGGCATGTATTAAGTATAATCTATACTCTTAATAACATGGTGTGGTCGTGTATTAAGTATAATCTATTCTCTTAATAACATGGCGTGGTCGTGTATTAAGTATAATCTATGCTCTTAATCACATGGTGTGGTCGTGTATTAAGTATAATCTATACTCTTAATAACATGGTGTGGGCATGTATTAAGTATAATCTATACTATTAATAACATGGTGTGGTCGTGTATAAAGTATAATCTATACTCTTAATAACATGGTGTGGTCATGTATTAAGTATAATCTATACTCTTAATAACATGGTGTGGTCGTGTATTAAGTATAATCTATACTCTTAATAACATATCGTGGTCATGTATTAAGTATAATCTATACTCTTAATAACATGGTGTGGTCATGTATTCAGTATAATCTATACTCTTAATAACATATCGTGGTCATGTATTAAGTATAATCTATACTCTTAATAACATGGCGTGTTCGTGTATTAAGTATAATCTATGCTCTTAATAACATGGCGTGGTCGTGTATTAAGTATAATCTATACTCTTAATAACATGGTGTGGTCGTGTATTAAGTATAATCTATACTCTTAATAACATGGTGTGGGCATGTATTAAGTATAATCTATATTCTTAATAAAATGGTGTGGTCATGTATTAAGCATAATCTATACTCTTAATAACATGGTGTGGTCATGTATTAAGTATAATCTATACTCTTAATAACATGGTGTGGTCTTGTATAAAGTATAATCTATACTTTTAATAAAATGGTGTGGTCGTGTATTAAGTATAATCTATACTCTTAATAACATATCGTGGTCATGTATTAAGTATAATCTATTCTCTTAATAACATGGTGTGGTCATGTATTAAGTATAATCTATACTCTTAATAACATGGTGTGGTCGTGTATTAAGTATAATTTATACTCTTAATAGCATGGTGTGGTCATGTATTCAGTATAATCTATACTCTTAATAACATGGTGTGGTCGTGTATTAAGTATAATCTATACTCTTAATAACATGGTGTGGTCATGTATTAAGTATAATATATACTCTTAATAACATGGCGTGGTCGTGTATTAAGTATAATATATACTCTTAATAACATGGTGTGGTCGTGTATTAAGAATAATCTATACTCTTAATAACATGGTGTGGTCGTGTATTAAGTATAATCTATACTCTTAATAACATGGTGTGGGCATGTATTAAGTATAATCTATACTCTTAATAACATGGTGTGGTCGTGTATTAAGTATAATCTATACTCTTAATAACATGGCGTGGTCGTGTATTAAGTATAATCTATACTCTTAATCACATGGTGTGGTCGTGTATTAAGTATAATCTATACTCTTAATAACATGGTGTGGTCATGTATTCAGTATAATCTATACTCTTAATAACATATCGTGGTCATGTATTAAGTATAATCTATACTCTTAATAACATGGCGTGTTCGTGTACTAAGTATAATCTATACTCTTAATAACATAGTGTGGTCGTGTATTAAGTATAATCTATACTCTTAATAACATGGTGTGGGCATGTATTAAGTATAATCTATATTCTTAATAAAATGGTGTGGTCATGTATTAAGGATAATCTATACTCTTAATAACATGGTGTGGTCATGTATTAAGTATAATCTATACTCTTAATAACATGGTGTGGTCTTGTATAAAGTATAATCTATACTTTTAATAACATGGTGTGGTCGTGTATTAAGTATAATCTATACTCTTAATAACATGGTGTGATCATGTATTAAGTATAATCTATACTCTTAATAACATGGTGTGGGCATGTATTAAGTATAATCTATACTCTTAATAACATGGTGTGGTCATGTATTAAGTATAATCTATACTCTTAATAACATATCGTGGTCATGTATTAAGTATAATATATACTCTTAATAACATGGTGTGGTCATGTATTAAGTATAATCTATACTCTTAATAACATGGTGTGGTCTTGTATTAAGTATAATCTATACTCTTAATAACATGGTGGGGTCATGTATTAAGAATAATCTATACTCTTAATAACATATTGTGGTCATGTATTAAGTATAATCTATACTCTTAATAACATGGTGTGGTCATGTATTCAGTATAATTTATACTCTTAATAACATATCGTGGTCATGTATTAAGTATAATCTATACTCTTTATAACATATCGTGGTCATGTATTCAGTACAATCTATACTCTTAATAACATGGTGTGGTCATGTATTAAGTATAATCTATACTCTTAATAACATGGTGTGGTCGTGTATTAAGTATAATCTATACTCTTAATAGCATGGTGTGGTCATGTATTCAGTATAATCTATACTCTTAATAACATGGTGTGGTCGTGTATTAAGTATAATCTATACTCTTAATAACATCGTGTGGTCATGTATTAAGTATAATCTATACTCTTAATAACATGGCGTGGTCGTGTATTAAGTATAATCTATACTCTTAATAACATGGTGTGGTCGTGTATTAAGAATAATCTATACTCTTAATAACATGGTGTGGTCGTGTATTAAGTATAATCTATACTCTTAATAACATGGTGTGGGCATGTATTAAGTATGATCTATACTCTTAATAACATGGTGTGGTCGTGTATTAAGTATAATCTATTCTCTTAATAACATGGCGTGGTCGTGTATTAAGAATAATCTATGCTCTTAATCACATGGTGTGGTCGTGTATTAAGTATAATCTATACTCTTAATAACATGGTGTGGGCATGTATTAAGTATAATCTATACTCTTAATAACATGGTGTGGTCGCGTATAAAGTATAATCTATACTCTTAATAACATGGTGTGGTCATGTATTAAGTATAATCTATACTCTTAATAACATGGTGTGGTCGTGTATTAAGTATAATCTATACTCTTAATAACATATCGTGGTCATGTATTAAGTATAATCTATACTCTTAATAACATGGTGTGGTCATGTATTCAGTATAATCTATACTCTTAATAACATATCGTGGTCATGTATTAAGTATAATCTATACTCTTAATAACATGGCGTGTTCGTGTATTAAGTATAATCTATGCTCTTAATAACATGGCGTGGTCGTGTATTAAGTATAATCTATACTCTTAATAACATGGTGTGGTCGTGTATTAAGTATAATCTATACTCTTAATAACATGGTGTGGGCATGTATTAAGTATAATCTATATTCTTAATAAAATGGTGTGGTCATGTATTAAGCATAATCTATACTCTTAATAACATGGTGTGGTCATGTATTAAGTATAATCTATACTCTTAATAACATGGTGTGGTCTTGTATAAAGTATAATCTATACTTTTAATAAAATGGTG
The DNA here is from genome assembly GCA_963680875.1 of Bathymodiolus brooksi. Classification (NCBI taxonomy): domain Eukaryota; kingdom Metazoa; phylum Mollusca; class Bivalvia; order Mytilida; family Modiolidae; genus Bathymodiolus; species Bathymodiolus brooksi. The sequence continues at coordinate 6,982,016 of OY804590.1, read as the reverse complement.
TGGTCGTGTATTAAGTATAATCTATACTCTTAATAACATATCGTGGTCATGTATTAAGTATAATCTATTCTCTTAATAACATGGTGTGGTCATGTATTAAGTATAATCTATACTCTTAATAACATGGTGTGGTCTTGTATTAAGTATAATCTATACTCTTAATAACATGGTGTGGTCGTGTATTAAGTATAATCTATTCTCTTAATAACATGGCGTGGTCGTGTATTAAGTATAATCTATGCTCTTAATCACATGGTGTGGTCGTGTATTAAGTATAATCTATACTCTTAATAACATGGTGTGGGCATGTATTAAGTATAATCTATACTCTTAATAACATGGTGTGGTCGTGTATAAAGTATAATCTATACTCTTAATAACATGGTGTGGTCATGTATTAAGTATAATCTATACTCTTAATAACATGGTGTGGTCGTGTATTAAGTATAATCTATACTCTTAATAACATATCGTGGTCATGTATTAAGTATAATCTATACTCTTAATAACATGGTGTGGTCATGTATTCAGTATAATCTATACTCTTAATAACATATCGTGGTCATGTATTAAGTATAATCTATACTCTTAATAACATGGCGTGTTCGTGTATTAAGTATAATCTATGCTCTTAATAACATGGCGTGGTCGTGTATTAAGTATAATCTATACTCTTAATAACATGGTGTGGTCGTGTATTAAGTATAATCTATACTCTTAATAACATGGTGTGGGCATGTATTAAGTATAATCTATATTCTTAATAAAATAGTGTGGTCATGTATTAAGCATAATCTATACTCTTAATAACATGGTGTGGTCATGTATTAAGTATAATCTATACTCTTAATAACATGGTGTGGTCTTGTATAAAGTATAATCTATACTTTTAATAAAATGGTGTGGTCGTGTATTAAGTATAATCTATACTCTTAATAACATATCGTGGTCATGTATTAAGTATAATCTATTCTCTTAATAACATGGTGTGGTCATGTATTAAGTATAATCTATACTCTTAATAACATGGTGTGGTCTTGTATTAAGTATAATCTATACTCTTAATAACATGGTGTGGTCATGTATTAAGAATAATCTATACTCTTAATAACATATTGTGGTCATGTATTAAGTATAATCTATACTCTTAATAACATGGTGTGGTCATGTATTCAGTAAAATTTATACTCTTAATAACATATCGTGGTCATGTATTAAGTATAATCTATACTCTTAATAACATATTGTGGTCATGTATTCAGTATAATCTATACTCTTAATAACATGGTGTGGTTATGTATTCAGTATAATCTATACTCTTAATAAAATGGTGTGGTCGTGTATTAAGTATAATCTATACTCTTAATAACATGGTGTGGTCATGTATTAAGTATAATCTATACTCTTAATAACATGGCGTGGTCATGTATTAAGTATAATCTATACTCTTAATAACATGGTGTGGTCTTGTATTAAGTATAATCTATACTTTTAATAACATGGTGTGGTCGTGTATTAAGTATAATCTATACTCTTAATAACATGGTGTGGTCATGTATTAAGTATAATCTATACTCTTAATAACATGGTGTGGGCATGTATTAAGTATAATCTATACTCTTAATAACATGGTGTGGTCATGTATTAAGTATAATCTATACTCTTAATAACATGGTGTGGTCTTGTATTAAGTATAATCTATACTCTTAATAACATGGTGTGGTCATGTATTAAGAATAATCTATACTCTTAATAACATGGTGTGGTCTTGTATTAAGTATAATCTATACTCTTAATAACATGGTGTGGTCTTGTATTAAGTATAATCTATACTCTTAATAACATGGTGTGGTCATGTATTAAGAATAATCTATATTCTTAATAACATATTGTGGTCATGTATTAAGTATAATCTATACTCTTAATAACATGGTGTGGACATGTATTCAGTATAATCTATACTCTTAATAACATATCGTGGTCATGTATTAAGCATAATCTAAACTCTTAATAACATATCGTGGTCATGTATTAAGTATAATCTATACTCTTAATAACATGGTGTGGTCATGTATTCAGTATAATCTATACCCTTAATAAAATGGTGTGGTCGTGTATTAAGTATAATCTATACTCTTAATAACATGGTGTGGTCATGTATTAAGTATAATCTATACTCTTAATAAAATGATGTGGTCGTGTATTAAGCATAATCAATACTCTTAATAACATGGTGTGGTCGTGTATTAAGTATAATCTATACTCTTAATAGCATGGTGTGGTCATGTATTAAGTATAATCTATACTCTTAATAACATGGTGTGGTCTTGTATTAAGTATAATCTATACACTTAATAACATGGTGTGGTCTTGTATTAAGAATAATCTATACTCTTAATAAAATGGTGTGGTCGTGTATTAAGTATAATCTATACACTTAATAAAATGGTGTGGTCATGTATTAAGTATAATCTATACTCTTAATAATATGGTGTGGTCATGTATTAAGTATAATTTATACTCTTAATAACATGGTGTGGTCATGTATTAAGAATAATCTATACTCTTAATAGCATGGTATGGTCATGTATTAAGTATAATCTATACTCTTAATAACATGGCGTGGTCTTGTATTAAGTATAATCTATACTCTTAATAATATGGTGTGGTCATGTATTAAGTATAATTTATACTCTTAATAACATGGTGTGGTCATGTATTAAGAATAATCTATACTCTTAATAGCATGGTATGGTCATGTATTAAGTATAATCTATACTCTTAATAACATGGCGTGGTCTTGTATTAAGCATAATCTATACTCTTAATAAAATGGTGTGGTCGTGTATTAAGCATAATCTATACTCTTAATAACATGGTGTGGTCATGTATTAAGTGTAATCTATACTCTTAATAACATGGTGTGGTTTTGTATTAAGAATAATCTATACTCTTAATAAAATGGTGTGGTCGTGTATTAAGTATAATCTATTCTCTTAATAGCATGGTGTGGTCGTGTATTAAGTATAATCTATTCTCTTAATAACATGGCGTGGTCGTGTATTAAGTATAATCTATACTCTTAATAACATGGTGTGGTCGTGTATTAAGTATAATATATACTCTTAATAAAATGGTGTGGTCGTGTATTAAGTATAATCTATTCTCTTAATAGCATGGTGTGGTCGTGTATTAAGTATAATCTATACTCTTAATAACATGGTGTGGTCATGTATTAAGTATAATATATACTCTTAATAACATGGTGTGGTCTGGTATTAAGTACAATCTATACTCTTAATAACATGGTGTGGTCATGTATTAATTATAATCTATACTCTTAATAACATGGTGTGATCGTGTATTAAGTATAATCTATACTCTTAATAGCATGGTGTGGTCATGTATTCAGTATAATCTAAACTCTTAATAACATGGTCTGGTCGTGTATTAAGTATAATCTATACTCTTAATAACATGGTGTGGTCATGTATTAAGTATAATCTATACTCTTAATAACATGGTGTGGTCGTGTATTAAGTATAATCTATATTCTTAATAACATGGTGTGGTCGTGTATTAAGAATAATCTATACTCTTAATAACATGGTGTGGTCATGTATTAAGTATAATCTATACTCTTAATAACATGGTGTGGGCATGTATTAAGTATAATCTATACTCTTAATAACATGGTGTGGTCGTGTATTAAGTATAATCTATACTCTTAATAACATGGCGTGGTCGTGTATTAAGTATAATCTATACTCTTAATCACATGGTGTGGTCATGTATTAAGTATAATCTATACTCTTAATAACATGGTGTGGGCATGTATTAAGTATAATCTATACTCTTAATAACATGGTGTGGTCATGTATTAAGTATAATCTATACTCTTAATAACATGGTGTGGTCATGTATTAAGTATAATCTATACTCTTAATAACATGGTGTGGTCGTGTATTAAGTATAATCTATACTCTTAATAACATATCGTGGTCATGTATTAAGTATAATCTATACTCTTAATAACATGGTGTGGTCATGTATTCAGTATAATCTATACTCTTAATAACATATCGTGGTCATGTATTAAGTATAATCTATACTCTTAATAACATGGCGTGGTCGTGTAGTAAGTATAATCTATACTCTTAATAACATGGTGTGGTCGTGTATTAAGTATAATCTATACTCTTAATAACATAATGTGGGCATGTATTAAGTATAATCTATATTCTTAATAAAATGGTGTGGTCATGTATTAAGCATAATCTATACTCTTAATAACATGGTGTGGTCATGTATTAAGTATAATCTATACTCTTAATAACATGGTGTGGTCTTGTATAAAGTATAATCTATACTTTTAATAACATGGTGTGGTCGTGTATTAAGTATAATCTATACTCTTAATAACATGGTGTGGTCATGTATTAAGTATAATCTATACTCTTAATAACATGGTGTGGGCATGTATTAAGTATGATCTATACTCTTAATAACATGGTGTGGTAATGTATTAAGTATAATCTATACTCTTAATAACATATCGTGGTCATGTATTAAGTATAATCTATACTCTTAATAACATGGTGTGGTCATGTATTAAGTATAATCTATACTCTTAATAACATGGTGTGGTCTTGTATTAAGTATAATCTATACTCTTAATAACATGGTGTGGTCATGTATTAAGAATAATCTATACTCTTAATAACATATTGTGGTCATGTATTAAGTATAATCTATACTCTTAATAACATGGTGTGGTCATGTATTCAGTATAATATATACTCTTAATAACATATCGTGGTCATGTATTAAGAATAATCTATACTCTTAATAACATGGTGTGGTCATGTATTCAGTATAATCTATACTCTTAATAAAATGGTGTGGTCGTGTATTAAGTATAATCTATACTCTTAATAACATGGTGTGGTCATGTATTAAGTATAATCTATACTCTTAATAACATGGTGTGGTCTTGTATTAAGTATAATCTATACTTTTAATAACATGGTGTGGTCGTGTATTAAGTATAATCTATACTCTTAATAACATGGTGTGGTCATGTATTAAGTATAATCTATACTCTTAATAACATGGTGTCGGCATGTATTAAGTATAATCTATACTCTTAATAACATATCGTGGTCATGTATTAAGTATAATCTATACTCTTAATAACATGGTGTGATCATGTATTAAGTATAATCTATACTCTTAATAACATGGTGTGGTCTTGTATTAAGTATAATCTATACTCTTAATAACATGGTGTGGTCATGTATTAAGAATAATCTATACTCTTAATAACATATTGTGGTCATGTATTAAGTATAATCTATACTCTTAATAACATGGTGTGGTCATGTATTCAGTATAATCTATACTCTTAATAACATATCGTGGTCATGTATTAAGTATAATCTATACTCTTAATAACATGGCGTGGTCCTGTATTAAGCATAATCTATACTCTTAATAACATGGTGTGGTCGTGTATTAAGTATAATCTATACTCTTAATAACATAATGTGGGCATGTATTAAGTATAATCTATATTCTTAATAAAATGGTGTGGTCATGTATTAAGCATAATCTATACTCTTAATAACATGGTGTGGTCATGTATTAAGTATAATCTATACTCTTAATAACATGGTGTGGTCTTGTATAAAGTATAATCTATACTTTTAATAACATGGTGTGGTCGTGTATTAAGTATAATCTATACTCTTAATAACATGGTGTGGTCATGTATTAAGTATAATCTATACTCTTAATAACATGGTGTGGGCATGTATTAAGTATAATCTATACTCTTAATAACATGGTGTGGTCATGTATTAAGTATAATCTATACTCTTAATAACATATCGTGGTCATGTATTAAGTATAATCTATACTCTTAATAACATGGTGTGGTCATGTATTAAGTATAATCTATACTCTTAATAACATGGTGTGGTCTTGTATTAAGTATAATCTATACTCTTAATAACATGGTGTGGTCATGTATTCAGTATAATCTATACTCTTAATAACATATCGTGGTCATGTATTAAGTATAATCTATACTCTTAATAACATGGTGTGGTCATGTATTCAGTATAATCTATACTCTTAATAAAATGGTGTGGTCGTGTATTAAGTATAATCTATACTCTTAATAACATGGTGTGGTCATGTATTAAGTATAATCTATACTCTTAATAACATGGTGTGGTCATGTATTAAGTATAATCTATACTCTTAATAACATGGTGTGGTCTTGTATTAAGTATAATCTATACTTTTAATAACATGGTGTGGTCGTGTATTAAGTATAATCTATACTCTTAATAACATGGTGTGGTCATGTATTAAGTATAATCTATACTCTTAATAACATGGTGTCGGCATGTATTAAGTATAATCTATACTCTTAATAACATATCGTGGTCATGTATTAAGTATAATCTATTCTCTTAATAACATGGTGTGGTCATGTATTAAGTATAATCTATACTCTTAATAACATGGTGTGGTCTTGTATTAAGTATAATCTATACTCTTAATAACATGGTGTGGTCATGTATTAAGAATAATCTATACTCTTAATAACATATTGTGGTCATGTATTAAGTATAATCTATACTCTTAATAACATGGTGTGGTCATGTATTCAGTATAATCTATACTCTTAATAACATATCGTGGTCATGTATTAAGTATAATCTATACTCTTAATAACATGTCGTGGTCATGTATTAAGTATAATCTATACTCTTAATAACATGGTGTGGTCATGTATTCAGTATAATCTATACTCTTAATAAAATGGTGTGGTCGTGTATTAAGTATAATCTATACTCTTAATAACATGGTGTGGTCATGTATTAAGTATAATCTATACTCTTAATAAAATGATGTGGTCGTGTATTAAGTATAATCTATACTCTTAATAACATGGTGTGGTCATGTATTCAGTATAATCTATACTCTTAATAAAATGGTGTGGTCGTGTATTAAGTATAATCTAAACTCTTAATAACATGGTGTGGTCTTGTATTAAGTATAATCTATACTCTTAATAACATGGTGTGGTCTTGTATTAAGAATAATCTATACTCTTAATAAAATGGTGTGGTCATGTATTAAGTATAATCTATACTCTTAATAAAATGGTGTTGTCATGTAATAAGTATAATCTATACTCTTAATAACATGGTGTGGTCGTGTATTAAGTATAATTTATACTCTTAATAACATATCGTGGTCATGTATTAAGTATAATCTATACTCTTAATAACATGGTGTGGTCGTGTATTAAGTATAATCTATACTCTTAGTAAAATGGTGTGATCGTGTATTAAGTATAATCTATACTTTTAATAACATGGTGTGGTCATGTATTAAGTATAATTTATACTCTTAATAACATGGTGTGGACGTGTATTAAGTATAATCTATACTCTTAATAACATGGTGTTGTCATGTATTAAGTATAATCTATACTCTTAATAACATGGTGTGGTCATGTATTAAGTATAATTTATACTCTTAATAACATGGTGTGGTCTTGTATTAAGTATAATCTATACTCTTAATAACATGGTGTGGTCTTGTATTAAGTATAATCTATGCTCTTAATAAAATGGTGTGGTCATGTATTAAGTATAATTTATACTCTTAATAACATGGTGTGGTCATGTATTAAGTATAATCTATACTCTTAAAAACATAGCGTGGTCATGTATTAAGTATAATTTATACTCTTAATAACATGGTGTGGTCATGTATTAAGTATAATTTATACTCTTAATAACATGGTGTGGTCATGTATTAAGTATAATTTATACTCTTAATAACATGGTGTTGTCGTGTATTAAGTATAATCTATACTCTTAATAACATGGTGTGGTCGTGTATTAAGTATAATCTATACTCTTAATAACATGGTGTGGTCATGTATTAAGTATAATTTATACTCTTAATAACATGGTGTGGTCATGTATTAAGTATAATGTATACTCTTAATAACATGGCGTGGTCATGTATTAAGTATAATTTATACTCTTAATAACATGGTGTGGTCATGTATTCAGTATAATTTATACTCTTAATAACATGGTGTGGTCATGTATTAAGTATAATCTATACTCTTAATAACATGGTGTGGTCGTGTATTAAGTATAATTTATACTCTTAATAACATGGTGTGGTCGTGTATTAAGTATAATCTATACTCTTAATAACATGGTGTGGTCATGTAATAAGTATAATCTATACTCTTAATAACATGGTGTGGTCGTGTATTAAGTATAATCTATGCTCTTAATAACATGGCGTTGTCGTGTATTAAGTATAATCTATACTCTTAATAACATGGTGTGGTCGTGTATTAAGTATATTCTATACTCTTAATAACATGGTGTGGTCGTGTATTAAGTATAATTTATACTCTTAATAACATGGTGTGGTCATGTATTAAGTATAATATATACTCTTAATAACATGGTGTGGTCGTGTATTAAGTATAATCTATACTCTTAATAACATGGTGTGGTCATGTATTATGTATAATTTATACTCTTAATAACATGGTGTGGTCATGTATTAAGAATAATCTATACTCTTAATAACATATTGTGGTCATGTATTAAGTATAATCTATACTCTTAATAACATGGTGTGGTCATGTATTCAGTAAAATTTATACTCTTAATAACATATCGTGGTCATGTATTAAGTATAATCTATACTCTTAATAACATATCGTGGTCATGTATTCAGTATAATCTATACTCTTAATAACATGGTGTGGTTATGTATTCAGTATAATCTATACTCTTAATAAAATGGTGTGGTCGTGTATTAAGTATAATCTATACTCTTAATAACATGGTGTGGTCATGTATTAAGTATAATCTATACTCTTAATAACATGGCGTGGTCATGTATTAAGTATAATCTATACTCTTAATAACATGGTGTGGTCTTGTATTAAGTATAATCTATACTTTTAATAACATGGTGTGGTCGTGTATTAAGTATAATCTATACTCTTAATAACATGGTGTGGTCATGTATTAAGTATAATCTATACTCTTAATAACATGGTGTGGGCATGTATTAAGTATAATCTATACTCTTAATAACATGGTGTGGTCATGTATTAAGTATAATCTATACTCTTAATAACATGGTGTGGTCTTGTATTAAGTATAATCTATACTCTTAATAACATGGTGTGGTCATGTATTAAGAATAATCTATACTCTTAATAACATGGTGTGGTCTTGTATTAAGTATAATCTATACTCTTAATAACATGGTGTGGTCTTGTATTAAGTATAATCTATACTCTTAATAACATGGGGTGGTCATGTATTAAGAATAATCTATATTCTTAATAACATATTGTGGTCATGTATTAAGTATAATCTATACTCTTAATAACATGGTGTGGACATGTATTCAGTATAATCTATACTCTTAATAACATATCGTGGTCATGTATTAAGCATAATCTAAACTCTTAATAACATATCGTGGTCATGTATTAAGTATAATCTATACTCTTAATAACATGGTGTGGTCATGTATTCAGTATAATCTATACCCTTAATAAAATGGTGTGGTCGTGTATTAAGTATAATCTATACTCTTAATAACATGGTGTGGTCATGTATTAAGTATAATCTATACTCTTAATAAAATGATGTGGTCGTGTATTAAGCATAATCAATACTCTTAATAACATGGTGTGGTCGTGTATTAAGTATAATCTATACTCTTAATAGCATGGTGTGGTCATGTATTAAGTATAATCTATACTCTTAATAACATGGTGTGGTCTTGTATTAAGTATAATCTATACACTTAATAACATGGTGTGGTCTTGTATTAAGAATAATCTATACTCTTAATAAAATGGTGTGGTCGTGTATTAAGTATAATCTATACACTTAATAAAATGGTGTGGTCATGTATTAAGTATAATCTATACTCTTAATAATATGGTGTGGTCATGTATTAAGTATAATTTATACTCTTAATAACATGGTGTGGTCATGTATTAAGAATAATCTATACTCTTAATAGCATGGTATGGTCATGTATTAAGTATAATCTATACTCTTAATAACATGGCGTGGTCTTGTATTAAGTATAATCTATACTCTTAATAATATGGTGTGGTCATGTATTAAGTATAATTTATACTCTTAATAACATGGTGTGGTCATGTATTAAGAATAATCTATACTCTTAATAGCATGGTATGGTCATGTATTAAGTATAATCTATACTCTTAATAACATGGCGTGGTCTTGTATTAAGCATAATCTATACTCTTAATAAAATGGTGTGGTCGTGTATTAAGTATAATCTATACTCTTAATAACATGGTGTGGTCATGTATTAAGTGTAATCTATACTCTTAATAACATGGTGTGGTTTTGTATTAAGAATAATCTATACTCTTAATAAAATGGTGTGGTCGTGTATTAAGTATAATCTATTCTCTTAATAGCATGGTGTGGTCGTGTATTAAGTATAATCTATTCTCTTAATAACATGGCGTGGTCGTGTATTAAGTATAATCTATACTCTTAATAACATGGTGTGGTCGTGTATTAAGTATAATCTATACTCTTAATAACATATCGTGGTCATGTATTAAGTATAATCTATACTCTTAATAACATGGTGTGGTCATGTATTCAGTATAATCTATACTCTTAATAACATATCGTGGTCATGTATTAAGTATAATCTATACTCTTAATAACATGGCGTGGTCGTGTAGTAAGTATAATCTATACTCTTAATAACATGGTGTGGTCGTGTATTAAGTATAATCTATACTCTTAATAACATAATGTGGGCATGTATTAAGTATAATCTATATTCTTAATAAAATGGTGTGGTCATGTATTAAGCATAATCTATACTCTTAATAACATGGTGTGGTCATGTATTAAGTATAATCTATACTCTTAATAACATGGTGTGGTCTTGTATAAAGTATAATCTATACTTTTAATAACATGGTGTGGTCGTGTATTAAGTATAATCTATACTCTTAATAACATGGTGTGGTCATGTATTAAGTATAATCTATACTCTTAATAACATGGTGTGGGCATGTATTAAGTATGATCTATACTCTTAATAACATGGTGTGGTAATGTATTAAGTATAATCTATACTCTTAATAACATATCGTGGTCATGTATTAAGTATAATCTATACTCTTAATAACATGGTGTGGTCATGTATTAAGTATAATCTATACTCTTAATAACATGGTGTGGTCTTGTATTAAGTATAATCTATACTCTTAATAACATGGTGTGGTCATGTATTAAGAATAATCTATACTCTTAATAACATATTGTGGTCATGTATTAAGTATAATCTATACTCTTAATAACATGGTGTGGTCATGTATTCAGTATAATATATACTCTTAATAACATATCGTGGTCATGTATTAAGAATAATCAATACTCTTAATAACATGGTGTGGTCATGTATTCAGTATAATCTATACTCTTAATAAAATGGTGTGGTCGTGTATTAAGTATAATCTATACTCTTAATAACATGGTGTGGTCATGTATTAAGTATAATCTATACTCTTAATAACATGGTGTGGTCTTGTATTAAGTATAATCTATACTTTTAATAACATGGTGTGGTCGTGTATTAAGTATAATCTATACTCTTAATAACATGGTGTGGTCATGTATTAAGTATAATCTATACTCTTAATAACATGGTGTCGGCATGTATTAAGTATAATCTATACTCTTAATAACATATCGTGGTCATGTATTAAGTATAATCTATACTCTTAATAACATGGTGTGATCATGTATTAAGTATAATCTATACTCTTAATAACATGGTGTGGTCTTGTATTAAGTATAATCTATACTCTTAATAACATGGTGTGGTCATGTATTAAGAATAATCTATACTCTTAATAACATATTGTGGTCATGTATTAAGTATAATCTATACTCTTAATAACATGGTGTGGTCATGTATTCAGTATAATCTATACTCTTAATAACATATCGTGGTCATGTATTAAGTATAATCTATACTCTTAATAACATGGCGTGGTCCTGTATTAAGTATAATCTATACTCTTAATAACATGGTGTGGTCGTGTATTAAGTATAATCTATACTCTTAATAACATAATGTGGGCATGTATTAAGTATAATCTATATTCTTAATAAAATGGTGTGGTCATGTATTAAGCATAATCTATACTCTTAATAACATGGTGTGGTCATGTATTAAGTATAATCTATACTCTTAATAACATGGTGTGGTCTTGTATAAAGTATAATCTATACTTTTAATAACATGGTGTGGTCGTGTATTAAGTATAATCTATACTCTTAATAACATGGTGTGGTCATGTATTAAGTATAATCTATACTCTTAATAACATGGTGTGGGCATGTATTAAGTATAATCTATACTCTTAATAACATGGTGTGGTCATGTATTAAGTATAATCTATACTCTTAATAACATATCGTGGTCATGTATTAAGTATAATCTATACTCTTAATAACATGGTGTGGTCATGTATTAAGTATAATCTATACTCTTAATAACATGGTGTGGTCTTGTATTAAGTATAATCTATACTCTTAATAACATGGTGTGGTCATGTATTCAGTATAATCTATACTCTTAATAACATATCGTGGTCATGTATTAAGTATAATCTATACTCTTAATAACATGGTGTGGTCATGTATTCAGTATAATCTATACTCTTAATAAAATGGTGTGGTCGTGTATTAAGTATAATCTATACTCTTAATAACATGGTGTGGTCATGTATTAAGTATAATCTATACTCTTAATAACATGGTGTGGTCATGTATTAAGTATAATCTATACTCTTAATAACATGGTGTGGTCTTGTATTAAGTATAATCTATACTTTTAATAACATGGTGTGGTCGTGTATTAAGTATAATCTATACTCTTAATAACATGGTGTGGTCATGTATTAAGTATAATCTATACTCTTAATAACATGGTGTCGGCATGTATTAAGTATAATCTATACTCTTAATAACATATCGTGGTCATGTATTAAGTATAATCTATTCTCTTAATAACATGGTGTGGTCATGTATTAAGTATAATCTATACTCTTAATAACATGGTGTGGTCTTGTATTAAGTATAATCTATACTCTTAATAACATGGTGTGGTCATGTATTAAGAATAATCTATACTCTTAATAACATATTGTGGTCATGTATTAAGTATAATCTATACTCTTAATAACATGGTGTGGTCATGTATTCAGTATAATCTATACTCTTAATAACATATCGTGGTCATGTATTAAGTATAATCTATACTCTTAATAACATATCGTGGTCATGTATTAAGTATAATCTATACTCTTAATAACATGGTGTGGTCATGTATTCAGTATAATCTATACTCTTAATAAAATGGTGTGGTCGTGTATTAAGTATAATCTATACTCTTAATAACATGGTGTGGTCATGTATTAAGTATAATCTATACTCTTAATAAAATGATGTGGTCGTGTATTAAGTATAATCTATACTCTTAATAACATGGTGTGGTCATGTATTCAGTATAATCTATACTCTTAATAAAATGGTGTGGTCGTGTATTAAGTATAATCTAAACTCTTAATAACATGGTGTGGTCTTGTATTAAGTATAATCTATACTCTTAATAACATGGTGTGGTCTTGTATTAAGTATAATCTATACTCTTAATAAAATGGTGTGGTCATGTATTAAGTATAATCTATACTCTTAATAAAATGGTGTTGTCATGTAATAAGTATAATCTATACTCTTAATAACATGGTGTGGTCGTGTATTAAGTATAATTTATACTCTTAATAACATATCGTGGTCATGTATTAAGTATAATCTATACTCTTAATAACATGGTGTGGTCGTGTATTAAGTATAATCTATACTCTTAGTAAAATGGTGTGATCGTGTATTAAGTATAATCTATACTTTTAATAACATGGTGTGGTCATGTATTAAGTATAATTTATACTCTTAATAACATGGTGTGGTCGTGTATTAAGTATAATCTATACTCTTAATAACATGGTGTTGTCATGTATTAAGTATAATCTATACTCTTAATAACATGGTGTGGTCATGTATTAAGTATAATTTATACTCTTAATAACATGGTGTGGTCTTGTATTAAGTATAATCTATACTCTTAATAACATGGTGTGGTCTTGTATTAAGTATAATCTATACTCTTAATAAAATGGTGTGGTCATGTATTAAGTATAATTTATACTCTTAATAACATGGTGTGGTCATGTATTAAGTATAATCTATACTCTTAATAACATAGCGTGGTCATGTATTAAGTATAATTTATACTCTTAATAACATGGTGTGGTCATGTATTAAGTATAATTTATACTCTTAATAACATGGTGTGGTCATGTATTAAGTATAATTTATACTCTTAATAACATGGTGTTGTCGTGTATTAAGTATAATCTATACTCTTAATAACATGGTGTGGTCGTGTATTAAGTATAATCTATACTCTTAATAACATGGTGTGGTCATGTATTAAGTATAATTTATACTCTTAATAACATGGTGTGGTCATGTATTAAGTATAATGTATACTCTTAATAACATGGCGTGGTCATGTATTAAGTATAATTTATACTCTTAATAACATGGTGTGGTCATGTATTCAGTATAATTTATACTCTTAATAACATGGTGTGGTCATGTATTAAGTATAATCTATACTCTTAATAACATGGTGTGGTCGTGTATTAAGTATAATTTATACTCTTAATAACATGGTGTGGTCGTGTATTAAGTATAATCTATACTCTTAATAACATGGTGTGGTCATGTAATAAGTATAATCTATACTCTTAATAACATGGTGTGGTCGTGTATTAAGTATAATCTATGCTCTTAATAACATGGTGTTGTCGTGTATTAAGTATAATCTATACTCTTAATAACATGGTGTGGTCGTGTATTAAGTATATTCTATACTCTTAATAACATGGTGTGGTCGTGTATTAAGTATAATTTATACTCTTAATAACATGGTGTGGTCATGTATTAAGTATAATATATACTCTTAATAACATGGTGTGGTCGTGTATTAAGTATAATCTATACTCTTAATAACATGGTGTGGTCATGTATTATGTATAATTTATACTCTTAATAACATGGTGTGGGCATGTATTAAGTATAATCTATACTCTTAATAACATGGTGTGGTCGTGTATTAAGTATAATTTATACTCTTAATAACATGGTGTGGTCATGTATTAAGTATAATATATACTCTTAATAACATGGTGTGGTCGTGTATTAAGTATAATCTATACTCTTAATAACATGGTGTGGTCATGTATTAAGTATAATTTATACTCTTAATAACATGGTGTGGGCATGTATTAAGTATAATCTATACTCTTAATAACATGGTGTGGTCGTGTATTAAGTATAATTTATACTCTTAATAACATGGTGTGGGCATGTATTAAGTATAATCAACACATCAGTAACATATCAACCGTCACGTATTATTGGGCGAGCAGCGTTGTTTTTAAGAACGACGAACCATGATCTTGAAAAGCATACAAGCACATTATATATTTATTCTTCGCGAAACACAATGTTTTTCTTTTTAAACTAGATAATGATAGCTGAAGATAAATTGGTCTTACATTGACAATGGTTTCCAGTGTAACCTTTGAGACATATACAGCGGTAGCCATCAAGCTCATTTCTACAGACACCACTGTTCTGGCATGGTTCACTATCACAAGGCGCCTCTGTCAAACAAAGAAAAACAAATATCGAACATCATTGCACAATATCCAATATAAAGAGTTTGAAGATACCAAAGGTGTAATCAGAATCCGTAAATCGATGACGGACAGACAAGACAATGACCAAAAGAAAAAGTACAAACAACGATCTACAAAACATCAAACATAAAACAAAAGATGGAGTAACACGAACCTCACTAAGACCGTGTTTCTCTAGTTACAAACCTGGTGGTAGTTTGTTGTGATATATGGGTTAACTATGAATAAGCGGTGATGCGTAAACCGAGACTTTCTGAATAGTTTTATAACAATCAGTCAATTTTATATTATATCCAACAGTTAAGAACATATATAATATTGAAAATATCAATGGGTAGCCAGAAACTGTAAGTCTACAGACAGATAGTACAATGCCCAAATGAAAAAGAACAAAAGGGCAAACAACAATCTACAAAGCACTTCATAGCCCTCTGACCGATATCGGTCTCTCGGGATGATAACAGTCCTGATATGGAAAAAGGCATGCATTGATCTATTTATCATATATTTCAACATTAAATTAAAAAGAACAAAATTAACTTCCCCCACAGACACGAATCTGATGGATATGTTTAAATAACACCAACACGTGTGTCCGATGTGGCACCTCCCGTGTCTATGTATGGGCAAACTTGACGTTTTTACTTAATACTTATAACTATGTGAAAATAAAACGAACATCAAGGAGTGTATCATATCAAAAGAGAGATAACTCCCAAAAACTATATGGTATAATGAAAACTTACATAGGACTTGTTTTAATGTTATCAGTATAATTATATATGTATAGATGTAGTCATAACGACAACTCACCAACTTGTATACAAATATTCTGCATATTAAGTGCTGGTACACATTGTTCTCTAATCTTACATGGATTTGGAGTGCATCCATCCGTGTCCTACAATTAATGACACATACGAAAGTCAATATGGTTTTGAAAAACACGCATTTTACGAGTTAATAATTAATATAGTTGTACGCTCCTTTTCAAAATGACTTGATGTTTAAATTGAATAGAAAATCCCTGATGATTTTATAGACTCATGATATATAATTTGTTAGTTTTGATATGAGAAAATCGTTAGAATAACTTTTTATGAAATATTATATTAAAAAGCCTAAAAATAATATAAACTATAAATAAATCTACTGATGAAAACAGTGATAGTCAACAATTCCTACAATATCAAGAAAACAAAGAATCACATCTCAGCTTCAAATCACCAGTCACCACATATGATGCTAGTAATCAAGACCTGGGACAGGCATCTCAATGAAACCGGGTTGAAGAGGATAATTGAATACCGACTCTCCCCCCCCCTTTAATCCTGGACCTTCAACGGCAATCTATTCATTGTATATGAACCTGTCTTATATACTAAATTGAGAATAAGTACAATATAAATACTGGAATTTTGATGAATACATTTCTAATTAAATAATAAAAATAGAGTTATTTATTACCACTTTTACCACTATTTTAATTAGAGCATGGCGCTAAACTTCAATTCTGGATGAAATTGGGAATACAATGTGAAACCTGTTGAAAGTCAAACCCTCCAATATGGTTGTATCTAATGAACCAGGACATGTGCCTGTATCGAATACACCTCGCCATGTGTCGGTATCGTCTGCATAACTTTAGCGGGGATTGTACATATTCGTATAATCCTAAATAATACATGATCACAACGTGATAATAATAATTATATTTGAAATTTTCCAGAAGGTTCGACATTTCGAGCTGTTCGGTGTATGGGTTAGCATGCTGGCCTCCAGTGGTATATATCATGGGTTCGAGTATAGGCCGGGACAAATCACACTACAAAATTCGCATGTTTTACTTCTACACTAAGCACATTTAGAAGAAAGAAAGAACACGGAATAGTTGGTACAGAATCGGGATAATGTGTCCAAGTGGAGCGACCCTTTCTATCTGCGTACTGGTGTTGCAGTGAGCGAGCA
Source organism: Bathymodiolus brooksi (assembly GCA_963680875.1). NCBI lineage: Eukaryota > Metazoa > Mollusca > Bivalvia > Mytilida > Modiolidae > Bathymodiolus > Bathymodiolus brooksi. The sequence continues at coordinate 6,964,141 of OY804590.1, read as the reverse complement.
CTATACAAAAACTAATTAAGCCTATTGGTCTAACAAGTTTATTATCAAATACAACTAGTTTTTGCCATGATATTTGGCGCTAAACATTATCACTCACGCACTCCAGAAACCTCAACGCTGTCTCGAATATTCTCGCCAAACTATAACTTGTTTTGAAATTTGCTCTCAATAATTGGTTTGGTTTATGGTGTTTAACACCACTTTCAATAATATTTCAGCTATATCGTGCCGGTCCGTTTTATTGGTGGAGGAAACCGGAGTACCCGGAGAAAACTATCGACCTGTCACAAGTCACTGACAAACTTTATCACATAATGTTGTATCGAGTGCACTTCGCCATGAACAGGGTTCGAACTCACAACTTTAGTGGTGATAGGCACTGATTGCACAGATAGTTGTCTATAAGCTCTTAAATACTGCCTAAATAGTTTCGACATAACCATGACATTCTCAACATTATCTGAATAATCTCGACATGCTTAATATTTTATGAATGTTCTGGGCATTGGATGAATTTACATTAGAGTATCTACTTAGTCTTGGCATTCTGAATAGTGTCTGAAAAGCTTCGACATTTGCAGCCATTTCTGAATAGACTCTATCGTAATTTCGATATTATTCATGTCTGAATAGTCTTGACTTTCGCGACATTGTTCGACCTTTCTTGTAATGGTAAATATTCACATGCGAACTTTCTTAATTTTACATATATCAGAACAGAGATTCTGAGGTGTATATTGTTATAGTACTTAACTTATATCATATAACGTGGACAAGTACTGGTTCCATTTATTCAAAATGGATAAAGCTTTGATATCACTAAATGATGAATAGACAATCGAAATAGTAGAATCACATTTTACTATTGGAATCCATGAAATAATAATTACAATATCTGTTCATTTCATTTAGAAAGCTCCATGTGATTGGTCAAAAGATTGACATGTGAAATCGGAATAGCAACTGCACCAGTCAATACAACGCACATCCATTCAGTCACGCCCACATCCGGAAGCTATTACTAATTACACATAATAACAAGAGATGAAATGGTAGAATGATAAAGCAGCAATACATTCAATTGTATAATGATGGTGGGAACATGCAATTAAAATGTATAAGAAGAGTTTGAAGATACCAAAGGGATAATACAAATCCGTATATCGAAGAAAGACAGACAACACAATGGCCAAAAGAAAAAGTACAAAAGGACAAACAACGATCTACAAAACTTACATATAAAACTAAAGGTCGAGTAACACGAACCCCACTAAAAATCGGGTATGAACTCAGGTGCTCCGGAAGGGTAAGAAGTTCTTGCTCCACTAGTGGCACCCGTCGCGTTAATCTAGTTTTTAATGCATTTTTTGCAGTTTTATGGGATTGTAAAAGCTCTTCATACAAAATGTACTTCAATACCTAAGCCCAAAGAAAGTGTTGAGCGACTGGACAATCCGGAAAATAATGCATACCTGGATTTTCAACTTCATATGTCCTGGTGATTTTTCGTTTTGATGATATTGGTGGAATTGTTTACCGTTAGTGTTTAAACGTTCTTTTCATAAAAGAGCAAACGCTCTGATAATCTTAAGAAATCTAACATGTTTACTAAATCTCTGGAATGGTCTTCTGTCGTATATATTACAATCAGCCATCAATGAAGGAAAATTCCAAAACTGAGTTACAAAAACGATTAGCAATGCCATATCTAACAAGCATTACAGAAAACCGAAGGGACAATAACAAATGGCTAATCTTGAAAATCGACACAAGACGAACAAAAACACAACACAATATGTGTTGGACATCACTATGCGCAAACAAACAAATAACGTAAATACGACATGAGACCCCCCCCCCCCCCCACCCCTTTACAAACAACTGAAGTAAAGACGAACAAAACCTCGTTGTTATGCTGAAATCGTAATGGACATTACAACGCGGAACTCAGAACGTAAAGACACATAATAGCACAACGCAACACTAATAAAGCAACATGGACCCCATGCTTATAGTCAGTTGGGAGATTGAAATGATGTACGGAGTACCAAATAGGCCAAGTAATAACTTAAACTTGCGGGTATAATCCATTATTATTTTGGACAGGAGGAGAAAACATGGACAAAAGAAAGGCAAAACAGAGACTTACCTCATATTTGGCAATAGATTGGTGGTTATTAACTTCATGATTTTGTGGAGGTCGCCAAACAAAGATATTTATTTAAGCAACACAAAATATATATATATTAAACATAAACTGATAAAATGTTAAGAAAAGAAACGTCCCAAACGCAAAGCAAATACAATGCGAATAACAATTAACTAATTGTTTTCCATCATTCAACTAATATTAACATCCAGCCAGATAAAAAAAATGAAACAAATGTTACCTTTTTCCAAGAATGTATCTTAGTATAGAACGAGCCTTGTCTATATGAGAGTTGATTTTCAGGATAAGTTTCTGTTAAAAATTCACAAAGCAGTTTGTCTCTCCTGTAGTTCACAGCGTTGCATCCAGTAAACAACATACAATCCCCCACACACATCCTAGGACCTACTTTGTCATAGACTAAGATAACATGAGTGTCCATATACTTATCTCTGAGAAACACCCCACTTGTAATGTTCTGACGAACTGCGTACATATTCCTGATCATACAAAACATATGAAAAACAGAAGTTAAAAAGTAACTGTTACACATGTTCAGGAGCAGGAAACAATGTTCATTTACTCGTTTTAATCGTCTACATCAGCATTACAACAGGATCTATATGAAATGATCAAATTGAAACACAACTATTTAGCTGGAAATTGGATATTAATAATTCAGTTAAATCATCCATTTATATTAAGATAGATCAATATACTATTGTCATTTTCATTTTAGTCATGACGAAGTATTGAACAAATTTAATTATTAAAGAGTTGTTGCTTTTGTTTGAAAATAGTTGTAAACTTGTCAATTAAAAACTGTGCGTGATAATATTATATTTTTTACTTTGTCAGAAAAACTAATTGCTTGTTTCCTGCAATGAATAAAAAAAAACACTACACAGAAAACTAAAGTACAAACTCCACTAAAAGCGTAAGTTGAATTTAGGTCCTCCAAAAGGGTACACAATTCCTGCTTCACTAGCGGCACACGTCGTGTTACTCTTGATACAAACCCGTCAATATATCATGAATGAGAAAAGGATTGAATTGTTATTACGACAAACATACCCATGGTTATTTTTGAAAGACATTTCTTAACGGTTAACCAAGTAAAACTTTTGAAGTGACGATTTCAACATAACCACAAGGAACCATTAGCAGTAACACTATATCAAAGAAATCATGACAGGAAACATCGGCTCTAGAATATTGTAGCAACTGACAGATATGCACTCCATATGCAGGTGATGCTGGAATGTTGCTACATATAAACTGAAAGTTCACGATGGGAACTTTGAAATCATCTCTTTTCCGTTCTTTACTGGCCCTCATTGTCAACTTCGTGGTGTTGGTCACGACGCTTTTCCGCAATAAATTTCATTAAATATGCTCAAAGGCGAAGAACAGGAAATCCTAATAATATAAATAGTTTTGAGCAAGAAATCCAAAGAGCTTGAACATGATAGCAAAAACCTACTCTAAATGTATTTATCTGATGTTCTCGTGGCAAGTAGAATTTTGATTGGCTAAAAAGGTACTTTTGAAACTTCAGGGAAGCCGTGCGGTGACAGAAAATCAAAAATCGCTCTCACCTATGAGCTGTCCATTTACATTGTGCACAGCAGACGACACACATTTCACAAGATGACAGAAAATCAATAATCGCTCTCTGTGATCTTTGTCCAAAGATACACGTATTTATGTTTTTCCTATAATAAGGACATACTTATTAATGTTGGAACATTCAGATAAAAATGTTATCATTCTCTAGATGTTATACATACCGTTTTAAAGGGCAGTAGTTTTGATAAAATGTTCGGTTAACGCCTCACCTGCCTCACCTTTTCACAATACCACTGCCCTTTAAAACGGGATATATAACATCTCTAGACTGATCACGTATGATATGCCTTAGGGATATAAATATCAGTTTAAATAATAAATGAAATATAAAGTAAATACAAGTTTATACTCTACCGAATTATTTTTAATTTAAATAAATTTTAAACAGACAATAATTTTATCATTACGTAGCATTTTATTGATGTAATCAAAATACAATTATTGACGCATTTTGGATTCTATAGAATTAATAGGCGGCATATAATTAATATACAAAATAAAATGAATAGCATGGGAATTTATGGAGAATAGTTTATGAATAAATATACAATATACGTACATTGTCGGTAAATATAAAATTTATTTGTACGAGCTTTAGAAACAGGCAGAATAGCGAGCCTGCGGCGAGCTTTTCAGGCCTGTTTCTCAGCGAGTACAAATGCATTTTGTATTTAACGACAATGTACGTATATTGTGTTTATCCTGCAATGTCAAAAAAGTCGGAAAACTTGTCAGATTTAAACAAAAAGGACAGAAACAAGCGTCATTCCCCACCTTTCATAAATGTTGTCAAGGGTGTCTTCTTCGTGGTCCGCGTTACATTAGTACCAGTTTCATACTTGTCTGCGCCCTCCGCTCTACATAGCTACAGGGTACCAGGAAAGTTTATTCGTAGGCTGAAAAGTTTATTCGTCTAGTACGAATAAAGCAAAAATTTATTCGTAAAGCATATTTGTACAGCAAATGTACTGATTGCAGGATAAATTATGACATTGTATTTCTATATGAAAATAAAGCATCCGGTAAATTGAGCTGTTTTGTAAGAACTTCAAATGGTAATTTATTTGTAATCAACTATTTAAATTAATTTAAATTAAATAGCATCAGTGACGTTACGAAAACACGTGACTTAGTCCAATGATTTAAATACAATATGTCTACAATGCAAGGGGCGTCGTGGGCGTGATCGTATTGTTGTTGGATTTACAACTACCTATGCAATTAGTGCCTATTACCAGTAGAGTTGTGAGTTCGAACCCCGCTTAGGCGAGGTGTACTCGATACAACATTATGTGATAACGTTTGTCAGTGGCAAGCGGTAGGTCGGTGGTTTTCTCCGGGTACTCTGGTCTCCTCCACCAATAAAACTGACCTCTACGATATAACTGAAATATTATTGAAAGTGGCGTTAAACACCACGCTAAAAGGCATATGACTTAGACAAAGCATATTAAGATCGTAAAACGCACACAGCGTAACGAACGTATTCAGAGGGGAAAGGTCAAGATTTAGAACCTCAATCGAAAACTGATTTGAACAGCTCTGACACGGAAATACGAATCAACATGGGAACGAGGGCTGTGTGCGTTCATTTGGCTAACTGTTATATCGTAATACAATGTCAAAGAGAATAATTGTAATGCATATAATAGTTTTCGAATAACATATTCATGTGAGACGACCACCCTTACAGGACTAATGGCATACTCCTATGGTTTAAGTAAATCACAAGGTTTCAATCAATTGTACAAATATTCAACAACTGACGTGGAAACTGTAAACACTGGATATGCCTCTAGTCTAATTTAATATAAACTCTTGCATGGCCGCATCCTTTCAAGAGGGGGTATTTTGGTTAGTTTAACCCCTGTTATATTATGTTTTTAATTTTACTACTGAAAAACACAGAAACATTTTTTTCACCATCCCGTCTAATCATATTTGTTGAATTACAAATGAAAAATATGTAAATTTCAAACATAAACACAACGCATCGGTGGCGTAATGGCGAGAGCGGTAAATCGTGGGTGCGAGTTCCTGTCGGGTCAAACCAAAGACTATGAAATTGGTATTTGTTGCTTCTCCGCTAAGCATGCAGGATTAAAGAAAAAGAGCAAAGACTGGTTGGATCGGAATCAGGATAATGTTTCTGAGTGGAGCGACATGTCCACCCGCAGACTGTTGTTTCAGTGAGCTAGCACTATAAAAATCCAACTCAGCGTGTTGGTCTAGTACAAAGCTGACCTCATCATCATCATCCCATTGAAAATTAACTTGTTCTCGTCATGATATAGCTGAATTGGCGTTAAACAACTAACACTCTCATTCAAACTTAAATATGGTATGAGAGATAATGTATCAAATAGTGGCTTATTTTGGTTCATTCATTAGCGTTTTAATTAAATAAGTGATTATTGTTTAACGCCAACATGAGCAAACTTTCAGATAGCAAGCTACATTTTGATGAGATGATGCTATCTGCTTTGTATTAGATCAATACGTTGAATTGGATTTGTATAGTGATAGCTCATTGAAACAACAGTCGGTGAGTAGACATGTCGCTCCACTTAGTACCATAATTCTGATTCCAGGCCAACAAATCGTTGCTCTTATTCGTTAGTGCTGCGTGCGTTGCGAGGAAGCAACAAATTCCAATTCAATAGTCTTTAGTTTTACCCGACTGGGGCTCGACTCATGTTCTACCAGACTCGAGGCGATCACGCGAACTGTTACACCACCAATGATGTTCGCTTTTAATTAAAACGTAAGATTTCAAAGCCAAACAAAACGTAAAGAAGCATATTATCATGATCCGGAAAATACACTATTTTATTGATATATTTTCTGTAATAAGTTTCTATCTTAATATTTTAAATCGTTTCAAAGAACATTAATCACAAGATATTCTAATATATGGGATACAAATTTAAAAAAAAAGAAAAAAAGAGTTATCTCTCTTTGAAAATCATTAACATTGTGTAGGGATATATATATCATCGTGGTGTAGATCTGCGGTTTGGGGACTTCTTTTTTCCGAAGAGATAGTTTTTTTATAAACATATTTTCCGTTTTGAAATCATCGGTTATGACTATTTGCTTCCAATAAAAATTTACATATCACCTTTATTATGGCATTGGGTGTGACTGATGACAGTGTCAGCAATTTTTCATGTATATCGTGACTTTGAGCTTTGAGGGGTGGGGAGCAGGGCCTATGAGAAGGGGGTTCAGCCGGTACATTGATCCGAGGCCCGGAGAGACAAGAAGGGGCTCGTGAGTCTCTGAAGAGCCCCATAGCCTCAGCCACAGAAGGTTTTTTTTAAATTGTTTTCTTCATTTTGGGGGGATATTTTCAACTATTTTTAGTTAATTTAGAAAAAATAATTATGTAAAATTCATTTAGACTTTAGAATTCTGGTTGTTGATTATCACTCACATTTACATGGTAACCAGAAAGGCCATCATTAGGAAATAAAGCATTTATAAAAGTTTACTAGTGGTTATATTGGACCTGAAATCCCCAATTTTGAGAGAAGTCACAGCCTGTCCCTGGGGCCCAAAAGCAGTTTTGTTCCGCCTTGCAAAATGTCTCTTGGAGGCCCTGGTGGGGAGCTTGGAATATATAATGAACTGGTCGGTGATACCATGACCTTGGGTAGCTGTCTAGAAATCTTAATACCTATCATGGGTAATGATGCTCTAACATAGGTCAATAGTGTTATGTTTTTTTATCAAGAGTTAACAACCTTAACCACTTATCTATGGTTTCAATATAAATTTGTGGAAAGATACTGTGTATTGGCAATTATTTCAGCACATTGTTGACAGCTGCCATGTTATTTGTATACAATACAAATACAGAAGAAAATAAGATTGGTGATGCTTAATGAAAAACTCGAATGTCATTAGTCAATGATTATAATAATAACCAATCACATTTATTCTATCCAACTATAATTAACATTTTCTGGTTGTGTCGAGACCAAATCAAGTGCTCAGTATATGGATATGATTTTAAACTTGAACTATTTGTATGTATAATGTTCAAGTAGCCTGATAAAACGACAAAGCGGATGTTATAAAGGTCAAACTGTTGTTAAAACACATTATAATACGTGTTACACATATATGTATATTATAAAGTAGGCCCATGGGCTGATATCGCTGTGGCACTTCCGGTGTATGGGTAAAATTGATGTTATTACTTATAAATATGCATATTACCATCTTTCAAGTATTGTACAGGAATATTCGCAATAATTAGAGAGATTACTTCAACTCACATTCGGTCTTCTTCTGTTTTTACCATGGTAACCAGTTTTATCTGTACAAAAAGTAAAAGGTGTCGGAGCATTATTCAAAGTGTCTAGTAAACTTTCTCATCAATGCATACCCTGAAATACTGACAAATTTGTTATCGAAATAACTCCGCTTACGTTTAACGTACAACAAACGGGAGAACTTTGCTTGAGATCTTACAGAGTAACGTAATTATCATTTCACTGAAAAAAAAACTTGATAGTAAAGGGTCAATAATTCCGCCCAAATTCGAATCTGTCTAAAAGTCGCGAACATCTTCCAATAAGAAAATCCCTAAACATAAACGGGTTCTTATTCTTGTAATGAAAGAGGGTGTAAGTTCTACTGAATTATCTAACATTCTGTGTATGCTGAATTTATGTCTATATTATCTGATTCATAAACTTACTAATAGGAATATCAAAATGTACGTGTTATGTTCGTACGGCAATTCATGACATTGTAGCCGTATTTTCCCTTGCACAGTACGCAACACTGATGGTAATGTTGAAATCAAAGATGAAAAAACATCTGCGGGAAAAAAAACTTTTACAAAACCCAAAATGAAAACATTTAAATATTTTCGACTTAGAAACTAGACCTGATTGAATAAAAACTACACAATGGTTGCTGGATAAAACAAGAATTTTCTAAAAGAATATGAGAGGTTAGAGGTTAAGATAACTTAATATTATGTCAATAATGTAGCATCGAAGACAGGTAAAGAGAAATTTTGAAAAGGCAGAATGCAACCCCCAATAGAGAGCCTCTTACTATGTTCTGTTAAAGTAGTTATCTTAGCGGTTCAATTGTTTTAAATGTAGTTCATTCTGAGTTTGGGGTTACTTTCTCTTTTAAATGTAGTTCATTCTGAGTTTGGGGTTACTTTCTCTTTTAAATGTAGTTCATTCTGAGTTTGGGGGTTACTTTCTCTTTTAAATGTAGTTCATTCTGAGTTTGGGGGTTACTTTCTCTTCTAAATGTAGTTCATTCTGAGTTTGGGGTTACTTTCTCTTTCATTCTGAGTTTGGGGTTACTTTCCCTTTCAAATGTATGAATCTTACCACTTCCTTAGTATAAAGTGAAACCTCTGAAAATTGGCCATACATTTGACCGAATGAAAGGGCAGTTTTTCGGAGGGTCGAGTCCCATTTGGGTAACCAGGAATTTCTGTTTCGCTGTTCAACCTTGCAGGAAGTAACATTTTGTCACTGGCCTGTAGCAACTTTAAGATACTTTACATGTACAATACATTACATCAATAAACATTGTTGGGTTTCAAATTGATTTGTTGGTGCTTAACGCTACTTTCAGCAATATTTCAGCTATATCATGGCGACCAGTTTTAGTGGTGGAAGAAGCCGGAGTATCCGGAGAGAACCACCGACCATGAACCATGGATCGAATGGTAAACTTTATCACTTGCGACTGCGAGTCGAATGCACCATTTTTGTAATTTACAAAGCCGGGCGCGAACTCACGTCGTATTGGTTATAGGCTTATATGAGTTGTTAGGTAATCCAACTATCATTGAGCCACCCGGGCCCTTTTGTTGGGTTTCTGTATATATAATGTTTTGTACGTTTTTAAACAGGTCCATCGGGAATAAACATTATCTAATGAAAACACTTATGTTGTGATCCAAATACTAAAGGAGCCGGCCTGGCCCTGATCGTATGGTAGTTGGATTTACACTATCTATGCAATCACTGCCTATCACCACTAACATTGTGAGTTCGAATTACGCTTAGGCGAGGTGTACTCGATACCACATTATGTGATACAGTTTGTCAGTGACTTTCGACAGGTCGGTGGGTTTCGAAGGATACTCCGGTTTCTTCCACCAATGTAACTGTCCGCCTTGATATTACAGAAATATTGTTGAAAGTGGCGTTAAACACCATAACCATAGCCATATTATTTGCTAAGAAGAGTTTGAAGATACCTAAGGGGCAATCATAATCCGTAAATCGAAGAAAATCAGACAACACAATGGTCAAGAGAAAAAGTACAAAAGGACAAACAACGATTTACAACACATACATATAAAACTAAAGATCGAGTAACACGAAACTCACTAAAAACTGGGGGTGTAATATAATGATTTCATTCTACATATTTACGTCTTATCATATTCGATGTAAGGTATATATTGTGAAGGATGTGAAACAGGAAATGTAATATTAGTTAGTAATGCGTAGAACATGAATATGAAATTAAACATCGTAGTATGAATAGCTTGTTGTGTTTGTTGTACATGTTCTACTCTATCACACGTATGTAGAAATACACAATTAGAAGAGAGAATAACAGCAAGATATTGTGAGTTGGTTTTTTTTTGTGTCTCTTGTAATTACGTGTATATAAACGAAAAACTCATAATGCCATTTTATTGCTATTGCGAATAAATTATGAGGAAGAGTTTGAAGATACCAAAAGGGTAATCAGAATGCGTAAATCTAAGATACCAAAAGGGTAATCAGAATGCGTAAATCTAAGATACCAAAAGGGTAATCAGAGTGCGTAAATCTAAGATACCAAAAGGGTAATCAGAATGCGTAAATCTAAGATACCAAAAGGGTAATCAGAATGCGTAAATCTAAGATACCAAAAGGGTAATCAGAATGCGTAAATCTAAGATACCAAAAGGGTAATCAGAATGCGTAAATCTAAGATACCAAAAGGGTAATCAGAATGCGTAAATCTAAGATACCAAAAGGGTTATCAGAATGCGTAAATCTAAGATACCAAAAGGGTAATCAGAATCTGTAAATCTAAGATACCAAAAGGGTAATCAGAATCTGTAAATCTAAGATACCAAAAGGGTAATCAGAATGCGTAAATCTAAGATACCAAAGGGGTAATCAGAATGCGTAAATCTAAGATACCAAAAGGGTAATCAGAATGCGTAAATCTAAGATACCAAAAGGGTAATCAGAATGCGTAAATCTAAGATACCAAAAGGGTAATCAGAATGCGTAAATCGAAGAAGAACAGACAACACAATGGCCACAAGATACCAAAAGGGTAATCAGAATGCGTAAATCTAAGATACCAAAAGGGTAATCAGAATGCGTAAATCGAAGAAGAACAGACAACACAATGGCAAAAGGACACACAACAATCTACAAAGCATACACATAGAACTAAGGATCGAGTAACACGAGCCCCACTAACAACTAGAGGTGAACTCAGGTGCTCCGGAAGGGTAAGTGGTTTCTGCTCCCAAAAATGTTTAACTTATTTGACTTGGTAATCTTTCCACTTAGATAGTACCTTATGACTAGAGAAATATAAATAATCTCTAATATAGTACTAATATAATTGGTCAAAACAGAATGACAATTTACTAAAGTTATAAATACACACAAATGTATATTTGACAGTACTAGCATTGGCTTGTCATATAAATATTGTGTATGTGAAAGCAGAGACATGTCTGAAGGAAGCGGTGCCTATATAATTATTGTGTATGTGAAAGCAGAGACATGTCTGAAGGAAGCGGTGCCTATATAATTATTGTGTATGTGAAAGCAGAGACATGTCTGAAGGAAGCGGTGCCTATATAATTATTGTGTATGTGAAAGCAGAGACATGTCTGAAGGAAGCGGTGCCTATATAATTATTGTGTATGTGAAAGCAGAGACATGTCTGATGGAAGCGGTGCCTATATAAATATTGTGTATGTGAAAGCAGAGACATGTTTGAAGGAAGCGGTGCCTATATAATTATTGTGTATGTGAAAGCAGAGACATGTCTGATGGAAGCGGTGCCTATATAATTATTGTGTATGTGAAAGCAGAGACATGTCTGATGGAAGTGGTGCCTATATAAATATTGTGTATGTGAAAGCAGAGACATGTCTGATGGAAGCGGTGCCTATATAATTATTGTGTATGTGAAAGCAGAGACATGTCTGATGGAAGCGGTGCCTATATAATTATTGTGTATGTGAAAGCAGAGAGATGTCTGAAGGAAGCGGTGCCTATATAATTATTGTGTATGTGAAAGCAGAGACATGTCTGATGGAAGCGGTGCCTATATAATTATTGTGTATGTGAAAGCAGAGACATGTCTGATGGAAGCGGTGCCTATATAATTATTGTGTATGTGAAAGCAGAGACATGTCTGATGGAAGCGGTGCCTATATAAATATTGTGTATGTGAAAGCAGAGACATGTCTGATGGAAGCGGTGCCTATATAATTATTGTGTATGTGAAAGCAGAGACATGTCTGAAGGAAGCGGTGCCTATATAATTATTGTGTATGTGAAAGCAGAAACATGTCTGATGGAAGCGGTGCCTATATAATTATTGTGTATGTGAAAGCAGAGACATGTCTGATGGAAGCGGTGCCTATATAATTATTGTGTATGTGAAAGCAGAGACATGTCTGAAGGAAGCGGTGCCTATATAATTATTGTGTATGTGAAAGCAGAGACATGTCTGAAGGAAGCGGTGCCTATATAATTATTGTGTATGTGAAAGCACAGACATGTCTGATGGAAGCGGTGCCTATATAAATATTGTGTATGTGAAAGCAGAGACATGTCTGATGGAAGCGGTGCCTATATAATTATTGTGTATGTGAAAGCAGAGACATGTCTGAAGGAAGCGGTGCCTATATAATTATTTTGTATGTGAAAGCAGAGACATGTCTGATGGAAGCGGTGCCTATATAATTATTGTGTATGTGAAAGCAGAGACATGTCTGATGGAAGCGGTGCCTATATAGTTATTGTGTATGTGAAAGCAGAGACATGTCTGAAGGAAGCGGTGCTTATATAATTATTGTGTATGTGAAAGCAGAGACATGTCAGATGGAAGCGGTGCCTATATAATTATTGTGTATGTGAAAGCAGAGACATGTCTGAAGGAAGTGGTGCCTATATATTTATTGTGTATGTGAAAGCAGAGACATGTCTGATGGAAGCGGTGCCTATATAATTATTGTGTATGTGAAAGCAGAGACTTGTCTGATGGAAGCGGTGCCTATATAATTATTGTGTATGTGAAAGCAGAGACATGTCTGATGGAAACGGTGCCTATATAAATATTGTGTATGTGAAAGCAGAGACATGTCTGAAGGAAGGGGTGCCTATATAAATATTGTGTATGTGAAAGCAGAGACATGTCTGAAGGAAGCGGTGCCTATATAATTATTGTGTATGTGAAAGCAGAGACATGTCTGAAGGAAGCGGTGCCTATATAAATATTGTGTATGTGAAAGCAGAGACATGTCTGAAGGAAGCGGTGCCTATATAATTATTGTGTATGTGAAAGCAGAGACATGTCTGATGGAAGCGGTGCCTATATAAATATTGTGTATGTGAAAGCAGAGACATGTCTGATGGAAGCGGTGCCTATATAAATATTGTGTATGTGAAAGCAGAGACATGTCTGAAGGAAGTGGTGCCTATATAATTATTGTGTATGTGAAAGCAGAGACATGTCTGATGGAAGCGGTGCCTATATAATTATTGTGTATGTGAAAGCAGAGACATGTCTGAAGGAAGCGGTGCCTATATAATTATTGTGTATGTGAAAGCAGAGACATGTCTGAAGGAAGCGGTGCCTATATAATTATTGTATATGTGAAAGCAGAGACATGTCTGAAGGAAGCGGTGCCTATATAATTATTGTGTATGTGAAAGCAGAGACATGTCTGATGGAAGCGGTGCCTATATAATTATTGTGTATTTGAAAGCAGAGACATGTCTGATGGAAGCAGTGCCTATATAATTATTGTGTATGTGAAAGCAGAGACATGTCTGAAGGAAGCGGTGCCTATATAATTATTGTGTATGTGAAAGCAGAGACATGTCTGAAGGAAGCGGTGCCTATATAATTATTGTGTATGTGAAAGCAGAGACATGTCTGAAGGAAGCGGTGCCTATATAATTATTGTGTATGTGAAAGCAGAGACATGTCTGAAGGAAGCGGTGCCTATATAATTATTGTGTATGTGAAAGCAGAGACATGTCTGATGGAAGCGGTGCCTATATAATTATTGTGTATGTGAAAGCAGAGACATGTCTGAAGGAAGCGGTGCCTATATAATTATTGTGTATGTGAAAGCAGAGACATGTCTGAAGGAAGCGGTGCCTATATAATTATTGTGTATGTGAAAGCAGAGACATGTCTGAAGGAAGCGGTGCCCATATAATTATTGTGTATGTGAAAGCAGAGACATGTCTGATGGAAGCGGTGCCTATATAATTATTTTAAGATTAAAACTATTTTGTTCACTTGGAGCTAGCATAATATTGACTGAAATACACATAATTCAATATATAGCTAAAATTAACTAATTTTGAATTTGGAGCGTAGCGTCGCGAGCTTTGACCTCATACTATCCCCGTTTTGAAAATTATAACAACATTTGATTGGATAAAATTAATGGCTAGTTACACCCGGTGATATGGCCTAGCAACACCCAGGAATATGGGTTTTTTTATGCCCGGGGATTTAACCAATCAAAAGTTGCTATAATTTTTAAGCCGGGGATGAATATCTCTAGACGGCATTTGCTATGCTGTAATTGGGGCGCCGTCGTGGACGTGGTCGCATGGTAGTTAGATTTACAACTACCTATGCAATCAGTGCCTATCACCTATCGAGGTGTACAACACTATGTGATAAAGTTTGTCAGTGACTTGCGATAGGTCGGTGGTTTTCGCCGGGTCCTCTTGTTTCCTCCACCAATAAAACTAACCGCCACGATATAACTGAAATATTGTTGAAAGTGGCGCTAAAACATCATCAAACAAACAAACAAACATTATACTGTAATCAAACATATTCTCGATGCAATTTCTCTTCGAAAATACGTCCATGTGAAGATACGTTTATGAACACGACTGGGATCTCATTCTGAAAATGTTTATCGCACGAGCTTAAAAATGTATATTTGTGATATTTTGTGTTTAGCTATTAATTCAACCTACACACACAATCACTCCGGTGAGTATATGCGATCATGCTTTTTTTTTTTAAATTATCCAATTAAAAGGAAAATTAATCATATCACCTGTTGTAGGTAAAATAAAAATAATATTTGCTGTTATGTCATGTCTATGTAATATAATTTTAATTCATCTCAAAGGGAACCCCACGCAATGTTCAGCGCCTTTGTAATGGGCGTCTACTAGAAATCTAAAGCGTAGATATCAAAATATGGTGCACACGACATGTTTCTGGAATACACATGTAGTTGTATCTTCACCGTCTTTCATACTCAAAAGAATTGAAAGCCACATGATTGTAAAATCTCTTAATAAGCAATTAAAATAAAGGGTCTAAACAGGATGGCCACACTAGACGAGGAGAGGACATAAATGGCGGAAAATATGACGTTCATTGTACGTAAAAGGCAGATAACTTCCGATTCCAATAACAAATAGCTTGGTACCAGTGGCCCGTGGTGGCGCGTTGAACGAAGAATAATAGGACTCGTACCATTATACGTACGCGTGTAGCCGCTATTAATACGACAATGTACAATTTTACGTCCAAAGGTCCACGCAAGGACCACCATTTTACATATATAATATATCTCTTGACAACTTGTTTTCGTTATGAATATAGCTGAACTACTGTTTATAGTTACTTTGAATTACACCACAATCAAGCAAAGAGAGTCAGTAGTAATAGTTTTGCGTGTTAGTGGTATCACACTTGCATGATATTTATACGATTGTCGTTTCATTTCGGAACTGTTCTCAAGGTTTGTCATTTTTTGTTTTCATTATATTATATCAATCAATTACAATTAAATATTTTTATATTTAGATTCTTGACCACGCAATTCGAAATGAGTGCTATAGAAGATGTCAAACTTGTGTTGAAACAACCAATAGAGATATCGGGTCAAACGGACTCCATGAATATATCTGGATGTGATTTTTTGTCAATTGGTCATGTGTTGTTGGCAGATTGTATCGGGGAGAAACAACTGATGCAGCACAATTCAGACGGAAAACACGTAAAAGACATTCAACTCTCCAATGAACCGTACGACTTAACAACGATCGATTCACAACATATTGCAGTTACGTATGGTGTTGAAGGATATATTGAGATTATAAACATTATAACCGATGAAGTAGAGACCATCATTAAAACAGGAGACAGATGTTTGGGGATATCTTACTTTGATGGAAAATTGTACACTGTTGTTGGATGGCAGGCTATTCTTGTAACGGATCTGTGCGGGAAAACGTTAACTACCATTGAACTTTATACCGACCATGCCGGATGTATCGCCACGAATAAAGATGGCATAGTGTACTCGGACTTTGTCAATAATACCGTTACTTATTGTACGTTTGAGGGGAAAAGGATATGGGAGTTCCGAAGTGAGTCTGTAAGTTTTCCACGAGGATTAGCATTTGATAACAACCAGAATGTTTTTGTTGCAGGATCTGATTCTAATAATGTAACAATTATATCACGAGATGGCAAAACTAGTCGAACTGTCCTGACCGAATCTAATGGCTTGGAATATCCAAGGGCTGTTTCCTTTGATAAAAGACATGGGCTCTTATTAGTCTGCAACGTGGGAAACAAAAAGGCTGCCATTTTTGAAGTTATTTAAATATATTAAATGTTGATTATATTTACAAACAAGTTATTTTAAGCTGTTATATTTCCCATCCACGTGGCATATTGTAAATTCTAACAATTACATGTCTGGATAAGAGAAATACCAAATAAACAATATATACCAATTTTTTTTATTATTATTTAATCACAAAATAACAACTTTGCAGAAGTTAGCGCACTAACTAAATATTGCGTTAACCAAATTAATGTGGAAAATAAACGGCGACTTAATGAATTTTTCAATACACATGTATTAGACGTGTATATGTAGATTGCTATATACAATCTACCGTCGCTTTGATGGACATTATGGTCATTGGATTTACATCTATATATGCAGTTTATCTATCTACGTATAGCTATCTCCATGACCATATATACAATAGTATGACACTCATTGACTAGGAGAACTATGTACAGTGACCATATATACGATAGTATGACAATCATTGACTAGGACAGCTACGTACAATGACCATATATACAATAGTATGACACTCATTGACTAGGACAGATACGTACAATGACCATATATACGATAGTATGACAATCATTGACTACGACAGATACGTACAATGAACATATATACGATAGTATGACAATCATTGACTAGGACAGCTACGTACAATGACCATATATACGATGGTATGACAATCATTGACTTGGACAGCTACGTACAGTGACCATATATACGATAGTATGACAATCATTGACTAGGACAGCTACGTACAATGAACATATATACAATAGTATGACACTCATTGACTAGGACAGCTACGTACAATGACCATATATACGATAGTATGACAATCATTGACTAGGACAGCCACGTACAGTGACCATATATACGATAGTATGACAATCATTGACTAGGAAAGCTACGTACAATGACCATATATACAATAGTATGACAACCATTGACTAGGACAGCTACGTACAATGACCATATATACGATGGTATGACAATCATTGACTAGGACAGCTACGTACAATGAACATATATACGATGGTATGACAATCATTGACTAGGACAGCTACGTACAGTGACCATATATACGATAGTATGACAATCATTGACTAGGACAGCTACGTACAATGAACATATATACAATAGTATGACAATCATTGACTAGGACAGCTACGTACAATGAACATATATACAATAGTATGACAATCATTGACTAGGAAAGCTACGAACAATGACCATATATACAATAGTATGACAATCATTGACTAGGACAGCTACGTACAGTGACCATATATACAATAGTATGACAATCATTGACTAGGACAGCTACGTACAATGAACATATATACAATAGTATGACAATCATTGACAAGGAAAGCTACGTACAATGACCATATATACAATAGTATGACAATCATTGACTAGGACAGCTACGTACAGTGACCATATATACAATAGTATGACAATCATTGACTATGACAGGTTCACACTGTCGTATATTAATATGGAAATTACACGTTCTAAGCATTGATAATTTAATGATAATTTAATAAATAAAAGCATCAGTATAAAAATAACACTTTGTTCACCAGCCGTCACATTGTGAGACGTCCGATCAATGTCAGGTATATACTAATATTTTGATTAGTTATTTGTATTTCAGAAGCTGTTCAGTATATTTTAAATTATTTAGAAGAAAGAAATATGACATACGTCGGCAATTTTTTTTCTTTAATTAATGCATTATTTAGAGCAGGAAGCACTGGCGCATGAAATGCCTATCATCCCGGAGCACATGAGGTCACCCCGGATTTTAGTTGGGTTAGTGTGTTCTGTGCAGTGTTTTGTATAACATTGTTTTTCCTTTTTTATTTTGGCTAGTCTGTCCTACGACCAATGGCTTCTGATTACCCCTTTGAAATTTTTCATTAGAGAATAAGTTGAGCGAAATGTCACTTATATATATATATTTACAAGTATATTGTAAGTTATCTGTTGACTGTATGATTTTTCTTCAATAGTTTATGTTATTTCAGAATAAGTTCAATCATTATATTGGACGATTCATTTACCATAGAACCGCATCGGTGATGTACTGAAATGTTTGCGTGCTCTCCATGAGTGCGTACGACCATGGGTTCGGTTCAAAGACTATACAATTGGTATTAGTTGCTTCACTGCTCAGTACGCAACATTAAGTAGAAAGAGCAAAGACTAGTTGGCTCTGAATCGGAATAATGTGACCGAGAGAGGCAATATGTCTACCCATCGACTGGTGATTCAGTGAGCTGGCACTATGAAGAAATCCAGGTAAACGTGTTGATCTAGTACAAAGCCGACATCATTATCATCTCTTGAAATATAACTTGTTCTGGCCATGTCTGTATTAATTTTGTGAACATGGGCAAAGACTATTCACATCTAATAGGATTTGGTTTGTTTGTATGATTGTGCATAACGCCACTTTCAACAATATTTCAGTTACATCGTGGCTGTTAGTTTTATTGGTGGAGGAAACCGAAGGACCCGGAGAAAACCACCGACCTGTCGCAAGTCACTCACAAACTTGATCACATAATGATTTGGTAGCTCTCTTTAGATTTGTGCAGCAGTGTAGAAAAAAGAGATAAGACAGTGCCTGATAGTTCTGAATTGTGGAGTGTCGGTTTAAAATATAAAATGTTTCTACTGCTATCGATATTAAATGTCAAATTGCTAGAAATATCTATGAAAAAGGTAGATTGATTCGCAGTTTGTTATTTACGTGAGGTAAGCGGTATTATAAATGTATTCACGACGCATAAAAGTTGACAAACATTAAATATCATAGCGGTACTGGAATGGTAGGAAAATTTATATTCTGACAGGAAAAAGTGGATACAATGGCTATGATTCCCAAGTAATACAGCAAACACTCATTTACTTCTATACAAGATGGCGACTTGAGTATGTTATCCGTTCCACACAAACAACACCTCGTTCTGTGTGTTTGTTGTAACTAGGTTCGTTTAATGTAACCGTAGATTTAGTACATTGTGGATACTATAGGGTTATTGCACTAATATGGAGGAATATTGTCCCGAGCAGAATATCATATGACACGAGCTTGTGAGTGCTATATGATATACTGCGAGGGACAATATTCCTTCATATTCATGCAATAGCCCTTTTATAATATAGTACCAAATAGTTCAGTCTGTGACAATTACATTTTACCATATTTCTTTGCAACTATGTATTTAATATAATTTCGTCATCTTGTTTATCTCTGGTCTGCTTGTGTGCAAATATAATTTTACTCGGAACCTTTCTAGTGCGTACCAAACATTAATGAGAAAGAATTGAATGCAATATCGGTCAAGATATTTAACTCATTCGGAAACGCTCTACGTTTAGGTATATTTATAAAGGAAGACTAGTAAAAATATCGGAAAATATTGCATTTTTATTTTACAAAGAAATCTACATGAAATATTTGATACTATGATATAAACAAAAATAATTACACCTTATATATAAGAATGCTGGATTCTGATTGGTTAATAGCCGTGATATTTTTAAGGCCTTGCATTGTGAATTTGCAGAAGTTTTCCTTCATGTAGGTGTATTTGCATAAAATTTAGCTTTTCTTCATGGTATTTGCAAAATCGTATTTGGCGTTTTTACCCTTCACCGAGACGCTTGTAACAAAATTTGTAAAACGTTATCAGTTGTGCGTTTTATGTAACAATCGTATTTTCCGTTTTTACCCTTCACCAAGACGCTTGTAACAAAATTTGCTAAACGTTATCAGTTGTGCGTTTTATGTAACATCATTCGGTAGAATTAAACAGATACATCATGTTAGGTCCTGAAAACGACAAACAAAAGTTATTCGATGTAATTAAACAGATATATCATGTTTGGGAGGGGTATTTGCGAAAAATACCAGTCTTGAGACTAAATTTCCCTCGCCATTCGGCTCGGGAAATTTTTCGTCTCTCGACTGGTATGTTTCGCAAATACCCCTCCCAAACATGATATATCTGTATGAAATACAGCACCATAGTAAAGTAACACCCCTAGTTAATTAGCATTTGTTGCCTCTTTCTATGATTTTGTGTTTGGACTTTGGAACTGTTCCGATGGTGTGATATTTTGTGTTTGGACTTTGGAACTGTTCCGAGGGTGTGATATTTTGTGTTTGTACTTTGGAACTGTTCCGATGGTGTGATATTTTGTGTTTGGACTTTGGAACTGTTCCGAGGGTGTGATATTTTGTGTTTGGACTTTGGAACTGTTCCGATGGTGTGATATTTTGTGTTTGGACTTTGGAACTGTTCCGATGGTGTGATATTTTGTGTTTGGACTTTGGAACTGTTCCGATGATGTGATATGTTTTGTTTGGACTTTGGAACTGTTCCGATGGTGTGATATTTTGTGTTTGGACTTTGGAACTGTTACGAGGGTGTGATATTTTGTGTTTGTACTTTGGAACTGTTCCGATGGTGTGATATTTTGTGTTTGGACTTTGGAACTGTTCCGAGGGTGTGATATTTTGTGTTTGGACTTTGGAACTGTTCCGATGGTGTGATATTTTGTGTTTGGACTTTGGAACTGTTCCGATGATGTGATATTTTGTGTTTGGACTTTGGAACTGTTCCGATGGTGTGATATTTTGTGTTTGGACTTTGGAACTGTTCCGATGGTGTGATATTTTGTGTTTGGACTTTGGAACTGTTCCGATGATGTGATATGTTTTGTTTGGACTTTGGAACTGTTCCGATGGTGTGATATTTTGTGTTTGGACTTTGGAACTGTTCCGAGGGTGTGATATTTTGTGTTTGGACTTTGGAACTGTTCCGATGGTGTGATATTTTGTGTTTGGACTTTGGAACTGTTCCGAGGGTGTGATATTTTGTGTTTGGACTTTGGAACTGTTCCGAGGGTGTGATATTTTGTGTTTGGACTTTGGAACTGTTCCGATGATGTGATATGTTTTGTTTGGACTTTGGAACTGTTCCGATGATGTGATATTTTGTGTTTGGACTTTGGAACTGTTCCGAGGGTGTGATATTTTGTGTTTGGACTTTGGAACTGTTCCGATGGTGTGATATTTTATGTTTGGACTTTGGAACTGTTCCGATGGTGTGATATTTTGTGTTTGGACTTTGGAACTGTTCCGATGGTGTGATATTTTGTGTTTGGACTTTGGAACTGTTCGAGGGTGTGATATTTTGCGTTTGGACTTTGGACCTGTTCCGAGGGTGTGATATTTTGTGTTTGGACTTTGGAACTGTTCCGAGGGTGTGATATTTTGTGTTTGGACTTTGGAACTGTTCCGATGGTGTGATATTTTGTGTTTGGACTTTGGAACTGTTCCGATGGTGTGATATTTTGTGTTTGGACTTTGGAACTGTTCCGATGGTGTGATATTTTGTGTTTGGACTTTGGAACTGTTCCGATGATGTGATATGTTTTGTTTGGACTTTGGAACTGTTCCGATGGTGTGATATTTTGTGTTTGGACTTTGGAACTGTTCCGAGGGTGTGATATTTTGTGTTTGGACTTTGGAACTGTTCCGATGGTGTGATATTTTGTGTTTGGACTTTGGAACTGTTCCGAGGGTGTGATATTTTGTGTTTGGACTTTGGAACTGTTCCGAGGGTGTGATATTTTGTGTTTGGACTTTGGAACTGTTCCGATGATGTGATATGTTTTGTTTGGACTTTGGAACTGTTCCGATGATGTGATATTTTGTGTTTGGACTTTGGAACTGTTCCGAGGGTGTGATATTTTGTGTTTGGACTTTGGAACTGTTCCGATGATGTGATATTTTGTGTTTGGACTTTGGAACTGTTCCGATGGTGTGATATTTTATGTTTGGACTTTGGAACTGTTCCGATGGTGTGATATTTTGTGTTTGGACTTTGGAACTGTTCCGATGGTGTGATATTTTGTGTTTGGACTTTGGAACTGTTCCGATGGTGTGATATTTTGTGTTTGGACTTTGGAACTGTTCCGATGGTGTGATATTTTGTGTTTGGACTTTGGAACTGTTCCGATGGTGTGATATTTTGTGTTTGGACTTTGGAACTGTTCCGATGATGTGATATGTTTTGTTTGGACTTTGGAACTGTTCCGATGGTGTGATATTTTGTGTTTGGACTTTGGAACTGTTCCGAGGGTGTGATATTTTGTGTTTGGACTTTGGAACTGTTCCGATGGTGTGATATTTTGTGTTTGGACTTTGGAACTGTTCCGAGGGTGTGATATTTTGTGTTTGGACTTTGGAACTGTTCCGATGATGTGATATGTTTTGTTTGGACTTTGGAACTGTTCCGATGATGTGATATTTTGTGTTTGGACTTTGGAACTGTTCCGAGGGTGTGATATTTTGTGTTTGGACTTTGGAACTGTTCCGATGATGTGATATTTTGTGTTTGGACTTTGGAACTGTTCCGATGGTGTGATATTTTATGTTTGGACTTTGGAACTGTTCCGATGGTGTGATATTTTGTGTTTGGACTTTGGAACTGTTCCGATGGTGTGATATTTTGTGTTTGGACTTTGGAACTGTTCGAGGGTGTGATATTTTGCGTTTGGACTTTGGACCTGTTCCGAGGGTGTGATATTTTGTGTTTGGACTTTGGAACTGTTTCGATGATGTGATATTTTGTGTTTGGACTTTGGAACTGTTCCGATGATGTGATATTTTGTGTTTGGACTTTGGAACTGTTCCGAGGGTGTGATATGTTTTGTTTTTCATTTTATTATTATAAGAATATATAAAACAATAATCATTGATAGTTTTTCTAATGATACAAGGTGATACGTCAATTATATTGATATTAAATCATTTATGATATATGAATTCGATATCCAATTATGCTGTGAATTCTTGTTCATTCAATGTTTAATGAATTTTAAATGCCAAGCAATGTTCGCACATGGCCATTATATATATGATGTAGGTGTTAAAATGAAATAAGACGTCCTCGTGTAAAACATCTATGTATCATTAGTAAATATACCATTTAGATTTCATGATGAAAGGTCAAACAAGACGTCCTCTTGTAAAACATATACGTACCAATAGTAAATATACCATTTAGGTGCCAAGGTGAAAGATCAAATAAGACGCCATCGTGTAAAACATCTATGTATCAATAGTAAACATATCATTTAAGTGTCATGGTGAAAAGTCAAATAATACGTCACCGTGTAAAACGTCTACGTGCCACTAGTAAATATACCATTTAGGTGTCATGGTGAAAGGTCAAATTGACGTCCTAGTGCAACACATCTACGTACCACTAGTAAACCCAAGACGAAGACAAGCAAAACAAAAAACACAATACGATTTGTCTAAGACATCAATATGCGCAAACAAAATTAAATAACGTAATAAAGACTTGAGCCCTCCTACAAACAACTGGAGTCGAGCCGAACATCATTTTTTATGAGGAAATCGTAGCGGACATAACAACACGGAACTTATATTTGATTTGATTTGATAGAACAAAATGTTGGACATCACTATACGCAAACATATACACATAAAAATAAGACCTGAGCCCACTCACATACAACAGGAGGTAAAGACGAACCGAACATCATGAAAGGAAAAGAACGCCAATTTGTATTTTCCATGTAATCTTAATAAAAACCATATGTTACGTCCATCCGATCGTTGATAAATAAAAACAGTTATGGAACAATAATTTTATTGTTGTTTTATATGTCATTTAGACAAATTCTTCAATGACATACATATCGATTATTATTAACTATATGACGGTCGATAGGATGCAACAGAGCGATACGTCTATCGTCTATCTGATACAATATTGTTGTCTTAAGGGAAGGACATTCATGGAAGAGTTACGGAAAGGTAAGGGGTTCGTGCTCAACTATTGACATCTTTCGTGTTGCATATGTTAATAATATAGCATTCACATTTCAGACAGAGGGTCCGGGTAACTCAATGAGTTAGGTAGTTGGATTACCTAACACCTCATACAAGCCTATCACCAATACGGCGTGGGTTCGCGCTCGGCTTTGTAAATTACAAAAAGGATGCACTCGACTCGCAGTCGCATGTGATAAAGTTTACCAGTTGCTTGTCCATGGTCAGTGCTTCTCTCCGAGTACTCCGGCTTCTTCCACCACTAAAACTGGTCGCCATGATATAGCATGATATATGATGCGATATCTTTTTGACCTCCGTTATAGGAGATGTCTTGTTACTTGTCGCAAGTCGATAGTCGTAACCCTTACGATTAGGAATATCTGAGTGAAACGCACGTATACGTGAGTGTAATCTAAGAGTTGCGATTGACGATCAGTTTAGTGGAACGGTCGCCTTAAGAGGTAATGAAATGACATACAAAGGTCAAAATAAAATTCGACACGCTATGATCAGGAAAACGATACATAGAAAACTAAAGTTGGAATAACACGAATCCCATAAAACAAAATAGGGATGATCTCAATCTTTTCGGAAGGGTAAGCAGTTCCTGCTCCGCAAGTAACACCCATAGTTTTACTGTTAAACGACAACAACATCTGATATGGAAATCGTTTTGCACACCGGTTTACGTAAATAAACAAGTTTTAGCAGCATTGTTAGATAAATATGTCATGCCCACCTTGTGTTTTTTCAACCATTTGTATCTCACCGGAATATCCGGATCTGGACTGGATTGCACAGACCTCAATTAAATTTAAATGTCAATTAAAACTTAAGTGTAAATTAATTGCATGCACAGTTCCAGTAAATTTCAGCAGAAATTACATTTTAATTGACACTTAATTTTAATTGAGGTTCGTGCAACACGATCCTGGACATTAATCAACCATGTAGGAAGGGAGATAAACCATACGTTCCAATGTTACAGTCTAGTCTAGCCAGGTGGAGCTAGTTAGCTGATCCGTAACTGACTGGTGACCCCAGTAGTTAATGGTACATTACACCAGGTGGAGCTAGTTAGTGATCCCAGTAGTTAATGGTACATTACACCAGGTGGAGCTAGTTAGTGACCCCAGTAGTTAATGGTACATTACACCAGGTGGAGCTAGTTAGTGACCCCAGTAGTTAATGGTACATTACACCAGGTGGAGCTAGTTAGTGACCCCAGTAGTTAATGGTACATTACACCAGGTGGAGCTAGTTAGTGACCCCAGTAGTTAATGGTACATTACACCAGGTGGAGCTAATTAGTGACCCCAGTAGTTAATGGTACATTACACCAGGTGGATCTAGTTAGTGACCCCAGTAGTTAATGGTATATTACACCAGGTGGAGCTAGTTAGTGACCCCAGTAGTTAATGGTACATTACACCAGGTGGAGCTAGTTAGTGACCCCAGTAGTTAATGGTACATTACACCAGGTGGAGCTAGTTAGTGACCCCAGTAGTTAATGGTACATTACACCAGGTGGTGCTAGTTAGTGACCCCAGTAGTTAATGGTACATTACACCAGGTGGAGCTAGTTAGTGACCCCAGTAGTTAATGGTACATTGCATATATTGGTTATAGTCGCTAAAAAGGAATATCATCATTTAACAGGTACACGTGTTCTCACTTTAAAATGGGAGAGTTGTCAGAGTGAATTATGGAAAGGCTGAACGTGAGCCTAGTGGGTACCGTGTGTGGATAGTGGCACAATCCTTGAGCGTTTATAACATTTTGGTAATTTCAAGAATGACTATGCGCATGAAAGCTGCTAGAAAAGGCTGAATTTGTCATCCATATCCAACTCGCCATACCTTTCCAGTGGCAATCACAAGTCGTTCCCCTCCTCCCGATGTTCCTTTTATTTGTATAATTGTGATTTAAGTTGAACATATTCACCTCCTAATATGGAAAAAAATACCTGGACTGTAGACGTTAATCATTTAACTATCAATTAATCCACTAATGAAGACATTCAGATTCCTTTTGCTTTCTGATAATTCTTCAGCGTGTTTCAAAACCGGTAAAACCAAAGACTACAAAAAATAGTATATGTTGTTTCTCCGCTAGGCACGTGACATAAAGGAGTAAGAATAAATACGGGTTGCTCGCTACCAGGATAATGTGTCCGAGTGGAGCGGAATATCTACATGTTGCCATTTATGTTAGCGATCTGAAACTAAAAAATTCTTCTTGGTCCAATGCAACAAAACATCATCATTATCTTACCAACAAATCATTTGTCCTCGCCATGATATAGTTGCAACATAACCCAATTGGAGTTAAACTAGTAGTCACTCACTCACATATCCATGGCTGGTTTAACACAGTTGACAATATTCTACTACTTTTGATTCCAGAAAAGGTTCCGTCAGTATGCTCTCAGCGATGGATATTAGCCTATATATTCTCTGCTGGGTTTTTCATTGTGTATGCCTCAAGAGTGAACATCAGTGTAGCTTTGGTCTGTATGGTAAAGACACCGGGTACTAATTCTAGCGTCGTGGCGTCTACACAAAACAATAACACACAGAATGACCAGTGTGGTGAATTGCAAGTTCAAAGTTTTACTCAAAATCAGGCGAGTATAAATTATTCACGATAGTTTATTACACTGCATAACTTCATTTCCGTATTTGCCACCAAATGAGCGACAATTAATATCAGTGACAATTTGGGAATATAAATGTTTTATTTATAATATTCAGGCTAGTTGGTATATTCATAATTTATGTTCCAAACCAAATAAAAAGAGCAGTTAGGTGAATGTGTGTTAGGGATGTTGGCTTGGTCTGTTTCTACGATTTTTGTATCGGAATTTGGAACAGTGTGGCATATTTCGCTTTTCAATTTATGAATATAAATGAATGCTGGTATATATACAACGATTATTCCTATGGAGGCGTTAGTGATCAATCGTGTTTTTCAATGGAAGTAGAGATGACAGTTATCCCTGGTTGGATAGCAGTGATGAAAACATCCCCATAATGGAATAATTCATTTAATCTTATGATAAGTATGTGCAGTCGTCAAACGAACGTATCTATGTGAATTGGCATAGTTGATGTTCGGGATAAGATTTCAGTATCCTCGGTTTATAGGATATAATTCATTCTCTATTATGGGGCACAACACAAGTGACTCGAGGGGGATATCCACATGTTGTGGGTCCATAGTGGGGGTAAATCATATACACCATTCGCCATCATCCCTCGGACTGGACGTTAATGAGTATCTGGAGACAGCCTCGTTCCTTCCATGTCATGTGGTCGTTGGTAAGCCGTCCCGAGGCACTATTTTCCATCTAAATTCAATTCTACCCATAGTCACATCACCCCAGTGTCACCATTGGCATTATACCTACACGATTTATTGTTATAAAGTTGTTTTCTTCAAGAACTTACCCCACTAGATCATGTTAACATTAATTAACCATTCATCTATTAGTTCAAGTAACGCAATGAAAACAAAAATATACCACGCTGTCGAAACAGTTCAAAATTTAATTGGAAAATCGTAGAAACAAAGGAAAAAATCGCCATTTATACTCATACATATACACGACCGCTCAATTTACTCTCTTGATACAGGCACTGAAATAAAAAAGGACCGACAGTTCAACTAGTTTATTGGTCCAATCCTTTCCTTTTAGTGAAATGATTCAGTCATGGAAGTGATTTCCTTATATTGGTAAAGCGCTTCTCATTGTATAACTGGGTGCATCACGTGGTTGTAGGGAACACCGAATTCTAATCTTGAACATTATACATAATATATTTATTATTCGTGACTCAGAAGTTGCCATCGATTTCATTGAATATTCATTTAAATATTGTATTTGCATATACTGATGAATCTTAGTGAAATACCATCAATTACATTGTATTTTCCTTTAAATTTTGCATTTGCATACACTGATGACACAATATAATAACAAGTTAAGCTAATTAATGATTTCAATATTTTGTTTATTTAATAGTAGATAGCATGTATGTAATTTAGTTGTATATTTGTAGGGAGGAGAATTTGATTGGGATAAAAGTACACAGTCGTACATTCTAGCATCATTCTTCTATGGATATATCCTTACACAAATTCCTGGAGGATGGCTGGCAGACAGATTTGGTGGGTGGCGAGTCTTTGGAATAGCGATGGCTATCGTTGGTATTAGTAGCATTCTGTTACCTGTCTGCAAGGACGTCCATTACACTGATATATGTCCTTCGTGTTATTTTAGGTCTGGCTTCGGTAAGCTGTTCATGTCTGTTTACAATGAAATTAAAAACAATTCCACACTGTCAGAACTGTTCCACAATCTAGTAGTAAAATCGTTGTAACCCTAGAACACATATACTTGACCGCTCACTATTCTGGCTTGTACGTTCGCTACGGTTAGCAATAACGGTGAAGACGCGATTTAAATATTGTTGATACTTCTGTCGATACGTATGATGGTGGACTATTAGTCGTCGTCCCCTCGAGGATATCCTGCTCCTCTTAGTCAGTTTTTCAGCACCGACAATATTATTCTAGTTCCTATATACTAAAGTATTACAATTAATATTAAAACTAAAAGTTCACCTCAGTCATTGAGTACATGCGAATACATGTCAACAAATCGTACTTACCACACTCCCATCATCCAAAGGGTATTAGCCGTTGACAAACAGAACAATTTCAATCTGACACTCCCCGCAGTGATACATTGTAAGACGTCAGTACAGTACGAGGGAGGTAATTAACAATGTTTTCTATGGATTTTATTAAATTATGTCGAAAAACATGAATTCAAGGAGGTAATTATCACTGCATACAAGAAGGGCGTTAGTAAGCTCGCGAAGCGAACTATTTATTACAGAAGCATGGTAAGATTAAATCAATAAAGGAATAATGACGAATACCATTTACTTTGACTAAAACAGAAATCCTTATCATCCATACACTATGCCTATGAAAAAGTTTCAACACATCCGGGTTACCGCTTTTCGAGAATCCTTGAGAACTTGCGAAAGAGACACGAAAGATATCAAAGAGCATCCGGTCCAATTGTAACCACTCGGCCATTCTCGCTATGCCTAGTGTAGCGGAAATTGCCAAGTAGTCACGATTGATACCGGTTTCGCGAGCTTTTCAGGCGGTGCCTGTTTCATATTAATTGGTTACAAGAACTGGGTACATGTTGATTTTCATGTTTCATTTTGTCAACATCGTAGATTAAAGATATATGTGACCTTAGACGATTTTGGCTCTCCCATTTAGGCCCTTTGGTTTTATTGCTCCCAAACTTTAAATTATTTGGCTTTCCAATCTTTTGATTTTGAGCGTACCTGACGAAGGTTATTCCAGAAACGCGTCGTGCGCACTAAATTTGATATCTACGCTGTTATTAAATAGGTCACTACACTACACTAATTCTAGGAAAACTCACCAAGATCTAAAACAGTATTTTAACATTTACATGTAGGAACAGCTACTAGTGCCACTTGAAATCAAATATGTACATGCACATCGCGCACCCAGTATATACATCCTTTACGGTTGTGTTTTACGGGTAGATATAGCCAAACGAGATGGTGATAAAACAGGGTAAACGGTAGAAAATCAATGTACAACATTACTGTATAACAACGTATTAATGCTAACGCGTGTAATTTAACTTCAGTGCAGTCGTCAGTAAAATTAAAAATGTATTGTTTTTATAAGGAATAACAGAATTACGCTACGAATATAAACATGCACTTTTTATATGGTTTAAACAGGAAATAAAAACTTTGTATTATCAACCTCGAGACTCATGCAAGCTCAACATGTAAAAAATATACAAACTTTATTTACTTATCTTAATATTTAGTAGTGTAAACTCGAACTGTCTGAACTTTGCGGATATGCTTTGGAATTGACGAGTATAAATTGATAATGTAATCTACTGAAATATTGGTTCATATTTGAAAAATTTTGTCATAAAGTTGATCCCTAGAATCTACTGTTTCAGAAATTTTCTGCAACTCAATTTTCATTTTCAACCATACATTTTCAATGATGTCGTTTTCGTCCATGAATGTTTTTTGTTACGCGAGCTCTATGGACAGGAGCATTGTCATCATGCAAACAATAATTATCATCTGTGAAGTACCAGGTAATGACTGACCACAAACAACTGTCCAAAATTTCAACGTATTTTGCTGCATTTAATGTTCCATCATTTTTTGTTAAGGTACAGACGCCATTGTATGTAATGTAACCCCAAATCATGACACTGATTTTTCTGTTTACATCTGGACATATACATTCAGGTGGGAATGTTTCCTCGCTTTTTCTCCAAATGTAGACTCGATTATCATTTCCAATCACAATCTGGCTCTCGTCCGAAAAATCACCTTTTTTCCAATCATCAAATGGCCACCGTCGGTTTTCCTTGCAACACGTGACCCGTTTTCCCCCTGTTTACATCCCGAATTCGTATTTTCTTCCTGCATAGGTACCGACAACACCCCTTGCTTCGAATAAACCTCCACATTGTTTTTTTACACACATTTATATTTTCTGAATTGTTAAATCTGTTTGTTGTAATGTCAAACAATGAGGCTTTCCAATTTGCCCTCAAACTTCGGATAATTTTTCGGCCATGACGATCATCCAAACTTTATCTTCTCCCCAATTTTTTGTCATTTTCTGTACTACCCCGTGATTCATACCTTTAAAATGTTGTACACTGTAGTTTTTGGTATTTTCAACATACTTGCGACTTCTCCATATGAATTACCTCCTCTAATTAATTCTACAATGGAATCTCTCTGACCTACTGACCAATCTTTTGATCTTCACGGCATTTTACGTTCAGCTGTTTATTTACGTCTGGAGTACAGAGAGGCTAATAATACACTACTGACGTCATTTATGACATTTCCAGGTGTAATTTAATTATAAAATCAACAGGGAAGACTATGCATAGAAACGCGGAAATTCATTGTCAAAAGCGAAATACCACTACGCAATACATCACGACGCCATTATCGTTCCAATACTTTGGTCCACGCACTATAATTCCATTTGAAAGCACATGTACTATAACATTCTATGACAGTGCAAGCCGAATCGCAAGATATTGTACAATTACAGACTTTTGAATATGAGTTGTTATTGACCTGTAAAATAATATTGACCGAAGCCGAAGACTGAGGTCAATATTGGCTTTGTAGGACAATACAAACTCATATTCACTGATACAAAAGCCTGTAATTGTTTTATTACATACTATAATGCTTTATGACGTCATCCAGTGAATATTACTTCCAGCAGGTGAATACCATTATTTATTGACTTCCATACTTTACGGATATTTCTAGTCATTATGTAATCATATACAATTATAGTCTTTTGTTGAGGTCAATGCGAGCTTATATAGACCTTAAAAACGATATTTACCGAATCCTTTAGGCTGAGGTGAATATTGATTGCTAAGGTCCATAAAAACTCTTATTGACCGATACAAAAGACTGTAATTGTTTTATTACATTAAAATGAAAAGTGAAAGTGAAACCAAGTCTCCGAGATTTCTGCAAATCTCCGTTTGGCTTCTGCAAGCCCATCGCCTGCGTCGGAGATGATGATTACTTGTTCATTCTAAAGTAACGTTAATACGGCGATTCTGATTGGACGACATTTCACATTACCTTTATGTCCATTGGTCGAATAGAAATAGAATTCACGTGATTCTTTTTATAGATTTCGTTAGAAAACGAAAGTGAAACCAAGTCAATACGAGTTTTATTCAAACAATATAAAATATTACGGAATGTCAGGTGACAGACAGCATGATAGCCAATACAATTGTTTAAATAAAATCATTATGTAATAAATTCTCTTATTAACGAAAAACTTAAAATACCATAGTTCGATACACGCCCGTGGCGAGGTGTACTCGATACAACGCTATGTAATAAAGATTAGACGTTGTTTGTGGAAGGTATATGTTTTTTCTTATTTTGTGTAATGCGCCTATCTCCGCCTCTACAATTAACCAGATTGATATAGAAGTAACAACATACATTTATATTTATTATACTTTAGTATATTTTTTCAGTAGAAAATCTTGTGTAATATTCTAACCAATAAATCCTAAATGCCTTGTTTTCTCTATTTCACCGGTCATCAGTTTTTACTGGTGGACCGGGGGAACAGTGATCTAGATCGCCAAAGCACTTACGATATCGGTAAAATTACCATGATCTAAAACGTGTACGTGACGTAAGTATGTATAAAATGGCCACCGGCGATGTGCACAGTGGAACCATTCTGGCTGTTCATTTACAGAAATGTTCGCATTTATCAATTTTTTTTTTGCATCGAGATTCAGTGTAATAAAACAATTAATGCCTGCACTTGCGGTGAACATCATAATTGTTCACCCTTGGGATGTTGCTTTCCCTCGGTCTAAAGTCCTCGGGAAAACAACACCCCTCGGGTGAACAATTATGATGTTCACCTTAAGTGCAGGCATTAATTGTATAATGTATACCAATATAAACAGTCAGAGAACAAGTATAACCATGAAAAACAAAAACAAAAGGTACAGTTCCAAAATCTACTAGATAACGTTTACTTTCCATGCCTTGGTACAGGCACCTCCATAAAAAGGGGTGGGGCTCAACTAGTTTTATAGGCCCAACTCTCCCCTCTTAATAAAATGAAGCATTAGTTGTGACATTAAAGGTAAAAAATATACTTTCCGTGAGTAAAACAAGCGTGTTTTAGACCTTCGTTTTGTGTTTTTTATAATTATATACATGTATTTATAATTTTCTACATTTATGCAACAAATACAGCCATATGCGCAGTATCTAATATCGCTTTTGTAAAACTCATATTTAGGGAGTTGTGATTCCGTCTTGCTATTCTATGTTGGGAAGATGGTCGCCATGCTTAGAAAGAAGTAAACTTGCAGCTATATCCCAAGTTGGTAAGTCTGTTTAGTCCGTAGAGTCATATTAACATAAATGTGCATGAATAGGACAACTTTGTTCGTTGGTTTCATTGTCAACTAGTGCTGTTTCCCCTTAATTTTTCGAGGCTGCTGTGTGTATATTGGTAGTTGGATTTACAACTACCAATGCAATCAGTTCCTATCACCATTAACGTTGTGAGTTCGAACCCCGCTCAGGCCAGGTGTACTCGATGCAACATTATGTGATAAAGTTTGTCAGTGACTTGCGACAGGTCAATTGTTTTATATGGGTACTCCGGTTCCCTCCACCAATAAAACTGACCGCTACGATATAACTGAAATATTGTTGAAAGTGGCGTTGAATATATAAGCCACAACCACTTTAATTTTCCATTTATATTAATCCATGTCAACCAGTATATATTTTAATTTTCGTTAGTGTCAAGTAATAAAGTTATGTTAGAAGAACTGTCTGTATCAAATAGTTCTACATTCAATTAATATTGTTTTCTACCAAACAGGTGCATGGGTTGGTATAGTTGGAACTTTTGCCGCGTCAGGTGTGTTATGTGAATACGGCTTCGACAATGGATGGGGATCTATATTTTATATAACAGGTACAAATAGTTATCTTTTAAGAAATAAACGTTAGAGAATATCGAAGGGCCATTCGAAAATGGACAACCCAGGCAAACTAGGGTGCACAAGAGGAAGACAAACAAAGCAAAACACAATACAATATGTGCTGGACATCACTATACGTAAGCAAACACAAATAACACAAATCAGAAATGGTTCGTTCTAAAAGCGACTACAATGACAAATACAATGACAAATATATAAAAAAGAAAATGAATTGCCTTATTTTACTAGGAGATGAACCAAC
Source organism: Bathymodiolus brooksi (assembly GCA_963680875.1). Lineage (NCBI taxonomy): Eukaryota > Metazoa > Mollusca > Bivalvia > Mytilida > Modiolidae > Bathymodiolus > Bathymodiolus brooksi. The sequence continues at coordinate 6,929,726 of OY804590.1, read as the reverse complement.
ATATCTGCTCTGCTCTTACATGTTTTGTTGTTATATCTTTACAACAACGCTGCTTACATAGATAGATGCAAGGGTCGGTGTTGTACTCACATGAAGGACCACTTACATGGCCGCAACATAACAAACAAAGTGGGGTCGGTGTTGTACTCACATGAGGGAAAACTTGCATGGCCGCAACATAACACACAGAGTGGGGACGGTGTTGTACTCACATGATGGAACACTTGCACGGCCGCAACATAGCACACAGAGTGGGGTCGGTGTTGTACTCACATGAGGGAACACTTACATGGCCGCAACATAACACACAGAGTGGGATCAGTGTTGTACTCACATGAGGGAACACTTACATGGCCGCAACATAACACACAGAGTGGGATCGGTGTTGTACTCACATGAGGGAACACTTACATGGCCGCAACATAACACACAGAGTGGGGTCGGTGTTGTACTCACATTAGGGAACACTTACATGGCCGCAACATAACACACAGAGTGGGGTCGGTGTTGTACTCACACGAGGGAACACTTGCATGGCCGCAACATAACACACAGAGTGGGATCGGTGTTGTACTCACATGAGGGAACACTTACATGGCCGCAACATAACACACAGAGTGGGATCGGTGTTGTACTCACATGAGGGAACACTTACATGGCCGCAACATAACACACAGAGTGGGGTCGGTGTTGTACTCACATGAGGAAACACTTGCATGGCCGCAACATAACACAGAGTGGGGTCGGTGTTGTACTCACATGAGGGAACACTTACATGGCCGCAACATAACACACAGAGGGGGGTCGGTGTTGTACTCACATGAGGGAACACTTACATGGCCGCAACATAACACACAGAGTGGGATCGGTGTTATACTCACATGAGGGAACACTTACATGGCCGCAACATAACATACAGAGTGGGATCGGTGTTGTACTCACATGAGGGAACGCTTACATGGCCGCAACATAACACACAGAGTGGGGTCGGTGTTGTACTCACATGAGGGAACACTTGCATGGCCGCAACATAACACACAGAGTGGGGTCGGTGTTGTACTCGCATGAGGGAACACTTGCATGGCCGCAACATAGCACACAGAGTGGGGTCGGTGTTGTGCTCACATGAGGGAAGAGTTGCATGACCGCAACATAACACACAGAGTGGAAATGTGGGCCTACAAAACTAGTAAGATCCCACCACTAATCTACAAATTGTAAAACAGATGGAAACTCGATAACCGCTCACTGTTCTGGCGAGGTACAGGCACGTCAATATAAAAACAAATTACGGGGTTAAACATGCCCCCTCCCCTCTCCCGGTAAATATTGCTTGTGTTACTGATATTATCGTTGATTCCTGTATCATTTTATCTACAGGTGGTCTCTGTTGTATATGGATAATGTTTTGGGTTGTTCTAGTTCGAGATTCCAGCGGATCATCCGAGAATAACTCGGACAGAGAAACATTTTATTATAAAAAATATAGAGTTTGACACAACGAAGAGGGTAATTATATTTTCATGTTTAGACAACGATTATCGTGTGTATGTTTTAAACAAAATAGAAATATAACTATTGATCTACACCACGTGGAATGATAGATGAAGTGTCATGTGATTAATTAAAATAGTACCACGTTATATCATTATTGTAGCATATGCCTGATAATCTAATATTTCTTCGCGTGCTTCATTTTACAGAGAAAAAAAGAAACAACATGCATGTACTCATAAGTGGTTAGGGTTTGATTGATTTGATTGTTTGGTGTTGAACGCCACTTTCAGCAATATTGCAGCTATATCATGGCGACTAGTTTTAGTAGTGGAAGAAGCCGGAGAGAACCACCGACCATGGGCAAGTAACTGGTAATCTTTATAACTTGCTGCTGCGAGTCGAGTGCACCCTTTTTGTAATTTACAAAGCCGGGCGCGAACCCACGCCATATTGGTGATAAGCTTGTATGATTTGTTAGGTAATCCAACTACCTAACTCATTGAGGTACCCTGATAAGTGGTTAGGAATGTCCTAGTATTGACAATATTGATAAAATGTTAATTTATGATTTGAATGCATTTTAAAGATTATGATTGATGATAGCACATTTGCTCCATTTAGCAATTCAGCATAAACACTGATTTAGTGGATCATCGCAGCTTCTAGGTTGAAGAGACTATTGATTTTACTTTGACATAACCGAGTATTCGAGTTATTCACGATAAAGTAAGCCAAAGTTACTACGAACTTATCAAATAGTTACTTTCGATTTATTCAAACAAACGACCTTTTCGAATTCTAGATAACAAGGTTTGGCTGTGGTAGTGAATTGAAACCGTCTCAGTGGTGCAATGTTTGTGTGCTAATCACGAGTCCTGTTCTATCCCTGGTCGAATGAACCATATACTATTGGAGCTGCTTGGCATTCGGGAGCACATGTGTACAACCCCGTTGTTTTTGGTAGGGTCCGTGTTGCTCATCGTTATAGTTTTCTGTGTTGTTTCTTTGTCTTGTTTGTCTTCGTCCTGTGTCTTGTGTGTCCAATGTTGCCAGTGACTATGGATTGACGATTCTTGATTTCACATTCGGTTTTCTCTAACGTTTATTTACAATTCGAAGCTAATCACGTATCACTAAAGAGTAAGAGCAAAAAACAAGTTGGCTCGCTGCCAGTAAAACAGCAAAAACAAATTGGCTCGCTGCCAGTAAAACATAGCAAAAACAAATTGGCTCGCTGCCAGTAAAACATAGCAATTACAAGTTGGCTCGCTGCCAGTAAAACAGCAAAAACAAAGTGGCTCGCTGCCAGTAAAACATAGCAAAAACAAGTTGGCTCGCGGTCAGTAAAACATAACAAAAACAAGTTGGCTCACGGTCAGTAAAACATAACAAAAACAAGTTGGCTCGCTGTCAGTAAAACATAGCAAAAACAAGTTGGCTCGCGGTCAGTAAAACATAACAAAAACAAGTTGGCTCGCGGTCAGTAAACCATAACAAAAACAAGTTGGCTCGCGGTCAGTAAAACATAACAAAAACAAGTTGGCTCGCTGTCAGTAAAACATAACAAAAACAAGTTGGCTCGCGGTCAGTAAAACATAACACATGGAACGACAAACAAGTTGACTCCCGACCAGTAAAACATAACAAATGGAGCGACATACATATAGCTTTTCGATGTTTAATTGTGCTAATATTGAAATACACTAGTGTTGCTCTAATGCAAACCAGACATTATCTTCATCATCTCTGCATGATACAGCTGAATAATTGTTCACTTGCTGTTAGGCAACAATTACACACTCACTCATTGTTAAAGCAATGTCCGGATTATTATATTCGTTCTACAGTGTTGTAATCACACCATTTAGCGATATCATTTATATGCATAGGATAAGAATGTCCAAGTTGCTTAACTTGTGTCTTATCCTTTCGTCTTTTTTGAAAAATAAAATATGTTTAAAACAGTATATACAATTATTGATGAGTCATGTCAATAGTCTTGTTCTCTCTTTTCAGACTAACAAAGTACCATGGAAACATATGGCAACATCTCTTCCACTATGGTCAATATTTATTTGTCACATGTGTGTCACATGGGCTGAGCATACACTTATTACTAGTCTTCCAGCTTTTATGAAAGGAGTTTTGAAATTCGATATTAAAAGTGTACGTTGCCAATAATAGTGTATTGAGAAACATGTGAATTGTTTTTGGACACGAATGTATTGATACGGAATTGTTTGGTCGATATATGTCACTTGCTTCTTTTGTTAAGAGATTATCTATAATGGTGGTACATGTTTAATACAATATGTCAGTTGTTACGACTGTCTAGTTTGATAAAACAAGTGTGTCGGTTCATAAAATATGCGACGGTTCATAAAACGTGGTGCATGTTCTTGAAACAGATGTCTAGGTTCATATGTCCTAGTGTCGGTTCATATACCCTAGTGTTGGTTCATACAAGAATCAAATTTTCCATGGATGATTAAATACTTTTTTAAGATCTCAGTTTTTCATCAAGTGTGTACACACTTATCTGTGCTGTGTGTGTAGCCAGTGTTTCGAGTTCAAAGCGCAACATCTGATGAAAGCAGAATTTACTACATGTAGTATCTTAATGTTGACAGTACGAAACGTTTGAAGCGTAACCATAAATCGTAATTCGAAGGTGAGGGAGACAATGCAGTGGTCGAAAAAACTCCTCACCGAAAACTTATTACTGAACAATGCAAACCCACTCGGGTTCTCTGGAAGGGTTGGTAAGTGTTTTGATAATGGTTGATAACGAATGATACCCACTAAAACATCAATACTCGTATTATGTCAATAAGAAGGGCTTATAAAATTAGCTTTATTGCAGTCTATGAATCATTTCAGGAAAGTGTTCATGTATAGGTGGGTTAGAGATTTAGATTCTGTTTCTACGATTATACATTACTTTAGCAACCATAAATTATTTTCATATTTTACAGAATGGAGCCATATCTTCCATACCTTACATATGTTGTGCTATAATGGCCGTGGTGGCTGGTCATTCAGTTGACTATCTCAGAAGTCGGCACTATCTTACTACCACTCAGACAAGAAAAATATATCAATCTATTTGTGAGTTTTATTTCATTTTTCTTTCACAACTCAAATTAATTTAATCATTATCGAAATATAAAACTGTCTTGTTCTTAGATATTACATTGTTATATATGTAATCTTATATAGTATGATTTGATTTGATAGGTAATGTTGGAGCAGGTGTGTTTCTAGTGGCAACTGGGTTTGTACCGTGTGAAAATCGTGAAGTAGCTATTGCAATTCTTTGCATAGCTCTTATGTCAACGAGTTTTGCAAATGGTGGAGTGTATGCTAACTTTATTGACATTGCACCGAAGTAAGTGTATTGATGCTACGTATATATGTAATTTACTACAGTTGAGCTGTCCGATATTATGTTGCAATATGGCATATGATTTTTATATAAAAGTCCCAAATCGAAGAAAACCAGACAATACAATGACCAAAGGAAAAAGACAGACAATACAATGACCAAAGGAAAAAGACAGAAAATACAATGGCCAAAGGAAAAAGACAGACAATACAATGACCAAAGGAAAAAGACAGACAATACAATGGCCAAAGGAAAAAGACAGACAATACAATGACCAAAGGAAAACGACAGACAATACAATGACCAAAGGAAAAAGACAGACAATACAATGACCAAAAGAAAAAGACAGACAATACAATGACCAAAGGAAAAAGACAGACAATACAATGACCAAAGGAAAAAGACAGACAATACAATGGCCAAAGGAAAAAGACAGACAATACAATGACCAAAGGAAAAAGACAGACAATACAATGACCAAAGGAAAAAGACAGACAATACAATGACCAAAGGAAAAAGACAGACAATACATTGACCAAAGGAAAAAGACAGACGATACAATGACCAAAGGAAAAAGACAGACAATACAATGACCAAAGGAAAAAGACAGACAATACAATGACCAAAGGAAAAAGACAGACAATACAATGACCAAAGGAAAAAGACAGACAATACAATGGCCAAAGGAAAAAGACAGACAATACAATGACCAAAGGAAAAAGACAGACAATACAATGACCAAAGGAAAAAGACAGACAATACAATGGCCAAAGGAAAAAGACAGACATTACAATGACCAAAGGAAAAAGACAGACAATACAATGACCAAAGGAAAAAGACAGACAATACAATGACCAAAGGAAAAAGACAGACAATACAATGACCAAAGGAAAAAGACAGACAATACAATGACCAAAGGAAAAAGACAGACAATACAATGACCAAAGGAAAAAGACAGACAATACAATGACCAAAGGAAAAAGACAGACGATACAATGACCAAAGGAAAAAGACAGACGATACAATGACCAAAGGAAAAAGACAGACAATACAATGACCAAAGGAAAAAGACAGACAATACAATGGCCAAAGGAAAAAGACAGACAATACAATGACGAAAGGAAAAAGACAGACAATACAATGACCAAAGGAAAAAGACAGACAATACAATGGCCAAAGGAAAAAGACAGACAATACAATGGCCAAAGGAAAAAGACAGACCATACAATGACCAAAGGAAAAAGACAGACAATACAATGACCAAAGGAAAAAGACAGACAATACAATGACCAAAAGAAAAAGACAGACAATACAATGACCAAAGGAAAAAGACAGACAATACAATGACCAAAGGAAAAAGACAGACAATACAATGACCAAAGGAAAAAGACAGACAATACAATGGCCAAAGGAAAAAGACAGACAATACAATGACCAAAGGAAAAAGACAGACAATACAATGGCCAAAGGAAAAAGACAGACAATACTATGACCAAAGGAAAAAGACAGACAATACAATGACCAAAGGAAAAAGACAGACAATACAATGGCCAAAGGAAAAAGACAGACAATACAATGACCAAAGGAAAAAGACAGACAATACAATGACCAAAGGAAAAAGACAGACAATACAATGGCCAAAGGAAAAAGACAGACAATACAATGACCAAAGGAAAAAGACAGACAATACAATGACCAAAGGAAAAAGACAGACAATACAATGGCCAAAGGAAAAAGACAGACAATACAGTGACCAAAGGAAAAAGACAGACAATACAATGGCCAAAGGAAAAAGACAGACAATACAATGGCCAAAGGAAAAAGACAGACAATACAATGACCAAAGGAAAAAGACAGACAATACAATGACCAAAGGAAAAAGACAGACAATACAATGACCAAAGGAAAAAGACAGACAATACAATGACCAAAGGAAAAAGACAGACAATACAATGACCAAAGGAAAAAGACAGACAATACAATGACCAAAGGAAAAAGACAGACAATACAATGACCAAAGGAAAAAGACAGACAATACAATGACCAAAGGAAAAAGACAGACAATACAATGACCAAAGGAAAAAGACAGACAATACAATGACCAAAGGAAAAAGACAGACAATACAATGACCAAAGGAAAAAGACAGACAATACAATGACCAAAGGAAAAAGACAGACAATACAATGACCAAAGGAAAAAGACAGACAATACAATGACCAAAGGAAAAAGACAGACAATACAATGACCAAAGGAAAAAGACAGACAATACAATGACCAAAGGAAAAAGACAGACAATACAATGACCAAAGGAAAAAGACAGACAATACAATGACCAAAGGAAAAAGACAGACAATACAATGGCCAAAGGAAAAAGACAGACAATACAATGGCCAAAGGAAAAAGACAGACAATACAATGACCAAAGGAAAAAGACAGACAATACAATGACCAAAGGAAAAAGACAGACAATACAATGACCAAAGGAAAAAGACAGACAATACAATGACCAAAGGAAAAAGACAGACAATACAATGACCAAAGGAAAAAGACAGACAATACAATGACCAAAGGAAAAAGACAGAAAATACAATGACCAAAGGAAAAAGACAGACAATACAATGACCAAATGAAAAAGACAGACAATACAGTGGCCAAAGGAAAAAGACAGACAATACAATGACCAAAGGAAAAAGACAGACAATACAATGGCCAAAGGAAAAAGACAGACAATACAATGGCCAAAGGAAAAAGACAGACAATACAATGACCAAAGGAAAAAGACAGACAATACAATGACCAAAGGAAAAAGACAGACAATACAATGGCCAAAGGAAAAAGACAGACAATACAATGACCAAAGGAAAAAGACAGACAATACAATGACCAAAGGAAAAAGACAGACAATACAATGACCAAAGGAAAAAGACAGACAATACAATGGCCAAAGGAAAAAGACAGACAATACAATGACCAAAGGAAAAAGACAGACAATACAATGACCAAAGGAAAAAGACAGACAATACAATGGCCAAAGGAAAAAGACAGACAATACAATGACCAAAGGAAAAAGACAGACAATACAATGGCCAAAGGAAAAAGACAGACAATAATATGGCCAAAGGAAAAAGGCAGACAATACAATGACCAAAGGAAAAAGGCAGACAATACAATGACCAAAGGAAAAAGACAGACAATACAATGGCCAAAGGAAAAAGACAGACAATACAATGACCAAAGGAAAAAGACAGACAATACAATGACCAAAGGAAAAAGATAGACAATACAATGGCCAAAGGAAAAAGACAGGCAATACAATGGCCAAAGGAAATAGACAGACAATACAATGATCAAAGGAAAAAGACAGACAATACAATGACCAAAGGAAAAAGACAGACAATACAATGACCAAAGGAAAAAGACAGACAATACAATGACCAAAGGAAAAAGACAGACAATACAATGGCCAAAGGAAAAAGACAGACAATACAATGACCAAAGGAAAAAGACAGACAATACAATGACCAAAGGAAAAAGACAGACAATACAATGACCAAAGGAAAAAGACAGACAATACAATGACCAAAGGAAAAAGACAGACAATACAATGACCAAAGGAAAAAGACAGACAATACAATGACCAAAGGAAAAAGACAGACAATACAATGACCAAAGGAAAAAGACAGACAATACAATGACCAAAGGAAAAAGACAGACAATACAATAGCCAAAGGAAAAAGACAGACAATACAATGACCAAAGGAAAAAGACAGACAATACAATGGCCAAAGGAAAAAGACAGACAATACAATGGCCAAAGGAAAAAGACAGACACTACAATGGCCAAAGGAAAAAGACAGACAATACAATGACCAAAGGAAAAAGACAGACAATACAATGACCAAAGGAAAAAGAAAGACAATACAATGGCCAAAGGAAAAAGACAGACAATACAATGGCCAAAGGAAACAGACAGACAATACAATGACCAAAAGAAAAAGACAGACAATACAATGACCAAAGGAAAAAGACAGACAATACAATGACCAAAGGAAAAAGACAGACAATACAATGACCAAAGGAAAAAGACAGACAATACAATGACCAAAGGAAAAAGACAGACAATACAATGACCAAAGGAAAAAGACAGACAATACAATGACCAAAGGAAAAAGACAGACAATACAATGACCAAAGGAAAAAGACAGACAATACAATGGCCAAAGGCAAAAGACAGACAATACAATGACCAAAGGAAAAAGACAGACAATACAATGACCAAAGGAAAAAGACAGACAATACAATGGCCAAAGGAAAAAGACAGACAATACAATGACCAAAGGAAAAAGACAGACAATACAATGACCAAAGGAAAAAGACAGACAATACAATGACCAGAGGAAAAAGACAGACAATACAATGACCAGATGAAAAAGACAGACAATACAATGACCAAAGGAAAAAGACAGACAATACAATGACCAAAGGAAAAAGACAGACAATACAATGACCAAAGGAAAAAGACAGACAATACAATGACCAAAGGAAAAAGACAGACAATACAATGACCAGAGGAAAAAGACAGACAATACAATGACCAAAGGAAAAAGACAGACAATACAATGACCAAAGGAAAAAGACAGACAATACAATGACCAAAGGAAAAAGACAGACAATACAATGACCAAAGGAAAAAGACAGACAATACAATGACCAAAGGAAAAAGACAGACAATACAATGACCAAAGGAAAAAGACAGACGATACAATGACCAAAGGAAAAAGACAGACAATACAATGACCAAAGGAAAAAGACAGACAATACAATGACCAAAGGAAAAAGACAGACAATACAATGACCAAAGGAAAAAGACAGACAATACAATGACCAAAGGAAAAAGACAGACGATACAATGGCCAAAGGAAAAAGACAGACAATACAATGACCAAAGGAAAAAGACAGACAATACAATGACCAAAGGAAAAAGACAGACAATACAATGACCAAAGGAAAAAGACAGACGATACAATGACCAAAGGAAAAAGACAGACAATACAATGACCAAAGGAAAAAGACAGACAATACAATGACCAAAGGAAAAAGACAGACAATACAATGACCAAAGGAAAAAGACAGACAATACAATGACCAAAGGACAAAGACAGACAATACAATGGCCAAAGGAAAAAGACAGACAATACAATGACCAAAGGAAAAAGACAGACAATACAATGACCAAAGGAAAAAGACAGACAATACAATGACCAAAGGAAAAAGACAGACAATACAATGACCAAAGGAAAAAGACAGACAATACAATGACCAAAGGAAAAAGACAGACAATACAATGACCAAAGGAAAAAGACAGACAATACAATGACCAAAGGAAAAAGACAGACAATACAATGACCAAAGGAAAAAGACAGACAATACAATGACCAAAGGCAAAAGACAGACAATACAATGACCAAAGGCAAAAGACAGACAATACAATGACCAAAGGAAAAAGACAGACAATACAATGACCAAAGGCAAAAGACAGACAATACAATGACCAAAGGAAAATGACAGACAATACAATGACCAAAGGAAAAAGACAGACAATACAATGACCAAAGGAAAAAGACAGACAATACAATGACCAAAGGAAAAAGGACAACACGAACCCAACTAGATCGGAGGTGAACTTTGGTCCATTCTAAAAGTAAGCAGTTCCTGCTCCAGTAGTGGCAACCATCATGTAAAAACTGTTTTGTTTTAATCATATACTTATTATAGATAAACGTTAGAGAACACCGAAGGGGCAATCAAAAATTGAACAGTCCAGAGAAATTGGCAACAATGGATAACAAGACGAAGACAAACAAAACAAAGACCACAACACAATATGTGCGGGACGCCATCATGTGCAAATAAACACAAAGAACGTAAATAAAACATGAGCCCTCCATCAGCCGAAAATCGTAACAGACATCATAACACGAAACTCAGAACGTAAAGCCACATTAGATACACTATATTTATATGATGATATTGCATAGTGATTCCATTTTGAAGAGGAATATAATCTCTCGTTGGGCCCATAAAACTAGTCTTACACCACCACTTTTAACTGAAGTGTTTGTACCAAGCCTGAAAGGTGAGCGGTCATGTGTTTGTGTGTAAGGGGTATCGACTTTGGCCGTGGAAGCTATCGGCCATGTACTTGGGTGTCGATTTTGTCTCTTTTTTATGATTTTGCTGTTGGAGTTTGGAAATGTTATTGTTTTTGATTGCTGCTATTTATAAATTATTTTCTTTGAAAAAAGAGGTTAAACGATCTTGAGATTTAGAAGAGAAGAACGACAATCAAATTACAAGCGCTATATCTGGGCTCTATGTTTCGTATATCATTTCATTTACTTCAGATATGCTGGTATAATGTTTGGTTTATCAAATACAATAGCGACACTACCGGGAATGGTATCACCCATTGTAACAGGAGCCTTAACTCCAAATGTAAGTCAATCAATAATGATATCATAAAACTCTATTGATTAGAAGTCGAACAGACCGCTAATTGTTATTCGATTTATTCGAGTAATCTGTGATCGTCATTCTCAATTCAATGTCTTCATTCACGATTAAGATCAATTATACATATTCATTCTTTCTAAAAAAAAATGGCACTTTGAGCTTCTTTGAATAACAGAACAAATGTAAATAGCTCCATTGAACATATAGTGCGTGGGCGATTGTTGTTTAACGCCGAATGAGGAATTTGTCAGCTATATCATGGCGAGAACAAGTTACATTTCAGGGGCGGATCCAAGGGGGGGGGGGGGCGCACCCGGCGCGCGCCCCCCCTAAAATTGGAAAAAATAAGATTTTTTGGCGTAAAATCGTGATTTTTCACACGAAATACCCACAAAATGTTCGCGCCTCCCTCCGCTCGTCGCAATTTTTTAATGTGCGCCCCCCCCCCCCCCCCGTTACTTGAAATCCTGGATCCGCCCCTGATAATGTACTAGACCAACACGCTTTCGGGGAACCTGAACATATAGAATATAAGAGGAGTTTGAATATACCAAAGGGGTAATCATAATACGTATATCGAAGAAGAACAGACAACACAATGGCCAAAAGAAAAAGTACAAAAGGACAAACAACGATCTACAAAACATACACATAAAGCTAAAGATCGAGTAACACGAACACTGCTAGAAACCGGAGGTGAGCCCAGGTGCTCTTGAAGGGTAGCGAGAAATGAGTACCAACACAACTATTTTTTTTTATCGCTAGAGTTTATTGTAAGCCGTTATTGTGCCTTGAAGTTACGGCACACGATAGAGTTTTCAAGTGTATCTATTCTATTGCAAATCACTAAAATACATTGATCTTTGATATTTGAAGCATGACATGAACTTTATTTTTCTAACCTAGGATGCACCAGAGGAATGGAGAAACGTGTTTTATGTAGGCGCAGCATTTTATGCGTTTGGAGCAATAGTTTACGTTATTTTTGCTAGTGGGGAAATTCAACCATGGGCAAAGGATACACTACAAGAGGCAGAGATTAAATTTGAGGTGGATGAACTCTCTGTCACTCTCGCTGCAAGAACAAAATCAATATAATAATACATGACTATATCATGGCGACCACTGTAAGGGTCGGGTGAAATTTGGTCGTAGTAATAGTTGCCTTTTTGATGTTTTTGAGAATAATTTGATGTTTTAAAAGTGAACTACAATATGAGGAATAAGAAGCATGTCGGAAATCAGATATAGTGTATAAAAACAATCCACAAGAAAAAGTGTTATTTAGGATTTGTTCTAGTGGATAAGAATGATTTTCTATTTATAGAGGGATATATGAATGTAAACAACTCATTAACAAAGGTGAGCTCGCCAAACAAGTTTTACATGTAATACCATTGTTTATCTTCTACTGATTATTGATTTAAAAACATTGACATGTCTCAACAAAAGATGATTACAGGCTTTATTTCCACTGCCAATGTCCAAAAAGTTTCTGCGAATGTTTCCAAAAGTATTTCTTCAGAAAATGTAGAACCCAGTAAAGATGTAGTATTTGACGACAGGCCGCCTAACATAAAACCAAACCCAGCCAAAAGATTTCATTCGTGTTTATCAAGTGACTCCGATCACAGTCTATGTATAGAAAACGAATTGGAAACTATTAAGACTACTTTGGACAAAGTTGTAAAAAGAGATGATATTGAAAATATCGTATCTAGTATCATGGGCAAACTCGTTATAAATTTGAAGAAAGAGATAAAACAGGAAATAATGATCGAAGTAGGAAAGGAAACCACAAAAATGAGATACAACGAAAAAATAGTGAATATGGGTGGGAGCATAGACGTATTAGAATTTGACAATGCAAATTTGTTAGAAAGAAATGCTGCGCTACATACAGAGCTTAAAAGTTTGAAAGAGAACATTAAAGAAATAGGAAATAGGTCCACAGACGCCATGCGCCAAGGAAATTGGAATGAGCAATATTCCAGGAAAAAGAATGTAAAGATCTATAATATGCCAGAAAACAGAGACGAGAAGCTTCCTGTTACCTTAATCAATCAGTTGAAAGAAAAACTCAATTTAAATATTGATTGCTCGGATATTGTGGCAATGCATAGAATACCTGGAAGACCTGCAGCAACTAGACCGATATTGATTAAATTTCTGAGAATGGAATCCAAGATCGCCCTCCTCCGCCGGAAGAAGAACATTAGTGAAGTTTTTAATGTGAAAATCGGAGATGACATCACAAAACAAAATCAAGGACTACTAACCAGACTATACCTCCATGAAAAAATAACTAGTGCGTGGTTTTTCAACGGACATGTCTTTGGAACGGATGAAAAAGGGGCTAGACATATGTTTGACATTTATGGCAATATTAATGAGAAATTAAGATAAATAAATTTGTAACATGTAGAATATAATTATGTAAACTGTTAGTATTACTATTGATATCATTTTCCCCGTTAACCAATTAATATTACTTCTACCTTGTCGTTTATCTTGGTCTTAATTATTAATTTTTATTTTTTTTATTTTATTTTTAGTCTTATAGAGCGCGGATTATTTTCCGGGTCGTTACCGGATTTGTAATTGTTTTTTTTATTATCATAACAAAACTTCGGTTGTTGTACTGTCAAATATTCATTTATCATGTAGAATGTACTACCTGTTCATAAACTGATAGTACGTAATATGACTTTATGTCTCAGATTATAAACTTGGGTAACGGTTCATTGTTTTATAAACATCATATTATGGTAAGACGGAAATGCAAATATTCAAATATTCTTTTATTGTTGTTATTAACATGCATTGTGTCACAAACACGATCTTCTTCTTTAGGTATACAATACTCCTTCAAGACGTTGAAGATTACGTACTGTTGCATGCGTGGGTATTTACAAAAATATTTACATAAATTTCATAAAGTGAAATAAAGTGAAATCAAAAGTGTGAATAAAACAAAACAAAAAATTTAAAACTATGTACAATTGTATTTGAAATTTAAATGTTTAAGAGAACAGCGGGTGTTAGCTGTTCTCTGAAAGAGTCTATAGATGGACTTGAGATAATTGTCTGTGGTAAGATGTTCCATTGTATTATAGTGTGTGGAAAAAATGACCATTTGTATGTATCTTTTTGTGTTGTTATATGCCTAAATGTCTGATTGTGTGATTTTCTAGTTCTGCTGTCAGTTGGGATCAGTATGATGTTTGAGATAGCAATTAAAGCGTGTGTTATTTTAAACAACATGATCAATCTGGTTTTAAGACGGCGCTCAGCTAAAGTTGGCCAACCTAGAGTGTCAATCATTGAAGTGACACTGCTAGTATTATGGTAATTGTTTTGAACATAGCGAGCAGCTCGTCTTTGAACCATTTCTAGTTTGTTTATGTTGTCATGTGTATAAGGGTCCCAGATACTACAGCTGTATTCAAGTTTTTGGCCTCACTAGTGCTTGATATGCCCGAGATTTTACTTCAGGGTTTGATATCTGTAAATTTCTTTTTAAGTATTCGAGAGATTTATTTCCATTTGAAGTGATATTGTCGATGTGGGTGTTCCATTTAAGGTTAGATTGTAGTGTAACTCCAAGGTATTTTTCTGAAGTTACTGGTTCGAGAATGTGATTGTGAAGTATATAGTCATGTTTGAAGGGTGTTTTCTTTTGAGTGATGGTGAGTACTGTACATTTATCTGGGTGGAAAGCCATAAGCCAATCGGCTTCCCACCTTGCAGCTGCATCAAGGTCAGATTGTAGTTTCTTGCAGTCGTCCTGACATGTTATTTCTTTATAAATGATACTGTCATCTGCAAAGAGTCTTAGTTTGCTGTGTGTAAGATATTCCGAAAGTCATTGATATAAATTAGAAAAAGAATTGGAGCGAGTACTGTACCCTGTGGAACGCCTGATGTTACTGTCACTGTGTTAGATGTTATTCCATCGATTACTACTGTTTGTGTTCTATCTGATAAAAATGCCTGAATCCAGTTTAGAGTATGGGTTTGTATTCCGTAATATTCCAGTTTGTATAATAATCTACGGTGGGAAACTTTATCGAAGGCTTGGCAAAATCCATAATAATCAAGTCTGTTTGTATGTTTTTGTTATTGCTGGCATTTAATTCTTGTATGAAAGGAAGGAGTTGCGACTCACATGATCTTGCTTTTCTGAAACCATGTTGTAAATCATATAAAATATTGTTTGAGTCGAGGTGTTTCATAATGTTGCTGGTTATTATATGTTCCATCAGTTTACAGCAGATGCATGTTAGTGATATTGGTCTGTAATTTTCTGCTTTGTATCTTTCACCCTTTTTGAATGCTGGTGCAACATTTGCGTGTTTCCAGTCTTTGGGTATGGTGCCAGTTTCTATTGATTTTGTATATATTTTGGTCAAGATTGGAGCAACTTGATCTTTTAGGTCTTTCATCACTCTACTGTTTATGTTGTCTGGACCGCATGCTTTGTGAGGGTTAAGGTTGTTTAAGAGGTTCAGTACACCTTTATCGTTTATGTGGATTTATTCCATTATAGGATGAGGACTATGTCCTTTGTCAGGTACATGTGTATGTCATGTGGTGGATCGTGTGTAAATACTGATTGGAACTGTTGGTTAAGAATGTTCGTTTTTTCTACTGTATCAATATAGAGTATACCATCTTTTTTCAGTGGGCTCATGCCCGAGTTGTCCTTTCTAATGCTTTTGAAGTAGCTAAAAAGCTTTTTTGGTTTAAAATCCGAGTACTGATGTTGATCGGAGTCTTTAATGGGTAGGTCAAATATGATGTTCTCAATATATTTCCAGTAAGCTTTGCGTTGTTCTTTTTGTACTGTATGTTTCAGTTTTTTATACATTGAAGGATTTTAGTTTTTCTTCCTGTGGTATTTGTTCTTTTTATTTATAAGTTTGCGTAAATTGTTGTTTATCCAGGGAAGTCTTTGTTTGTAAGTAAATAGTTTATGTGGGATGTTTGATTCTATAGAATTAATTATGTCCAGATTGTATACCCATGTTGCCATATATCTCCCTTAACTGATATACATCGTCATCGGGGTCGGAAATTCACCCATAATACATATATGTAAGACAATTACATTGTGCCGTGCGTCCAGTCTGGATGATGAAATAATTTATTATGATATAAATATATATTATACAGGACCATTGGCATTGAATTCATACTTCATAGGCATAGATATTTTCATTTATAGTATATATCCAGTCTGAGACATAGCGTGGTGGGTCGCTGTGATGGGCGTGTCATTCATCTTGGTGATTTGGATGTATTTTTTGTTCTGATAAATTTATTTTCTAAATTTCTTTTGCAATTGGAGTGTTGCTATAAAAGGCAACATCAAAATAAGGGGTAAAATAAGCATAAATTGAGCAGAGCAGGGATTAATCGGTGTCACTAGGAGTGATACGTCTGTCATAGTGATTTGTCACGTTGTGTCTCTGACTGTACTGTGGCCACTAGGAGTGATACGTCTGTCACAGTGATTTGTCACGTTGTGTCTCTGACTGTACTGTGGCCACTAGGAGTGATACGTCTGTCACAGTGATTTGTCACGTTGTGTCTCTGACTGTACTGTGGCCACTAGGAGTGATACGTCTGTCACAGTGATTTGTCACGTTGTGTCTCTGACTGTACTGTGGCCACTAGGAGTGATACGTCTGTCATAGTGATTTGTCACGTTGTGTCTCTGACTGTACTGTGGCCACTAGGAGTGATACGTCTGTCACAGTGATTTGTCACGTTGTGTCTCTGACTGTACTGTGGCCACTAGGAGTGATACGTCTGTCACAGTGATTTGTCACGTTGTGTCTCTGACTGTACTGTGGCCACTAGGAGTGATACGTCTGTCACAGTGATTTGTCACGTTGTGTCTCTGACTGTACTGTGGCCACTAGGAGTGATACGTCTGTCACAGTGATTTGTCACGTTGTGTCTCTGACTGTACTGTGGCCACTAGGAGTGATACGTCTGTCACAGTGATTTGTCACGTTGTTTCTCTGACTGTACTGTGGCTGGACAATCAGTCCATTGACATTGTAAAATTATTTCTTGCTGAACTGAACCATATTTTACAAGTCACAAACGGACACACAAATCTATAAAATGACCAATACGAATGGACATTTGATCCCGAATATAGTAGCTTTACACTTTTTTCTTACCGAAATAATATTCTTACTGTATGTTGCTGATTGTCCCACAGAGTTTGAGAATGACTTATGACTCTTGTACATCATAAACATGTGTTGGTCTCCACTTGTCATTGAACAAAACTATGCATATGCAAGGTTCTATTATGGGGATAAACAGGTGTTGTTACATGTATATAAAATACTTGCCAACAGGTCCCAGTTATTCTGTAGGTATGTTAGAGAATGACAGGAAGTACAATGTACTTGGAACATACTCTGTCTACATAATATGATGTGTATATATCCATAATTTATGGATAATATAGTAGATTTACTCTCTAGGTTTCCAAGTTGTTGTTAATTTTTTCACATAATCTTTTCAGATTTGTTCAATAATATTGATCATTTCAGTTCTAACATGTAGTCCGGATCCATTGAACTTTTTGTATATGTCCAGCTGCATTTTCATATCGCTGAAATACTTTTATTCATGCAGGCTAAGCAAAAGTGTACTGCTAATTGGTGTAAATACTTCCTTTCTTTTTTTTCTTTTTTTTTCCTTTCTCTTTTAATGCCACTTGGATGTGTTTGTGTTTTAACACAATACGAATGTTTCTGCAGTGTACATGAGTTAATTGGGTTTTCTCATATATTTTGTAGCTATATATTAAAAATATCTCTGAAATAAAATGTACGTTTAATTGTGTAGACTAAGCAAGGTTTAATGTATACAAAATTAAGTTTACTTAACTCATATTACATGTACATGTATTATATTTTATGATCCACTCATGTGACAAACAAGATTGGGTTACTTCTCATATATTCCTATACTCTATGGGTATAATGACATAGTTTGTCTCTTGTGGGTATACAATATAGTAATAATGTATATTCATAATGTTTCTCCTCTTGGGGTGACCTTTTATTTAAACTTTAAATCTAAACTGATATATATAGTTTAATGAACTGAACAGCAAGACCATGAAATTGGAAATATGAGTGAAAATTCAAAGAATCAATTCATGTTTGTGTTGTACATGTACATTTGCAATTTATTTAGACCTCTTACATACCAGTGACTCAGAATGGTAGTAACACTTTATATGTTGAAACTTTAAACATCACAGGCATTTAATTCATTACAGGCTGAATTAAATTAAAGTTAACTGTGAACATCAATTTCTCTTCAAATTTATCTACTTCTTTTCTTTTTTTCCCTATCTGCAAAATTTGTTTTTTGTTGACAAATTCAGAATTAACCCACATGTATATATATTTTTTCTTATGTAAATATGTCTTGTCTGATGATGAATGTTTTTTCAGAAGCGTTTCTTTTTTTGTGAGTGTCTTGTTTATAAGTGTACACAACTATTTTGTGTTTCAATGGTTTATTATTTTATTTACATGTAACCTGGAATATGTCATTATTATGAATTATGATAGTTTTGATTAATTAATTATGCTATTAGAATATAATACTGTAAAATGTATGAACCTGATGGTTACTGTGCTACCCATTTCTAAGTTTGGTATTGTTTCTAGTTATGTTATAAAATATGCCCTACTGATAGCTGGTATTGAGTCTAATCCAGGTCCACAATTGAATAATAAAAAAAATATAAAAATAATACACAATAATGTATGTAGTTTACTACCTAAATTAGACCTGATTGAACATGAATTTCAAGAGTATGATGTTATTTGTATATCTGAATCACATCTTGATAAATCTATTGATAATGATAAAATAAAATTAAAGAGCTTCCAAAATCCAGTTAGACTAGATAGAAATAGGCATGGTGGAGGTGTGACTATATATGTGAAGAATAGTTTATATTACAAAGTACGTACTGATCTATCAGTTAATAATTTAGAAATACTTTGGGTCGAAATCCGAAATAGTAATAATGACATATGTTTAGGTGGTGTTATATATAGGCCCCCAAATTCTAATTTACATATATGGGAGTTATTCTGTGAGTCTGTAGATAAAGCTCTTCATTCTGATTTACCACTTTTTTTAGTTGGCGACTACAATTGTGACATGTTGTCAAACTCCAGTAACTATTCTAAAAAGATATTAAATCGTTTAAA
This sequence comes from Bathymodiolus brooksi, assembly GCA_963680875.1. Taxonomy (NCBI): domain Eukaryota; kingdom Metazoa; phylum Mollusca; class Bivalvia; order Mytilida; family Modiolidae; genus Bathymodiolus; species Bathymodiolus brooksi. Next base: position 6,910,069 of record OY804590.1, on the reverse strand, counting down.
TTTGGAAAATGTAGTATTTGAAGCCACAAACTTTACTACTGAGACAGGAACTTGTATTGATCTATGTATAACTAACCTAAAAAATTTGATTAACCCATGCTCCTGTCTTAGCTGAAATTTCATTTAAAACCGTTAAACAACACTCCTTTAAAAGGCAAATAAGAAATTATAATGCTGCCGACATTGAAGGGCTTGCTGATGAACTGAATATTATAAATTGGGATGATCTAGTTTTCGATTCTGATAATATTAATTTTCTTAAAATTTTAAATGATGCTGTTAAAAAATATATACCTACCAAGACTATTACAGTTCGACCAAATGATACACCATTCTATGAATAATACAATTAGAAACAAGATCAGACAACGTAACAGAATTCATTATAAAGCTAAAACTACAAACAACCCTGATCATTGGAAAAAATTTAGAGAAATCAGGAATGAAGTTATTGATTTAGTGAGAAAATCAAAGGACGAATATAAAAATAAACTTACCTCTGAACTTTTAAACAAGGATATTCCTCCTGGGAAATGGTGGAGAATTGCTAAATCCATATCAAATTTTACTGAAGCCAGAGATCCACCCCCATTTTTGGAACATGATGGCCAAATTTGTATTCACCCTTCTAATAAAGTTGAAATTCTAAATACTCACTTTTCTAATATAGCTAATATTGATAATGAACCAGTTATTTCTGATAATGTTACACCTCTGCCATGTCATTTGAATGAATTTATCATAACAGAACAGGAAATTTTAGACCAGTTAAACATTTTAAATGTAAATAAACCAGCTGGCCCTGATGGTGTCAGTCCTAGATTACTAAGGGACCGGCCATTTAACTTGAAGGTGGGGGGGGGGGGGGGGGGGAGGTTATGGTTTTTTGTTTCGTTCAGAAATTTGTTTCCAGGATTCCACATTAGGTTATATGACTAAAACTCTGAATCATATTTTTTTTTTTCCTCCACCAAAATCAGATTTTTTTTTTCAGCAACATTGGGAATCAGAATATTTTTTTAGAAAAAACCATAACCCCGCCTCTTCAAGTTAAATGGTCGTTCCCTAAAAGATATTGCTTATTCAATTTCTAAACCACTAACAAAATTTTTTAACATATCTCTTTCAATAAAACGGGTTCCTCTCTTATGGAAGATAGCTCATGTAAGTCCAATTTTTAAAGTTAAAGGTAATCCACATTCACCTCAAAACTATCGCCCTATATCAATAACCAGCATAGTATGTAAAATTATGGAAAAAATTATATTTAAACACTTATTTAATTATAAGAAAACAAATAATATCTTGTCAAAGTGTCAATCTGGCTTTCAACCAAATGACTCAACTGTTAATCAACTGATTGAAATATATCATAATATTATTAGTAATATGGATAGGGGGAGGGATGTAAGATTTGTTTTTTGTGATGTTTCCAAGGCCTTTGACAAAGTTTGGCATAAAGGCCTTCTTTTCAAACTTAAGCTGACTGGAGTTAACAAACAATTAATATCATGGATTGAAAGTTACCTCTCAGACCGACAACAAAATGTTGTCTCGGAAGGTTTCTCTTCAACTCTTAAGGGTATTAAAGCAGGTGTTCCCCAAGGATCTGTGTTGGATCCATTCCTTTTCCCTGTTTATATTAATGATATTGTGAATGATATAAATAATGACATCCGGCTTTTTGCAGATGATACTTCCTTATTTGTAGTAGTAGAAAATGATCATGCTGCAGCAGCAACTTCTCTGACGGATGACTTGAATGTTATTTCCAACTGGGCTAAAAAATGGGCAATTCAATTTAATCCTCAAAAAACAAAAAATATTGTATTTAGTAGAAGGGACAGGGAGCACCCACCTGTATAGTTTGGACTACATGGAGATGAAATTGATGAAACAGATAATCACTGTCATCTTGGAATAACATTACAATCATCAGCTACATGGAAAAAACATATAGATGATATTTATAAAAAAGCATGCTCTCGTTTACTTTTACTTAGACAAGTTAAACATTTATTAGATAGATATTCCCTTATACGTATATATTTTGCATTTATTAGACCCGTTTTAGAATATGGCGATGTAGTATGGGGTAACTGCATAAAAAAGGAATCCGATTTATTGGAAAGTGTACAAATAGAAGCTGGTCGAATTATAACCGGTCTTAGATGTAATTCCTCTAGACAAAAACTATACCACGAATTGGGGTGGGAAACACTAGAAAATAGACGGAACAAACACAAACTAATATTATTTTATAAAATACTAAATGGGTTAACACCTGCATACATTTATGAGTTGGTTCAACCATATCTACCTAGACAATCAGGATATAACTTAAAAAAAAAGAAATGAAAATAATACATTCCATCCACCATTTTCCAGAACAATTTCTTTTTATAATAGTTTTATCCCTTTCACTATAAGACTATGGAATACTTTGCCCCTCACTATTACTGAATCTCCAAGTTTAAATATCTTTAAAAATAGATTGACACACTTCTATAAAACTTGGGACACCAATGCTCATTATAATTTTGGAATAAGGAAGTTTAATATAATTCATTGTCAATTAAGAAATGAGTCTAGTAACCTGAAGGCACATTTATTTAATGATTTTTTATCTGATAATACTAACTGTCCAAACTGTAGTGGTTCATTAGAAGATAACAACCATTTTTTGCTTATCTGTCCTAAATTTAATAACTTAAGATTTATCTTATTAGATTCCATACAGACATTAATACAAAATAATAATAATATTGACATTAATATAGATTTATTATTACATGGAAATAGATCATTTTCATATGATCTAAATACAGAAATATTTCAAGCTGTACACAAGTTCATAATTGACACTCATCGTTTCATTTAAGATGCTTCTTTTTTCAATTGCACTCCTCCAATTATACATTTATTTTGTGTTATTTTATTTTTCTTTAACTTCTTGTAAGTTTAACTATTTAAAATATTTAGAAAGTCTACAAATTTCACTTCACTCGTAAATTTATTGTATATGAAATATTAATGGTGTTCACAATTACATGTATTGAAGGAACATAATTATCTTATATTATTGATATAATTGTTATATATACTAAATATATGCCTTGTACATGTAAAAGGAGTGAGCTTGTATAGGCATAGCCTGTTACTCAATCGTATCCATTTAGTTGTGAATAAAATATGTTTAAAACACAAAACAATCTAATAATAATAGTTTTCTCAGACATAGACGATATCTCTAAGACATAAAAAAAACTTGTCATTTAGTTTGCTCATTACTTTTCTAATAAAAACGTAGATATCAAATTTAATGCTAAATTATGTACAATATTTTTATAATTATTATTATTATTATTATAACAATTAGAATTGTTGCAATGTGCAATTATTCAGGGACCGTCGTGATAGCATGGTAGTCGGAATTATTACTACCTATGCAATCAGTGCCTATCGCCAATAACCTTGTGAGTTCGAATCCCACCCAGGCGAGGTGTACTCGATACAACATTATGTGATTAAGGTTCGCTGGTTTTCCTCCGGGTACTCCGGCCCCCTCCACCAATAAAACTGACTGCTACGATATAACTAAAATATTGTTGAAGGTGGCGTTAAACACCTGGACCCGGTTGTTCAACTTGTCGTTAGCACTAACGCTGTCGGATTTGAGTTTCATCGGGATGTGAAATATCACTTTTATAATCATGTGACCACTTCATAACCAATCATATTGTAACATTTCAATGAAAAACGGAAGTAATGTAATTATTACCCACTATAAAATACTATAAAAAAGACATTTCTATGTAGTTACATGTATATCTCAATTGCTAACACAGTGGATCAGAATGCATGCTTCAATATTTCTATTTCAGATTAGGATGAAACCAGTAAAGATCTGCCGAATTATAGGTGCTTGTGCAATTCTCCATAATATTGCCTTGTTGAGAAATGAGCCTCTGGACGCAGATGATGCACAACAACAAGAACAACCAGTGGATATTCCAGGTTTCCAAGGAAGACAAGACGGCAGAAACATTCGAGAGCACATTGCTCGTGAGATTTTCTCATGAGCATATTAAACAGATATAAATATATGTGTACTTTTATATTCTTTTTTCTTCAATGAACAGTCAAGTTAAACGTCAAGAAATTTTATTAAATAAAGTTTCACATTGGTTTTGAACGCCGCGTAGGGCACCCAAGTTCATCCCAACATTGTGAAAGGGTCAGTGGTGTGGTGTCATTTCTGGCCTTGGCCATCTCCAACAGTTCAATCTGCAGGTCTAACTTCTTAGATTTCTTTTTCTGAAGCTCTAGTTCTGCAGTTAGATACTTGACCTACAAAAAATATCCTTATAACATAAGTCATGGTCATATAATCATATAAAGTCAAAACTATATAAGGAGCAATTCCATGAATTCATATAATCTGATATTGTTATGGAAAAGCACATTGTCGTAACTACAAGTAACTGCGTTTTAATTGTAAAGAAATGTTAACCATCTTTTAAATCAAAAGAATGTGATTATGGGGTGTTTATTACGGCACCTTTTACACAATTCACGTAATGCAGATGAAACTTTTTTTTAATTTCCTTTGGCACCAACATTTTTTTCTAAATAACTCAAATGTCCCAGTTTGCAGCAAATGACAAAATCAGACAAAACTATGGAGCCATATTCTTGTCGAAAGTTATTTCTTTTTTGTAGGGCCAAACTAACAAAGATATGCTTGTTTACTGTGATCAGAAGGTAGGTGAACATTTCTGTTTTGTATTTTTTTTTGCAGTGAGATGGACGAATGGTGGTATTTCTATACTCCCTTTGCATTACTTCGTTGGCGAAGAGATACAAATATGAAAATACATCATCGTATATATATCGTCCATATTCTGATCGAAATTTAGTTTTCTTTCAAAGGCGAACTTCTTGAATTAACCTATGATAAATTTTCAAAAGAGTAAAGCAGAGACATTATATTTCAGTATGTTTTAATACTGTCTCTGTTTAACATACCCAATTTTTCTGGACTGAATTTAATTTACCTGTAACTTATACACATCTGCAGCTGTCGCTTTCCTTTTCCTCGTACTGGCAGGTTTGGGTGGTCTAAGTGGGTTAAACCCTAAAGCAGCTGGTTTGTTGGTATACCATAAAGCAGCTGGTTTACAGAACTGTTTTTGTTCTAACATAACGATGTCACTATCATCGGTCTGACTGCATGTTGATGGTGGTGGTGTTGGTGACGCAGGGAGTCGACTCTGCGGGGCAGTATCATACAGATCCTGAGATCCTGTGAGGGATTCTTCCGGCAAGGAGGCGTCCTCAGGTTGCACAACTGAAACATAAGTTGAAGTAGATATCAAATTAGCCTGTTAACTCAATTATGCCAAAAGATACAGTCATTACCCCCAAATTCTTCTATGTTTGGGGCTAGAATATCAAACATTGATAGGGAGTCTTCTTTCAATACATCTAACTTGCGGGTGTGTAGACGCAACCAAATGAAAATCGTTCGTTTCCGACCCACAAAATATTAATGAATGTTGTCAGGGGTGTTTGTAGGACCCTCTTCTTGAACATTAGTTTCAGAAAGTTATGTTAAAATAATATATGGTCGACCCAATTCGCCCACAGGCGCTCGTGGCACGGACTTATGTCGCACGTGACCTACTTTCGCTTTGCTGCCACTTAGGTGTCCATTGTCAACAAAATCTGAGGATTATCTGTCAGTATGGGGGTGTAGATGGTAGGAAGATATAAAAAACGGGTTTTCCTTGAAGAAAAATCATTTCACTACGCAAATTAGAAAGCGATTTGCGTCCTATCGACATTTTGACAGGGGAAATAGCGATTGAAGTGACAGGGGTAGTAGGAGTGAGTCCGGCCTTGTGGTATTTTAGGTACATAGCGAGCATATTTTTGACTCTACACCAGCGCCTGTGCTTTGAATAAACACTAATCGATCTTATTAGAGATTGCACATTATACAAATATAAATACAAATATTGTTATTTCCAATTAAGGAGCCCTTTCGGACAGAACAATAAACAAAGAATTTAATACAATGATTATGCCTTTATGGATTGATTACATTGATTGGAAGATGACAACATTTTATGAAACAAACAAATCAAAATTTGATCATACCATCAAGGACGTACATACGTATATGTCCTTGATACCATTGACATTATAAGAACTATGGGAGTTTTAAAATCTAAAAGGGATTAGCTTGAATTGATGAATAAATAAACATAAATTACCATTCACACTGGTTTGGAACCCTCCAATGCCATTGAAGGCGGCTGAATCCCGGCATAAGTCTATCGTCCTATTGATGGCTGGTGTGACCTGTAATATCTCTGGACCACCACCTGTTTGCCTCTGTTCCTTTCTGGCTAAGGAGTAGACTTTCTTGGCTTCTTTTTTGGTGTTTCCCCATTTGTCCTTGCACTCCTTGGGTGTTCTCTGTGCAACACCCAAGGCAGACACCATCCTGCTGATATTAGTCCACACTTCCAATTTCTTTTGGTTTGCCTTTGATGTTGAAAATTTATCATTTAAAAGTGAAAAAAATTTCTCTACCTCATCTTGAATTACATTTATCTCTGGTTCAGTAAAGTTTCTCTTTCTGTCTCTTTTCTTTTGATCTGTGTCAGCCATCTTTTTTTTTAGGGAAGTCTTTATTTTTTATTAAAATCTTGAATTATGGGTAATAACATCTCTCTAACCTTTCGTTAAAATTTAACGCCACCGTTAACTAACGATGCGATAAAATTTAGTTGAACAACACAATTTTAACGTTGGGTTAAGTAACACATCGTTAGAATATTTAACGACACGATAAAGATAACGGAGCGTTAAGTTAACGACAAGTTGAACAACCGGGTCCATAACCCTAACCCTACAATTAACTCATATCTTAATGTTTATTCTGAGTAGAATAACCGTCAAATAAAGAATAACATTTTACATAACCGATAATCTATGCTCTTAAATACTGTTGTAGACTGTTACTTGGCTTTTCTCTAATGATACACATTTCTGCCCTCGTATTTGGTCTGTTGTCAAAGTTTCCACAGAAAAAGAACTTTCTAGGACCACGGATATGTTCCACTTGTCGTAAACACGCCCCGGTCCTTTCATCATTTATGGCTTATCACTGGGTTTGTAAATAGATTAACATGACGATTGCCACTAATGGAGCAGGAACTGCTTACCATTCCGGAATCCCAGAGTTCACCTCCGGTTTTTAGTGGAGTTCGTGTTACTCTATCTTTAGTTTTATGTGTATGTTTTGTAGATCGTTGTTTGTCCTTTTGTAATTTTGCTTTTTCTTTTGGCCATTGTGTTGTCTGTTCTTCGATATACAGATTCTGATTACCTCCATTTGGTATCTTCAAACTCTTCTTACAGCAGCAGCGACAATGATTAAATTACAAATCAAAAATGATGCATGAATAATTACGTAACGGCACATGAAATAATTATGTTTTACTCCGAGATATATTTTTTGAATTTAAGAAAAGTATGACAATACAAAAGTTGTAATCAGAAGAGGTAAATGTATTATGAAATGACATAAAATAGTCAAAATAAAATGGAAAACGATACATAGAAGCTAAAGATTGAGTAACACGAACCTCATAAAAATGAGGGTGAACTCAGGTGCACCGGAAGGGTATGCTGTTCCTGCTCCACAGGTGACTTCCATAGTTTTACTATTAAACCACATCATCTTATATGGATATCGTTTTTGACAACATTTTAAGTAAATAAACGTTTAATATCAATGTATTTTACTAGCATTGATAAATAATCATATATCATGCCCACCTTGTGTTGTTTCAACCATTTCTGTTGCGTCTGAATATACATATCTGAACATTAATGAAATAACAACAACCAATCATGTAGGAAGGGAGATAACCCATACTACCCAGCGTTACAGTCTATCCAGGTGGAGCTATATGTTCAGTGATAGCTTATCAGTAAATGACCGATCACCTCAGTAGTTATTGGTACATTATATATATTGGTTAGATACTAGTTAAAAGGAATATGGAAGATCATTCAACAGGTATATATTGGTTTTCTATTTAATATTTAAAATCAAAAGATGCACTATGGATGGGGGGAATTGTCTGGTTGTATTATGGAAAGCCGGACCGTGGGCCATAATGGCAAACTCTCTTGCCGTTCCAGCTCCGGTCCGCACATTACGCTCCATCCAGCTAAAGAACCATGTTCGGTAGCGGATACGAAAGCTGTCTTGAGTTTGCCATGGTGGGTGTCGTGTGTGGATAGTTGCACGTTCATGTACGTTTAAAACACATTGGTGTTTTCAAAAAGGAGTCTACGTATTCAAGCTGCTACAAAAGACTGCAGGGGATCGTCGTGGTCGTGATCGTATGGTAGTTGGATTTACAACTATCTATGCAATCAGCGCATATCACGACTGATATTATGATTTCGAATCTCGATCAGGGCGAGGTGTACAACATTATGTGATAAAGTTTGTCATCGACAGGTCGGTAGTTTTCTCAGGGTACTCCGGCTTCCTCCACCAATAAAACTGGCCTCCACGATATAGCGGAAATATTGTTGAAAGTTGCGCTGAACACCATCAAACGAACAAACAAACAAACAAAAGACTACATGTGTCGTCCATACCCAACTCTCAATGCTTTCCCAGTGACAATTCTACGTCATTGTCCCCGTTGTCATTATCTTTGTATAATTATGATTTAGGTAACGCGTTCTCTTCCCAATATGCAGGACATACCTAAGCTACAATTAATTAATTCAGCTATTACAGTACATTCATTCGTGGTTTTTTTCGATTATTCTTCTCGTATTCTAAAACGGGTACAACCCAAACACTACGCAAATGGTAATTGTTGATTCTTCGCCAAGCACTTAGCATTAATGACTAAGATAAACAAAATGGTTGCTCGTAAACAGTGTCCGAGTAGAGCGATTTATCTACCCGTATTAGTGAACTCAAACAATGCAAATCCTCTTGGGGTAAAACAAAACAAACATCATAATATTTTTAAAAAGTAACTTGTCCTCGCCATGACATAGCCCCCTTTGCGTTACACAATCGGTGGTTTTTCACTCGCATATCCAAGCAAGATGCTGGCATAACACAGTTGACAATATTTTGCTACTTTTGATTCCAGAAAAGGTTCCGTCAGTATGCTCTCAGCGGTGGATATTAGCCTATATCTTCTCTGCTGGGTTTTTCTTTGTGTATGCCTTAAGAGTCAACATCAGTGTAGCTTTAATCTGTATGGTAAAGACACCGGTTACTAATTCTAGCGTCGTGGCGTCCATACAGAACAATAACACACAGGATGACCAGTGTGGTGAATTACAAGTTCAAAGATTTAATGAGAATCAGGCGAGTACATGCATGCATATCCGTTGTATTAATATCATTGACAATTTTGGAATATGTATCTAATTTATATAATACTTATGCTAGTTGCTATATTGGTAGTTCATGTTCCAAGCCAGAATAACGAGCGGTCATGATTTGTGTTACGTCAGAATAACGAGCGGTCATGATGTGTGTTACGTCAGAATAACGAGCGGTCATGATGTGTGTTACGTCAGAATAACGCGCGGTCATGATGTATGCTAAGTCAGAGTATCGAGCGGTCATGATGTGTGCTACGTCAGAATGAGCAGTCATGATGTGTGTTACGTTAGAATAACGAGCGGTCATGATGTCTGTTACGTCAGAATAACGAGCGGTCATGATGTGTGTTACGTCAGAATAACGAGCGGTCATGATGTGTGTTACGTCAGAATAACGAGCGGTCATGATGTCTGTTACGTCAGAATAACGAGCGGTCATGATGTGTGTTACGTCAGAATAACGAGCGGTCATGATGTGTGCTACGTCAGAATAACGAGCGGTCATGATGTGTGTTACGTCAGAATAACGAGCGGTTATCATGTCTGTTACGTCAGAACAAGACAAAGGTGACCTTTTAATACAGTTGACTGGTTAATAGAGGTGACTGCATTGGCAGGTTTGACAATATATACAAATGTTAAAGATACACACTTATATCATACTCGTGTGTAGCATTACAAATGACATAATGATAAAATTATTTTCACACAAAATTATTTATCTATATTTAAGTAGATCTGTCGCTGCATTGTGCAAAAATAAGCATGTATACATCATGAAGATCGATGATTGATGCACTATGTTGTCGCAACAACAGAAACTTACTTTTGTTCAGCACCAGCATTAAGAAGAATTTGCACATACCAAAGGGTTAATCAGAATCCGTAAATCGAAGAAGAACAGACAACACAATGGCCAAAAGAAAAAGTAAAAAAGTACAAACAACTATCTGCAAAACAGTGCGCATAAAAATTACGATAACAAAGGTGGGGTGAACGCAGGTTCTCCAAAAGGGTAAGCAGTTGCTGCTCCACCAGCAGCACCTGTCGTGTAACCCTAGTTACAAACCCCATAGAGTAGTAGTATTGTACGGCAATGAATGTACATATTATGTATATAATTGTTGTATATTTGTAGGGAGGAGAATTTGAATGGGATAAAAGTACACAGTCGTACATTCTAGCATCATTCTTCTATGGATATATCTTAACACAAATTCCTGGGGGATGGCTGGCAGACAGATTTGGTGGGTGGCGAGTCTTTGGAATAGCAATGGCTATCTCTGGTATTAGTACCATTTTGATACCGGTTTGTGCTCGGACGTCTATAACACTGGTATACGCCCTTCGTGTTATCTTTGGTCTGGCGTCGGTAAGCTCTTTATGTCTGTTTACAATAAAATGTAAAACAAAATAAATACATACTACACTGTTGGAACAAGATCCAGTAGAACAATCGTAGAAACAGGTAAAATAGATACCCCTAAAACACAAGTTCATGACCCCTCACTTTCCTGCCTCGGATCGGCCATTTCAATCAAATGTGTGAGGGTATTTAGACCCAAACCTCCCCTGCTGAGGAAAATAGCATCGATTACGTTGTATTTTGATCTAAATATTTTAATTGCATACACCCATGACAAAATACATGTATTACAGGAGGAAATGTATGTCAGAAATATCACCGAAATCGCAGACATGCTATGCATGAGATATTTAAACTGTTCTACAACAATCTTTCCAATCATCGTACACAATTGTGCATATTAGTCCAACCATTACGATTACATAGGGATTGTAAACCTCGGCCATATGTGTTCATCAAGTCATTGAATGTAGCTTGTTCTCGCCATGAACAAGCTGAACATTTGCCGTCAAGTAAAACAAATCAGTCAGTTTCTTGATTTCTCCCTCGTGAATAGCTGATACTACATGCTATATTGTACCTCTCATGTTCGCTGTATACTGCGACTACTGCCAGCAATAAAAGTGATGACGCGATTCAAATGAAATGGAATCGATACATTACTAGTGAACTATCAGTCCTCCATGGTGTCATCCCCGTTTCAGCGCTGCCATGGTATATAAGATATATCTGTATTCTTGAAACTTACTGTTGCTAAATATAATGAAACATAAAAAAAATACCACCCTGTCGAACCCATTCTAAACTCAAATATTAAAATGGTAATAAAGAGGCAGTATTGATACACCAACCACACAAATATCATTCAGGTATCGGTAACCTTAATCCTGTTAATGTTTTCTAGTTTCATTGCTCTTATAAATGCATTATTTCGCTTTTCAGTTGTCTTTTATTTTATATTATTTATAACTCCTTGATATCAGGCAAGCAGAAGGACATAATCAGGGTATCCAAACTACGTAATAGTTATTCCAGAAGCGAGTCGTGTGCACTAAATTAGAGATATAGCATTTTATTGAAAGTGGCGTTATACACCAAACACCCTATTAATCATTTGAAACACAATTCAGTGTGCTCTTTTAATTAAATTGTGGTATCACAAGACACCAAATGCATTTGAATATATTAACGAACAGGTGAGTATGTCAACAACCCATCACCATCTCTCCTGAATGTCGGAAGCAAAAAAGGGGGAATCCGAATGAAGTTTATAAACAAAATTCTAGCATGACCTCCTTCTTTCGCTTAGTTAACAAACGACCGAGTTATCCATTCGATATAATCTCATTAGCACATGCGCCGGTGAATGTGACTGACTTTTCCATTGGCAGCATAAATTGTGTGCGACATTTTCCGCAAACGTAAATATAAATTGCCGTCTTCCAATCAAAGTATACCACCGTATTTGTACTCTTAGACATATCAGAATCGAAATAAATCATGGAAACCAGAGTGTGCTTTGAGTTTTAACATGGATTGACGGATATTAGTAAATTTTATCCCTCGCTTCTGGCTCGGGATAAAATACAAAATCCGCGAATCCATGTTAAAACTCCCAACACATTCTGGTTTCTATGATTTATTTCTTAGACAATATTAGACACTTCTTGCAGTGATACATTCTTATTAATAAATATAAGGAAGTTTTTTGAATGTATGTAATAAGGGACCGACCATTTAACTTGAAGGGGGGGGAGGGGGTTATGATTTTTCGTTTCGTTCAGAAATTTGTTTTCGGACAACACGAGAGTTAGAATAAAATTTTATTTGTCGCGCGAAGCGCGAATTTTTTTTCCAGAATCTATCATTAGGTTATATGACAAAAACTCTGAATCAGATTATTTTTTTTTTCCTCCACCAAAATCAGAATATTTTTTTCAGCAACATTGGGAATCAGAATATTTTTTTAGAAAAAATACATAACCCCCCCCCCCCCCCCCCCCTTCAAGAGGAGGTAATTATCACTAAACCTAAGGAGGTCGTAATAACTGTTTATAAGTATGTTATTATAACAGTTTCCAAGAACTGTGAGTACGTGTTTTTGTACAGTATTATTTGTCAACATCGTCGGTTTAATACGTCACAAAACCATCGTCGGTTTAATACGTCACAAAACTAGTTCCGTGAGTACTTATGAACGAAAACAATACTAAACGTCCATGAACAGCTACTAGTATCAACTGAATTCAAAATACATGCATGCGCGTGAATGTTAACTTCCATATTATGCGGTCGTCGGTTAAAAAAATGTATACGGTACGAATATATACACGTACATGGAAACACGTGTATTTGAATACCAATGCCACTAGAAAGCTAATGTAATATTACATTCTACGAGAGAGTGTAAGCAAAATCTCAAGATATATTCTCTTAATTACGAATAACTAAGCATACGTTAATGCGATGCACGCCCATGGCAAGGTGTACTCGATACAACGCTATGTAATAACGATTAGACGGAAGGTATATTTTTTTATTCTTTGTATAGCGCTTTTCGCCACATTTACAATTGACCATATTGGTATAGAAGTCACAACAGACATATATATATGTAGGCTAGTACAATCAGTCGGAGAATTAGTAAAAAATGAAAAATAATAAATACCACACTGTCGCAACAGTTTAAAATCCAATAGATAACACCTCACTTCCTATGTATTGGTACTTCCTCTCTCAATAAGTCGATGCGTTATTAGTTGTGATGTTAAAGGTAAACATCGGGGGTAAAACTCTCGTGTTTTACACTTTCTTTCTTTGTATTTTTAATTATGTATTTACAATTTTCTACCTTTATGCAGCAAATAGAGCCATATGTGAAGTATCTAATATCGCTTATGTAAAACTCATATTTAGGGAGTTGTGATTCCGTCTTGCTATTCTATGTTGGGAAGATGGTCGCCCTGTTTAGAAAGAAGTAAACTTGCAGCTATTTCTCAAGTTGGTAAGTTTCTTTAGTCAGTGGAGTCATATTCAAATAAATGTACTTGCATAGGAAATGCATTTCAAAATCATAACTAAAACTGTTCTCGTTGGTTTTAATTTCAGCCAGTGTTTCACACTTTCATTTTCAATTATTATTAGTCCATGGCTTCGTTTTCGTTAGTGTTAAGTGATAAAGTTATATTAGAATAAGGGTAATAACAAAATTACCGAACTCCGAGCAATCTTACAAAGGAAAGTCAAAACTCATAAGTATATAAACAGACAAAATCAGTCAACAACCGGAAAACTGTGAAAACCGTAATGACCCTGACTTGGTACAAGCATTTCTAAAGAAATGGTGGGTTGAATCAGATTTTAAAGCGCCAAACCTCCCCCTTTCATTACGGCTCAAAGTTTCCAGCTGTCACTATAACAGTATTTATAACACTACTTGAACAAAACAGGTAAAACAGTTAAGCGCTGTCTATCTAAAAGTAGTTCTACATTCAATTAATAGTGTTTTGTTTTACAGGGGCAGTCGTTGGTATAGTTGGAACTTTTGCCACGTCAGGTGTGCTATGTGAATACGGCTTCGACAATGGATGGGGATCTATATTTTATATCACAGGTACAAAGAGTTATTTATTAGTTATTTATCTTTTAAATAATATCATGGCTTGTAATCTAATAACTACGTAGATATCTGATTTAGCGCGCACGACGAGTTTCCGGAATAACGAGCTCAATTTCATGGTTAAATAATTGTAAAGCCATTGGAAGACAGAAAACCAACTTATTCTGTAATTTTCCGATTTACTCTCAATATCATGATGAATACAATGACAAATATAAGAAAATAAAATTCATTGGCTTATTTTATTATTAAATTATACAACATATTCTTCCTGTTCTTCTTGGTTTTCTGTTTATGTCTTTACTATAATGCTGTTCACCCAGTTACATGTAATTGTCGGTGTTTTACTCACATTAGGCTCAGATGGGAATGTTTGGGCCTATAAAACTATAAAATTACTGGTCCTCAATTTTCTTGCTAGGTACAAAAACTTGGGTAAAAATAATGACAGGATTAAACATGAGCCCAAACCCCTCCCCATATGAATATTGTTTCTGTTACTAATGCTATCGTTGATTCCTCTTTTACTATTTTATCTACAGGTGGTCTCTGTTGTATATGGGTAATGTTTTGGTTTGTTATAGCACGAGACTCACCAGAGGATCATCCGAGAATAACTCAAGCAGAGAAAAATTATATTGTAAAAAATATTGAGTTTGATACAACGAAGAGGGTAATATTAATATTGTATTGTTTTTATATCAATTATTTATAGACAACGATTCTCCAGTGTACGTTGTAAATAATAAAATGAAATATAACTATTGATCGGCACCACGTGATACGATAGGTGTCATGTGATTAATTAAACTAGAACCACGTGATACCATTATTGTAATATATACCTGGTAAATCTGATATTTCTTCACTTTGATTTCCATACAGAGACAAAATAAATGCAAATTATGTACCATAAGTGTTAGGTATATCCTTATATTGATAAAACATGTTAATTTATGATTTGAATGTATTTGAAAGAATGTGATGGACGATAGCATATTGTATTTATTTATGAATTCAGTATCCACATTGATACAGCCGAACGTCGCTGTGCTTAGATCGATCAGACTCGTGGTTTCATTTTGACATGACCGAGTATTCGAGTTATACAGGATTTCCTTGATAAAGGGTTGCTGGCCACAAGGAAACTACTGAACGAATGGTTCCTGTTGCTAAGTTGAAGTCACCGACTTTGTAGGCGATTACGGAATATCTGTGTCACAAATGACAACGGATATGTTCCGCCTGTCATAAGTAATATTCGGTCCTTTCGTCATTATATATTATTGACTTATCACCCTGCTCTACTAGTGGTCCAGGAACTACTTACCCTCCCATAGAACCGGTTTACAATGGGATTCATGTGTAATGTTTTGTTGATCGTTATTTATCATTTTGTCCTTTTCTGTTGGTCATTGTGTAGTCTTCGGATTCCGTTTACCCTTTTGGTACCTTCAAACTCTTCTAAGCCACAAATAATTCCAACGTGTCAGGTCAGGTAGTTACTTTTGAGTTATTCACAGAAACGACTTCAAGATAACCAGGTGTGGCTGTAGCAGTGAATTGAAACCTTCTCAGTGGCGCAATGGCCAGTGTGTTAGTCGCAAGTTCTGTTCTATCCCTGGTCGAGTGAAACCATATACTATATGGCGATTCTCAATGTTAAGCACGCATCATTAAAATATAAGAGCAAAACCTGGATGGCTCGCGGTCAGGATAACGTGTCCTATTGGAGCGACATGCATATGACCGTTGGCTGCTTCGGTGTGCTAACACTGAAATGCAATGATCCAACTAGTGTTTGTCTAATGCAAATCAGACATCGTGTTCTCTCTTTTCAGACTAACAAAGTACCATGGAAACATATGGCAACATCTCTTCCACTATGGTCAATATTTATTTGTCACATGTGTGGCACATGGGCTGAGTATACTCTTATTACTAGTCTTCCAGCTTTTATGAAAGGAGTTTTAAAATTCGATATTAAAAGTGTACGTAACTAATAATAGTTTATTTGGAAATACGCCAACAGTTTGGGGACACGTGTGTATTGATACGAAAATCTAGACATAACATATAAAGTTGATACATGTACACTTAGTTCGCATGTTTAGTACAATGTTACGACTGTCTTGTTTCATAAAACAGCGCGTCGGGTCATCAAATAGGTGTGTCGGTTCATAAAATATGTTTGTCGGTTCATATAACTTGTGTGCCGGTTCATACAAGAGATATGTCGCATCATAAAACAGGTGTGTCGATTCTTAAAACAGACGTGTCTGTTCATAAAAGAATCAAATCTATCAAATACTTTTTTAAGATTACAATTTTTCATCCAGTGTGTACACACTTATCTTATTGCGTTTGTAGCCAGTGTTTCGAGTTCAAATGGAAACATCTGATGAAAGCAGAATATACACTGTATGTTAATGTTGACAGTAAAACACTCTTGAAGGATAACAATAAGTCGTAACTCAAAGGAGAGATAATTAAATGGGAAAAATGGTCGACACAACACTTCAACCCACCATTTCTTTGGAAATGCCTGTACCAAGTCCGGGTCATTACGGTTTTCCCAGTTTTTCGGTTGTTGACTGATTTTGTCTCTTTATATACTTATGAGTTTTGCCTTTCCCTTTGGAAGATTGTTCGGAGTTCGGTAATTTTGTTATTAACCTTATTCATCGAAAACTAATCACTAAACAAAACGTACCATAAATTATTTTCATATTTTACAGAATGGAGCCATATCTTCCATACCTTATATATGTTGTGCAATAATGGCCGTGGTGGTTGGTCATTCAGCTGACTATCTCAGAAGTCGGCACTATCTTACTACCACTCAGACAAGAAAAATATATCAATCTATTGGTGAGGTTAATATTGTTTTCAAAGCTTGATTATTATCATCAATGTATGACATTCTTGGCCTTAGATGCTACATTGGAATATGCATAGCCTTATGTTGTATAATTTTATTTGGTAGGTAATGTTGGAGCAGGTGTGTTTCTAGTGGCAACTGGGTTTATACCATGTGAGAAACGTGAAGTAGCTATTGCATTTCTTTGCATAGCTGTTATGTCAACGAGTTTTGGAAATGGTGGATATTGTGCTAACTTTATTGACCTTGCACCGAAGTAAGTGGTTGTTTGTTTGCTTTGTTGTATTTAACGCCACTTTCAACAATATTTCGTGGCGGTCAGTTTTATTTGTGGAAGAAACCGTAGGACCCGCAGAAATCCACCGACCTGTCGCAAGTCACTGACAAACTTTATCACATAATGTTGTACACCTCGCCCTGGTCGAGATTCGAACTCACAACATCAGTGGTGATAGGCACTGATTGCATAACTAGTTGTAAATCCAACTACCATACGATCATGGCCACGACGGCCCCTCACCGAAGTAAACATATAAATTCAATATACTGCAGTTGTCCGATATGATATTATTTTGCAATAAGACTTTTTATATAAAAGTCGTAATTCGAAGAACAACAGACAATGCAATAGTCAAAAGAAAAAGAACAGCATGAACTCCACTAGATCGGGGGTGAACACTGGTCCATTGTGAAGGTAAACATTTCCTGCTCCAGTAGTGGCGACCGTCGTGTAACAACTGTTTTGTTTTAATCATGTACCTATTATAAGATACACTATGTACATAATGGCATTGCATAGTGATTTTGAAGATATATTTGATATCACTTTTAGGCCCATAAAAAATACTGTAACCCACCACTTTTTATTGAAGGGCCTGTACTAAGCCAGGAAAGTGAGCGGTAAGTGTGCATAGGAATTTGAATTTTGGTGTTTAACGCCACTTTCAGAAATATTTCAGCTATATTATCGTGACCAGTTTTAGTGGTGGAGGAAGCCGGAGTACCCGGAGAGAACCACCGACCCTGGGCAAGCAACTGGTAAACTTTATCACTTGCGGCTGCGAGTCGAGTGCACCCTTTTTGTAATTTAATATTATTCCGTTTACTTCAGATATGCAGGTGTAATGTTTGGTCTATCAAATACATTAGCGACAATACCGGGATTGATATCACCCATTGTAGCAGGAGCCTTAACTCCAAATGTAAGTCAAACAATAACGATATAATAAAACCATATTGAATCGAAGTCGAGCAGACCGATAATTTTATTTCGATGTATTAGAGTAATTCGTGATCGTTATTATCATTTCTATGTCTTCATTTACGTATAAGATTCATTATATATATTAATTCTTTCTGAATACGTCTCTTTTGGGTTCGTTGGATAACAGAACAAATGTTAATGGTTGCATTGGATATCGAGTGCGTGGGCGGTATTGTCTATCAGCAAATTAGCATAATTTCAGCTATACTATGGTGAGAGCAAGTTACAGTCGATGAGATGAGAATGATGTCCGCTTTGTACTAGACCAACACGCTTAGTATGATTTTTATAGAGCTAACTCACTGAAACAACTGTCCGCGTGTAGACATGGCACCCCATTCGGACACATTGGCCTTAATCCCATTCAACCAGTCTTTGATCTTTCTCCTGAATATTACGTGTGGAGAAGCAACACATATCAATGGTATAGTCTTTTGTTTGAACCGACTGGTTCTCGAATCCACAATATAGCACTCTCAAGGCGAAAATGGTAAACATTACATCACCAATGTGATACTAAAGCTAATGAATTGAGCGTTTAATATTATATGTATATAAAATATATACAACACAATCAATAATATGAAATGCACTTAACCATTGATGTCAATGACAGCATTCGGCCTCTTCAAACTATATAGAGTGTCCGGGTGGCTCAATGGGTTAGGTAGTTGGATTACCTAACAACTTATACAAGCCTGTTACCAATATGGCCGGGGTTCGTTCCCGGCTTTGTAAATTACAGAAAAGGTTGCACCCGACTCGCAGCCGGAAGTGATAAAGCTTACCGGTTGCTTGCCCATGGTCGGTGGTTCACTCCGGGTAATCTGGCTTCTTCCACCACAGTAACTGAAATATTGCTGAAAGCGGCGTTAAGCACCAAAAGTCAAATCAATTAATCAATCAATCAAACTATATAAAACAAATGAGGATTTACTACGTAATTTTCTTAGAAATGACAGGACGCTGATAAAAGGCAAAAAGCAGTCTTCACGATTTCCAAGATAGTGTTCGCAAGCAAATCAATTATACTTGATATTTTGCTAAACTACATTTATTGTACTGTAAGCATTCCATGTACATCATCCTTGGGGACCCGAGTGCTCGTCTCGAGTGTGGTATATCGTGGGTTCGAGTTCCAACCAAAGACTATAAAATTGAGGGATGTGTTGTTACCCTGCTAAGAACGCAGCATTAATGAGAAAGAGAAAAGAGTGGTTGGGTAGAATTCAGTTTTCAAATATATCTAATCTAAATTTCTGTGTCTTTATTATTTGATATATAACATGAACTTTATTTTTCCTACCCTAGGATGCACCAGAGGAATGGAGAAACGTGTTTTATGTAGGCGCAGCATTTTATGCGTTCGGAACCACATTTTATGTAATCTGTGCTAGTGGAGAAATTCAACCATGGGCAAAGGATACACTACAAGAGGCAGAGATTAAATTTGAGGTGGAATAACTCTCTGTCACTCTCGCTACAAGAACAAAGTCAATCTAATAATAATAGTTTTCTCAGACATGGACGATATCTCTAAGACATAATAAACTTGTCATTTAGTTTGTTCATTACTTTACTATATTATGTTCAATATTTTATTTTCAAAACTTTCAGTTTGGTTTTCTCTGGTTACTCCAGTTTCCTCCACCAATAAAACTGACCGCCATGATATAATTGAAATATACCAGAACTCGTATGCTGCAAGATTGAATTCAAAGACGCAACTGCTCATAAAGACCACAATTTCAGGTTCCATTGAGTGGCCTTTGTATACAGGTTTGACTCTATTATGAGCTTATGGAAAATATGATACCAGATTCTAAACCAACTGCCATTATGTAAAGTAAATAGGAATAATATGTGCGTGCATCCGATGCATATATTGTCACACCAATCTGCTAACTTACATTTTTGTGTACCAGTTTAAGCATAATAATATAGACCAATATTAAGAAAGCTAAAATCAACACTCCATAACTGTCTTGGCTTGGTTTATTGTGTTTAACGCCACTTTCGACAATATTTTAGTTATATCATGGCAGTCAGTTTTATTGGTGCAGGAAAGCACCGACCTGTCCCAAGTCACTGACAAACTCCTTCACGTAATGTTGTATCATGTAAACCTCACAACTTCAGTAGTAATATTCAGTGAATGTATAGATAGTTGTAAATCCAACTAACATACGATCACGACGACGGCCTCAATATACATGCTTTAGATGTGTATATATTTTATATTGTATTGTATGTCATAATACGCAGCAGTTTCTTTATTTGAAATCACAGGTTTAGCTTTATCTTGTTTTAGTATCCAAATTTGTTTTAATGATTAGCTGTATTTTTTTTGTGACTAATCTTCAATGTTAGAGCGTCCTTTACAACACCATTGTTCGTCCGTTTATTTATGAAAGTTGGAATGTTACTTTCATATGTAGAAAACACTTGCACTTTCATGATCGTATCCTTTTACATTGGTGAGATGGGTGGAGCATAAAATTAGCTTAACCCCGCCACCTTTTATTGAAGTGTCTGGTTTTAAAATATATCTCTGATATTGTCTTAGTCACTGATTTTATCAATAATTAACAAAATATTATTTCAGGAAATCTGAAAATCTAGATAATTTATTATAATGATAATTTATTATAATTAATTGTATTCTGAATGTACTGTACAATGACATAACTAACACAAATTTAAAAACAATTACGTAAAATCTCTATGAATAGTGGAAAAAAAACATGCTTGATAAAAATGAAGCATAGAATTGTAAAAATCCTTCAAAAATAAATCAAAACAATCTGGACTTATTTTTAAAAATAGAATGATTCACATTAAAATCGTAACATCATTTTAAAGGGATAGTGTCTGCAAATTTAAGTTATTCGTATGACATGTTGACAGTGAAACGTTATTTTTAAGCATGACATAATGAACAATTGCGCTTCTTTTCTGTAGTAGTGTAAGCTTACTTGGACTTTATGGTACTTCTATAAAATATTCACCACCTTCAACATGTTGAAGTGTGTCAGATTCTATGTATGAATATCCGTTTGAAAACGAAAGTAATTTACACTAACCTTGATGAAATGTTCAAAACTTTCAACAAGCAAATGCCAAACTAGAAAGGGTCTTGGAATGGGAATATATGTTTATAGCTCTTGATCTAAGAATCATTCAAACTAATTTTTACATTAAACAACGGTCATGTCGGTTCCCTATGTTGACAAAGCTCATATTATGTTCATTCTTCTGATTGAATGCATTAACATTTTCGTGCGAGTATTTGTTCATCCAAATCGCACACATTATGCCTTTGAAAATGTTCATGCATGCTTCTTTTTATTAAAAACTATTTAAACTTGAAGTACACGAAATGACAGTTTTGTCGAAGTAAACACACTACTCATGAATGGTTATTTTGTCTGCATAAATGCACATTATAAAACACAAACTATTTTCGAACGTGAATGTGAATTCAAATCAAACAAATGGGAATAAAGACAAACTGAAAAACTTAATGCACATCACAACACTGAGACAATAAAACAAAATCGTGAAGACATGTATTTTGACGATATGATCAACACGAACCCCATGAATACATGTAAAACTCGGGTGCGTTGGAAGGGTATACAGTGCCTTCTCAACTAGTGTCAGCCATGAGGTCGTTGATACAAATTAGAATTCAAAAAACACAATGGCGTCAATGAGCACTTCAAAAATCCAATTGTTGCAAATCACATACCTTGTCTCTATGATAAGTACCTTTCTGTCTGTAAATCACATTACATGGACTGATTGATAATGGAATTATGTATTGACAACTCACTCTGTAACCCTATATTATATGTTATTCCTCTGTCAGACGGGGTATATAATGTTACATTCCCTTCTTAGGGTCTATTTTCCCTGAGGCATCGCCGAAGGCAATATATATCCTAAGCTGGGAATGTCACATTATATACCATGTCTGATAGCTGAATAACAGATACAATGTATATTACGGATTTAACCATTTTTTTTAAAATATAGAATCCAACCGGATTAAATGTATTTGTGTCTTTTATTTTCATTTTTCATATTTCTAGATGTTCCTTTCTGTAGCTCTGGCATTCTTTCTACAATGACGTCAAAATATGTGCCACTTCATATTTCCTGTATCAGGTGTCTCTTGAAGGAAAATCCTGTACTAAATTTCTAAATCAACACAATTTCATATGTAGTAAATGTTATAAACTTTATAAATATAACATTAATATATCTGTTTTCCGAATATTTGCTGACATTCATGATTGAAGAACCATTGAAAATGTGTGTAGCAAACTAAATCCGTAATATATATGTATATACCTCGACGTCACTTACGGAAGAGGAAATCTTTGTCATTCATAAATCTGTTTTGTAAAGAAGTTGATCTGGCGTTAGCTACTGGATGCATAAATTGCATAAATGTCGTTTACGAAATGCGGTATGGACAATATTACCACCGTTTATATAATCGCTGTCCATCGCGCGATCACGTTATGTATGCTAAATTGATGCTCGATTTTACCACATCAATAATTTCACAAGACCCGATCTCGTAAACAAGTCAATTCACATCCTGATCAAATAAAGGTAATAACAAAATTACCGAACTCCAATCAAACCGCTACAATCATGGCTTTCAACTGTGATAAACACAATCTACAACACAGCATGCAGCTTGATGATACAAATCTACCATCCATCATGGCTTTAAACTGTGATAAACACAATCTACAACACAGCATGCAGCTTGATGATAAAAATCTACCATCCATCATGGCTTTAAGCTGTGATAAACATGATCTACAACAAAGAATGCAGCTTGATAATATAATCGACCATCCATCATGGCTTTAAGTTGTGATAAACATGATTTACAACAAAGAATGCAGCTTGATAATATAATCGACCATCCATCCTGGCTTTAAGCTGTGATAAACACGATCTACAACAAAGAATGCAGCTTGATGGTAACATCGACCATCCATCATGGCTATAAACTGTAATAAACAAGATCTACAACACAGTATGCAGCTTGATGGTAAAATCGACCATCCATCCTGGCTATAAACTGTAATAAACAAGATCTACAACACAGTATGCAGCTTGCTGATACAATCGACCATCCATCCTGGCTATAAACTGTAATAAACAAGATCTACAACACAGTATGCAGCTTGATGGTAAAATCGACCATCCATCCTGGCTATAAACTGTAATAAACAAGATCTACAACACAGTATGCAGCTTGCTGATACAATCGACCATCCATCCTGGCTATAAACTGTAATAAACAAGATCTACAACACAGTATGCAGCTTGATGGTAAAATCGACCATCCATCCTGGCTATAAACTGTGATAAACAAGATCTACAACACAGTATGCAGCTTGATGGTAACATCGACCATCCATCCTGGCTATAAACTGTAATAAACAAGATCTACAACACAGTATGCAGCTTGATGGTAAAATCGACCATCCATCCTGGCTATAAACTGTGATAAACAAGATCTACAACACAGTATGCAGCTTGATGGTAAAATCGACCATCCATCCTGGCTATAAACTGTGATAAACAAGATCTACAACACAGTATGCAGCTTGATGGTAAAATCGACCATCCATCCTGGCTATAAACTGTAATAAACAAGATCTACAACACAGTATGCAGCTTGATGGTAAAATCGACCATCCATCCTGGCTATAAACTGTGATAAACAAGATCTACAACACAGTATGTAGCTTGATTGTAACATCGACCATCCATCCTGGCTATAAACTGTAATAAACAAGATCTACAACACAGTATGCAGCTTGATGGTAAAATCGACCATCCATCCTGGCTATAAACTGTAATAAACAAGATCTACAACACAGTATGCAGCTTGATGGTAAAATCGACCATCCATCCTGGCTATAAACTGTGATAAACAAGATCTACAACACAGTATGCAGCTTGCTGATACAATCGACCATCCATCCTGGCTATAAACTGTAATAAACAAGATCTACAACACAGTATGCAGCTTGATGGTAAAATCGACCATCCATCCTGGCTATAAACTGTGATAAACAAGATCTACAACACAGTATGCAGCTTGATGGTAAAATCGACCATCCATCCTGGCTATAAACTGTGATAAACAAGATCTACAACACAGTATGCAGCTTGATGGTAAAATCGACCATCCATCCTGGCTATAAACTGTGATAAACAAGATCTACAACACAGTATGCAGCTTGATTGTAACATCGACCATCCATCATGGCTATAAACTGTAATAAACAAGATCTACAACACAGTATGCAGCTTGATGGTAAAATCGACCATCCATCCTGGCTATAAACTGTGATAAACAAGATCTACAACACAGTATGCAGCTTGATGGTAAAATCGACCATCCATCATGGCTATAAACTGTAATAAACAAGATCTACAACACAGTATGCAGCTTGATTGTAAAATCGACCATCCATCATGGCTATAAACTGTGATAAACAAGATCTACAACACAGTATGCAGCTTGATGGTAAAATCGACCATCCATCATGGCTATAAACTGTGATAAACAAGATCTACAACACAGTATGCAGCTTGATGGTAAAATCGACCATCCATCCTGGCTATAAACTGTAATAAACAAGATCTACAACACAGTATGCAGCTTGATGGTAAAATCGACCATCCATCCTGGCAATAAACTGTAATAAACAAGATCTACAACACAGTATGCAGCTTGCTGATGCAATCGACCATCCATCCTGGCTATAAACTGTAATAAACAAGATCTACAACACAGTATGCAGCTTGATGGTAAAATCGACCATCCATCCTGGCTATAAACTGTAATAAACAAGATCTACAACACAGTATGCAGCTTGATGGTAAAATCGACCATCCATCCTGGCTATAAACTGTAATAAACAAGATCTACAACACAGTATGCAGCTTGCTGATAAAATCGACCATCCATCCTGGCTATAAACTGTAATAAACAAGATCTACAACACAGTATGCAGCTTGATGGTAAAATCGACCATCCATCCTGGCTATAAACTGTAATAAACAAGATCTACAACACAGTATGCAGCTTGATGGTAAAATCGACCATCCATCCTGGCTATAAACTGTAATAAACAAGATCTACAACACAGTATGCAGCTTGATGGTAAAATCGACCATCCATCCTGGCTATAAACTGTAATAAACAAGATCTACAACACAGTATGCAGCTTGCTGATAAAATCGACCATCCATCCTGGCTATAAACTGTAATAAACAAGATCTACAACACAGTATGCAGCTTGATGGTAAAATCGACCATCCATCCTGGCTATAAACTGTAATAAACAAGATCTACAACACAGTATGCAGCTTGCTGATACAATCGACCATCCATCCTGGCTATAAACTGTAATAAACAAGATCTACAACACAGTATGCAGCTTGCTGATACAATCGACCATCCATCCTGGCTATAAACTGTGATAAACAAGATCTACAACACATTATGCAGCTTGATTGTAACATCGACCATCCATCATGACTGTAAACTGTAATAAACAAGATCTACAACACAGTATGCAGCTTGCTGATACAGTCGACCATCCATCCTGGCTATAAACTGTAATAAACAAGATCTACAACACAGTATGCAGCTTGCTGATACAATCGACCATCCATCCTGGCTATAAACTGTAATAAACAAGATCTACAACACAGTATGCAGCTTGCTGATACAATCGACCATCCATCCTGGCTATAAACTGTAATAAACAAGATCTACAACACAGTATGCAGCTTGATTGTAACATCGACCATCCATCCTGGCTATAAACTGTAATAAACAAGATCTACAACACAGTATGCAGCTTGCTGATACAATCGACCATCCATCCTGGCTATAAACTGTAATAAACAAGATCTACAACACAGTATGCAGCTTGCTGATACAATCGACCATCCATCCTGGCTATAAACTGTAATAAACAAGATCTACAACACAGTATGCAGCTTGCTGATACAATCGACCATCCATCCTGGCTATAAACTGTAATAAACAAGATCTACAACACAGTATGCAGCTTGCTGATACAATCGACCATCCATCCTGGCTATAAACTGTAATAAACAAGATCTACAACACAGTATGCAGCTTGAATGTAACATCGACCATCCATCATGACTGTAAGCTGTGATAAACAAGATCTACAACGCAGCATGCAGTTGGTGGTATAATCGACCATATATATTATACATTTGTTAGGTGTTAATATGATAAGTTAAACATCCATTTTCCGGTACACGTCGTCAAAAATGTCGCACAAGTAATCTTTTTCATTCGTATCTGATAACAATGAGGTTGATGATGATTGCATACATCCTGCGGACTGTGAATCCGTTTTTAGTGTCAATGGATTGGTAAACAGTTTCTCAAAACCAATTTGACCTAATGGTGATGGTCTGTCATAATCTGTAATTGATGGAAAGCTAGCTCTCCTAATGCCAGTCCCTGTTGGATGCAAACATTGAGAGGTTGACTGATTCATGTCGTCAACTAGCATACACATTTGATCATACACCATCTCAGACTGACTCATTTTGTTCAGTCTGTTAAGATCAGACAACAGTACATTCTCCATTGTTGTATCAGAGGGAAAAGTATACTTCATAATCGTGTGGTCGTTCATTTCAGATTCTGTTAACCAGAAGCTAAGATTAGAAGGTTTAAACCATGCCGTATCTGACTGTAAATTGTTTTCAAAAGAAGAGCTGGAAATGTGTGATCCAAATACGTTTTGATGTGTAAGTTCGGGTGTTGTGCCAGAATCCTGTATTGAATTCTTTATTTCAGTTTTTACATCCGGATTCGACTTACTCCCAGAATCTTGCACGACATTCCTCTTTTCAGTAGATATTCCATTTGTCATCTCGACATTTCCATCAGATATGTTTTGGCGTCTACGTTTTTCTGCTAGCCTCATATTGTCCTGGTGACAACAAATCGATTATATTTCAAACAGCTCTAATATTTTCTCCTGTTGTTTATACTTTTCTCTGTAAAATTCCCGTCTATATCTTAGTCTAATGCTGGTATACCACACTGTCGGAACAGTTCCAAAATCCTATAGAAAAAGTGTGATTTCCGGTTCCTTCTCAATAGCTCACTTATTTTTGTACACCACCAAATAATTTTTCTTTACAAATTGTGCATAACGTCAAAGAAACTAAACAGCTAATCCGCCTCCTTGTCCTGAAAACAAAATAATTGCCATAAAGTATGTATATGACTAATAACATGAAAATAAAACCATAGAAATAGAAAAAAAATCAAAATTAACGACTTTTTCATATTTAATAAAATAGGCATATGATGTAGCGAATATGAAAATTTGTATTTGATAATAAAAGAGTTAAGATATGTTATCAGACTTGATATGACATAATTTGTTTTCTACTACTGTTTATTTATTTATTTTTTGTTTTGTAAAACACATTTAAGGAACGCACGTATTATTGTTTACATCGTTTGAATACAAGCGAGAACGATGTGTGCTCCTCTAATTGCCGATTTGTTTTTATACTAATGTGCATCTCAGTTTATTGTTATAAATACTGTTATAGTGACAGCCGGAACCTTTGTGTCGTAATGAAAGTGGGAGGTTTGGCGCTTTAAAATCTGATTCAACCCACCATTTCTTTAAAAATGCCTGTACCAAGTCAGGGTCATTACGGTTTTCACAGTTTTCCGGTTGTTGACTGATTTTGTCTGTTTATATACTTATGAGCTTTGACTTTCCCTTTGTAAGATTGTTTGGAGTTCGGTAATTTTGTTATTACCCTTATTTACGCTCTCTCCTCCTCCAGCATGACCATTGTAATCATTTACTGGTTATTTTATTCAAGATTTAATTGAAGATACTTGACACTCTCCTAACTGTTAATAATCCTAATTCTCTTACGTTTGTAAAACATGTTTGTCCCATAGAACGTAAGTTGAATGGCATTACATTAACATTACAAATAATTTATGTCAAGTTTTAGCAATAGACAGATATAGCATTCCCAAAGTAAATTCATCATACTCAAAATACTAAGAGACGATTTTTCTTTCCCTATTGTCTATTTTCTGTTTGTGGATTGCTACATTCCTTTGGTCTCATCAAATGGTGTTTAAATTTTCTAGTTCGTTCGCTTTGCACGTATTAATGTTTTTTTCTCGAAAAATAGTAATCTCGTCATATCGGAAAAAACTGTTACACTAACGATATCGTTTTCATAGCTTATTCGGAAGCGCTCACTAAATTGTATTGATGCTATTTTTTGTATGGAAATAGCAGATATCTGATGGAAAGGAGGTTATTTCTCATTCATGATTCTATGGCGACTTATATCAATAAACATTAAAGACAACTGAATGGGCAATCAAGAATGGAAAACACAAAGACACGGGAAAAAGTAGATAAACAAAACAGCTTGAACATAGTGGTGTCCAATACATATTGTGTTTTTTTGCTACCTCTCGTGTACTTTATGTTCCCACTTTCTCTGGTTGGTCCATTTACAATTGTCTTTTCGGTATTCTCTAACGGTTATTATACACAACACATACAAATAAAGAGATGAGTCTTACGAACCTCATAAAATAAAAACAAAAAAAAAAACAGGGTGAACCCAGGTGTCCCGACGAGCAGCCAATTCCTATCTCTAATAATACACTCGTTGTGTTTCTCATATAGTAATGTCCGGCAAACATCTTGTCCTTGATAGAGGAAACTTGTGAAATCGAAAGAAAACTCGTACTTGTATGAGGTAGCCAATCAAAGTTGACTCTTTGAAGCAGGTTTTCTTTGCAGCACATATAGATAATCTAGCCATCCCATGTCATTCAATATTATATTGCATTTTATGTTCAATATTTGATTCCAACAATATGTTAACCTTTGTATTCTGGTCTCCCAGGAAGATCATTAATTACTTGAAATGTTTGACTAATTAAAATGACATATATCAAAATTATCTGTTGTAATGTTCTTGTCCTAAGTGTTATGATCTTTGACCAACAGATTATACGTCGTAGTTAATAGTTAGATAACAACCATTGACCCTGATATAGTACTATCCATGTTTATCAATTTAATGATAGAGTACTATCCATATTTATCAATTTAAGGATATAGTATTATCTATGTTTATCAATTTTAGGATATAGTACTGTCCATGTTTATCCATTTAATGATATAGTACCATCCATGTTTATCAATTTAATGATATAGTATCATCCATGTTTATCAATTTAATGATATAGTACCATCCATGTTTATCCATTTAATGATATAGTACCATCCATGTTTATCAATTTAATGATATAGTACCATCCATGTTTATCAATTTAATGATATAGTACCATCCATGTTTATCAATTTAATGATATAGTACCATCCATGTTTATCAATTTAAGGATATAGTACTATCCATGTTTATCAATTTAAGGATATAGTACTGTCCATGTTTATCAATTTAATGATATAGTACCATCCATGTTTATCAATTTAATGATATAGTACCATCCATTTTTATCAATTTAATGATATAGTACTATCCATGTTTATCAATTTAATGATATAGTACTATCCATGTCTATCAATTTAATGATATAGTACTATCCAAGTTTATCAATTTAATGATATAGTACCTTCCATGTTTATCAATTTAATGATATAGTACCATCCATGTTTATCAATTTAATGATATAGTACTATCCATGTTTATCAATTTAATGATATAGTACTATCCATGTTTATCAATTTAATGATATAGTACTATCCAAGTTTATCAATTTAATGATATAGTACTATCCATGTTTATCAATTTAATGATATAGTACCATCCATGTTTAACAATTTAATGATATAGTAATATCCATGTTTTTCAATTTAATGATATAGTACTATCCATGTATGTTAATTTAATGATAGAGTAGACGCGAATATTTGCAGTGTTTTATTATCGTTTGCTAGTATCTGTATTGCTGTAGGAAAAGATCCAATTATGAAGAGGAGGTGGGATCCCAATAAACGCTCCACCTCCACATGTTTGTAGTTATCGCAAGCCAGGACCTGGATTTACAATGATGCCATATGTCGTTCTTTTCTCGTTTGTTCAATTATTTGAGGTGAGAGGTAGTCGTTCTTGTTGTTGATATAGGTGAACTTGTTGACCATCACTGTTTAAACTTACATTGCAATACGTATATATATCAAATAAGGAAATGATAAATATTTTAATTAATGTGTATTATGTCTAACGAAGTTGTTCTTTGGTTTCTAACATTCTGTATTTTGTTTTTGTGCCCCCCCCCCCCCCACCCCCCTCCATTCAGACCAAAAAGGAACTTGTACGAGGACAATCTCAGGTTTAATGCATTTTACTTTCAAATTGCATGCGTTGGTAGACCCACATACCTAAATTTGTACATACGACCCTTTAAAGTGTCTACCGTTGGAATGGTAATCAATCAAATGCTAGCATAATATGGATGATCAACGGATGCTTAATAGATGCAACACAACGCGTGTCATTCGTTACCTTTCCAGATTCTACAGTTCACCCCAGTATTTACTTCGTGTTGTTCCCCCTTTCAATCACGTTTGTGCACTACGCATAAGCGAATGCATCTGAAAGCAAATGTGTGGAGAGTGTATGTTAAACGTAGATATTGAAGATACCAAAGGGGTAATAAAAAGTCGTAACTCGAAGGACAGACATTACCATGGCAACAGAAAAGAGACAAACAATGATCTACAAAACATTACACAAAAAACTCCAAAAGGATAAGCAGACCCTTCTCTACATGTGACATCCGTCGTTTTACAAGAAAAATATAGACAAACAGAACATATTCGTGATCATTTGTGACACAGATACTCCGTAACGGTTAACCAAGTCTTGGTGGTGACCGTAAAACCTTGGAAGTAATGACCTCCAACTAAATTACTAGGAATCATTGGTGAAGTAGCTTCCTTGTTAGCAGCAAGTCTCCATCAAGGAGATCATGATGGGAACAACAAGCTCTGGAATATAGGACCACCTGAGAGATATATACTCCATATGCAGGTGCTGCTGAAATGTTGCTATATGTAAATGGAAAGTACGCAATGGGAAAATTGAAATAATCTATTTTGTCGTTGAATTCCGCTCTTATCATGCCCTCTTTGTCAATTTCGAGGTGTAGGTCAAGGTATGAAGCAGGCCTGTCTGTATCTGTAATATCGTTTATTTCAAGCTCAATGGGATATATGCGATTAATAAAATCACAAAATTTACAATTCTGTAGTGAAAGGGCATCGTCCTTTTGGCGAAATGTTAAATTAAAGGATAGGGCCTGCTTGTTTTGATATTTCTTCAACAGCCCTTCTATTAAGTCTTCTTGATAAGAATAAAAACGTAGATATCATATTTAGTGCGCACAACGATTTTCTGGAATAACCCGCAGCAGGTAAGTTCAAAGCCAAAATATTTGGAAGCCTAATAAAATAAAATCTTCGGGAGCAACAAAGCCGAAGCCCGTCACAGGACAGCCAAACTCAGCTATGATCATCTCTACATGAGGGAGGAGAACCTTAGTTTTAATAATAATTACCTGGTTTAGGAAAAGCAAATGTCTATGTCTCTATTGAACCATGTCAGTGCCGCAACACTGACTACTGGACCGATGATATCCTCATCGGCGTAGCTTTAAATAGCATCCCGTCACGTTTATTGAAAAAATATCCCGTATTCCTTATAGATTCCTGCAAATATCAACAAATATTCCAAATTGTCCGTGTGCTTTCAATTCTACAAAATATTTTACGCAATTGAAAATATCCTTTGTTATCTAATGGCTCAACTGTAGATCGTATGGGATATTTCACGTTTGACGTCGGTAGACTTGCATTCTAACACATCTGCTGTATAGTTCATCAAGCTGAACACCTATTTTATTAAACACAAACTGTTTGTAATACATTTGTGCGAATGAACCAACAAATGAAATGGTTTTATGAGACAATAACATAACAGAAATAAATTGTTTTAAACACGCCACATTTGTGTCTCTGTCCAAGACCAGGGCTTGGATTTCCAACGTAAAATGCCATGACTTGTTTATGTTCAGTGAGTAAAGGTGTGACGTAATTGTTCGTTTTGTTGATCCTGATGGCATTATCGACCATCATTGCTTAAATAATCGCTAGAGAATACCGAAGGGTCAATTTTAAAATTGACAGTCCAGAGAAACCGGCAACATAGGGCAGACAAGACGAAGACAAAACAAACCACAACACAATATGTCTTGAACACCGCTATACGCAGGCAAATACATATAACCTAAGTAAGACTTGAATCCTCCCACAAACAACTAAAGGTAAAGATGATCCGAACATCGTTATTATGTGGATATCGTAGCGGACATCACATCACGGAACACAGAACATAAATACGCATAATAGGACAACATACAAAACACGGACCCCACCAAAAAACAGGGGTGGACTCAGGTTCTCGCAAAAGCTAAGCAGCTCTTGCTCCACTAATGTAACCCATGGTGGTACTGTAGTTACAAACCTACCGTGGTACTCACACATACAGTCAAATCAGGTAAAAGTCTTAGCAGTGACAGAGAAAAGGTGGTACTCACACATACAGTCAAATCAGGTAAAAGTCTTAGCAGTGACAGAGAAAAGGTGGTACTCACACATACAGTCAAATCAGGTAAAAGTCTTAGCAGTGACAGAGAAAAGGTGGTACTCACACATACAGTCAAATCAGGTAAAAGTCTTAGCAGTGACAGAGAAAACATAAAATCTTGTTAAAGTAAACGATCCATTTTCATTTGAGATATGGATATATCGTAACGATCAACCAGATCCTGATGACGTCAGAAGGATTTTTTATGCAATCTTACAAACATTGCTTGTTTAATTTGCAGAATAGCAGATCATGTTTATGTATTCTTCATTGAGTACAATTAAAAATATATACCCCCCCCCCCCCCACTTTACGTCCGTTGATCACTTATTCGCACAATTTGATAACACCTCAACGTGGTTATGGTATATGAAAGAACTACATAAAGAAATCATAATGGGAGGCGGATATATTACACAATAAATATAATAAGTCAAACAGAATCAACCCGCAATAACTGAATATTAATGACCAATAATACATTGCACCGAACGCATAATGTTTGATCTTGAATATTTGTGTTTTGTGATCATTGGAACAAATAAAACTTACCTCTATATACAGCGTGCAGAACTTAACCTCTACAATTCGTTTGTGATATAACTCATTCTAACGGAGTTGCTTAGGGAATGTGTTAAGTAGTAAGTCATATTGTAGGTGTATCGATTTTTACCAGCAGCAACAATGGAGTTTACATTCACAACTCTGCAACAACGTTATTCTAGGTTTTCTACCCATTACAGCGATTGTCTGGACAAACCTCAGCTGCTGATGCAACAGCTATTCAAATACGGCTTCGTTGCTCTTAGGTTGAAGTCATCACGAACTGGTTGTTTGTTACGTAACATCCATTTTTCAAATGACAATGAATGTTTTCCCTTCATGTAAATTTGTTTTTACTCGCGTCTTTTATCAGCGACAAGACTTTCACCGGACTTGACTATAAACAACACGGTGGGTGTCATTTAACAAACATGAACTGCTTAGTCTTCACGAGCACCTGGGTTCACCCCTGTGGTATTTTTCTATTGGATTGTAGAACTGTTCGGACAGTGTGGTATTTTTCTATTGGATTGTAGAACTGTTCGGACAGTGTGGTGTTTTTTTATTGGATTGTAGAACTGTTCGGACAGTGTGGTATTTTTCTATTGGATTGTAGAACTGTTCGGACAGTGTGGTATTTTTCTATTGGATTGTAGAACTGTTCGGACAGTGTGGTATTTTTCTATTGGATTGTAGAACTGTTCGGACAGTGTGGTATTTTTCTATTGGATTGTAGAACTGTTCGGACAGTGTGGTATTTTTTCTATTGGATTGTAGAACTGTTCGGACAGTGTGGTATTTTTCTATTGGATTGTAGAACTGTTCGGACAGTGTGGTATTTTTCTATTGGATTGTAGAACTGTTCGGACAGTGTGGTATTTTTCTATTGGATTGTAGAACTGTTCGGACAGTGTGGTATTTTTCTATTGGATTGTAGAACTGTTCGGACAGTGTGGTATTTTTCTATTGGATTGTAGAACTGTTCGGACAGTGTGGTATTTTTCTATTGGATTGTAGAACTGTTCGGACAGTGTGGTATTTTTCTATTGGATTGTAGAACTGTTCGGACAGTGTGGTATTTTTCTATTGGATTGTAGAACTGTTCGGACAGTGTGGTATTTTTCTATTGGATTGTAGAACTGTTCGGACAGTGTGGTATTTTTCTATTGGATTGTAGAACTGTTCGGACAGTGTGGTATTTTTCTATTGGATTGTAGAACTGTTCGGACAGTGTGGTATTTTTCTATTGGATTGTAGAGCTGTTCGGACAGTGTGGTATTTTTCTATTGGATTGTAGAACTGTTCGGACAGTGTGGTATTTTTCTATTGGATTGTAGAACTGTTCGGACAGTGTGGTGTTTTTCTATTGGATTGTAGAACTGTTCGGACAGTGTGGTATTTTTCTATTGGATTGTAGAACTGTTCGGACAGTGTGGTATTTTTCTATTGGGTTGTAGAACTGTTCGGACAGTGTGGTATTTTTCTATTGGATTGTAGAACTGTTCGGACAGTGTGGTATTTTTCTATTGGATTGTAGAACTGTTCGGACAGTGTGGTATTTTTCTATTGGATTGTAGAACTGTTCGGACAGTGTGGTATTTTTCTATTGGATTGTAGAACTGTTCGGACAGTGTGGTATTTTTCTATTGGATTGTAGAACTGTTCGGACAGTGTGGTATTTTTATATTGGATTGTAGAACTGTTCGGACAGTGTGGTATTTTTCTATTGGATTGTAGAACTGTTCGGACAGTGTGGTATTTTTCTATTGGATTGTAGAACTGTTCGGACAGTGTGGTATTTTTCTATTGGGTTGTAGAACTGTTCGGACAGTGTGGTATTTTTCTATTGGATTGTAGAACTGTTCGGACAGTGTGGTATTTTTCTATTGTATTGTAGAACTGTTCGGACAGTGTGGTATTTTTTTATCATTTGATTACATCTAAGTATCTAATGATCACGGTCATGTCTTTAATGTAAATAAAAGAAGCCAATAATAGGCTTTAGTAAATCTATGCAATTAACAATAGTTTGTAATAGACTGTCCCTACTAAAATATTAATAATAAAACACCAATGATGTCACCGTATCGGTGTCCAATAAAGGCATTTTGATCCTTCGTAGTTTCATACAATTTCATCTTGATAGATATGACCATTTCTAGGTCACATGTGTCTAAGACCATTCACTGTTCTTGGTCTGACCTTCAGATTTAGTAGCCGTACACAAAAAGTTTGAAGATACTAAAGGGGGATTCAAAATCTGATAATCAAAGGGCAGGCAATGGTCAAAAGAAAACGGACAAACAATTATCTACAAAACACTACAGAGAAAACTGAAGATTATATTAATTAGCAGACGACACAACCTATTTGTCAGTTCCAAAACTGATATAGCTTTAGCCATGAATGAAATAGAAATATGTGGGTCATTGTCAGGGTTAATTATGAATAGAAATAAAACAGATGGTATATTGGTTCGTTAAGCTGAAAAAATGTAAAGACAAAGTTGGAGGTATTAAATAGACACTGAATCCTGTTAAGGCAATAGGTATATTCCTTGGACATTACAGGGATGAATGCCAAAAAGTTAACTGGGAGAAAAAATTGAAGAAATGAAAAATCAATTTATAGCATTTAGAAAAAGAAATCTAGCAATAATAGGACAGACTTTGATCATAGAACACTCATCATGCCGAAATTTCTTTTTTTAGCCAGTTCATATGTAGGTTCAGAGACGTATATAAAAGAAATCGAATCTTATTTTTACAGTTTGATTTGGAAAGGGAAACCGGATAAAGTTGAAAGATTAACTTTAATGGGAGATTGTGAAAAGAGGGGGTTGGATATATATGATTGATATAAAGAGTTATTTTAAATCACTCAGAGTGTCATGGGTCAACAGACTGCTAAGTTCAGAAACACATTAAATTGGAAAGTTCCACGATGGAAGTATTCAGATAAATTTAGCCAAAAAATGGTTAATTTTCAAAATGAATATAGACGATGGTAAATCAATAGAACAGTTGAATAATAAAGAAATAATAAACTGTTGTGCAGAATTCAGAGGTGGACAAACGAAAACACCAACTAATTTTAGAGAGAAAAGAAATAAATATATAAAATTTAATAATAGAAGTTTACTTTAAATAACTGGATTGATAGCAACCTGTTGTATGTGAACGACATAATTGACGAAAACGGGAGGGTATCGCAAGATTGTTTGATGGAAAAATTAAAATATAAAATTAATGCTTTTAGGGAATTTTGTCAACTGAAATATGCAATTCATAAAGGGTGATATGATCAGAAGAAAAATCTGTGAAAACTACTATGTATTATGAAAAGCAGGGTTTTCGTCAAGAAAACATATTGAAAATATTTATATGGAAACTATTACAATTCATTATTCTAACCAAATCACATCTGTTCAAATGGAAAATATCAATTGACAGTTTAAGATTATGATAACTTTTTTTATATCATGTAAATATTAACAAATTAATGAAATGCAAAAGACAAATCAAATTTGGAAACAATATCAGACTTCAACATTTAGTATTCGGGTACAAAATGTTTGACAAATAATACTTTCACCTAAATACTTTTTTAGCTATATTGGCATTTACAATTTACAAATCATTTTATGTATCGGCACAAAGGACAAAGAAAATTGATGTCTATATGTTATTTATAATGAATTTCAAAGAAAATTAAGGAAAATAAAATACTAGGAATGAATTCATTGTTAAAGAATATATTGAAACAAACTGTGATGTTATTGTATACAATATAGTATATTGTAATTATATAGTATAGCTTTATATGTAATAATAGGTTTGAATATTTCCCTGGATAGTCAAATCAGAATTTCACGGGGATCTCGGAGATCTGAAGTAGTATTGAAACAAGATATATAGAATAAAATATGTGATATTGGTGTTGAAGAAAAGATTGAGGAAGAACCACACCAAAAACGGGATAATTGAGATGCTGACAGGGAGTGGTTCCTAATTCCACTAATTGTAACCGTCGTAATGCACTTAACAATCCTTTGGTAAGTCACGAATGAAGAAAGTCTGTTGTGGTCTTAGACCTCTTTATATATTCAAACAAGTGCTTAGAAATAATTCCGTTCTGTTCCTTTGAGTGTATGCAGGGGCGGATTCAAGGGGGGCGGACCCGGCGCGCTCCCCCCTAAAATTGGAGAAACAAAAATTTGGCGTAAAATAGTGATTTTTTACACGAAATACCCAAACAATTTCGCGCCTCCCTCCGCTCGGCGCAATTTTTTTAAGTACGCCCCCCCCTAACTTGAAATCCTGGATCCGCCCCTGGTATGATTACCACTGGTCAAATGTTTGAGGTTTAAAACACATTCATAATGTAGCCAGCTGGGATTGTTAAACCATCTATGTCTCGCATTTGCAGAATATAAAACTTCGAATGAAGTCGTTGCGATTACGACAAACGGTACACATTCTTTGTCATTTGGGATGAGTTAGATTACCATTCAAATTAAAACTTATAGAACATTGAAACTATATTCATTATACCGTTAGCAAACATAATGACATAAACCAAATAGCGAGGAGAGGAAATGAAGAACATTTCAGACAGCTACAGGTTATCTCTTTCGTCATTGGATCAATCAAGGTCATTTAGTAGTGTAGACAAGGCTATTGCACTCTTGGACTTGACTAAAGTTCAATGTATGTATGTATATCGTCCTATGATATAGCTAGTATGTGTATGAAACACAAAAGACGTGCATTATCTTCTGTTTACCTTATCTATATTCTTCTTCTTCGTGATCTAACATGAACGTGACAAACTATGTGAACACCTCTCCTAATGCCTTTTTGAAATAATAATAAAAATAAAAACGTATATATCAAATTTAGTGCACACCACGCGTTTCTGGAATAACCTTCATCAGGTCGAAAGGATGGAAAATCCAATTATTAGATAAGTTTGGGGGCAAGTAAACCAAAGGGTCTAAATAGGATTGTCAATATCAGCTAAGGTCACATATGCCTTTTAATAATGCAAGTGAAGAATTTCTGATAAAAACATTATCTAACATTACGTACGTTTTCCTGTCTGATACAAGGTGCCTGATACAAGATGTTCTATTACTACACTGTGATGATAAAAGAATGGCACGACGTTGCACGAGATCTTCTCTGCCGAACTACGTTGTCATGATGTCATATCATTGGAATATGCGGGGAAAACACCAATGTAGGCAACGTCAACAAAGCGAATGTTTCATGTTCATTCATTTATCATATGTATCGCAAATTCACGGTAATATTCTGATTTCCTAGGACAAAGTTTCAATATTCCCGGCAACTTTAAGGTCCAGGTTTCTTCAAAAAAGAAAAGTGCTGTCTGCCGTTTGTACAGTGACACTGAAAGTGATCGAACAGTAACGTGATATTTGTGAAAGAACGGTAACAATAACTTGACGTCATGCACAAAATGTAGTCTCCCTCAGAGTAGTGTTCAAATTTGTTAATGTTAATCATACCCTTGTTATTTGTTTAAAATTTGTTTTTATTGAAATGTTAGATTAACGTATTACATACATAGTGTGTTGGTACAAGATTTTGTATCAAATCTTGCCCGTTGCGCGAGACAACCGCATTACAACTCATCGCTATCGCGAATTGTAGTGATACTGGTTCACACAACAGGCTGGACCCTGAGTTCACCCCCTGCTTTTTTGGTGGGGTCCATGTTACTCATCTTTATCGTTTTTTGTGTTATCCTATTATGTGTCTTAACGTTCTGAGTTCCATGTTGTGATGTCCGTTACGATTTCCGCATAAAAACGATCTCCAGTCGTTTGTAGGATGGCGAATGTCTTATTTACGTTATTTGTGTTCGTTTGCGTATGGTGGTGCCCAACACATAGTGTGTTGTGTATTTGTGTTGTCTGTCCTCATCTTATGTATCCTATATTGCCAGTTTCTCTAGATTGTCCTTTTTTTATTGCTCCTTCGGTATTTTCTAACGTTTATTTACCTTTAACATTCTTAAGTATTTTTTTTTTCTACATGTAGTCAAGCATTGCTGTAAATTCAGTTTTGACATGCTAAATTGAGCTGCATCCTCAAATATAGCATACTGGTTCTCGGAAACTATTCAAGCAATCTTGTTCAAATCTTCAGGAGTTACTCAGCATATTGTATAGATTATATGTATTTAAAATAGAATACCAGAAATAATTAATAAAGAATTTATGAATGGATCAATTGTGCTTTTGAACAAATCCTCTGGACCTCACTACAATTGTATATGTTGCCATATGTCTGTCCTTCGATTTACTGCTTCTGATTACCACGTGTGTATCTCCAAACTTTTCTTAACAAAGTTGCACTAAATGATCTATTACAGAGAGTCCTACGTTCAACTTTTCCGCCTGAGAAGTATATTTTCCCGTCATAGTATATTGTGCACGAACCACGCAGTAAACATTAACCATATTTACAAACATACGTATGAAACAAAGTAGAAATTGAGTAAGAAAAAAAAGTAAACAAACAAAAACAACAACCAAACAACAAAAAAACATAAATAAAAAAAACTGAAAACGATTAATAACAACACAAATCGAAACAACGGAAAAAATGATAGAAGAAATAGCAAACAAAATAAAACACAAAGAATAAAAATAATAGAACAAACTCAAAAATACTCAATAAGTAAACAAATCTAAATAAGGAGGGATAAAACAACAGAACACAAGTACATCGATGTCAAGAAGAGAATTTATTAAGTGTACTACTATATAACTAATGGTCAACATATTCTGTATTAGATCATCCACCTGAAAAATAATCCAAATATTCACGTTTGGAAACTGTCTACTTCTTCATAAACCGTTTCTTTATATTACCCACATAATTGGTAGTTCCATCACTATCAAGTCGTTTGGGCGGCGGTCATGGTATTGATCACCACTGTCAAAAATATTGAAGTTATATCGTGGTTGTCAGTTTTATTGGCGAGGAAAACTGGAGTTCCGGGAGAAACAAAACACCGACCTGTCGCAAGTCACTGTCAAACATTATGGAGTTCACCTCGCCATGAGAGGGATTTAAACTCACAACTTTAGTTGTGATAGGCACTGGTTTGCATAAGTAGTTGTAAATCCAACTACCATACAATCAAGACCACGACGACCTCTTGGTTGGTTGTTTGAAATGTCACCAGTGTCATGACCCCATAATGATATTATTAGATGTTATTAGATCGAATGATATAAAATAAATGGACACATATAACAACAATCATTTTATGCTACTTTTATCATCAATTGACCCCGCTGCTACCATGTATTGGCGTATCTAAGGTTTCAATAAATGAATGGGGGAGGAGGGGTCTTGTCGAGGCAAATGGCAAAGCATTATGCCACCATCATTTGTTGGGCGTTGTACCTGTCATTTCCATATACCAGCCCAGGCTTTCCACCGCAACTATATCATGAAACGTATGGTGTACCCGACAGATGCACTAAATACCAATTACCAAGCCCAATTTTAGAAGATATGATAAATAATTCAATGTCGGTATGTTTTAGCATAATATGTACAGATGTAGTTTATGTTGATCTTCTGTAGTAATAATATACATAGTATATAGGAGGGGATGGTTGAGATTACATTGATCAGTTTAACCCTGCCACATTCTAGCGTCTGTTCCAAGGCAGAACTTTGATTTACATTGTGCGTGGAGAGATGTACTCAACATGGTTTTTTCTGGTAAAGTTTGTATTTAGTAAAGTAAAACCTGTCTAAACAGAAACCCTTTGGAACTGAGGATTTTGTTCAGTTTAGACAGGTGTTTGGTTTACACAGGTTCAAATTAGATAGACGTTGAGTAGATATGACTGTTGGCTGGCTTAGACAGGTTCTCGGTTTATTCAGGATTCGGTTTAGGCAGGTTTCATTGTATTTATGAATTGTATCTGTCTATACATTTGTATAATATGTCTCTGTCATTTTCTATTGATGTACGGTTTCACTACCTTCTGACTTTATTTCCAATCCTATATAATAAAGACATCTCTGTATTTTCTATGACAATCAACCTTTCTTATATTATCTGTGTTTGTTTGTGTATTGTGGTGTCTAACACGTATTGACTATATGATGTTAAACAACAATTAATAATCATAGACAACTTTATTGTATACTTACTGACAATGTCACAGTTTTTCTCGCTGTATTTAGAGAGATTCAATCATAGACAACTTTATTGTAGACTTACTGACAATTGCACAGTTTTTCTCACTGTATTTAGACAGATTGAATCATATAGAACTTTATTATATACCTACTGACAATTTCACAGTTTTTCCCACTGTATTTAGACGGATTGAATCATAGACAATAGCATTGCATACTTACTGACATTTTCAGTTTTTCTCGCTGTATTTCGACATATTGAATCATAGACAACTTTATTGTAGACTTACTGACATTTTCCCAGTTTTTCTCGCTGTATTTAGACAGATTGAATCATAGACAACTTTATTGCATACTTACTGACAATATCACAGTTTTCCCCACTGTATTTCGACAGATTGAATAATAGACCACTTTATTGTATACTTACTGACAATGTCGCAGTTTTTCTCACTGTTTTTAGAGAGATTGAATCATAGACAACTTTATTGTAGACTTACTGATAATGTCACAGTTTTTCTCACTGTATTTCGACAGATTAAATCATAGACAACTTTATTGCATACTTACTGACAATGTCATAGTTTTTCTCGCTGTATTTAGAGAGATTGAATCATAGACAACATTATTGTAGACTTACTGACAATATCACAGTTTTTCTCACTGTATTTCGACAAATTGAATCATAGACAACATTATTGTAGACTTACTGACAATATCACAGTTTTTCTCACTGTATTTCGACAAATTGAATCATAGACAACTTTATTGTATACTTACTGACAATTTCACAGCTTTTCCCACTGTTTTTAGACAGACTTAATCACATAGACAACATTATTGTATACTTACTGACAATTTCACAGTTTTCCCACTGTATTTCGACAGATTGAATCATAGACAACTTTATTGTATACTTACTGACAATTTCACAGTTTTTCCCACTGTATTTAAAGATATTGAATCATAGACAACTTTATTGTATACTTACTGACAATTTCACAGTTTTCCCCATTGTATTTAGACGGATTGAATCATCGACAACATTATTGTATACTTACTGACAATTTCACAGTTGTTCTCCCTGTATTTAGACAGATTGAAT
Organism: Bathymodiolus brooksi; assembly: GCA_963680875.1. Classification (NCBI taxonomy): domain Eukaryota; kingdom Metazoa; phylum Mollusca; class Bivalvia; order Mytilida; family Modiolidae; genus Bathymodiolus; species Bathymodiolus brooksi. The sequence goes on along the minus strand of OY804590.1, from coordinate 6,866,892 downwards.
CATAGACAACTTTATTGTATACTTACTGACAATTTCACAGCTTTTCCCACTGTTTTTAGACAGACTTAATCACATAGACAACATTATTGTATACTTACTGACAATTTCACAGTTTTCCCACTGTATTTCGACAGATTGAATCATAGACAACTTTATTGTATACTTACTGACAATTTCACAGTTTTTCCCACTGTATTTAGACAGATTGAATCATAGATAACTTTATTGTATACTTACTGACAATTTCACAGTTGTTCTCACTGTATTTAGGCGGATTGAATCATAGACAACTTTATTGTAGACTTACTGACAATTTCACAGTTTTCCCCCTGTATTTAGACGGATTGAATCATAGACAACTTTATTGTAGACTTACTGACAATTTCACAGTTGTTCTCACTGTATTTAGACGGATTGAATCATAGACAACTTTATTGTAGACTTACTGACAATATCACAGTTGTTCTCTCTGTATTTAGACAGATTGAATCATAGACAACTTTATTGTATACTTACTGACAATTTCACAGCTTTTCCCACTGTTTTTAGACAGACTTAATCACATAGACAACATTATTGTATACTTACTGACAATTTCACAGTTTTCCCACTGTATTTCGACAGATTGAATCATAGACAACTTTATTGTATACTTACTGACAATTTCACAGTTTTTCCCACTGTATTTAAAGATATTGAATCATAGACAACTTTATTGTATACTTACTGACAATATCACAGTTTTTCTCACTGTATTTCGACAAATTGAATCATAGACAACATTATTGTAGACTTACTGACAATGTCACAGCTTTTCTCACTGTATTTCGACAGATTGAATCATAGACAACTTTATTGTATACTTACTGACAATATCACAGTTTTTCTCACTGTATTTCGACAAATTGAATCATAGACAACATTATTGTAGACTTACTGACAATGTCACAGCTTTTCCCACTGTTTTTAGACAGACTTAATCACATAGAAAACATTATTGTATACTTACTGACAATTTCACAGTTTTCCCCACTGTATTTCGACAGATTGAATCATAGACAACATTATTGTAGACTTACTGACAATGTCACAGCTTTTCTCACTGTATTTCGACAGATTGAATCATAGACAACTTTATTGTATACTTACTGACAATATCACAGTTTTTCTCACTGTATTTCGACAAATTGAATCATAGACAACATTATTGTAGACTTACTGACAATTTCACAGTTTTCCCCCTGTATTTAGACGGATTGAATCATAGACAACATTATTGTAGACTTACTGACAATATCACAGTTTTTCTCACTGTTTTTAGACAGACTTAATCACATAGACAACATTATTGTATACTTACTGACAATTTCACAGTTTTCCCACTGTATTTCGACAGATTGAATCATAGACAACTTTATTGTATACTTACTGACAATTTCACAGCTTTTCCCACTGTTTTTAGACAGACTTAATCACATAGACAACATTATTGTATACTTACTGACAATTTCACAGTTTTCCCACTGTATTTCGACAGATTGAATCATAGACAACTTTATTGTATACTTACTGACAATTTCACAGTTTTTCCCACTGTATTTAAAGATATTGAATCATAGACAACTTTATTGTATACTTACTGACAATATCACAGTTTTTCTCACTGTATTTCGACAAATTGAATCATAGACAACATTATTGTAGACTTACTGACAATGTCACAGCTTTTCTCACTGTATTTCGACAGATTGAATCATAGACAACTTTATTGTATACTTACTGACAATATCACAGTTTTTCTCACTGTATTTCGACAAATTGAATCATAGACAACATTATTGTAGACTTACTGACAATGTCACAGCTTTTCCCACTGTTTTTAGACAGACTTAATCACATAGAAAACATTATTGTATACTTACTGACAATTTCACAGTTTTCCCCACTGTATTTCGACAGATTGAATCATAGACAACATTATTGTAGACTTACTGACAATGTCACAGCTTTTCTCACTGTATTTCGACAGATTGAATCATAGACAACTTTATTGTATACTTACTGACAATATCACAGTTTTTCTCACTGTATTTCGACAAATTGAATCATAGACAACATTATTGTAGACTTACTGACAATTTCACAGTTTTCCCCCTGTATTTAGACGGATTGAATCATAGACAACATTATTGTAGACTTACTGACAATATCACAGTTTTTCTCACTGTATTTCGACAAATTGAATCATAGACAACATTATTGTAGACTTACTGACAATGTCACAGCTTTTCTCACTGTATTTCGACAGATTGAATCATAGACAACTTTATTGTATACTTACTGACAATATCACAGTTTTTCTCACTGTATTTCGACAAATTGAATCATAGACAACTTTATTGTAGACTTACTGACAATGTCACAGCTTTTCCCACTGTTTTTAGACAGACTTAATCACATAGACAACATTATTGTATACTTACTGACAATTTCACAGTTTTCCCACTGTATTTCGACAGATTGAATCATAGACAACTTTATTGTATACTTACTGACAATATCACAGTTTTTCCCACTATATTTACACAAATTGAATCATAGACAACTTTATTGTATACTTACTGTCAATATCACAGTTTTTCCCACTGTATTGACACATATTGAATCATAGATCCCTTTATTGTAGACTTACTGACAATTTCACAGTTTTCCCACTGTATTTCGACAGATTGAATCATAGACAACTTTAGTGTATACTTACTGACAATTTCACAGTTTTTCCCACTGTATTTAAAGATATTGAATCATAGACAACTTTATTGTATACTTACTGACAATTTCACAGTCTTTCCCACTGTATTTAGACGGATTGAATCATAGACAACTTTATTGTATACTTACTGACAATTTCACAGTTTTTCCCACTGTATTTAAAGATATTGAATCATAGACAACTTTATTGTATACTTACTGACAATTTCACAGTCTTTCCCACTGTATTTAGACCGATTGAATCATAGACAACTTTATTGTATACTTACTGACAATTTCACAGTTTTTCCCACTGTATTTAAAGATATTGAATCATAGACAACTTTATTGTATACTTACTGACAATTTCACAGTTTTCCCACTGTATTTAGACGGATTGAATCATAGAAAACTTTATTGTATACTTACTGACAATTTCACAGTTTTCCCACTGTATTTTGACAGATTGAATCATAGACAACTTTATTGTATACTTACTGACAATTTCACAGTTTTTCCCGCTGTATTTCGACAGACACTGACATGTGTAATCTGTACCTGTATTTAGACACCAACCTGAGTGCAGACATGGATCTGACTGACAATCTACAAAGAGAACATGACAGATGATTGGTTTGTTTGATGGTGATTAACGCCACTTTTAACAATATTTCATTTATATCGTCACGATCAGTTTTATTGGTAGAGGAAACCGGAGGATCCGGAGAGAATCACAGATCTCTCGCAAGTCACTGACAAACTTTATTACATAATGTTGAGGACCTCGGCCTAATCGATATTCGAACGACATGACAGATGAAGAACAGCAATGACAGTCCAATGCATAATTAGATATTAGGGTTTTTTTCTAACATTTTAACTTTTGAATTTTGTATTTTACATCAGTATTAAAATACTCCCACGTGACTATTTTATTTGAGTGTACCATATTCCAGAAACGCGTCGTGCGCACAAAATTATACCTCTATGTTTTTATGACTACAATACTCTGAAGAATATACGTTCGAAGTTCGTAGTGTCAATGTCGATGGTGTTGGGCGCTTAATTTGAGCATTTACGGCATGTCCGCTCTTCTGCGTGAGGAATAGATTGTGTATGTGAATGATGGCGTGTGCCACCAAGAGACGATATGAGATTTGTTGCCGTATGTCGGTCTTGCGCTATTGTCCGATGTAAATATTTGATATAATTATTTTAATACATTTGTGTATCAACTGTATTAACTTTCTACATATGCCCACAATCTTACAATTGGAAAGTTGATTATACAACGGATTTTCTAGTAAAATATAATACGAAATGGCTGTAGGTTATCTGAGGGAACGATGTATCTGATATCGAGGTTATTAGTCGTCGGCTATTCTAGCATCACTCTTTCTATTTGTAGTGCAAAGATGTTGATAGAACAGATAATTACCTCGTAATAGCATGTATTTGGCTAAGCCAAATATTCCGTGGAAATGTATTACTACGAATATCCCTGTGATTCTATGGGTGTATGGTGTTCAACGCTACTTTCAACAATATTCCAGTTGTATGGTGGCGGTCAGTCTTATTGGTGAAGGAAACCGGAGTACCCGGAGAAAACCACCGACCTGTCGCAAGTCACTGACAAACTTTTCCACATAATGTTGTATCGAGTACACCTCGCCTGAGCGGGATTTGAACTCACAACGTTAGTAGTGATAGTCACTGATTGCATTGGTAGTTATAAATCCAACTACCATACTCTCACGACCACGACGGCCCCACGATTGTATGATGTTCATTGTTCCATAACATATATTCTAAGCATTCCTTCTTTGTTTTGTGTGCTGTATTTTTCCTTTGTATAGATCATCTCAACATATTTGTCAATGACATTAACATAGTTTGTTTTCTATAAACAACCACCTTGTATTTAGCTCTAGTCTACTATATATGTATTTAGCTCTAGTCTACTATATATGTATTTAGCTCTAGTCTACTATATATATGTTTAGCTCTAGTCTACTATATATGTATTTAGCTCTAGTCTACTATATATATGTTTAGCTCTAGTCTACTATATATGTATTTAGCTCTAGTCTACTATATATGTATTTAGCTCTAGTCTACTATAAACCACCGCCTTGTATTTAGCTCTAGTCTACTATATATGTATTTAGCTCTAGTCTACTATATATGTATTTAGCTCTAGTCTACTATATATGTATTTAGCTCTAGTCTACTATATATGTATTTAGCTCTAGTCTACTATAAACCACCGCCTTGTATTTAGCTCTAGTCTACTATATATGTATTTAGCTCTAGTCTAGCATAAACAACCGCCTTGTATTTAGCTCTAGTCTACTATATATGTATTTAGCTCTAGTCTAGCATAAACAACCGCCTTGTATTTAGCTCTAGTCTACTATATATTTACAAGCTGTGATATGTATAGTGTTAGTTAGTCTTTCTCTGATCTTTGTATAAACCATTAACAATTATATTTTACTTACGATCAATGTGTGCTGAAAAACGTAAGTTAAATAAAGATGTTATTATTTTAAAGAAAAACAGATCACATACAAATATATTGACATACTATATATATATATGTAAGAAAAGCTTGGAGATGCAAGAAAAAATTGAAGATATCAAAGGGTCACTCATGAGGATAAGTGGCTGAAATTACTGTAATTTAGCATTGTTATTGCTGTTCTATACCCTTAGCAGAAACAAATTATATAAACCATTTGTAACAGTTTTATCATACTGATCATTGTAAACTTAATTTTTAGATTAATTTATATATTTATAAATAAATAATGGTTTGGGGGGAATAGGGTGGTAATTACAGTTACAATTGATTTCAGAAAAAAAATTGTTATGTGCTGAGCACACAAATAGCAATAACTGTCATTTACACTTATAATATGCTTGTCTTGTTCTGTGCATGTGATGTGATGAATGTGTTGTCTGTAAAAAAAATGAAAATTTACAAAAAAAAAATACAAAGAAAAAGGTTTACTCAGAAGTCATAAGTTGAATGACAGACAATACAATAGCTAACAAAAAAAAGACAAATAACTAACTAATACCTACAAAGTACTACACATAATATACATAGTAATACACGTAATAATACATGTTTCTGACGTCTGCGTATCGAACACCTGCTTGACTTGTTAAGATCTGCTTTGAGTTTCAAAACTACTGTCTAACCACCCAGCTACAGAAATCACACTAATTTACTATATAATTAGTATATATGACTCTTGATAGTAAACCTATCTTTAAAAAATATCAACAATTTGGTTAATTAAGCAATTGATAAATCTATACAAGGCACGATGCAAGTATTTCAAATTTGGCATAATACATGTTCAGAACAGACGATGACGGGAACTTTTAAAATATATTCTCTCAAAACAAAAAAGAATAACGAACCAACAGCAAGTAAATACAAATCAGACAGAACATAGGTGCACATTTGGGACACTTGAAAGACCTTGTAATATCTATATATGACCGAGAAATATCTATATATGACCGAGAACCGAAAGTACGTGTGCCTATAGAAATGTATCGTTTTATTTTTTATCGTTAATTGTTATCTTATTTGGCTTTAGAGAATAAACTCCAACAAGTCTCTTTGATTATTTTAAATAATTAAGTTAGAGTGTATTCTCCATTACATAATTCCTATTTTTCAAACACAGGACACTATAAGAAATGTACAAACGTGTTCTTCTACCATCTAGATATATAAGGTGACGTCACAGTTGTTTCAGACGTTTCCAGTTGATATAGTTTTATTTGCCATGGGTGAATACAATTAGTTACATCACATTTAAAGTTTGTTTGTATAGAAATAAACCAAACCAACAACAAACCCAGGAGACCTTAGTTACACAAGACACCAAACCCAGGAGACCTTAGTTACACAAGACATTCCAAAACAACAAACCCAGGAGACCTTAGTTACACAAGACATTCCAAAACAACAAACCCAGGAGACCTTAGTTACACAAGACATTCCTAAACAACAAACCCAGGAGACCTTAGTTACACAAGACATTCCAAAATCTAATGAATTTATGAAATAGCACCAACTATTTTGATGACAACACCAATGTCTAGGCCATATGGTCGTAAACCTTTCAAGTACTACTGTGTGCGCGTGCTCGTACTCAAAGAATATCCAATCAGAACGTCATATTCAATTGATCAGTCATTTTATGATAATACGCAAAGAATTTAAAGAACATACCTTGTGTTATTTTTATCCATGATATTGCTACAATAATTGAAATAAATAATATTGTTAATTAATATACATGTTATAGAATTCTATAATATTGTTAATTAATATACATGTTATAGAATTCTATAATATTGTTAATTAATATACATGTTATAGAATTCTATAATATTATTAATTAATATACATGTTATAGAATTCTATAATATTGTTAATTAATATACATGTTATAGAATTCTATAATATTGTTAATTAATATACATGTTATAGAATTCTATAATATTGTTAATTAATATACATGTTAAGAATTCTATAATATTGTTAATTAATATACATGTTATAGAATACTATAATATTGTTAATTAATATACATGTTATAGAATTCTATAATATTGTTAATTAATATACATGTTATAGAATTCTATAATATTGTTAATTAATATACATGTTATAGAATTCTATAATAATGTTAATTAATATACATGTTATAGAATTCTATAATATTGTTAATTAATATAAATGGTATGGAATTCTTTTAGCACTTCTAGCGCCATCATTGTTTAGGAAGGATGTCATGCATAAATTATTTTGATTGATTGATTTATTGTGTTTAACGCCACTTTCAGCAATATTTCAGCTATATCATGGCGACCAGTTTTAGTGGTGGAAGAACCCGGAGAGAACCTCAGACCATGACCAAGCAACTGGTAAACTTTATCCCTTGCGGCTGCGAGTCGAGTGTACCTTTTTTGTAATTTACAAAGCCGGGCGCGAACCCACGCCGTATTGGTAATAGGCTTGTATGGGTTGGTAGGTAATCCCACTACCTTACTCATTTGAGCCACCCGGGCCCCTCATAAATCAAAAAATGCTGATCAGACACATATGTGTATCGATATTTACCTCTGTTTCTCTGATTTATCGATTTGAATTTATAATTCTTCCGACGTTGTGGTATTTTTACTTTCCAATGTATTGTCGAATGCTATGAAATATTTATTTCACAGTTTGATTACTTATTACGCTTGGCGTGTTTTTTTGCTTAGCGGAGCCAGTGGTGTAATGGTTACTGGCTCGACTGGAGTATGGCATATGATGGAGTCGATCCCCAGTACAGCCAAATCAAGTGCTAGAAAATTAATATTTGCTGCTTCTAAGATAAATTAGAGAAAAAAAAAGTCCAAAATGTAATAAAAGATGTGTTGGCATGGAAACAGAATAATGCATTGTGGATTGGAGTAATATATCTGCCTTTAGGCTGTTGTTTTAGTGACCTATCACTGAAAAAAATCGAACTCCTTTTAAAATCCTTTTCTCTGCCATGCTAGAGCTACAAAATGTTATTGTGGCGTTAGACTAACAACTATTAACTCACTTGTTTGTCTTTAGGATTATGGTTATTTATATTTTATCCTGCAACTGTGTGATTTTGAGTACTAATAAAGGGGGTCAAATAAACTTCAGTGTTATTTGTTCATGGACCTAATAAATCATTTCTGGTACCTGATTAATACTGAACGACAGAAAGAAACGGTAACAGTATAAGCGCTGAGGATACAGATGACACCATTGAAAACAATTACAATGAGGCGTGCTTCAACTATTTTCAGACCATTTGGCAGTTGTTTTGGATTGTTTGGCATTGCAGGATAAACACAATATACGTAAATTGTCAATGAATATAAAATCAATTTGCACTCAGTGCCAAAGGCTCGCTTTTATATTTTCTGACAATGTAGGTATATTGTATATGTATCCAGTAATTGGTGATTACCTTTGTTTTATAATTCATGGCATATTGTATCTACACATACATACATTATGAAATAATAAAAACAACTCACTATTTGATGTGGTGGTAATTGCTGTAAAAATAAATATCATGTCAATAGATTACATGTTTACAAAATGTACAAGAAAATTACATGTAGATGTAGCACACAGCTCAATTCTGACGGCGTAGTATTGTTTGTTTCTCCATGTTATCATGTTCGCACTACATTGACACCTGTCTAACCAGAGAGACTTTACAGTCCCATCTACTAAATGTTAATGTAATTTGAACCTATGTAAACCAAACACCTGTCTAAACTGAACAAGTTCATCAGTCCCAAAGGGGATCGGTTTAGACATATTTTACTGTATTACATACTAGTGCTTGTATTCACTGACAAACGTTGATATCTTATTTAGTACAGTCAAGGCGGATTTAGAATAAACCTTTTTAATGTAATCTCAAAATAAAAAGATTGGGAATAATAAACCCAATAGTATAATTTGATTTGATTTTTGGTGCTTAACGCCACTTTCAGCAATATTTCATCTATATCATGGCGACCCGTTTTAGTGGTGGAAGAAGCCGGAGTACCCGGAGAGAACCACCGACCATGGGCAAGCAACTGGTAGGCTTTATTACTTCCGGCTGCGAGTCGAGTGCACCCATTTTGTAATTTACAAAGCCGGACTCGAACCCACGCCGTATTGGTGATAGGCTTGTGTGAGTTGTTAGGTAATGCAACTACATAACTCACTGAGTCACCCGGCCCTACAACTACCTAACTCATTGAGCCACCCAGGCCCTACAACTACCTAACTCATTGAGCCACCCGGGCCTTACAACTACCTAACTCATTGAACCACCCGGGCCCTACAACTACCTAACTCATTGAACCACTCGGGCCCTACAACTACCTAACTAATTGAGCCATCCGGGCCCTACAACTACCTAGCTCATTGAGCCATCCGGGCCCTACAACTACCTAACTCATTGAGGCACCCGCGCCCTACAACTACCTAACTGATTGAGCCATCCGGGCCCTACAACTACCTTACTCATTGAGCCATCCGGGTCCTACAACTACCTAACTCATTGAGCCACCCGGGCCCTACAACTACCTAGCTCATTGAGCCACCTGGGCCCTACAACTACCTAACTCGTTGAGCCATCCGGGCCCTACAACTACCTTACTCATTGAGCCACCTGGGCCCTACAACTACCTAACTGATTGAGCCATCCGGGCCCTACAACTACCTTACTCATTGAGCCATCCGGGCCCTACAACTACCTAACTCATTGAGCCACCCGGGCCCTACAACTACCTAGCTCATTGAGCCATCCGGGCCCTACAACTACCTAGCTCATTGAGCCATCCGGGCCCTACAACTACCTAACTCATTGAGGCACCCGCGCCCTACAACTACCTAACTGATTGAGCCATCCGGGCCCTACAACTACCTTACTCATTGAGCCATCCGGGCCCTACAACTACCTAACTCATTGAGCCACCCGGGCCCTACAACTACCTAGCTCATTGAGCCACCTGGGCCCTACAACTACCTAACTCATTGAGCGACCCGGGTCCTACAACTACCTAACTCATTGAACCACCCGGGCCTTACAACCACCTAACTCATTGAGCCACCAGGGCCCTACAACTACCTAACTCGTTGAGCCACCCGAGTCCTACAACTACCTAACTCATTGAGCCACCCGGGCCCTACAACTACCTAGCTCATTGAGCCACCTGGGCCCTACAACTACCTAACTCATTGAGCGACCCGGGTCCTACAACTACCTAACTCATTGAACCACCCGGGCCTTACAACCACCTAACTCATTGAGCCACCAGGGCCCTACAACTACCTAACTCGTTGAGCCACCCGAGTCCTACAACTACCTAACTCATTGAGCCATCCGGGCCTTACAACTACCTAACTCATTGAGCCACCCGGGCTCTCTCTATGCCTAAAGGAGATTGACCTTAGTTTTAATAATAGAAAAAATACATTTGTAGAAACTATGAAAATATATTGATCTAATAAACCGTATTAGTGGTCGAAACTATTTTTTATCTGATTAAAATGATGCGTCGGTCATGGATGGTTGACTTATCAGTTGACATAGTACAATCTGATTCCATTACCGGCATGGTAGAGCTTTGGTAAAGGGCAGAGTTGCATTAAAACAAAATTCACTTACTCACTTGTTTTCTCTTTCTCCATTAAGGTTATTTATATGGCTTCCAATAATTGGTATTCTACCTATGTTTTATATTTCATAACTGGTTGTATCTATGCATTCATAATAAAAAAAAGAAACTCACGTTTTGCTGAAGATGTAGGCGCTGTAAAAATAAATATCATTTCAATAGATTACAGGGATTTTTTTCTATCCGCAAATGTTAACAATATAAACTAGAAAGATAGTTGCTGTTATATCACATTCATTGATCCAGCTGTTATATCACATTCATTGATCCTGCTGTTATATCACATTCATTGATCCTGCTGTTATAGCACATTCATTGATCCTGCTGTTATATCACATTCATTGACCCAGCTGTTATATCAAATTCATTGATCCTGCTGTTATATCACATTCATTGATCCTGCTGTTATAGCACATTCGTTGGCCCTGCTGTTATAGCACATTCATTAACCCTGTTGTTATAGCACATTCATTGACCCAGCTGTTATATCACATTCATTGACCCAGCTGTTATATCACATTCATTGACCCTGCTGTTATAGCACATTCATTGACTAAGCTGTTATATCACATTCATTGACCCAGCTGTTATAGCACATTCATTGACCCAGCTGTTATATCACATTCATTGATCCTGCTATTATAGCACATTCATTGGCCCTGCTGTTATAGCACATTCATTGACCCAGCTGTTATAGCACATTCATTGACCCAGCTGTTATATCACATTCATTGATCCTGCTGTTATATCACATTCATTGACCCAGCTGTTATAGCACATTCATTGATCCTGCTGTTATATCACATTCATTGATCCTGCTGTTATATCACATTCATTGACCCAGTGTTATAACACATTCATTGACCCCACTGTTATACTGTCCATGTCCAAGTTTTTGTGACGTTTAGTGCCCTTTGAAGTGTATCACAAATATCTGTAGATTTGTTTATTGTTTGTTTATATATGTGTTGTCGTTGGAGATCCAGCTATCAAGACAGAAAGGTTGGGATCTCATTCACCAGTTTAAGCCCGCCACATTGGTGTGTCTGTTCTAAGGCAGGACCTGGATGTCCAACGTCATGTGTCATGAATTCAGTGTTCAGTGAGTTCGGTTGATATGAGAGGTGATTTTACGTTGTGTTGATATTGTTGGAATTGATGGCAATCACTGTTTAAACTTTCTTTTCATTTTACTACACTAAGTATGCATTGCATATGATATAACAATATGAACATTTGTGACGGCAAAAATGTTGGGTTTTTTTTTGCATAGGGTATAATAAAGAGTTGTATATTGCAAATATTAATTTATGTCACGAGATGCACATTTTTGCAATTTATGTTTTCCAGTGTCCCAAAAATTTTAACCGCCATGTTTTCCAAGAAATAAAACGAATTAAAATTATAAATGTTTTTTTTCTTCGTTTCTTCATTCATTCCGCTCGTATTCATTGTATATTTAAGCTGAATTTGATATATTCAAATTTGTGATTTTAGCTACAATATTTGTCAGAAGTTTCATAGTGAGTCACGAATTTACTGAACTTACCTTCTGTTATTTTTAGCCATGAGGTAGCTACAATTAAGGAAACATTGTATTGTTAGTTATTATACTGTAAGTTTAAAGACAACAAAGTGGTAATCAGAAACTGTAAATCGAACAAGGAGCGAGGGAATACAACAGAGAAAAGAAGAAAAATACTGGTCGATAAAACACTACACAGAACAACTGAAGATTGAGGAACAAGAATCTAACTACAAAACAGGGATGAACTCGGATGCATTGACATTCGGAACATAAACAATGTTTGTCTTAGTCATGTGTCTGGTGAGCTCAATGTTGCCAGTGTCTCTGAATTGTCATTCGGTTTTCTCTAACGTGCATTTGTTTTATAGCTCATATTTTCTCCCTCTGCAGACGAGTGGAGATTTAGCTTAACCTAGCATTCTGTTTTGTAAGTTCCTGTATCTAACAAGGAAAAGTGAGCGGTTATATATATGAGATAGGGGCGTCGCATTTCCCTGTGTTTCTGTGGCTTTGTGATTGGATTTTAGAAATGTTATGATAGTATGATATTTTGCTTTCATTTTATTCGTAATAATTAAAACAAACTTACTTGGTGTAGTGGTAGTTGTAGTAGTAGGTATAGTGGTAGTTGTAGTAGTAGGTGCAGCAGTAGGTGTAGTGATAGGTGCAGCAGTAGTCACTGTAAATATAAAAAACATTTCAAAATATTACAAGACGGGTGCCACCAGTGGTACAGGAACTGCTTTACCCTTCCGGGCTACTTTTTGGAGGGATTCGTGTTGCTCAATCTTTAGTTTTCAATGTAGTGTTTTCTAGATCGTGTTTGTCCTTTCTCTTTTGACCATTGCATTGTCTGTCCTTTGATTTACGGCTTCTTAATGCCCCTTGGGTATCTTCGATCTTTTCTTAAAATATCGTATTCACAAAGGTATACAACAACATTGCGGTTTGTGTTGAAAATATCCTTTTCAACAAACGAGCAAAATGCCTTTCTCCAACATTGCGGACGCTATAATAACTTTGGATTTGTTCAATCAAATTTTCCTTTTCTTTAGTAGTTTAAGCTCTCATATTGGTTATTAACTCCGTGTTATATCGAGACAGTCACATTTATGTTATTTGTGTTTGTGTGCGTACAGTGATGTCCTACACGTATTGACTATATGAGGAGGTGTGGCATAAGAGGCAGGTGTCTCTGGATTGACCATTATTTATTTCCCCTTCCGTTTTCCTTAAAGTTTATTTGTGTCAACCACTATTTTCAGTAGTTCCTGTGGACGTGTATAATAATACACGTTCGATTTAGATCTTCGCATTTCTTTAAAGACTCTCACACATACACGATCATACCTGGTATTTGACAATTCGCCCCTGTGTGACTTGATGTACACTGGCAGGTATAACCGGAAGTCGAACTTGAACACCGACCAGAATTCAGGCATGGATTAGATTTACAATCTACAATGTGTAACAATGACTATTTTTGTACGATGACAGACAATACTCGCTTTACAAGCAACAACAATTGTTATATGAATATCGACACCGAAGATGTTCACATTTAATGTATACATTTTTATTATTTTGTGAACATTATATATGTTTAGAAGACATTGCCTTACCGTTCGGAACAATATTATTACCGTTTTTGGTGCCATTTCCGAACCCTTTGGAATAATCCTATCCCTGTATTGTGTGGAGTCATTCCTCTATTAGTTCCTGTCATTCCAGTACAATTTGCAACAATACTATTCATGTACCGTTCGCAAATAATATATATTTTATAATGTATAGCGTTATTTGTATACCGTTTTGGACCAACATTATTTCCGTTTTACTTTACAGATTATTATTCACATACAGTATTCAGTTATTTAATGGTTGCGGGTGCAATACACTGGAATATTTGCCCTGAGGTCCTGGAAATGACCAAAGGTTCTATTGCACGAGGCCATCGATGAACTATTGCACTGAGCAATATTCTGCACGTGGCGTCTATAGCACCGACCCGAGTTGACCTTTGAACCCATTTCTGATTGGCTTTCAGTTTTGCCGATTGGCCAATCAAATAATTCGTTGCTTAATCGACTCGGAATTGGTCGTCTGCGGCATAAACAACGATGGCTGCACATGGAGTGGACAGGTTTCAGGATGCCAATGTGTCAGGATGCTATGTTTATTGAAGGCCAAGGAGATGTATGCAGAATAAATATAAATAATTAGGACTTGGTAATGTTTTGCTGACATAAAGAAAAACACTTTCTTGGTAAGGTATTAGATAATAAATCTGTTATTTAATGGTTTCAGGTGCAACACACTGGAACATTTGCCCTTTTGGTCCTGGGAATGACCTCAGGGCAAATATACCAGTCTATTGCACCCGCAACCATTAAATAACTGAATAACATTTATACTGCATACATCTCCCTCGCCTTCAATAAATATAGCATCCTGACACTTTTCCACACAATCAATGATCCATTGATTCAAATGATTTAAACTAGCAATAATTTGATTGGCCAATCGGCAAAACTGAAAGCCAATCTGAAATCGTGTTCAAAGGTCAACTCGGGTCGGTGCTATAGACGCCACGTGCAGAATATTGCACAGTGCAATAGTTCATCGGGAGTGCAATTGATCGACAGACCCATTTTAGTAGCAATAAATATATAATACTAAAATTTGACTCAATAAAACAGAAACATACACTTTATTAGGTAATAATATTGACTTCAGTAGTGTGGTTATAAGGACCACACTATAACAATAGAACCGTCTCGCTGGTGTAATAGTTAGTGTGATCTGTTCGATGTCGAAGGATCATGAGTTTGATCCCAGATCGGGTCAAGCAATACACTAGCACAGTTAGTTGCTTCTTTTCAACTAAGCACTCAACCTTGATGTATAAAAGCAAAGACTGGTTGGGACGGAACCAGGACGCCATAAAGAGTCCATTTCTCGGTATGAATGGCCTGATTATCAAGTACGTCTTGAAGAGGTACTATTTTTGTTCGAGCTCTAGGACGACCCGCCATTGTATAATTTTTAAAATTGCGTTTAAATATTTAAAAACTAATTTACGCCGTCCATTTACAAATTGCGAAATTACGGTGCTACTCTATAGGATTACCGACATGTCTACCTTGCAGTGTATTAACAGTATAGAAATACAGTCCAGTATGTTAGTCTAGTACAGTGTAGATAACACCATCATTACTCCATTAAAATATAACTTGCTTCCACAATGATAGTGGTGAAAAATGCTCTGTTGGCGCTAAGTAACAATCACGCAATCATTCACTTAAACTATACAAATGATTTTTCTTTTATTGATTGATTTTTGGGTGTTTTAACGCCACTTTCAGCAATATTTCAGCTATATCATGGCGACCAGTTGTAGTGGTGGAAGAAGCCGGAGTACCCGGAGAGAACCACCGACCATGGGCAACCAACTGGTAAACTTTATCACCTGCGGTTGCGAGTCGAGTGCACTCTTTTTTGTAATTAGCAAAGCCGGGTGCGAACCCACGCCGTATTGGTGATAGGCTTGTATGAGTTGTTAGGTATTCCAACTACCTAACTCATTGAGCCACCACGGCCTTTAATTCAGAAATGCGAATATAGAAAAGTAAAACACCAGATGCCAACAAATTTGCAAAAATTTATAGATGTGGTGTTACTCTCGGACACTAGTCCGCCATGCCATGCAGAAATGAAATAGAAAAATAAATAAACAATGCTCTGCAAATTCAATGTGAAAAAGGAAATGATATCTTCTGTGTTTTCCATGCATAGTTGATGATAATTAAAGGCAATTTTTTTTATTTTTCTTATTTTTTATTTTTTACATATGTTCTTCAATTTGTTTTAATTACTCAATACAATGAAGCTCTAATTGTATTTAAATGTGTAATGTTTGTTTGTACGTATATGTTTGTTTTAAACTGATTATAAATTAATCAATAGATGTCCATGAATTACTGAGAATGAAAAGCAGTAATTCATCTAGTAAAATAAAACATTTTTACGTCAGAATACCAACGTGGACTCAATTGGAAAATAGTCAATGAAAAACAAGTTTCTTCTTGAAATGTCTAGCTTGCTAACACGAACGAAAGGTTAAAATATGTGTAATAAACATTATACAATGTATTTTTGTTTGATGGTGCTTAACGCCACTTTCAACACTATTTCACCTATATCGTGGCGGTCAGTTTTATTGGTGGATGAAACCGGAGGACCCGGAGAAAACCACCGACCTGTCGCAAGTCACTGACAAACTTTATCACATAATGTTGCACACCTCGCCCTGATAGAAGTTCGAACTCACAACATCATTGGTGAAGGGCACGTATTACATAAGTAGCTGTAAATTCAACTATCATACGATCAATGTAAATACGCTTTCATTTTGAGCCGTAATGAAAGGGGGAGGTTTGGCCCTTTAAAATCTGATTCAACCCACCATTTCTTTAGAAATGCCTGTACCAAGTCAGGGTCATTACGGTTTTCACAGTTTTCCGGTTGTTGACTGATTTTGTCTGTTTATATACCTATGAGTTTTGACTTTCCCTTTGTAAGATTGCTCGGAGTTCGGTAATTTTGTTATTATCTTTATTTGTATATCGAAAATAAGACGAACAGAAATGGAAAACAGGTATTATAATATTATAGACTGTTGTCTTTATATATGATATTACTGTTGTAATTATATATGATATTTAAATTCTATTTATTTGTTGACCTATTTCTTATTTCTCAGCTCTACCTTTTTATCATTTTATTTATATAATGAACGTTAACTTACGATCTACTTTAACTGAAATTAAAAACAGAAAGATGTGGATTATGATGGTGGATGATTAATACCATTTTTTGTATACTATTTAATTGATGTCGGTACGATGAGTATTTAAATAGTACAATCAGTGGTGGTAGTACAACTACAGAAGAAAACAAATCATACATTATTTTCACATAAATACTTTACATAAAACGCACTTTGTTTTACCATTGGTTACATAAACATTAGATTATACCGAAAGGGGCAATAAAAAATGGAAAATCCTGCCTTCATACAAACAACAAGATAAATGCATACCACCTTTACTTAATACACTTAAATGACCATTGTACTATAATTGAATATATGATAATATAAAGAAAAAGTTAGTATCTGAAATATTGCAACTGCTTTAATTTGATCATTTGAGCGTCCAAATATTAAAATAACGAACATAAGAAGACAAAGGTAACAAAAGGAAACATACTTTCGCAAATAATGCCTATGAAACCAGTAGGACATTTACACGTATATCCACTCGTTGTGCTGGCACAAACGCCTCCATTCTGACATGGCTGGTTTTTACAATCTACAAAGAAGAATAATAGTATTTTTCTGACGTATATTGTATGATCTACATATACATAGGTATAAATAAGAAAAAATCATGGAAGCCAGAATGTGTTTTGAGTTTTAACATGGGTTGGCGGATAAAAATTATTAATATCCGCCAACCCATGTTAAAACTCAAAACACATTCTGGCTTCCATGAATTATTTCGATTCTGATATGTCTAAGAGTACAAATACGGTAGTATACTTTGATTGGAAGACGGTAATTTATATTTACGTTTGAGGACAATGTCGCACACAATTTTGCTGCCAAATTCGAGCAGTCGATAATTCATCAACATGTACATTTATGACGTGAAAGTCAGTCACATGCACCGGCGCATGTGCTAATGATATTATACCCAATCGATAAATCGTGTGTTTACAAAGCGAAAGAATGACGTCATTTTAGAATAGAGCTTATGTTATGCCCAATAAACGACAGGGTAATCGTGCCAATATAAGGTTACCATGGATATTACCCAGCTTGATTTAGAATTAGACTGATTTTCTTTGGTACAATTCTATGAAAAAATGAAATAATTGCACTGTTTCTTAATGTCTCGACTTTACTTTAAGTGTCGGATGACTTTTAATTCAAGTCCGGAAAGTAGTCGGTCATATATTTGTGTGTTGTCGGTCATATATTTGTGTGTTGTGGGTCATATATTTGTGTGTTGTGGGTCATATATTTGTGTGTTGTGGGTCATATATTTTTGTGTTGTCGGTCATATATTTTTGTGTTGTCGGTCATATATTTGTGTGTTGTGGGTCATATATTTGTGTGTTGTCGGTCATATATTTGTGTGTTGTCAGTCATATATTTGTGTGTTGTCAGTCATATATTTGTGTGTTGTGGGTCATATATTTGTGTGTTGTGGGTCATATATTTGTGTGTTGTGGGTCATATATTTGTGTGTTGTGGGTATTCATTTACCCTCTTTCTACGATTTGTCTGTTGTATTTTTGTAACGTTCTGATTTGGTATGTTTGTTTTTCATTTTATAATCAAATAATCCACATACTTTAGTGTGGAATTGAACATCCATTTGCATGTGCATGCACGTGTATATTGATACAGATTGGAGCATTTTGTATGTGACAAATTAATTCATATACATTGTATACTTGTGCTTCTCTGACAGACATGTAAATCTGCATTAAGTGTAGATAATAAAATTGTAATTTGATTTACTCCAGCACGACATTCAACAACCAATCAACGTGTCTTGTTGTTGATCGAATATGTAATAAAGAGTTAAGGATAGGTATAATATTTGGCGTTACGGTTAAATTTATGGTGTTTACCACCACTTTCAACCATTATTTCAGCTATACCGTGGCGGTCAGTTTTATTGGTGGAGGAAATCGTAGTACCCGGGTAAACCATATACCTGTCGCAAGTCATTGACAAACTTTATCACACAATGCTGTATCGCGTACACATCGCCATGAGCGGAATTCGAACTCACAACTTCAGTGGTGATAAGCATTTATTAAATCTAACTACCATACCATCACGACCACGACGGCTACTTCGAACATTTATGTGATATCATAGAACATCAATTATCAATATCTTTAGATCACAGATGACTTAATAATAGCAATATTTCAGCTATATCATGGCGACCAGTTTTAGTGGTGGAGGAAGCCAGAGTACCCGAATAGAACCACTGAACCAACTGGTTAACTTTATCACTTGCGGCTGCGAGTCGAGTGCACCCTTTTTGCAATTCACAAAGCCGGGCGCGAACCTACGCCGTATTGTTGATAGGCTTGTATGAGTTGCTAGGTAATCCAACTACCTAACTCATTGAGCCACCCGGGCCCCCAGAACACAATGGAGTAGTGGCTTTCCCTACCATCATTAAAACTTAAATCACAAGGATAAACAATGCAGCGAAATTCTTCAATGTGTATGTACATTCCTTATGTATCGCAATTGTATGCAAAATATGTTTTTCCCCATTCTCGTTCTAAAATTTACTTTTGATAGTTAGAAACTAAGCATAACCTTTGTGTCAAGAACATGAAATTACATCACATTGACTGGTTGTGACAATTGTATATCATTGAATTAAGATTATGATTGTATGTACTTTAATACAATACATCTGTTATAATGTGTAGGTCAGTTGTCAGATGAAGCCATCGGCTGACCTTATTTTAGTCTCTGACAAAACACAATATGTATCTAATTCGATTTTCCACCGCCTACCCCATCTACCTGATACGCAGAGTGATGCTACAGTGTGTGTGTAAGGATACGATAATTCATGGTTTATTAGATATATTTATTACTGAAAGCTACAGTTCCTAAATAATGTACTGTCTTGGTACCAGTGTTCGCGCATCCGGTGAGTTCGCGCATACGTATTGTACATGTCAAAATTGCAAAATCATTGGAAAAGTTAAGATGGAGACTACTGATATGTGAGGATTAACTCTAATTTTATTAACAGATATTAAATGTTTTCAAATTTGAGCTTATTTTCAAGGAATATGTATAAACTTCAATTTCGAAACTTTCAAAATAAAATCTTTCCTTTATTCATTTTAAGAACTATCCAAAGTATACATGCGCGATATCACCGGACGTTGCAACATTTGTCAAAAATCGAGTGTTGGTTTGTTTACACTTCGTTTTCACTGAAATGTTAAAAATTGTTGCGGAATTCGGATAAAAACCATAAAGATAATACTTCAATGTATTTGAGGATGATTTAAATTAATTCAATAAAATGTTGGTAAGCTGTGAAATTAACCACTGAACCCTTAGGTGCGCGAACACACCGGACGGCTCTGTAATTATCAATAAAACTAAGGTTCTTATTCCGTAGGCATAGACTATCCTGTTTAGGCTATCCTGTGTAGACTATCCTGTTTAGGCCCTGTGGTTTTATTGCTCCCAATACTTTCAAATTATTTGGCTTTCCTATTTTTCGATTTTCAGCCATGCGTAGTAAATTAGATATCTACGTTTTTATTTATTCAGTCTACCATGCGTAGTAAATTAGATATTTACGTTTTTATTTATTCAGCCTACCATGCGTAGTAAATTAGATATCTACGTTTTTATTTATTCAGTCTACCATGCGTAGTAAATTAGATATCTACGTTTTTATTTATTCAGCCTACCATGCGTAGTAAATTAGATATCTACGTTTTTATTTATTCAGTCTACCATGCGTAGTAAATTAGATATCTACGTTTTTATTTATTCAGTCTACCATGCGTAGTAAATTAGATATCTACGTTTTTATTTATTCAGTCTACCATGCGTAGTAAATTAGATATCTACGTTTTTATTTATTCAGTCTACCATGCGTAGTAAATTAGATATCTACGTTTTTATTTATTCAGTCTACCATGCGTAGTAAATTAGATATCTACGTTTTTATTTATTCAGTCTACCATGCGTAGTAAATTAGATATCTACGTTTTTATTTATTCAGTCTACCATGCGTAGTAAATTAGATATCTACGTTTTTATTTATTCAGCCTACCATGCGTAGTAAATTAGATATCTACGTTTTTATTTATTCAGTCTACCATGCGTAGTAAATTAGATATCTACGTTTTTATTTATTCAGTCTACCATGCGTAGTAAATTAGATATTTAAGTTTTTATTTATTCAGTCTACCATGCGTAGTAAATTAGATATCTACGTTTTTATTTATTCAGTCTACCATGCGTAGTAAATTAGATATCTACGTTTTTATTTATTCAGCCTACCATGCGTAGTAAATTAGATATCTACGTTTTTATTTATTCAGTCTACCATGCGTAGTAAATTAGATATCTACGTTTTTATTTATTCAGTCTACCATGCGTAGTAAATTAGATATCTACGTTTTTATTTATTCAGCCTACCATGCGTAGTAAATTAGATATCTACGTTTTTATTTATTCAGTCTACCATGCGTAGTAAATTAGATATCTACGTTTTTATTTATTCAGTCTACCATGCGTAGTAAATTAGATATCTACGTTTTTATTTATTCAGTCTACCATGCGTAGTAAATTAGATATCTACGTTTTTATTTATTCAGTCTACCATGCGTAGTAAATTAGATATCTACGTTTTTGTTTATTCAGTCTACCATGCGTAGTAAATTAGATATTTACGTTTTTATTTATTCAGTCTACCATGCGTAGTAAATTAGATATCTACGTTTTTATTTATTCAGTCTACCATGCGTAGTAAATTAGATATCTACGTTTTTATTTATTCAGCCTACCATGCGTAGTAAATTAGATATCTACGTTTTTATTTATTCAGCCTACCATGCGTAGTAAATTAGATATCTACGTTTTTATTTATTCAGTCTACCATGCGTAGTAAATTAGTTATCTACGTTTTTATTTATTCAGCCTATCATGCGTAGTAAATTAGATATCTACGTTTTTATTTATTCAGCCTACCATGCGTAGTAAATTAGATATCTACGTTTTTATTTATTCAGTCTACCATGCGTAGTAAATTAGATATCTACGTTTTTATTTATTCAGTCTACCATGCGTAGTAAATTAGATATTTACGTTTTTATTTATTCAGCCTACCATGCGTAGTAAATTAGATATCTACGTTTTTATTTATTCAGTCTACCATGCGTAGTAAATTAGATATCTACGTTTTTATTTATTCAGTCTACCATGCGTAGTAAATTAGATATTTACGTTTTTATTTATTCAGCCTACCATGCGTAGTAAATTAGATATCTACGTTTTTATTTATTCAGCCTACCATGCGTAGTAAATTAGATATCTACGTTTTTATTTATAAGAGCTAAAAACATACTTACGATCTACAACAACTGTAAAATAAAACAAAGTCAAAGGTGAGAGGTCACGCACTATTTTATTTTTGACTATGATTGCACATTCTCTTCATTCAATAGAAATATTTCAACAGTTTTCGTCTTATTGCTATAAATAATATAAATTACAGTTATATATATTTCACCTCCAGCAATAGCCTTGATGTCAAAAGAGATATTTCACAGCCTTTCGATTTTTAGCGTACCTGATAAAGGATATTCCACAAACGCGTCGTGCACACTAAATTAGATGACTTGGTTTTTTGGTTTTTTTGGGGGGGTTATGTAGTCAAATAATTAAATGACCTTTAATTGCCGTGCATATTAAAATATGAATTCTGTTAATCTTGTTTTTTACACAAGGTGGATTGATTACACATACGACACATGTGGTATTCTACTTCACCATTGATGGTGATAAAAGGAGATACCAATTGTGATAAGCAGACACCGTACATTGGAGGACAGACACCGTACATTAGAGGACAGACACCGTACATTAGAGGACAGACACCGTACATTAGAGGACAGACACCGTACATTGGAGGACAGACACCGTACATTAGAGGACAAACACCGTACATTAGAGGACAGACACCGTACAGTAGAGGACAGACACCGTACATTAGAGGACAAACACCGTACATTAGAGGACAGACACCGTACATTTGAGGACAGACACCGTACATTAGAGGACAGACACCGTACATTAGAGGACAGACACCGTACATTAGAGGACAAACACCGTACATTAGAGGACAGACACCGTACATTAGAGGACAGACACCGTACATTAGAGGACAAACACCGTACATTAGAGGACAGACACCGTGCATTAGAGGACAGACACCGTACATTAGAGGACAGACACCGTACATTAGAGGACAGACACCGTACATTAGAGGACAAACACCGTACATTAGAGGACAGACACCGTACATTAGAGGACAAACACCGTACATTAGAGGACAGACACCGTACATTAGAGGACAGACACCGTACATTAGAGGACAAACACCGTACATTAGAGGACAGACACCGTACATTAGAGGACAGACACCGTACATTAGAGGACAAACACCGTACATTAGAGGACAAACACCGTACATTAGAGGACAGACACCGTACATTAGAGGACAAACACCGTACATTAGAGGACAAACACCGTACATTAGAGGACAGACACCGTACATTAGAGGACAAACACCGTACATTAGAGGACAGACACCGTACATTAGAGGACAGACACCGTACATTAGAGGACAGACACGTACATTAGAGGACAAACACCGTACATTAGAGGACAGACACCGTACATTAGAGGACAGACACCGTACATTAGAGGACAAACACCGTACATTAGAGGACAAACACCGTACATTAGAGGACAAACACCGTACATTAGAGGACAGACACCGTACATTGGAGGACAGACACCGTACATTGGAGGACAGACACCGTACATTAGAGGACAGACACCGTACATTAGAGGACAAACACCGTACATTAGAGGACAGACACCGTACATTAGAGGACAGACACCGTACATTAGAGGACAAACACCGTACATTAGAGGACAGACACCGTACATTAGAGGACAAACACCGTACATTAGAGGACAGACACCGTACATTAGAGGACAAACACCGTACATTAGAGGACAAACACCGTACATTAGAGGACAAACACCGTACATTAGAGGACAGACACCGTACATTAGAGGACAAACACCGTACATTAGAGGACAGACACCGTACATTGGAGGACAGACACCGTACATTGGAGGACAGACACCGTACATTAGAGGACAGACACCGTACATTAGAGGACAAACACCGTACATTAGAGGACAGACACCGTACATTGGAGGACAGACACCGTACATTAGAGGACAGACACCGTACATTAGAGGACAGACACCGTACATTAGAGGACAAACACCGTACATTAGAGGACAGACACCGTACATTAGAGGACAGACACGTACATTAGAGGACAAACACCGTACATTAGAGGACAGACACCGTACATTAGAGGACAGACACCGTACATTAGAGGACAGACACCGTACATTAGAGGACAAACGCCGTACATTAGAGGACAGACACCGTACATTAGAGGACAGACACCGTACATTAGAGGACAGACACCGTACATTAGAGGACAAACACCGTACATTAGAGGACAGACACCGTACATTAGATGACAAACGCCGTACATTAGAGGACAGACACCGTACATTAGAGGACAGACACCGTACATTAGAGGACAGACACCGTACATTAGAGGACAAACACCGTACATTAGAGGACAGACACCGTACATTAGAGGACAGACACCGTACATTAGAGGACAAACACCGTACATTAGAGGACAGACACCGTACATTAGAGGACAGACACCGTACATTAGAGGACAGACACCGTACATTTGAGGACAGACACCGTACATTAGAGGACAGACACCGTACATTAGAGGACAAACACCGTACATTAGAGGACAGACACCGTACATTAGAGGACAGACACCGTACATTAGAGGACAGACACCGTACATTAGAGGACAAACACCGTACATTAGAGGACAGACACCGTACATTAGAGGACAAACACCGTACATTAGAGGACAAACACCGTACATTAGAGGACAGACACCGTACATTAGAGGACAGACACCGTACATTAGAGGACAGACACCGTAAATTAGAGGACAAACACCGTACATTAGAGGACAAACACCGTACATTAGAGGACAGACACCGTACATTAGAGGACAAACACCGTACATTAGAGGACAGACACCGTACATTAGAGGACAGACACCGTACATTAGAGGACAAACACCGTACATTAGAGGACAGACAGCGTACATTAGAGGACAGACACCGTACATTAGAGGACAGACACCGTACATTAGAGGACAAACACCGTACATTAGATGACAGACACCGTACATTAGAGGACAGACACCGTACATTAGAGGACAAACACCGTACATTAGAGGACAAACACCGTACATTAGAGGACAGACACCGTACATTGGAGGACAGACACCGTACATTGGAGGACAGACACCGTACATTAGAGGACAGACACCGTACATTAGAGGACAAACACCGTACATTAGAGGACAGACACCGTACATTAGAGGACAGACACCGTACATTAGAGGACAAACACCGTACATTGGAGGACAGACACCGTACATTAGAGGACAGACACCGTACATTAGAAGAGGACAAACACCGTACATTAGAGGACAGACACCGTACATTAGAGGACAGACACCGTACATTAGAGGACAAACACCGTACATTAGAGGACAAACACCGTACATTAGAGGACAGACACCGTACATTAGAGGACAAACACCGTACATTAGAGGACAAACACCGTACATTAGAGGACAGACACCGTACATTAGAGGACAAACACCGTACATTAGAGGACAGACACCGTACATTAGAGGACAGACACCGTACATTAGAGGACAGACACGTACATTAGAGGACAAACACCGTACATTAGAGGACAGACACCGTACATTAGAGGACAGACACCGTACATTAGAGGACAAACACCGTACATTAGAGGACAAACACCGTACATTAGAGGACAGACACCGTACATTGGAGGACAGACACCGTACATTGGAGGACAGACACCGTACATTAGAGGACAGACACCGTACATTAGAGGACAAACACCGTACATTAGAGGACAGACACCGTACATTAGAGGACAGACACCGTACATTAGAGGACAAACACCGTACATTAGAGGACAGACACCGTACATTAGAGGACAAACACCGTACATTAGAGGACAGACACCGTACATTAGAGGACAAACACCGTACATTAGAGGACAAACACCGTACATTAGAGGACAAACACCGTACATTAGAGGACAGACACCGTACATTAGAGGACAGACACCGTACATTAGAGGACAGACACGTACATTAGAGGACAAACACCGTACATTAGAGGACAGACACCGTACATTAGAGGACAGACACCGTACATTAGAGGACAAACACCGTACATTAGAGGACAAACACCGTACATTAGAGGACAGACACCGTACATTGGAGGACAGACACCGTACATTGGAGGACAGACACCGTACATTAGAGGACAGACACCGTACATTAGAGGACAAACACCGTACATTAGAGGACAGACACCGTACATTAGAGGACAGACACCGTACATTAGAGGACAAACACCGTACATTAGAGGACAGACACCGTACATTAGAGGACAAACACCGTACATTAGAGGACAGACACCGTACATTAGAGGACAAACACCGTACATTAGAGGACAAACACCGTACATTAGAGGACAAACACCGTACATTAGAGGACAGACACCGTACATTAGAGGACAGACACCGTACATTAGAGGACAGACACCGTACATTGGAGGACAGACACCGTACATTGGAGGACAGACACCGTACATTAGAGGACAGACACCGTACATTAGAGGACAAACACCGTACATTAGAGGACAGACACCGTACATTAGAGGACAGACACCGTACATTAGATGACAGACACCGTACATTAGAGGACAGACACCGTACATTAGAGGACAGACACCGTACATTAGAGGACAGACACGTACATTAGAGGACAAACACCGTACATTAGAGGACAGACACCGTACATTAGAGGACAGACACCGTACATTAGAGGACAGACACCGTACATTAGAGGACAAACGCCGTACATTAGAGGACAGACACCGTACATTAGAGGACAGACACCGTACATTAGAGGACAGACACCGTACATTAGAGGACAAACACCGTACATTAGAGGACAGACACCGTACATTAGAGGACAGACACCGTACATTAGAGGACAAACACCGTACATTAGAGGACAGACACCGTACATTAGAGGACAGACACCGTACATTAGAGGACAGACACCGTACATTAGAGGACAGACACGTACATTAGAGGACAAACACCGTACATTAGAGGACAGACACCGTACATTAGAGGACAGACACCGTACATTAGAGGACAAACACCGTACATTAGAGGACAAACACCGTACATTAGAGGACAGACACCGTACATTGGAGGACAGACACCGTACATTGGAGGACAGACACCGTACATTAGAGGACAGACACCGTACATTAGAGGACAAACACCGTACATTAGAGGACAGACACCGTACATTAGAGGACAGACACCGTACATTAGAGGACAAACACCGTACATTAGAGGACAGACACCGTACATTAGAGGACAAACACCGTACATTAGAGGACAGACACCGTACATTAGAGGACAAACACCGTACATTAGAGGACAAACACCGTACATTAGAGGACAAACACCGTACATTAGAGGACAGACACCGTACATTAGAGGACAGACACCGTACATTAGAGGACAGACACCGTACATTGGAGGACAGACACCGTACATTGGAGGACAGACACCGTACATTAGAGGACAGACACCGTACATTAGAGGACAAACACCGTACATTAGAGGACAGACACCGTACATTAGAGGACAGACACCGTACATTAGATGACAGACACCGTACATTAGAGGACAGACACCGTACATTAGAGGACAGACACCGTACATTAGAGGACAGACACGTACATTAGAGGACAAACACCGTACATTAGAGGACAGACACCGTACATTAGAGGACAGACACCGTACATTAGAGGACAGACACCGTACATTAGAGGACAAACGCCGTACATTAGAGGACAGACACCGTACATTAGAGGACAGACACCGTACATTAGAGGACAGACACCGTACATTAGAGGACAAACACCGTACATTAGAGGACAGACACCGTACATTAGAGGACAGACACCGTACATTAGAGGACAAACACCGTACATTAGAGGACAGACACCGTACATTAGAGGACAGACACCGTACATTAGAGGACAGACACCGTACATTTGAGGACAGACACCGTACATTAGAGGACAGACACCGTACATTAGAGGACAGACACCGTACATTAGAGGACAAACACCGTACATTAGAGGACAGACACCGTACATTAGAGGACAGACACCGTACATTAGAGGACAGACACCGTAAATTAGAGGACAAACACCGTACATTAGAGGACAGACACCGTACATTAGAGGACAAACACCGTACATTAGAGGACAAACACCGTACATTAGAGGACAAACACCGTACATTAGAGGACAGACACCGTACATTAGAGGACAAACACCGTACATTAGAGGACAGACACCGTACATTAGAGGACAGACACCGTACATTAGAGGACAAACACCGTACATTAGAGGACAGACACCGTACATTAGAGGACAGACACCGTACATTAGAGGACAGACACCGTACATTAGAGGACAAACACCGTACATTAGATGACAGACACCGTACATTAGAGGACAGACACCGTACATTAGAGGACAAACACCGTACATTAGAGGACAAACACCGTACATTAGAGGACAGACACCGTACATTGGAGGACAGACACCGTACATTGGACGACAGACACCGTACATTAGAGGACAGACACCGTACATTAGAGGACAGACACCGTACATTAGAGGACAAACACCGTACATTAGAGGACAGACACCGTACATTAGAGGACAGACACCGTACATTAGAGGACAAACACCGTACATTAGAGGACAGACACCGTACATTAGAGGACAAACACCGTACATTAGAGGACAGACACCGTACATTAGAGGACAAACACCG
Source organism: Bathymodiolus brooksi (assembly GCA_963680875.1). NCBI lineage: Eukaryota > Metazoa > Mollusca > Bivalvia > Mytilida > Modiolidae > Bathymodiolus > Bathymodiolus brooksi. The sequence goes on along the minus strand of OY804590.1, from coordinate 6,837,411 downwards.
TACATTAGAGGACAAACACCGTACATTAGAGGACAAACACCGTACATTAGAGGACAGACACCGTACATTAGAGGACAGACACCGTACATTAGAGGACAGACACGTACATTAGAGGACAAACACCGTACATTAGAGGACAGACACCGTACATTAGAGGACAGACACCGTACATTAGAGGACAAACACCGTACATTAGAGGACAAACACCGTACATTAGAGGACAGACACCGTACATTGGAGGACAGACACCGTACATTGGAGGACAGACACCGTACATTAGAGGACAGACACCGTACATTAGAGGACAAACACCGTACATTAGAGGACAGACACCGTACATTAGAGGACAGACACCGTACATTAGAGGACAAACACCGTACATTAGAGGACAGACACCGTACATTAGAGGACAAACACCGTACATTAGAGGACAGACACCGTACATTAGAGGACAAACACCGTACATTAGAGGACAAACACCGTACATTAGAGGACAAACACCGTACATTAGAGGACAGACACCGTACATTAGAGGACAGACACCGTACATTAGAGGACAGACACCGTACATTGGAGGACAGACACCGTACATTGGAGGACAGACACCGTACATTAGAGGACAGACACCGTACATTAGAGGACAAACACCGTACATTAGAGGACAGACACCGTACATTAGAGGACAGACACCGTACATTAGATGACAGACACCGTACATTAGAGGACAGACACCGTACATTAGAGGACAGACACCGTACATTAGAGGACAGACACGTACATTAGAGGACAAACACCGTACATTAGAGGACAGACACCGTACATTAGAGGACAGACACCGTACATTAGAGGACAGACACCGTACATTAGAGGACAAACGCCGTACATTAGAGGACAGACACCGTACATTAGAGGACAGACACCGTACATTAGAGGACAGACACCGTACATTAGAGGACAAACACCGTACATTAGAGGACAGACACCGTACATTAGAGGACAGACACCGTACATTAGAGGACAAACACCGTACATTAGAGGACAGACACCGTACATTAGAGGACAGACACCGTACATTAGAGGACAGACACCGTACATTTGAGGACAGACACCGTACATTAGAGGACAGACACCGTACATTAGAGGACAGACACCGTACATTAGAGGACAAACACCGTACATTAGAGGACAGACACCGTACATTAGAGGACAGACACCGTACATTAGAGGACAGACACCGTAAATTAGAGGACAAACACCGTACATTAGAGGACAGACACCGTACATTAGAGGACAAACACCGTACATTAGAGGACAAACACCGTACATTAGAGGACAAACACCGTACATTAGAGGACAGACACCGTACATTAGAGGACAAACACCGTACATTAGAGGACAGACACCGTACATTAGAGGACAGACACCGTACATTAGAGGACAAACACCGTACATTAGAGGACAGACACCGTACATTAGAGGACAGACACCGTACATTAGAGGACAGACACCGTACATTAGAGGACAAACACCGTACATTAGATGACAGACACCGTACATTAGAGGACAGACACCGTACATTAGAGGACAAACACCGTACATTAGAGGACAAACACCGTACATTAGAGGACAGACACCGTACATTGGAGGACAGACACCGTACATTGGACGACAGACACCGTACATTAGAGGACAGACACCGTACATTAGAGGACAAACACCGTACATTAGAGGACAGACACCGTACATTAGAGGACAGACACCGTACATTAGAGGACAAACACCGTACATTAGAGGACAGACACCGTACATTAGAGGACAAACACCGTACATTAGAGGACAGACACCGTACATTAGAGGACAAACACCGTACATTAGAGGACAAACACCGTACATTAGAGGACAAACACCGTACATTAGAGGACAGACACCGTACATTAGAGGACAGACACCGTACATTGGAGGACAGACACCGTACATTGGAGGACAGACACCGTACATTAGAGGACAGACACCGTACATTAGAGGACAGACACCGTACATTGGAGGACAGACACCGTACATTAGAGGACAGACACCGTACATTAGAGGACAAACAGTGTAATTACCAAACAAACAAGGGTGGAAAGAATTAACCTGGCTTTCCAACGTCATATGTCGTACACAATGGGAAAATTGAAATTCTCTTTTGACGTAAAGTTTCGTTATTAACCACCACTCACGGTTAATTTCGAGGTGTAGGTCAAGCTATGAAGCAGACATAGCTGTATATGTGGTATCCTTGATTTCAAGCTCAATGAAATAGGAGCGATCAACAAAATCACCCTGCCTAGAATTATTTAGTGAACGGACATCATATATATAGCGGAAGTGAAATTACAGGATCGGGCTATCTTCTTTTCGTTAGTCTTCAGAAGCCCCTGTATCAAGTTAACCTTATACGAATAAAGGAACAAGTTGTCGAGAAGGGTAGTACAGTTAGTACCCATAGGAATGCCTAATATATGTTAACAAGCACGTCCACCAAACATAGCAAATATGTTGTCAATCAAAAACTCAAGCATTTCGATGATATCAGTTTCAGAGAACCTTTTGGTAGAATCAGAGTGGTATTTTACAAAATAAGATGTGTCCATTCAGAAAACAAGGAATTTGTATCTACGTGGGCCATTGGACTAATTCGTTTAATCTGTCTTTTAACTTTGAGTGGTGAAATATTGTGTAAAGGGTAGAAAAATCAAATGTTTTAATGCTATTGCAGGAGGAGAGGGACCTTGATTACATATACTATAACAGATCTTCTGAATCCACATCTAATTCACACCTTGCGTAGCTTGTGTTACTATGTTTAAGTTCTTATTACCTTTTGTTTCACATCTTTGTCCTGCGTAACCTGGAGTACACTGGCATATATATCCGGCTTTAGTGCTAGTGCACCAACCGTAGTTTTGACATGGCTGAGACTGACAATCTAGAAATTGATAGACTAAGTACGCACTTTTGAAATTAATGCAAAATGTATGTTGGAAAATTGTTAATATACGAAAGTAATATTTACATTGAAGACTGTTGTCTTATATGTAAAAGTAAATGTATAAATGTTCCTATTTAACATAACAGTCTTCAATAAGGGTAATCATATGATGTTAAAAGAGTTATCTTCTCATTGAGGGTTGGTAGATTATAATACAGAAAGCCTGTAATGCATCTTTTGTCAATTTCAAGCAAAAGATAGCACTGTGGCCGATATCAATGGATATTATGTCAAGCCCAACTCTCCATACTTTTACAGCGGCAGTAAAATGTTGTCTCATCCCTCTGTGACAGGTCGGTGGTTTTCACCGGGTACTCATCCCTCAGTAACAGGTCGGTGGCTTTCACCGGGTTCTCATCACTCCCATATTGTTGTACAGTTGTCCTATCGTTCTCCTTGTTTTGATCATAAATATATATATATATATATATATATATATATATATATATATATATATATATATATATATAGGTGTATCGATATTACTTCTATTTCGACAATTTTCCGATCTGAATTAGTAATTATTCATACGTTTTTAATTTCATTTACTATAAGGTTCTGTTGTTTTTTTTGTTTTGAATGGCTAAGCTACACCCAGTTGTTTTTAGGGGGGATCATTGTCTTATTTACGTTGTTTGTGGGAGGGCTGATGTTTTGCTTACGTTATTTGTATTTGTTTTTAGAGTGGTGTCCAACACTTATTATGTTGTGTTTTTTGTTTTGCTTGACTTCGTCTTCTGTGCCTGAGGACCCCTTAGATTATCTCTATTGTTTGTTTTGCTTGTCTTCGTCTTCTGTGCCCGAGGACCCCTTAGATTATCTCTAACGTTTGTTTTGCTTGTCTTCGTCTTCTGTGCCTGAGGACCCCTTAGGTTATCTCTAACGTTTGTTTTGCTTGTCTTCGTCTTCTGTGCCTGAGGATCCCTTAGGTTATCTCTAACGTTTGTTTTGCTTGACTTCGTCTTCTGTGCCTGAGGACCCCTTAGGTTATCTCTAACGTTTGTTTTGCTTGTCTTCGTCTTCTGTGCCCGAGGACCCCTTAGGTTATCTCTATTGTTTGTTTTGCTTGTCTTCGTCTTCTGTGCCTGAGCACCCCTTAGGTTATCTCTATTGTTTGTTTTGCTTGACTTTGTCTTCTGTGCCCGAGGACCCCTTAGGTTATCTCTATTGTGTGTTTTGTTTGACTTCGTCTTCTGTGCCAGAGGACCCCTTAGGTTATCTCTATTGTTTGTTTTGCTTGACTTCGTCTTCTGTGCCAGAGGACCCCTTAGGTTATCTCTATTGTTTGTTTTGCTTGATTTCATCTTCTGTGCCTGAGGACCCCTTAGGTTATCTCTATTGTTTGTTTTGCTTGTCTTCGTCTTCTGTGCCTGAGGACCCCTTAGGTTATCTCTATTGTTTGTTTTGCTTGTCTTCGTCTTCTGTGCCGGAGGACCCCTTAGGTTATCTCTATTGTTTGTTTTGCTTGACTTCGTCTTCTGTGCCCGAGGACCCCTTAGGTTATCTCTATTGTTTGTTTTGCTTGACTTCGTCTTCTGTGCCAGAGGACCCCTTAGGTTATCTCTATTGTTTGTTTTGCTTGTCTTCGTCTTCTGTGCCTGAGGACCCCTTAGGTTATCTCTAACGTTTGTTTTGCTTGTCTTCGTCTTCTGTGCCCGAGGACCCCTTAGGTTATCTCTATTGTTTGTTTTGCTTGTCTTCGTCTTCTGTGCCTGAGCACCCCTTAGGTTATCTCTATTGTTTGTTTTGCTTGACTTTGTCTTCTGTGCACGAGGACCCCTTAGGTTATCTCTATTGTTTGTTTTGTTTGACTTCGTCTTCTGTGCCAGAGGACCCCTTAGGTTATCTCTATTGTTTGTTTTGCTTGTCTTCGTCTTCTGTGCCTGAGGACCCCTTAGGTTATCTCTATTGTTTGTTTTGCTTGACTTCGTCTTCTGTGCCCGAGGACCCCTTAGGTTATCTCTATTGTTTGTTTTGCTTGACTTCGTCTTCTGTGCCAGAGGACCCCTTAGGTTATCTCTATTGTTTGTTTTGCTTGACTTCGTCTTCTGTGCCTGAGGACCCCTTAGGTTATCTCTATTGTTTGTTTTGTTTGACTTCGTCTTCTGTGCCCGAGGACCCCTTAGGTTATCTCTATTGTTTGTTTTGCTTGTCTTCGTCTTCTGTGCCTGAGGACCCCTTAGGTTATCTCTATTGTTTGTTTTGCTTGACTTCGTCTTCTGTGCCCGAGGACCCCTTAGGTTATCTCTATTGTTTGTTTTGCTTGACTTCGTCTTCTGTGCCTGAGGACCCCTTAGGTTATCTCTATTGTTTGTTTTGCTTGTCTTCGTCTTCTGTGCCCGAGGACCCCTTAGGTTATCTCTATTGTTTGTTTTGCTTGACTTCATCTTCTGTGCCTGAGGACCCCTTAGGTTATCTCTATTGTTTGTTTTGCTTGACTTCGTCTTCTGTGCCTGAGCACCCCTTAGGTTATCTCTATTGTTTGTTTTGCTTGTCTTCGTCTTCTGTGCCTGAGGACCCCTTAGGTTATCTCTATTGTTTGTTTTGCTTGACTTCGTCTTCTGTGCCTGAGGACCCCTTAGGTTATCTCTATTGTTTGTTTTGCTTGACTTCATCTTCTGTGCCCGAGGACCCCTTAGGTTATCTCTATTGTTTGTTTTGCTTGACTTCGTCTTCTGTGCCTGAGGACCCCTTAGGTTATCTCTATTGTTTGTTTTGCTTGACTTCGTCTTCTGTGCCTGAGGACCCCTTAGGTTATCTCTATTGTTTGTTTTGCTTGACTTCGTCTTCTGTGCCTGAGGACCCCTTAGGTTATCTCTATTGTTTGTTTTGCTTGACTTCGTCTTCTGTGCCTGAGGACCCCTTAGGTTATCTCTATTGTTTGTTTTGCTTGACTTCGTCTTCTGTGCCTGAGCACCCCTTAGGTTATCTCTATTGTTTGTTTTGCTTGTCTTCGTCTTCTGTGCCTGAGGACCCCTTAGGTTATCTCTAACGTTTGTTTTGCTTGACTTCGTCTTCTGTGCCCGAGGACCCCTTAGGTTATCTCTATTGTTTGTTTTGCTTGACTTCGTCTTCTGTGCCCGAGGACCCCTTAGGTTATCTCTATTGTTTGTTTTGCTTGTCTTCGTCTTCTGTGCCTGAGGACCCCTTAGGTTATCTCTATTGTTTGTTTTGCTTGACTTCGTCTTCTGTGCCCGAGGACCCCTTAGGTTATCTCTATTGTTTGTTTTGCTTGACTTCGTCTTCTGTGCCTGAGGACCCCTTAGGTTATCTCTATTGTTTGTTTTGCTTGTCTTCGTCTTCTGTGCCCGAGGACCCCTTAGGTTATCTCTATTGTTTGTTTTGCTTGACTTCATCTTCTGTGCCTGAGGACCCCTTAGGTTATCTCTATTGTTTGTTTTGCTTGACTTCGTCTTCTGTGCCTGAGCACCCCTTAGGTTATCTCTATTGTTTGTTTTGCTTGTCTTCGTCTTCTGTGCCTGAGGACCCCTTAGGTTATCTCTATTGTTTGTTTTGCTTGACTTCGTCTTCTGTGCCTGAGGACCCCTTAGGTTATCTCTATTGTTTGTTTTGCTTGACTTCATCTTCTGTGCCCGAGGACCCCTTAGGTTATCTCTATTGTTTGTTTTGCTTGACTTCGTCTTCTGTGCCTGAGGACCCCTTAGGTTATCTCTATTGTTTGTTTTGCTTGACTTCGTCTTCTGTGCCTGAGGACCCCTTAGGTTATCTCTATTGTTTGTTTTGCTTGACTTCGTCTTCTGTGCCTGAGGACCCCTTAGGTTATCTCTATTGTTTGTTTTGCTTGACTTCGTCTTCTGTGCCTGAGGACCCCTTAGGTTATCTCTATTGTTTGTTTTGCTTGACTTCGTCTTCTGTGCCTGAGCACCCCTTAGGTTATCTCTATTGTTTGTTTTGCTTGACTTCGTCTTCTGTGCCTGAGGACCCCTTAGGTTATCTCTATCGTTTGTTTTGATTGACTTCGTCTTCTGTGTCCGAGGACCCCTTAGGTTATCTCTATTGTTTGTTTTGCTTGACTTCGTCTTCTGTGCCAGAGGACCCCTTAGGTTATCTCTATTGTGTGTTTTGCTTGACTTCATCTTCTGTGCCTGAGGACCCCTTAGGTTATCTCTATTGTTTGTTTTCCTTGTCTTCGTCTTCTGTGCCCGAGGACCCCTTAGGTTATCTCTATTGTGTGTTTTGCTTGACTTCGTCTTCTGTTCCCGAGGACCCCTTAGGTTATCTCTAACGTTTGTTTTGCTTGACTTCGTCTTCTGTGCCCGAGGACCCCTTAGGTTATCTCTATTGTGTGTTTTGCTTGACTTCGTCTTCTGTTCCCGAGGACCCCTTAGGTTATCTCTAACGTTTGTTTTGCTTGACTTCATCTTCTGTGCCTGAGGACCCCTTAGGTTATCTCTATTGTTTGTTTTGCTTGTCTTCGTCTTCTGTGCCTGAGGACCCCTTAGGTTATCTCTATTGTTTGTTTTGCTTGACTTCGTCTTCTGTGCCCGAGGACCCCTTAGGTTATCTCTATTGTTTGTTTTGCTTGTCTTCGTCTTCTGTGCCTGAGGACCCCTTAGGTTATCTCTATTGTTAGTTTTGCTTGACTTCGTCTTCTGTGCCCGAGGACCCCTTAGGTTATCTCTATTGTTTGTTTTGCTTGACTTCGTCTTCTGTGCCCGAGGATCCCTTAGGTTATCTCTAACGTTTGTTTTGCTTGTCTTCGTCTTCTGTGCCTGAGGACCCCTTAGGTTATCTCTATTGTTTGTTTTGCTTGACTTCGTCTTCTGTGCCCGAGGATCCCTTAGGTTATCTCTAACGTTTGTTTTGCTTGACTTCATCTTCTGTGCCTGAGGACCCCTTAGGTTATCTCTATTGTTTGTTTTGCTTGACTTCGTCTTCTGTGCCTGAGGACCCCTTAGGTTATCTCTATTGTTTGTTTTGCTTGACTTCGTCTTCTGTGCCAGAGGACCCCTTAGGTTATCTCTATTGTTTGTTTTGCTTGACTTCGTCTTCTGTGCCTGGGGACCCCTTAGGTTATCTCTATTGTTTGTTTTGCTTGACTTCATCTTCTGTGCCCGAGGACCCCTTAGGTTATCTCTATTGTTTGTATTGCTTGACTTCGTCTTCTGTGCCTGAGGACCCCTTAGGTTATCTCTATTGTTTGTTTTGCTTGACTTCATCTTCTGTGCCCAAGGACCCCTTAGGTTATCTCTATTGTTTGTTTTGCTTGACTTCATCTTCTGTGCCTGAGGACCCCTTAGGTTATCTATAACGTTTGTTTTGCTTGTCTTCGTGTTCTGTGCCCGAGGACCCCTTAGGTTATCTATAACGTTTGTTTTGCTTGTCTTCGTCTTCTGTGTCCGAGGACCCCTTAGGTTATCTCTATTGTTTGTTTTGCTTGACTTCGTCTTCTGTGCCCGAGGACCCCTTAGGTTATCTCTAACGTTTGTTTTGCTTGTCTTCGTCTTCTGTGCCCGAGGACCCCTTAGGTTATCTCTAACGTTTGTTTTGCTTGACTTCGTCTTCTGTGCCTGAGGACCCCCTAGGTTATCACTATTGTTTGTTTTGCTTGACTTCGTCTTCTGTGCCCGAGGACCCCTTAGGTTATCTCTATTGTTTGTTTTGCTTGTCTTCGTCTTCTGTGCCTGAGGACCCCTTAGGTTATCTCTATTGTTTGTTTTGCTTGACTTCGTCTTCTGTGCCCGAGGACCCCTTAGGTTATCTCTATTGTTTGTTTTCCTTGTCTTCGTCTTCTGTGCCCGAGGACCCCTTAGGTTATCTCTATTGTTTGTTTTGCTTGACTTCGTCTTCTGTGCCCGAGGACCCCTTAGGTTATCTCTATTGTTTGTTTTGCTTGTCTTCGTCTTCTGTGCCTGATGACCCCTTAGGTTATCTCTATTGTTTGTTTTGCTTGACTTAGTCTTCTGTGCCCGAGGACCCCTTAGGTTATCTCTATTGTTTGTTTTGCTTGTCTTCGTCTTCTGTGCCTGATGACCCCTTAGGTTATCTCTATTGTTTGTTTTGCTTGACTTAGTCTTCTTTGCCCGAGGACCCCTTAGGTTATCTCTATTGTTTGTTTTGCTTGACTTCGTCTTCTGTGCCCGAGGACCCCTTAGGTTATCTCTAACGTTTGTTTTGCTTGTCTTCGTCTTCTGTGCCCGAGAACCCCTTAGGTTATCTCTATTGTTTGTTTTGCTTGACTTCGTCTTCTGTGCCCGAGGACCCCTTAGGTTATCTCTATTGTTTGTTTTCCTTGTCTTCGTCTTCTGTGCCTGAGGACCCCTTAGGTTATCTCTAACGTTTGTTTTGCTTGACTTCGTCTTCTGTGCCCGAGGACCGCTTAGGTTATCTCTAACGTTTGTTTTGCTTGTCTTCGTCGTCTGTGCCTGAGGACCCCTTAGATTATCTCTATTGTTTGTTTTGCTTGACTTCGTCTTCTGTGCCCGAGGACCCCTTAGGTTATCTCTAACGTTTGTTTTGCTTGTCTTCGTCATCTGTGCCTGAGGACCCCTTTGGTTATCTCTAACGTTTGTTTTGCTTGTCTTCGTCTTCTGTGCCCGAGGACCCCCTTAGGTTATCTCTAACATTTGTTTTGCTTGACTTCGTCTTCTGTGCCTGAGGACCCCTTAGGTTATCTCTATTGTTTGTGTTGCTTGACTTCGTCTTCTGTGCCCGAGGACCCCTTAGGTTATCTCTATTGTTTGTATTGCTTGACTTCGTCTTCTGTGCCTGAGGACCCCTTAGGTTATCTCTATTGTTTGTTTTGCTTGACTTCATCTTCTGTGCCCAAGGACCCCTTAGGTTATCTCTATTGTTTGTTTTGCTTGACTTCATCTTCTGTGCCTGAGGACCCCTTAGGTTATCTATAACGTTTGTTTTGCTTGTCTTCGTGTTCTGTGCCCGAGGACCCCTTAGGTTATCTATAACGTTTGTTTTGCTTGTCTTCGTCTTCTGTGTCCGAGGACCCCTTAGGTTATCTCTATTGTTTGTTTTGCTTGACTTCGTCTTCTGTGCCCGAGGACCCCTTAGGTTATCTCTAACGTTTGTTTTGCTTGTCTTCGTCTTCTGTGCCCGAAGACCCCTTAGGTTATCTCTAACGTTTGTTTTGCTTGACTTCGTCTTCTGTGCCCGAGGACCCCTTAGGTTATCTCTATTGTTTGTTTTGCTTGACTTCGTCTTCTGTGCCCGAGGACCCCTTAGGTTATCTCTATTGTTTGTTTTGCTTGTCTTCGTCTTCTGTGCCTGATGACCCCTTAGGTTATCTCTATTGTTTGCTTTGCTTGACTTAGTCTTCTTTGCCCGAGGACCCCTTAGGTTATCTCTATTGTTTGTTTTGCTTGACTTCGTCTTCTGTGCCCGAGGACCCCTTAGGTTATCTCTAACGTTTGTTTTGCTTGTCTTCGTCTTCTGTGCCTGAGGACCCCTTAGGTTATCTCTATTGTTTGTTTTGCTTGACTTCGTCTTCTGTGCCCGAGAACCCCTTAGGTTATCTCTATTGTTTGTTTTGCTTGACTTCGTCTTCTGTGCCCGAGGACCCCTTAGGTTATCTCTATTGTTTGTTTTCCTTGTCTTCGTCTTCTGTGCCTGAGGACCCCTTAGGTTATCTCTAACGTTTGTTTTGCTTGACTTCGTCTTCTGTGCCCGAGGACCGCTTAGGTTATCTCTATTGTTTGTTTTGCTTGTCTTCGTCGTCTGTGCCTGAGGACCCCTTAGATTATCTCTATTGTTTGTTTTGCTTGACTTCGTCTTCTGTGCCCGAGGACCCCTTAGGTTATCTCTAACGTTTGTTTTGCTTGTCTTCGTCATCTGTGCCTGAGGACCCCTTTGGTTATCTCTAACGTTTGTTTTGCTTGTCTTCGTCTTCTGTGCCCGAGGACCCCCTTAGGTTATCTCTAACGTTTGTTTTGCTTGACTTCGTCTTCTGTGCCTGAGGACCCCTTAGGTTATCTCTATTGTTTGTGTTGCTTGACTTCGTCTTCTGTGCCCGAGGACCCCTTAGGTTATCTCTATTGTTTGTTTTGCTTGTCTTCGTCTTCTGTGCCTGAGGACCCCTTAGGTTATCTCTATTGTTTGTTTTGCTTGACTTCGTCTTCTGTGCCCGAGGACCCCTTAGGTTATCTCTATTGTTTGTTTTCCTTGTCTTCGTCTTCTGTGCCCGAGGACCCCTTAGGTTATCTCTATTGTTTGTTTTGCTTGACTTCGTCTTCTGCGCCCGAGGACCCCTTAAGTTATCTCTATTGTTTGTTTTGCTTGTCTTCGTCTTCTGTGCCTGAGGACCCCTTAGGTTATCTCTATTGTTTGGTTTGCTTGACTTCGTCTTCTTTGCCCGAGGACCCCTTAGGTTATCTCTATTGTTTGTTTTGCTTGACTTCGTCTTCTGTGCCCGAGGACCCCTTAGGTTATCTCTAACGTTTGTTTTGCTTGTCTTCGTCTTCTGTGCCTGAGGACCCCTTAGGTTATCTCTATTGTTTGTTTTGCTTGACTTCGTCTTCTGTGCCCGAGAACCCCTTAGGTTATCTCTATTGTTTGTTTTGCTTGACTTCGTCTTCTGTGCCTGAGGACCCCTTAGGTTATCTCTATTGTTTGTTTTCCTTGTCTTCGTCTTCTGTGCCTGAGGACCCCTTAGGTTATCTCTAACGTTTGTTTTGCTTGACTTCGTCTTCTGTGCCCGAGGACCCCTTAGGTTATCTCTATTGTGTGTTTTGCTTGACTTCGTCTTCTGTTCCCGAGGACCCCTTAGGTTATCTCTATTGTGTGTTTTGCTTGACTTCGTCTTCTGTTCCCGAGGACCCCTTAGGTTATCTCTATTGTTTGTATTGCTTGACTTCGTCTTCTGTGCCTGAGGACCCCTTAGGTTATCTCTATTGTTTGTTTTGCTTGACTTCATCTTCTGTGCCCAAGGACCCCTTAGGTTATCTCTATTGTTTGTTTTGCTTGACTTCATCTTCTGTGCCTGAGGACCCCTTAGGTTATCTATAACGTTTGTTTTGCTTGTCTTCGTGTTCTGTGCCCGTGGACCCCTTAGGTTATCTATAACGTTTGTTTTGCTTGTCTTCGTCTTCTGTGCCCGAGGACCCCTTAGGTTATCTCTATTGTTTGTTTTGCTTGACTTCGTCTTCTGTGCCCGAGGACCCCTTAGGTTATCTCTAACGTTTGTTTTGCTTGTCTTCGTCTTCTGTGCCCGAGGACCCCTTAGGTTATCTCTAACGTTTGTTTTGCTTGACTTCGTCTTCTGTGCCCGAGGATCCCTTAGGTTATCTCTAACGTTTGTTTTGCTTGTCTTCGTCTTCTGTGCCTGAGGACCCCCTAGGTTATCTCTATTGTTTGTTTTGCTTGACTTCGTCTTCTGTGCCCGATGACCCCTTAGGTTATCTCTATTGTTTGTTTTGCTTGTCTTCGTCTTCTGTGCCTGAGGACCCCTTAGGTTATCTCTATTGTTTGTTTTGCTTGACTTCGTCTTCTGTGCCCGAGGACCCCTTAGGTTATCTCTATTGTTTGTTTTGCTTGTCTTCGTCTTCTGTGCCCGAGGACCCCTTAGGTTATCTCTATTGTTTGTTTTGCTTGACTTCGTCTTCTGTGCCCGAGGACCCCTTAGGTTATCTCTATTGTTTGTTTTGCTTGTCTTCGTCTTCTGTGCCTGATGACCCCTTAGGTTATCTCTATTGTTTGTTTTGCTTGACTTCGTCTTCTTTGCCCGAGGACCCCTTAGGTTATCTCTATTGTTTGTTTTGCTTGACTTCGTCTTCTGTGCCCGAGGACCCCTTAGGTTATCTCTAACGTTTGTTTTGCTTGTCTTCGTCTTCTGTGCCTGAGGACCCCTTAGGTTATCTCTATTGTTTGTTTTGCTTGACTTCGTCTTCTGTGCCCGAGAACCCCTTAGGTTATCTCTATTGTTTGTTTTGCTTGACTTCGTCTTCTGTGCCCGAGGACCCCTTAGGTTATCTCTATTGTTTGTTTTCCTTGTCTTCGTCTTCTGTGCCTGAGGACCCCTTAGGTTATCTCTAACGTTTGTTTTGCTTGACTTCGTCTTCTGTGCCCGAGGACCGCTTAGGTTATCTCTAACGTTTGTTTTGCTTGTCTTCGTCGTCTGTGCCTGAGGACCCCTTAGATTATCTCTATTGTTTGTTTTGCTTGACTTCGTCTTCTGTGCCCGAGGACCCCTTAGGTTATCTCTAACGTTTGTTTTGCTTGTCTTCGTCATCTGTGCCTGAGGACCCCTTTGGTTATCTCTAACGTTTGTTTTGCTTGTCTTCGTCTTCTGTGCCCGAGGACCCCCTTAGGTTATCTCTAACGTTTGTTTTGCTTGACTTCGTCTTCTGTGCCTGAGGACCCCTTAGGTTATCTCTATTGTTTGTGTTGCTTGACTTCGTCTTCTGTGCCCGAGGACCCCTTAGGTTATCTCTATTGTTTGTTTTGCTTGTCTTCGTCTTCTGTGCCTGAGGACCCCTTAGGTTATCTCTATTGTTTGCTTTGCTTGACTTCGTCTTCTGTGCCCGAGGACCCCTTAGGTTATCTCTATTGTTTGTTTTCCTTGTCTTCGTCTTCTGTGCCCGAGGACCCCTTAGGTTATCTCTATTGTTTGTTTTGCTTGACTTCGTCTTCTGCGCCCGAGGACCCCTTAAGTTATCTCTATTGTTTGTTTTGCTTGTCTTCGTCTTCTGTGCCTGAGGACCCCTTAGGTTATCTCTATTGTTTGGTTTGCTTGACTTCGTCTTCTTTGCCCGAGGACCCCTTAGGTTATCTCTATTGTTTGTTTTGCTTGACTTCGTCTTCTGTGCCCGAGGACCCCTTAGGTTATCTCTAATGTTTGTTTTGCTTATCTTCGTCTTCTGTGCCTGAGGACCCCTTAGGTTATCTCTATTGTTTGTTTTGCTTGACTTCGTCTTCTGTGCCCGAGAACCCCTTAGGTTATCTCTATTGTTTGTTTTGCTTGACTTCGTCTTCTGTGCCTGAGGACCCCTTAGGTTATCTCTATTGTTTGTTTTCCTTGTCTTCGTCTTCTGTGCCTGAGGACCCCTTAGGTTATCTCTAACGTTTGTTTTGCTTGACTTCGTCTTCTGTGCCCGAGGACCCCTTAGGTTATCTCTATTGTTTGTTTTCCTTGTCTTCGTCTTCTGTGCCCGAGGACCCCTTAGGTTATCTCTATTGTTTGTTTTGCTTGACTTCGTCTTCTGTGCCCGAGGACCCCTTAGGTTATCTCTATTGTTTGTTTTGCTTGTCTTCGTCTTCTGTGCCTGAGGACCCCTTAGGTTATCTCTATTGTATGTTTTGCTTGTCTTCGTCTTCTGGGCCCGGGGCCCCTTAGGTTATCTCTAACGTTTATTTATCTACTTACGATCGACTTGAGCTACAATAAATAAATACTATTTCTTCAAGCAGTTAATGACACAATACATAATTATTACATTGATTAGTTTAAAGAACGTCACATGGCATTTGACACTCCGTTCGATCAACCGTTGGCCGTTAGGATGCATGGTTATTGCAACTGCACGCGAGAAAAACGCCATGGAGATTCCCTTGTGAGCCTCAAGTGTTTTTAAATCCGGTTACTCTCCTTGGTACACAACAACAACATGGCGTCATCACTAGGTATATGTTGTCAGATTTTAACTAGACCACATAATTATGCACTGTGTAGGATATTCGATGTAATAAAACAATTATCAACCTTGTAAGAGTATGATATGATGGATTGTCTCCCCTCAAAAGTGTATACCGATATGTGTTATAATAATGATTTAAAAAATTGAAGGTACCATAGAGTTAATCAGAAGCCGTAATTCGAAGGACAGCAAAACACATTAACAGAGTTAGTACATGTACCTTAGATGTAAATAGAGGTAAACTTACTTTGAAATGTATTGCCGGTATAATCTGAGGTACACTGACATGTGAAGCCTGTTACAGAAGCCTGTTACAGAGTTAGTACATGTACTTTAGAGGTAATTAGAGGTAGACTTACTTTGACATGTATTGCCGGAATAATCTGAGGTACACTGACATGTGAAGCCTGTTACAGAGTTAGTACATGTACTTTAGAGGTAACTAGAGGTAGACTTACTTTGACATGTATTGCCGGAATAATCTGATGTACATTGACATGTGAAGCCTGTTACAGAGTTAGTACATGTACTTTAGAGGTAACTAGAGGTAAACTTACTTTGACATGTATTGCCGGTATAATCTGAGGTACACTGACATGTGACGCTTGTTACAGAGTTAGTACATGTACTTTAGAGGTAACTAGAGGTAGACTTACTTTGACATGTATTGCCGGTATAATCTGAGGTACACTGACATGTGAAGCCTGTTACAGAGTTAGTACATGTACTTTAGAGGTAATTAGAGGTAGACTTACTTTGACATGCATTGCCGGTATAATCTGAGGTACACTGACATGTGAAGCCTGTTACAGAGTTAGTACATGTACTTTAGAGGTAATTAGAGGTAAACTTACTTTGACATGTATTGCCGGTATAATCTGAGGTACACTGACATGTGAAGCCTGTTACAGAGTTAGTACATGTACTTTAGAGGTAACTAGAGGTAGACTTACTTTGACATGTATTGCCGGTATAATCTGAGGTACACTGACATGTGAAGCCTGTTACAGAGTTAGTACATGTACTTTAGAGGTAACTAGAGGTAGACTTACTTTGACATGTATTGCCGGTATAATCTGAGGTACACTGACATGTGAAGCCTGTTACAGAGTTAGTACATGTACTTTAGAGGTAACTAGAGGTAGACTTACTTTGACATGTATTGCCGGTATAATCTGAGGTACACTGACATGTGAAGCCTGTTACAGAGTTAGTACATGTACTTTAGAGGTAACTAGAGGTAGACTTACTTTGACATGTATTGCCGGTATAATCTGAGGTACACTGACATGTGAAGCCTGCTACAGAGTTAGTACATGTACTTTAGAGGTAACTAGAGGTAGACTTACTTTGACATGTATTGCCGGAATAATCTGAGGTACACTGACATGTGAAGCCTGTTACAGAGTTAGTACATGTACTTTAGAGGTAACTAGAGGTAGACTTACTTTGACATGTATTGCCGGTATAATCTGAGGTACACTGACATGTGAAGCCTGTTACAGAGTTAGTACATGTACTTTAGAGGTAACTAGAGGTAGACTTACTTTGACATGTATTGCCGGTATAATCTGAGGTACACTGACATGTGAAGCCTGTTACAGAGTTAGTACATGTACTTTAGAGGTAACTAGAGGTAGACTTACTTTGCCATGTATTGCCGGTATAATCTGAGGTACACTGACATGTGAAGCCTGTTACAGAGTTAGTACATGTACTTTAGAGGTAACTAGAGGTAGACTTACTTTGACATGTAATGCCGGTATAATCTGAGGTACACTGACATGTGAAGCCTGTTACAGAGTTAGTACATGTACTTTAGAGGTAACTAGAGGTAGACTTACTTTGACATGTATTGCCGGTATAATCTGAGGTACACTGACATGTGAAGCCTGTTACAGAGTTAGTACATGTACTTTAGAGATAACTAGAGGTAGACTTACTTTGACATGTATTGCCGGTATAATCTGAGGTACACTGACATGTGAAGCCTGTTACAGAGTTAGTGCATGTACTTTAGAGGTAATTAGAGGTAAGCTTACTTTGACATGTATTGCCGGTATAATCTGAGGTACACTGACATGTGAAGCCTGTTACAGAGTTAGTGCATGTACTTTAGAGGTAACTAGAGGTAGACTTACTTTGACATGTATTGCCGGTATAATCTGAGGTACACTGACATGTGAAGCCTGTTACAGAGTTAGTACATGTACTTTAGAGGTAACTAGAGGTAGACTTACTTTGACATGTATTGCCGGTATAATCTGAGGTACACTGACATGTGAAGCCTGATACAGAGTTAGTACATGTACTTTAGTGGTAACTAGAGGTAGACTTACTTTGACATGTATTGCCGGTATAATCTGAGGTACACTGACATGTGAAGCCTGTTCCAGAGTTCGCACATGAGCCTCCATTCATACAAGGCTGAGGCTGACAGTCTGAAGAAAAGCTAATATGATGTAGTTATTTTACAAACTTACTTTGATATTTGATTTGTATTCCGTAACTGTGTAGCTATCATTTTCTGGATGCATTTGGAAGATTTCGATTTACTTAAGAAAACACAAATAATACCATTCACATATAATGCTATTTTTTCAACAGAATAATATTTAATCATACGCTAGATACATTCAAAAGTTAGTCTCAAGCTTTCCGTGAATACTTTATCTGACTATTTAGGGATTTTATTAGATTATAATATGATATATATAACACCTCATGATTGCTGCTTTTTGGTGTCTCCAAACTGGTCATGTTATCCTATCCTTCGCAGTCTGTCGACTGACTGTGTTAAACCCTATATTGTTTGACTGTGCGCTGTTAACATCAATAATACAAGCAGTATTTCAGCAATATATATCCACACTTTGTATTGCCAGAGTGACAAGGGAGATAGAGAACTAATAATTGAAAGTGATAATGCATCATAAATTATATACAATTCTAATATGAATATGACGTCGTTATATAGACAATGACTTCATAAAATTTTCTGTATAATTTACTTCGGACTTACGTATTGTCGGAAAAATTATGGATATCATTCCTTTGTAATTTCATTCATTTATACAGAAATTGTTGTTTTATACAGAATTGTTGTTTTATACAGAATTGTTGTGCACACAAACATGAAAAACATATATGTATTGTTTTTTAACATATTCATCCTTTTTTTCCGAAATACTAAAAAAAAATTATCTATAGAATTTAACATTCATAAATTGTCACCTTCCGTTAACATGGTATTAAAAGAGCGTAGACGATACTAATACATTCTGGTTACTGCTTTATTTTACAATGTTTTTAGCATTTTAGCTCCAAAATAAAAATGCCATAAACAACTGGAAAATGTCAGTAACTTAACAGCTGTCCATATAAAGGTTAATTGATATTGGTGTGACAACCGTTACTGTTTGTTTGTTTGTTTGTTTGTGTTTGCTTGTTTGTTTGTTTGTTTGATGGTGTTTAACGCCACTTTCAACAATATTTCAGTTATATCGTGGGGGTCAGTTTTATTGATGGAGAAACCCATATGACCCGGAAAAAGCCACTGACCTGTCGGAAGTCACTGACACACTTTATCACATAATGTTGTACACTTCGCCTTGATCGAGATTCGAACTCACAACATCAGTGGTGATAGCCACTGATTGCATAGGTAGTTGTCAATCCAACTACCATACGATCACGACCACGATGGCCCCTCAATAATAAGTTAGATTATTCCAATTAGAATCGAAATGATTTATGAAAGTCATAGTTTATTTATACAAACAATGACTTCCATTAATAATTACTAGTGTTTATCATCCTACTGGATGTACGCCAAGATATAGCTAAAATATTGCTAAAGTTGATCATTACATCCATCCTATTTTAGCTACAGGATGAGTGATCGATTCTCATTGTTTTTAAAAGACGTATAAATGGAATATATCATTAATATAGATAACTTAGTAGGTTTGGTTTGTGGTGTTAAACGCCACTTTCAAGAAGAGTTTGCAGATACCAAAGGGTTAATCAGAAACCGTACATCGAAGTAGAATAGACAACACAATGACCAAAAGAAAAAGTACAAAAGGACAAACAACGATCTACAAAACAAACACATAAAACTAAAGATCGAGTAACACGAACCCCACTAAAAACCGGGGGTGAGCTCAGATGTTCCGGAAAGGTAAGCAGTTCCTGCCCCACTAGGGACACCCGTCGTGTTAATCTAGTTACAATCCCAGTGATAAGTCAAGTATGAGGAAAAGACCGGGAAGTGTTTACGACAAGTGGAACATATCCGTGATCATTTGGGACACAGATATTAAATAACGGTCAATCAAGTCATGGTGACTGCAACTTAACTAAGAGGAACCCTTGGTTCAATAGCTTCCTTGTTAGCAGCAACCCACTATCAAGGAAATCATGATAGAAACAGCAAGCTCTGGAATATCCCATCAACTGAGAAACAGATATTGCATATGCTGGTGCTGCTGGAATTTTGCTACATATTCACATTGGAAAATTTATTCATGATGCTACTTACGGTCAATAGCTGGAAATTTGAAGAAAAAAAAAATTATAATCGAAAACAAAAAGCATGACATTCCAACTGAAACATGTTTTATTTCTTTGTTGTTTTTTTCTATCTAAATAAATTCGCCCAAAATCGGTATTTGTTTTTGTTTTCAGGCAAGTAAATATTTTGTGGCTATTCGCGTTCACCTATAAGAAACAGACATTTAATTTGCGCAGAATTGCTAGTTTTTGAATTCCATTGATCTTTCAATGGAATGTAGGTTTAAGTTTTACGATAAAGAGTATAATAGAAAACAACATTAATTTATGATGCGGAAAATCTTTAAAAAATATGATATGATCTAGAGGACATTACTAAGCATCATTACAGGGGCGGATCCAGGGGGCGCACCCGGCGCACGCCACCCCCCCCCCCCCCCCCCCCCAAAATTGGAATAAATATGATTTTGTTGGCGTAAAATCGTGATTTTTCACACGAAATACCCCAAAAATGTTCCCGCCTCCCTCCGCTCGGCACAATTTTTTTAAGTGCGCCCCTCCTAACCTGAAATCCTGGATCCGGCCCTGCATTATGTGGTCTAGAATCGTCAAGATTGCAATACAAGACACATTCGCAGATTTCCAGATCATTACAAAACAACATGATTGTTTAAAGAACATTACATTCAATGTTAGTTTAGATGATGTCAGTATAAACATGTTGTAAGTTTAAAATTACTTCCTCATGGAAACATTGTATATTTTGCCATATGTATTGAATGTTAAACAATAATATATCATACTCACCAATTTGACAGTCTTTGCCAGTATAACCCGTATTACATGTACATGTGTATGATGTGTGTGTATTTTGACATGTACCAAACACACATGGAGATGATAAGCAGACTAAAATTACAATAAAAATCAAATAAAGATTTGGGTTAGTAGTGTTTAACGCCACTTTATATTGCAGTTATATCGTAGACGTTAATATTATTGGTGGAACAAACCAAAGAACCCCGAAAGAAAAAATGCTGATCTGTCGAAGTCAGTGACAAGATACATGACATAAAGCTGAATACACCTCACTGACATCAACTGACGTGAATCGAACTCATAGTTTTTGTGTAAGCAATAGAGTAGGTTTATCCTAGTGTAAAACTGTAATAGATTATATCTTATAACAGTAAAATCTTATGTAGTGACCGCAGAATGCAATAACTAACCAATTAGCTCAGCGCATGAGTGAATTTGTTAAGATTTTTTTTTTGTCGCGAGTGAAATATTTTGAAAATCAAACACTTTGATTAGGTATGCTGAAATTCAAATAGATTGTTGTTATGTCTTAAATCGAAAACATTAAAGCAAACAAACAAAGTATTTTCTTGGCAAAAGAGAACAAATAATGTTTACGAGTAATGTGAAATTGAAAGTAAATTAGACGAATAAGATCAGTTTTAATATGACATATTTTTTTTACTTACAATCGGGAGCTGAAAAATTAAATTTATTAATGAAAAAAGATATCTAAAATGATAAGATAGGATGCATCGTCTTAAAGTATTCAATATGTATATACAAATATCTTCAACATTACTGTTTTAATAGAAATATAATGCAATCAAACCTGCGTCGGTAATATTAACATTAATAGCACATCATTGGTCATCAATTCATGTTCATTAGTAACGTGTTATTATGACGTGCATGACTCTTAATTAAAAATGGCCGAGTTAAATGAAAGCAGTGACGTGGTTCTATCGATCATATATGATATCAACAGGCCTTTGACACAAGAGGTATACAGTTGTGTCTAATGTCTCAGACACAAGAGGTATACAGTTGTGTCTATGTCTCAGACACAAGAGGTATACAGTTGTGTCTATGTCTCAGAAACAAGAGGTATACAGTTATGTCTAATGTCTCAGACACAAGAGGTATACAGTTATGTCTAATGTCTCAGAAACAAGAGGTATACAGTTGTGTCTATGTCTCAGAAACAAGAGGTATACAGTTATGTCTATGTCTCAGAAACAAGAGGTATACAGTTGTGTCTATGTCTCAGACACAAGAGGTATACAGTTGTGTCTATGTCTCAGAAACAAGAGGTATACAGTTGTGTCTATGTCTCAGACACAAGAGGTATACAGTTATGTCTAATGTCTCAGACACAAGAGGTATACAGTTATGTCTATGTCTCAGACACAGAGGTATACAGTTATGTCTAATGTCTCAGACACAAGAGGTATACAGTTGTGTCTATGTCTCAGACACAAGAGGTGTACAGTTGTGTCTAATGTCTCAGACACAAGAGGTATACAGTTATGTCTATGTCTCAGAAACAAGAGGTATACAGTTATGTCTATGTCTCAGACACAAGAGGTATACAGTTATGTCTAATGTCTCAGACACAAGAGGTATACAGTTGTGTCTATGTCTCAGACACAAGAGGTATACAGTTATGTCTATGTCTCAGACACAAGAGGTATACAGTTATGTCTAATGTCTCAGACACAAGAGGTATACAGTTGTGTCTAATGTCTCAGACACAAGAGGTATACAGTTGTGTCTATGTCTCAGACACAAGAGGTGTACAGTTATGTCTATGTCTCAGACACAAGAGGTATACAGTTGTGTCTATGTCTTAGACACAAGAGGTATACAGTTGTGTCTAATGTCTCAGACACAAGAGGTATACAGTTATGTCTAATGTCTCAGACACAAGAGGTATACAGTTGTGTCTATGTCTCAGACACAAGAGGTATACAGTTGTGTCTATGTCTCAGACACAAGAGGTATACAGTTATGTCTAATGTCTCAGACACAAGAGGTATACAGTTATGTCTAATGTCTCAGACACAAGAGGTATACAGTTATGTCTAATGTCTCAGACACAAGAGGTATACAGTTATGTCTATGTCTCAGACACAAGAGGTATACAGTTGTGTCTATGTCTCAGACACAAGAGGTATACAGTATATGTCTAATGTCTCAGACACAAGAGGTATACAGTTATGTCTATGTCTCAGACACAAGAGGTATACAGTTGTGTCTAATGTCTCAGACACAAGAGGTATAAGTTGTGTCTATGTCTCAGACACAAGAGGTGTACAGTTGTGTCTAATGTCTCAGACACAAGAGGTATACAGTTATGTCTAATGTCTCAGACACAAGAGGTATACAGTTATGTCTAATGTCTCAGACACAAGAGGTATACAGTTATGTCTATGTCTCAGACACAAGAGGTATACAGTTATGTCTATGTCTCAGACACAAGAGGTATACAGTTATGTCTAATGTCTCAGACACAAGAGGTATACAGTTGTGTCTATGTCTCAGACACAAGAGGTATACAGTTATGTCTATGTCTCAGACACAAGAGGTATACAGTTATGTCTATGTCTCAGAAACAAGAGGTATACAGTTATGTCTATGTCTCAGACACAAGAGGTATACAGTTATGTCTAATGTCTCAGACACAAGAGGTATACAGTTGTGTCTATGTCTCAGAAACAAGAGGTATACAGTTATGTCTATGTCTCAGAAACAAGAGGTATACAGTTGTGTCTATGTCTCAGACACAAGAGGTATACAGTTGTGTCTATGTCTCAGACACAAGAGGTATACAGTTATGTCTATGTCTCAGAAACAAGAGGTATACAGTTATGTCTAATGTCTCAGACACAAGAGGTATACAGTTATGTCTATGTCTCAGACACAAGAGGTATACAGTTATGTCTATGTCTCAGACACAAGAGGTATACAGTTGTGTCTATGTCTCAGACACAAGAGGTATACAGTTGTGTTTATGTCTCAGACACAAGAGGTATACAGTTATGTCTATATCTCAGAAACAAGAGGTATACAGTTATGTCTAATGTCTCAGACACAAGAGGTATACAGTTGTGTCTATGTCTCAGACACAAGAGGTGTACAGTTGTGTCTAATGTCTCAGACACAAGAGGTATACAGTTATGTCTATGTCTCAGAAACAAGAGGTATACAGTTATGTCTATGTCTCAGACACAAGAGGTATACAGTTATGTCTAATGTCTCAGACACAAGAGGTATACAGTTGTGTCTATGTCTCAGACACAAGAGGTATACAGTTATGTCTATGTCTCAGACACAAGAGGTATACAGTTATGTCTAATGTCTCAGACACAAGAGGTATACAGTTGTGTCTAATGTCTCAGACACAAGAGGTATACAGTTGTGTCTATGTCTCAGACACAAGAGGTGTACAGTTATGTCTATGTCTCAGACACAAGAGGTATACAGTTGTGTCTATGTCTCAGACACAAGAGGTATACAGTTGTGTCTAATGTCTCAGACACAAGAGGTATACAGTTATGTCTAATGTCTCAGACACAAGAGGTATACAGTTATGTCTATGTCTCAGACACAAGAGGTATACAGTTGTGTCTATGTCTCAGACACAAGAGGTATACAGTTATGTCTAATGTCTCAGACACAAGAGGTATACAGTTATGTCTATGTCTCAGACACAAGAGGTATACAGTTGTGTCTAATGTCTCAGACACAAGAGGTATACAGTTGTGTCTATGTCTCAGACACAAGAGGTGTACAGTTGTGTCTAATGTCTCAGACACAAGAGGTATACAGTTATGTCTAATGTCTCAGACACAAGATGTATACAGTTATGTCTAATGTCTCAGACACAAGAGGTATACAGTTATGTCTATGTCTCAGACACAAGAGGTATACAGTTATGTCTATGTCTCAGACACAAGAGGTATACAGTTATGTCTAATGTCTCAGACACAAGAGGTATACAGTTGTGTCTATGTCTCAGACACAAGAGGTATACAGTTATGTCTATGTCTCAGACACAAGAGGTATACAGTTATGTCTATGTCTCAGAAACAAGAGGTATACAGTTATGTCTATGTCTCAGACACAAGAGGTATACAGTTATGTCTAATGTCTCAGACACAAGAGGTATACAGTTGTGTCTATGTCTCAGAAACAAGAGGTATACAGTTATGTCTATGTCTCAGAAACAAGAGGTATACAGTTGTGTCTATGTCTCAGACACAAGAGGTATACAGTTGTGTCTATGTCTCAGACACAAGAGGTATACAGTTATGTCTATGTCTCAGAAACAAGAGGTATACAGTTATGTCTAATGTCTCAGACACAAGAGGTATACAGTTATGTCTATGTCTCAGACACAAGAGGTATACAGTTATGTCTATGTCTCAGACACAAGAGGTATACAGTTGTGTCTATGTCTCAGACACAAGAGGTATACAGTTGTGTCTATGTCTCAGACACAAGAGGTATACAGTTATGTCTATGTCTCAGAAACAAGAGGTATACAGTTATGTCTAATGTCTCAGACACAAGAGGTATACAGTTATGTCTATGTCTCAGACACAAGAGGTATACAGTTGTGTCTATGTCTCAGACACAAGAGGTATACAGTTATGTCTATGTCTCAGACACAAGAGGTATACAGTTATGTCTATGTCTCAGACACAAGAGGTATACAGTTATGTCTAATGTCTCAGACACAAGAGGTATACAGTTGTGTCTATGTCTCAGACACAAGAGGTATACAGTTATGTCTATGTCTCAGACACAAGAGGTATACAGTTATGTCTATGTCTCAGACACAAGAGGTATACAGTTGTGTCTAATGTCTCAGACACAAGAGGTATACAGTTATGTCTATGTCTCAGAAACAAGAGGTATACAGTTATGTCTATGTCTCAGAAACAAGAGGTATACAGTTGTGTCTATGTCTCAGACACAAGAGGTATACAGTTGTGTCTATGTCTCAGACACAAGAGGTATACAGTTATGTCTATGTCTCAGAAACAAGAGGTATACAGTTATGTCTAATGTCTCAGACACAAGAGGTATACAGTTATGTCTATGTCTCAGACACAAGAGGTATACAGTTATGTCTATGTCTCAGACACAAGAGGTATACAGTTGTGTCTATGTCTCAGACACATGAGGTATACAGTTGTGTCTATGTCTCACACACAAGAGGTATACAGTTATGTCTATGTCTCAGAAACAAGAGGTATACAGTTATGTCTAATGTCTCAGACACAAGAGGTATACAGTTATGTCTATGTCTCAGACACAAGAGGTATACAGTTATGTCTATGTCTCAGACACAAGAGGTATACAGTTATGTCTAATGTCTCAAACACAAGAGGTATACAGTTGTGTCTATGTCTCAGACACAAGAGGTGTACAGTTGTGTCTAATGTCTCAGACACAAGAGGTATACAGTTATGTCTAATGTCTCAGACACAAGAGGTATACAGTTGTGTCTATGTCTCAGACACAAGAGGTATACAGTTATGTCTATGTCTCAGACACAAGAGGTATACAGTTGTGTCTATGTCTCAGACACAAGAGGTGTACAGTTGTGTCTAATGTCTCAGACACAAGAGGTATACAGTTATGTCTAATGTCTCAGACACAAGAGGTATACAGTTATGTCTATGTCTCAGACACAAGAGGTATACAGTTATGTCTATGTCTCAGACACAAGAGGTATACAGTTGTGTCTAATGTCTCAGACACAAGAGGTATACAGTTGTGTCTATGTCTCAGACACAAGAGGTGTACAGTTGTGTCTAATGTCTCAGAAACAAGAGGTATACAGTTGTGTCTAATGTCTCAGACACAAGAGGTATACAGTTGTGTCTATGTCTCAGACACAAGAGGTATACAGTTGTGTCTATGTCTCAGACACAAGAGGTTTCAGTTATGTCTATGTCTCAGACACAAGAGGTATACAGTTATGTCTAATGTCTCAGACACAAGAGGTATACAGTTGTGTCTATGTCTCAGACACAAGAGGTATACAGTTGTGTCTATGTCTCAGAAACAAGAGGTATACAGTTATGTCTAATGTCTCAGACACAAGAGGTATACAGTTGTGTCTATGTCTCAGACACAAGAGGTATACAGTTGTGTCTAATGTCTCAGACACAAGAGGTATACAGTTATGTCTATGTCTCAGACACAAGAGGTATACAGTTATGTCTATGTCTCAGACACAAGAGGTATACAGTTATGTCTAATGTCTCAGACACAAGAGGTATACAGTTGTGTCTATGTCTCAGACACAAGAGGTGTACAGTTGTGTCTAATGTCTCAGACACAAGAGGTGTACAGTTGTGTCTAATGTCTCAGACACAAGAGGTATACAGTTGTGTCTAATGTCTCAGAAACAAGAGGTATACAGTTATGTCTAATGTCTCAGACACAAGAGGTATACAGTTATGTCTAATGTCTCAGACACAAGAGGTATACAGTTATGTCTAATGTCTCAGACACAAGAGGTATACAGTTGTGTCTATGTCTCAGACACAAGAGGTATACAGTTATGTCTAATGTCTCAGACACAAGAGGTGTACAGTTATGTCTATGTCTCAGACACAAGAGGTATACAGTTGTGTATATGTCTCAGACACAAGAGGTATACAGTTATGTCTATGTCTCAGACACAAGAGGTATACAGTTGTGTCTAATGTCTCAGACACAAGAGGTATACAGTTATGTCTATGTCTCAGACACAAGAGGTATACAGTTATGTCTATGTCTCAGACACAAGAGGTATACAGTTATGTCTAATGTCTCAGACACAAGAGGTATACAGTTGTGTCTATGTCTCAGACACAAGAGGTGTACAGTTATGTCTAATGTCTCAGACACAAGAGGTATACAGTTGTGTCTATGTCTCAGACACAAGAGGTATACAGTTATGTCTAATGTCTCAGACACAAGAGGTGTACAATTATGTCTATGTCTCAGACACAAGAGGTATACAGTTGTGTCTATGTCTCAGACACAAGAGGTATACAGTTATGTCTATGTCTCAGACACAAGAGGTATACAGTTATGTCTATGTCTCAGAAACAAGAGGTATACAGTTGTGTCTAATGTCTCAGACACAAGAGGTATACAGTTGTGTCTATGTCTCAGAAACAAGAGGTATACAGTTGTGTCTATGTCTCAGACACAAGAGGTATACAGTTGTGTCTAATGTCTCAGACACAAGAGGTATACAGTTATGTCTAATGTCTCAGACACAAGAGGTGTACAGTTATGTCTAATGTCTCAGACACAAGAGGTATACAGTTATGTCTATGTCTCAGACACAAGAGGTATACAGTTGTGTCTATGTCTCAGACACAAGAGGTATACAGTTATGTCTATGTCTCAGACACAAGAGGCATACAGTTATGTCTATGTCTCAGACACAAGAGGTATACAGTTGTGTCTATGTCTCAGACACAAGAGGTATACAGTTATGTCTAATGTCTCAGAAACAAGAGGTATACAGTTGTGTCTAATGTCTCAGACACAAGAGGTATACAGTTATGTCTATGTCTCAGACACAAGAGGTGTACAGTTGTGTCTATGTCTCAGACACAAGAGGTATACAGTTATGTCTATGTCTCAGACACAAGAGGTGTACAGTTATGTCTATGTCTCAGAAACAAGAGGTATACAGTTGTGTCTAATGTCTCAGACACAAGAGGTATACAGTTATGTCTATGTCTCAGAAACAAGAGGTATACAGTTATGTCTATGTCTCAGAAACAAGAGGTATACAGTTGTGTCTAATGTCTCAGACACAAGAGGTGTACAGTTGTGTCTAATGTCCCAGACACAAGAGGTATACAGTTATGTCTATGTCTCAGAAACAAGAGGTATACAGTTGTGTCTAATGTCTCAGACACAAGAGGTATACAGTTATGTCTATGTCTCAGACACAAGAGGTATACAGTTATGTCTATGTCTCAGACACAAGAGGTATACAGTTATGTCTATGTCTCAGAAACAAGAGGTATACAGTTATGTCTATGTCTCAGACACAAGAGGTATACAGTTGTGTCTAATGTCTCAGACACAAGAGGTATACAGTTATGTCTATGTCTCAGACACAAGAGGTGTACAGTTGTGTCTATGTCTCAGACACAAGAGGTGTACAGTTGTGTCTAATGTCTCAGAAACAAGAGGTATACAGTTGTGTCTAATGTCTCAGACACAAGAGGTATACAGTTGTGTCTATGTCTCAGACACAAGAGGTATACAGTTATGTCTATGTCTCAGAAACAAGAGGTATACTGTTATGTCTATGTCTCAGACACAAGAGGTATACAGTTATGTCTATGTCTCAGAAACAAGAGGTATACAGTTGTGTCTAATGTCTCAGACACAAGAGGTGTACAGTTGTGTCTAATGTCTCAGACACAAGAGGTATACAGTTATGTCTAATGTCTCAGACACAAGAGGTATACAGTTGTGTCTATGTCTCAGACACAAGAGGTATACAGTTATGTCTATGTCTCAGAAACAAGAGGTATACAGTTATGTCTAATGTCTCAGACACAAGAGGTATACAGTTGTGTCTATGTCTCAGACACAAGAGGTATACAGTTGTGTCTAATGTCTCAGACACAAGAGGTATACAGTTATGTCTATGTCTCAGACACAAGAGGTATACAGTTATGTCTATGTCTCAGACACAAGAGGTATACAGTTATGTCTAATGTCTCAGACACAAGAGGTATACAGTTGTGTCTATGTCTCAGACACAAGAGGTGTACAGTTGTGTCTAATGTCTCAGACACAAGAGGTGTACAGTTGTGTCTAATGTCTCAGACACAAGAGGTATACAGTTGTGTCTAATGTCTCAGACACAAGAGGTATACAGTTATGTCTAATGTCTCAGACACAAGAGGTATACAGTTGTGTCTATGTCTCAGACACAAGAGGTATACAGTTATGTCTAATGTCTCAGACACAAGAGGTGTACAGTTATGTCTATGTCTCAGACACAAGAGGTATACAGTTGTGTCTATGTCTCAGACACAAGAGGTATACAGTTATGTCTATGTCTCAGACACAAGAGGTATACAGTTGTGTCTAATGTCTCAGACACAAGAGGTATACAGTTATGTCTATGTCTCAGACACAAGAGGTATACAGTTATGTCTATGTCTCAGACACAAGAGGTATACAGTTATGTCTAATGTCTCAGACTCAAGAGGTATACAGTTGTGTCTATGTCTCAGACACAAGAGGTGTACAGTTATGTCTAATGTCTCAGACACAAGAGGTATACAGTTGTGTCTATGTCTCAGACACAAGAGGTATACAGTTATGTCTAATGTCTCAGACACAAGAGGTGTACAGTTATGTCTATGTCTCAGACACAAGAGGTATACAGTTGTGTCTATGTCTCAGACACAAGAGGTATACAGTTATGTCTATGTCTCAGACACAAGAGGTATACAGTTATGTCTATGTCTCAGAAACAAGAGGTATACAGTTGTGTCTAATGTCTCAGACACAAGAGGTATACAGTTGTGTCTATGTCTCAGAAACAAGAGGTATACAGTTGTGTCTATGTCTCAGACACAAGAGGTATACAGTTGTGTCTAATGTCTCAGACACAAGAGGTATACAGTTATGTCTAATGTCTCAGACACAAGAGGTATACAGTTGTGTCTATGTCTCAGACACAAGAGGTATACAGTTATGTCTAATGTCTCAGACACAAGAGGTATACAGTTATGTCTATGTCTCAGACACAAGAGGTATACAGTTGTGTCTATGTCTCAGACACAAGAGGTATACAGTTATGTCTATGTCTCAGACACAAGAGGTATACAGTTATGTCTATGTCTCAGACACAAGAGGTATACAGTTGTGTCTATGTCTCAGACACAAGAGGTATACAGTTATGTCTAATGTCTCAGAAACAAGAGGTATACAGTTGTGTCTAATGTCTCAGACACAAGAGGTATACAGTTATGTCTATGTCTCAGACACAAGAGGTGTACAGTTGTGTCTAATGTCTCAGAAACAAGAGGTATACAGTTGTGTCTAATGTCTCAGACACAAGAGGTATACAGTTATGTCTATGTCTCAGAAACAAGAGGTATACAGTTATGTCTATGTCTCAGAAACAAGAGGTATACAGTTGTGTCTAATGTCTCAGACACAAGAGGTGTACAGTTGTGTCTAATGTCTCAGACACAAGAGGTATACAGTTATGTCTATGTCTCAGAAACAAGAGGTATACAGTTGTGTCTAATGTCTCAGACACAAGAGGTATACAGTTATGTCTATGTCTCAGAAACAAGAGGTATACAGTTATGTCTAATGTCTCAGACACAAGAGGTATACAGTTATGTCTATGTCTCAGAAACAAGAGGTATACAGTTATGCCTATGTCTCAGACACAAGAGGTATACAGTTGTGTCTAATGTCTCAGACACAAGAGGTATACAGTTGTGTCTATGTCTCAGACACAAGAGGTGTACAGTTGTGTCTAATGTCTCAGAAACAAGAGGTATACAGTTGTGTCTAATGTCTCAGACACAAGAGGTATACAGTTGTGTCTATGTCTCAGACACAAGAGGTATACAGTTATGTCTATGTCTCAGAAACAAGAGGTATACAGTTATGTCTATGTCTTAGACACAAGAGGTATACAGTTATGTCTATGTCTCAGAAACAAGAGGTATACAGTTGTGTCTAATGTCTCAGACACAAGAGGTGTACAGTTGTGTCTAATGTCTCAGACACAAGAGGTATACAGTTGTGTCTAATGTCTCAGACACAAGAGGTATACAGTTATGTCTATGTCTCAGACACAAGAGGTGTACAGTTGTGTCTAATGTCTCAGAAACAAGAGGTATACAGTTGTGTCTAATGTCTCAGACACAAGAGGTGTACAGTTGTGTCTATGTCTCAGACACAAGAGGTATACAGTTGTGTCTATGTCTCAGAAACAAGAGGTATACAGTTATGTCTAATGTCTCAGACACAAGAGGTATACAGTTATGTCTATGTCTCAGAAACAAGAGGTATACAGTTGTGTCTATGTCTCAGAAACAAGAGGTATACAGTTATGTCTAATGTCTCAGACACAAGAGGTATACAGTTATGTCTATGTCTCAGACACAAGAGGTATACAGTTATGTCTAATGTCTCAGACACAAGAGGTATACAGTTGTGTCTATGTCTCAGACACAAGAGGTATACAGTTGTGTCTATGTCTCAGACACAAGAGGTATACAGTTGTGTCTAATGTCTCAGACACAAGAGGTATACAGTTGTGTCTATGTCTCAGACACAAGAGGTATACAGTTATGTCTATGTCTCAGACACAAGAGGTATACAGTTATGTCTATGTCTCAGACACAAGAGGTATACAGTTGTGTCTAATGTCTCAGAAACAAGAGGTATACAGTTATGTCTAATGTCTCAGACACAAGAGGTATACAGTTATGTCTATGTCTCAGAAACAAGAGGTATACAGTTGTGTCTATGTCTCAGACACAAGAGGTGTACAGCTGTGTCTAATGTCTCAGACACAAGAGGTGTACAGTTATGTCTATGTCTCAGACACAAGAGGTATACAGTTATGTCTAATGTCTCAGACACAAGAGGTATACAGTTATGTCTATGTCTCAGACACAAGAGGTATACAGTTGTGTCTATGTCTCAGACACAAGAGGTGTACAGTTGTGTCTAATGTCTCAGACACAAGAGTTGTACAGTTATGTCTATGTCTCAGACACAAGAGGTATACAGTTATGTCTAATGTCTCAGACACAAGAGGTATACAGTTGTGTCTATGTCTCAGACACAAGAGGTGTACAGTTGTGTCTAATGTCTCAGAAACAAGAGGTATACAGTTGTGTCTAATGTCTCAGACACAAGAGGTGTACAGTTGTGTCTAATGTCTCAGACACAAGAGGTGTACAGTTGTGTCTATGTCTCAGACACAAGAGGTATACAGTTATATCTATGTCTCAGACACAAGAGGTATACAGTTATGTCTAATGTCTCAGACACAAGAGGTATACAGTTATGTCTATGTCTCAGACACAAGAGGTATACAGTTATGTCTATGTCTCAGACACAAGAGGTATACAGTTATGTCTATGTCTCCGACACAAGAGGTATACAGTTATGTCTATGTCTCAGACACAAGAGGTGTACAGTTGTGTCTAATGTCTCAGACACAAGAGGTATACAGTTGTGTCTATGTCTCAGAAACAAGAGGTATACAGTTGTGTCTATGTCTCAGAAACAAGAGGTATACAGTTATGTCTAATGTCTCAGACACAAGAGGTGTACAGTTGTGTCTATGTCTCAGACACAAGAGGTATACAGTTGTGTCTATGTCTCAGACACAAGAGGTATACAGTTGTGTCTAATGTCTCAGACACAAGAGGTGTACAGTTGTGTCTATGTCTCAGACACAAGAGGTATACAGTTGTGTCTATGTCTCAGACACAAGAGGTATACAGTTGTGTCTAATGTCTCAGACACAAGAGGTATACAGTTGTGTCTATGTCTCAGACACAAGAGGTATACAGTTATGTCTATGTCTCAGACACAAGAGGTATACAGTTATGTCTAATGTCTCAGAAACAAGAGGTATACAGTTGTGTCTAATGTCTCAGACACAAGAGGTATACAGTTATGTCTAATGTCTCAGACACAAGAGGTATACAGTTGTGTCTAATGTCTCAGACACAAGAGGTATACAGTTATGTCTATGTCTCAGACACAAGAGGTATACAGTTATGTCTATGTCTCAGACACAAGAGGTATACAGTTGTGTCTATGTCTCAGACACAAGAGGTATACAGTTGTGTCTATGTCTCAGACACAAGAGGTGTACAGTTGTGTCTAATGTCTCAGACACAAGAGGTATACAGTTGTGTCTAATGTCTCAGAGACATGTGTTAGAAACGTTGAAACAGTGGAAACAAAACCAGCTACTTTCTCAAGCTCGATGGTGTTCTTCAAAAACTCCCTCATCCGCGACCACTGAACTTTGTACATGTAGCCATGACGTTGACCAATAGGGTTGGCTGTCAGTTTTATTGGTGGAGGAAACCGGAGTACCCGGAGTAAACCACACACCTGCTGGAAGTCACTGACAAACTGTATCGCATAATCTTGTATCGAGTACCCCTCACCTGAGTGGCGTGGACCAATAATCGATGAATATGGAGTAGCACACATGTTCAAGCCATTGATAAAAAAGTGTTTCCTCTTACAACAAGTTTGTATTAACTCAACTAGTTAGTTTATTAAAGGCCTTATTCCGCATGTACAGTTTTGTGAAATTTACCGCATCATTTCAATATGAGCGGATATTTGAATCCATAAAATCAAATTAACCCATACACTTTTTATTGTAGTGCCTGTATCAAACCAGAAAAGTCATGTATATGATTGTGTGCTTGGGGTATCGACTTTGCCTTTTTCTACACTTTTTCGATTGGATTTTGAAACTGTTCCGACAGTGTGATATTTGTGTTTTTCATTTTTATTAAAATGGTGTATTATTTTGAATGCTGTTTACACTGCCCTCAATAAACACATGACTATCATAAAAACATAATAATTGTATTCCTTGATTAAGATACTTACCATGCTCACAGTTTCTACCGGTAAATCCTGTTTGACAATGACAGACATATCCGATCGGGTCATTCGAACATGTCCCGCCATTTTGACACGTGACTCCGTGACAGTCTGTGATATAGTAATGAAATTATAAGCATATATTAAACTTCGAGAAGCACAATAGAATAAGATAATTCACCCTAAAACCTATAAAATAATGTAGTTTTACTAAGCTATAATTCACACTGAGTTTATCAAAGGTATCATTTCCCGTTCATTTACAATCAAAATGCAAGAAAGAAAGAAAGACAAACAAACAAGAAACGCACGCACACAGATGACAAATTCAAATTACTTGATATGAACTTCTACCTGACCACCCAATATTATGGTGTCTTCTTTTAATATACATGATTTTTCTTAGCGTTTTTCTACTTCACATTACGTTTTGAAGAAAATGTATGCATCAAAGAAATTAACTATGGAATTTTATACGCGACTTATATCTATAATATATCTCAGTGATTATTTCTACCACTAGTTCAGAGTAAATTATATTATTTCTTTTGTTATTGCAATAATATATATATATATATGTGTGTCTGAAAATTACATACCAAGCAGTGCGTGCGTGTGTGCGTGCGTGCGTGCGTGTGTGTGTGTGTGTGTGTGTGTGTGATATTATGCAAAGGAATGGTATTGCTGTTTTGAAGTTTCCCTAACAATGCATCCTCAAAACAAATATGCCTGCCCGACAGCGGTAAACACATCATTATCAACTGTAATCGTTCTTTCTTCTGAATGGACCTCATTGTCCTATTTTTCTGGTGTATTCTGTCTATTTCACACTTTCTGATGGTGTAGTATTCGATTTTTATTGTGTGTGTTTATTTGTGAGTGGGAGGTTAGGGTGGTCCTAATAAGTGCAATGTTTCCTGTATTACCTAAAAGATGTTTTTTTCTTCAAAGAGGTATGTTTGTCATGCTAGTACAGTAGTGCATAATCCATTGTGTAAAGAGGACCCGGGTGGCTCAATGAGTAAGGTAGTTAGATTATCTAGCAACTCATACAAGCCTATCAACAATACCACATGGGTTCACGCCCGGCTTTTTAAATTACAAAAAAGGGTGCACTCGACTTGCAGCCGCAAGTGATAAAGTTTACCAGTTGCTTACCCATCATCGGTGGTTCTCTCCGGGAACTCCGGTTTCTTCCACCACTAAAACTGGTTGCCATGACATAGCTGAAATATTGCTGAAAGTGGCGTTAAACACAAAAAAGCAATCAATCAATCAATCATTGTGTAAAGTGTTATTTTATATATAGATTTGGCTTGGTTTGTTTTAATGGTGTTTAACACCACTTTCAACAATATTTAAGCTATATCGTGGCTGTCAGTTTTATTGATGGAGGAAAGCGGAGAGAACCACCGACCTGCCGCAAGTAACTACAAACTTTATCACAAAATGTTATATATCTCGCTTTGATCGAGATTCGAACTCACTGATTGCATAGGTAGTTGTAAATCCAACTACTATGCGATCACGGCCATGACGACACCTTTATTTTATATATAAATAGATTTGCAAAGTGCATAAAAAGAGTTTGAAGATACCCAAGGGGTAATTAGAATCCGTAAATCGAAGAAGAACAGACAACACAATGTCCAAAAGAAAAAGAACAAAAGGACAAACACCGACTTACAAAACATTACACATAAAACTAAAGATCTAGTAATACGAACTCCACTAAAAACCAATAACAGTTACTTACGGTCAATCACTGAAATATTAAAATATATAATTATTTGAATTTATAAGGAAACAGAAATAAAACAAAGACGTCAAATTTAGTGAGTACGATGCATCAGTTAGATCAAAGTAAAAATGATCAGAAAACCGTCAGTTCTACATATGTATATGTTTGTTTGTTTGTTTGTTTGTTTGTTTGATGGTGCTTTACGCAATATTTCAGTTATATCGTGGCGTGCAGTTTTATTGGTGCAGGGACCCGGAGAAAACCACAGACATGTAGCAAGCCACTGACAAACTTTATCACATAATGTTGTACACCTCGCCGTGATCGTGATAGACTGATTGCATAGGTAGTTGTACCATACGATCACGGCCACGACGGCCCACATATTTATATGAATTTTCCGTTATATGTACATATTTTCAGTATGGTTGTGCAAGGGACCTAGGGGCGGATCCAGGATTTGTGGTTAGGGGGGGCGTGAGTATGCGAAGGTTCTGGGGACCGCTTAAGGTCCCCAGCGGGTCCAAGACAGAGCCCTGGTAGGCGACCAGGGGGGCGAAGCCCCCCCCCCCCCCCCGGAAGCTCTGGGGTTTTAGGAATTACAGACGTTTATTTGAACGACAATTTTGAACCAACCACACCATTTTTATCAGACCAAAAAAACTTGCCTTAATTTTATCGGATAATTGTTAGCAGTATGTTTTTGTCAGATTATAAGAAGGCATGCCTTATAAGAACCTAAAGTAAAAATTTTCTTTAACAACCGTGATGTGAATTGTTCAACTCATGACTGATCGATCACGATATTTTAACCCTTCAAAGAACTGTCGGTTTAGTTTTAACGCATTCCTCATTTCACTAATTGATCTGTACTTTCGGTGCTTGTCCTTTCGGGTAGTTCTAGTTAATGCTACCCGTCCGGATGGAGCTTTTCTTTTCGTCGTTTGATTCATTCATTGAAAACGTATGATTCGACCGTTCTTGTTTATAGACAAACAAAAGCGGAAATTGTCAATACATGAACTTGTTGTTGATTTTTGATAAGCTAACGTAACTAAATTAGATGATCAGAATCGTTTCATGCAGCATTAATGTTAACATATTAGCCTTTGTTTGTCTATAAACAAGAACGAATCATACGTTTTCAATGAATGAACCAACGGCAAAACGAAAAGCATCATCCGGACGGACAGTATATACTGATCATTTATCAATGGGTAGAACTTTTTAGAATGATATCCCAAATTTACTCCTAATATCATTACTATTCATTTTGATTTACAGGTCACGAGTTAACCATTCATGAAAAGTTGTTTGTTGAATTGCTTAATTAACGTTGTATAACATATGCTTTGCGAATTTTAGGGGGGGGGGGGGGCGCACGCCCCGCACGCCCCCTCTAAATCCGCCTCTGGGACCGACCATTTAACTTGCAGGGGCGGGGGGGGGGGGGGTTATGGTTTTTTGTTTCGTTCAGAAATTTGTTTTCGGACAACACGAGAGTTAGAATATTTATCTTTTTTTGTCGCACTAAGCGCACAATTTTTTTCCAGAATATAACATTAGGTTATATGACAAAAACTCTGAATCACATTTTTTTTTCCTCCACCAAGATCAGAATATTTTTTACAGCAACATTGGGAATGAATCAGAATATTTTTTTAGAAAAAAAACATACCCCCCCGGAAGTTAAATGGTTCGTCCCTATTTATGACATCCACACAATTTCTGTGTGGGATAACTTGTACTTATATTTGTTATTGCTAACAATGACCTTGACATACAACAAGGACATTTCGACGTGTTTTTATTGTCGTAGGTTTGAGCGTTGTGAACATTTCCAGTAAACATAACCTGACGGAATTAGTATTATTATTATTATAATTATTATTATTATTATTATTGTTATTATTATTAAACTCTTCAATCAGCAAACTTTAATGATGGCGAAATTTACATGAACTGAGTAGTATTGCTGTAGTAATACCGCTACATAATGTGAGGATATCAATCTCTAGATAAAAGAACATTGACAATAATATCTATATGTTAAGGTGCCTGAACCAATCCAGGAAAGTAGGCGGTGATCTGTGTTAGTGGTATCCATTTTGCGGATGATTTTCTATTTCATTTTTTTTTCGTTTTATTTATGTCTCATAACCAATATGTAAAATGATATTAATATTCTCTAAATATTAGACTTTGTGATTGATGTAAGGAAAATCAAAGCACTGCTGTTTCATTGATGATTTCATAGTCTTCCTTTCTGAGACAATATTTATCGCTGTTCATTTATAGTTTTATCCTGCTCACATGGTGGTATTCCTGGTTGCACTCTCTTGGTGGTCAGATTGACATCTACATCTAGGCGTCAATCTATATCATCACCTAATTTGTGCGTCCGGTTCTTGTCCATCAATACTCAATACAACTTTGTCATACAGTTTGTCAAAGATTGTGGGACAATATGGGTGTTTTCTCTGGTGGTCTCCACCACCATGACAGACCGCTATGATATACTACTAATTACCAATAACCCAATTAGTGTATTTAATTATCGTCTTGAATATATAGTTGATGCCGTCAATGGCGTGATTTCACTAAAGGGAAGGCTTAGGCAAATAAATATAGGTTAACCTCAACATGTAATTGAAGTGCCTGTCTCTAGCCAGGTATGTGTGTGTTAGTAGTATGGATTTTTCCCTTTCTACGCTGTTTATGTTGGATTGTAGAACTGTACCGACATTTCAGTACTTTTTGTTTTTCATTTAAGAATTGAATGCATTCTTTTGAAGTTTCATTGGGGTATGAAAGCGTTGACCGAAGTACATTTTCAATGAAATTTAGTTTGATCAACGCTTTCATACCCCAATGAAACTTCAAAAGAATGCATTCAATTCTTATAATTATATTTAAATCACGCCAAAATTTAATATAGGTGAATTTTTCGTTGTGAATTTTATTTGTGTTAGATTA
Source organism: Bathymodiolus brooksi (assembly GCA_963680875.1). NCBI lineage: Eukaryota > Metazoa > Mollusca > Bivalvia > Mytilida > Modiolidae > Bathymodiolus > Bathymodiolus brooksi. Next base: position 6,799,085 of record OY804590.1, on the reverse strand, counting down.
TTTGCTGTTGGAAATTACTACGCCATTGATTGTTTACATCTGACGTCGTCATGGAGGTACGTGCAAGTTCGGATTTGAGTTTCATTGGGATGTGAAACATCTCTTTCATAATCATGTGACCACTTCATAACCAATCATATTGTAACATTTCAATGAAAAACGGAAGTAATGTAATTATTTGATGTTATCTGTTAAATAATAACACAACATACACCATTGTAGAGGGAAGTTGAAACTGTATTGCGCCATGACTGAATTTGACAGTCGTGCTTTCCACAACAAATATATAATACATACATGTACTACAGGTAAGTCCAGTGTACCCAGCATTGCAGGTGCATGAATATGACGATGGTCCATTTACACAGTGACCATATGAGCATGGATTAGTCACGCAGTCTGTAATATTAATTCTATTCCATTTTAGTCAAAATAAAATCAACATCTTGCCAAGTCATATTCGGATGAACAATTATTTAATTTAATAAAATCACCTAAACACTATAAATGGTTATTATTTTGCTCGTTTTTCATAAACTAGGTCTATATAAAATTCGTCACAAATTATTACTATTGATTGACACACACGGATACGTTGATTTTGTTGTGGGGAGGGGGGGGGGGGGGGCGTTGCAACATTTTTTAAACGTGAAGATACTACTGTTATCCTTCGACATGGTACGTAAATTATCTCTTAGACGGATGTTGGTTGCTTAGATGGATAATTTAATAACGCTGCTGATCAACCTATCATTTGGAAGGGGGCATCTTTCAAGTCAAATAACAAAACTAAATTCAATACCTAAGACAGATAAATACAATATTGTTAGTATTAAAATTTGATTTGGAATCTTAAATACAACTTACCATTTTGATAAATATTTAATAAAATCTTACATTTTATTTACCCGGTCGAATCAAACCAAAGACAACAAAACGTGTTCTTGTTTTTTACGCTAAGCACATATTATTGCTGAAGAGCAAAGACTGTTTAGCTCGGAGTCACCACACTATATACCACCGGAACGAAATCTCCAGATGAATGTGGACCGATGCTTTACGGATATATTACTAATGAGACAGCACAGTGTGTTAGCGTAGAATAAAACACCAATTATTATCATTTTTTCGAAAATTAACTTGGTCTCGCCATAAACTACACAATTTCTCTCTCACATGATAATAAACACCGCTCCCTCAACCACCGACTTTTAATAGCAGAATATTGGCAGATATGTACGATAAGTAGACTACATATACTTACGATCAATTACTGAAAAACAAAATGAATAACAGTTAATTCAGTGTAAATCCAGCCAACTGCCGAATGGAATTGTACCATACGTTCAAAATCATTACATAAAATATTTCAGTAATAAACTAAAAACAAATAAATAGCAACATAATACACGGTATAATTTCAACTTTATAGAGCAAAGAATAAGAATATCTATATTCGCAACTTTTGTATAAATTGTGCGTTGAGCGTACCTAATGGTACTTGGTGAAGGTTATTCCAGAAATGTGTCATTTGCACTAAATTATATATCTACAATATCTTGGAGCTGTGAAATGGTGACGGTTTCCAATGCTTAGTCGACAGAGCTTTCTAGCACGTCCTCATGTGTGGAGCTGTGAAATGGTGACGGTTTACAATGCTTAGCCGACAGAGCTGTTTAGCACGTCCTCGGGTGTGAAGCTGTGAAATGGTGACGGTTTCCAATGCTTAGCCGACAGAGCTGTCTAGCACGTCCTCATGTGTGGAGCTGTGAAATGGTGATGGTTTCCAATGCTTAGCCGACAGAACTGCCTAGCATGCCCTCAGGTGTGGAACTGTGAAATGGTGACGGTTTCCAATGCTTAGCCGACAGAGCTTCCTAGCACGTCCTCATGTGTGGAGCTGTGAAATGGTGACGTTTCCAATACTTAGCCGACAGAGCTGCCTAGCACGTCCTCATGTGTGGAGCTGTGAAATGGTGACGGTTTCCAATACATAGCCGACAGAGCTGCCTAGCACGTCCTCATGTGTGGAGCTGTGAAATGGTGACGGTTTCCAATACATAGCCGACAGAGCTGCCTAGTACATCCTCATGTGTGGAGCTGTGAAATGGTAACGGTTTCCAATACATAGCCGACAGAGCTGCCTAGCACGTCCTCATGTGTGGAGCTGTGAAATGGTGACGGTTTCCAATGCTTAGCCGACAGAGCTGTCTAGCACGTCCTTAGGTGTGGAGCTGTGAAATGGTGACGGTTTCCAATGGTTAGCCGACAGAACTGTCTAGCACGTCCTCATGTGTGGAGCTGTGCAATGGTGACGGTTTCCAATACTTGGCCGACAGAACTGCCTAGCATGTCCTCAGGTGTGGAGCTGTGAAATGGTGACGGTTTCCAATGCTTAGCCGACAGAGCTGTCTAGCACGTCCTCGGGTGTGGAGCTGTGAAATGGTGACGGTTTCCAATACTTAGCCGACAGAATTGCCTAGCACGTCCTTAGGTGTCATATAAAAAAACAAAAACTTGACGTTAAATACCCTTTTGCAAATTTAGTAGAGATGACGCATTATAGACGTTACAACAATAATATTTATCTCGTCCCTCCCTTCTATTTATCTCGTCCCTCCCTTCTATTTATCTCGTCCCTCCCTTCTACCCATCACTCCATTCTTTTCCAGTAACAATCAAAAGTCGTTGCCCCACATTGTGCAATTTCTCTATCATATCTGTATAATTTTTAAATATTGTTCTCTTTAATTTTTTTTTGCTAACACCGGAGGTTAAGCTACCATGAATCAATTACAACTCCTGTATCACAACTAGTACTTACATGTATCACACAGACTACCGTGATATCCCGCCTGACATGTACATCTGTATCCAGTCATACTATTAGTACTTGCATGTATCACACAGACTACCGTGATATCCCGCCTGACATGTACATCTGTATCCAGTCACACTATTAGTACTTACATGTATCACACAGACTACCGTGATATCCCGTCTGACATGTACATCTGTATCCAGTCACACTATTAGTACTTACATGTATCACACAGACTACCGTGATATCCCGCCTGACATGTACATCTGTATCCAGTCACACTATTAGTACTTACATGTATCATACAGACTACCGTGATATCCCGTCTGACATGTACATCTGTATCCAGTCACACTATTAGTACTTACATGTATCACACAGACTACCGTGATATCCCGCCTGACATGTACATCTGTATCCAGTCACACTATTAGTACTTACATGTATCACACAGACTACCGTGATATCCCGTCTGACATGTACATCTGTATCCAGTCACACTATTAGTACTTACATGTATCACACAGACTACCGTGATATCCCGTCTGACATGTACATCTGTATCCAGTCACACTGTTGCTGCACATACCATGTACACATGGATTTGCTGAGCAATCTGAATTAATTTGTGCAAATGTGAAAGTATAAAACATTTTGTATTAGAAATATAATGTTTGCATAACATGAGAAATGACTTGCATTTCCAATTTGCAATAACAAATGATCGGATAATATGGTTTCAGGGAATCAGTCTCCAAGAATGACACATCTATAATAGCATTTAGTCAGTTTTACAATAATGCATCTCGGATAACTCGTACACTCGGTTATATCGAAGTAACATGCCTGGTCCCTTTGACTTCCAAATAACGAGTTGCGACTGTATACCTGTTCGAAGAGATACCTTAAAGCATGAACAGGATGAAAGTGGTAAAACAAGAGCAATATTTGAGATAGTTCTGCCATACTGATGTAGTTCGTACGGGGCGTCCTTTCAGTGTCTAATGCATGGCGAGATGTACCCCACACAAGCAACAACGTTATAAGACACCCGCCATGCGAGCACATTTTCTACCTTACTGTTCATGATATATGTTGTTTGATATGACGTAGACCAAAGCACCAATCTTTTCTGTTCAAGCACAAACAATCCTCCTTATACAGTACCAATAGCTTTATGTACATTTGTTATATATTTTCTTTGTTGTGTTATTTAAATTGTAGTATGTATACTTACGATCTATAACTGTAACAACAAAAAGAAATATGATTAAAAACAAATCTTCATATCATATAGATTACATATGACATGCTAAAATGGAGAGAAAAAACTTATGGATTGTGATTTTAATATTGACTACGATTTTAACATGTGAGAATAATTATTGTTTCTTTTGCAGGTGCTTCAACGGAAAGCAAATGCAGTACTTTTTAATGATGATATTAATGGCGGCTTTCATGACATAATTCAAGTACAAAATAATACACTCGCTGTATATATGCTGATGGTTTGGTAAAGTCGAAAGTCGTTATTTCGAACTAGGGTAGCTTATTCCATACGTCAATTACAAAAAAATCACGTCTATAATAAGCTTTACAATAGTGTATCTTGGATAACTCGAACACTCGGTTATTTCGAAGTAACATGCCTGGTCCCTTTGACTTCCAAATAGCGAGTTCCGACTGTATACCCCTGTTCGAAGAGATAGCTTAAATCATGAACAGGATGAAAGTGGTAAAACAAGAGCAATATTTGAGAAAATCAGCTTATTGTGGTACATGTATTTCAGTGAAAACGACTACGACGGCGTTTATGTTTTCATTTAACCCAGTCATTGTTGTAATAATATATCATTGCTAGCATACGATGGATATTATATTACTGAAATATATAAAGTAAGCTTACGATAATACATTACTAGTTCATTGTATCTATGCATTCATTCTTCCATACTAAATTTCATTTTCCTACAGTTTATAATGATATACAAGTTATTATCGTTTCAGCTAATGCGTTACTAAAGACAGTAAACGTACGTTTTCAATTTGATTATAATCATACATATGTTTTAAATATGCTACGCTTCGCTAGATGTTAACATTATATTCTTATGAACTTTGGAGTAACCAATGAAAACGATGCTGACACAATCTTGTCAGTGGGATAAATTATCGGCAATACCGAAAACGTCCAAGAGATTTATAGCGTTCACATAGACGATATGTTAAGAAGAGTTGTGTGCGATGTGTATTGAGTAATTAACACCGACCGCATCATTTTACTAAGCAGCGAGGTTTTGGTCGAGTTTAAATCCTCCACTTTTTATTGAAGTGCCTGTACCAAGCTAAGGCAAAAACTGAACACTCAGGACCAAAGCTATGGAATGAACTTCTGTTTTCGATACAGCAAGCTTCTTCTCATAATGCATTTAAAACAAAAATTAAAAGTCTCATTTTAAATGATGATATACTATAAATTATCTTTAAATGTTTACTAAATCTTGTGTGTATACTTATTACAATGTTTTGCTTTTTGTAACTTTTATATAGATTGTACGTCACAATGTATGTTTTTAATATGTTAATGAGGGCCACAGGGAAGATTAGTAATTATCTAACTGTATAACCCTCTATAAATAAAGAAAGTATTACTATTATTATTATTATTATAGTCAAACGAGCCGTTATTGTATCTGTGTGCTATGTGTATCGATTTTGCCACTTTCTACGATGTGTCTGTTGGATTTTGTCACTTTCTACGATGTGTCTGTTGGATTTTGTCACTTTCTACGATGTGTCTGTTGGATTTTGTCACTTTCTACGATGTGTCTGTTGGATTTTGTCACTTTCTACGATGTGTCTGTTGGATTTTGCCACTTTCTACGATGTGTCTGTTAGATTTTGCCACTTTCTACGATGTGTCTGTTGGATTTTGTCACTTTCTACGATGTGTCTGTTGGATTTTGCCACTTTCTACGATGTGTCTGTTGGATTTTGTCACTTTCTACGATGTGTCTGTTGGATTTTGCCACTTTCTACGATGTGTCTGTTAGATTTTGCCACTTTCTACGATGTGTCTGTTGGATTTTTCCACTTTCTACGATGTGTCTGTTGGATTTTGTCACTTTCTACGATGTGTCTGTTAGATTTTGCCACTTTCTACGATGTGTCTGTTGGATTTTGTCACTTTCTACGATGTGTCTGTTGGATTTTGTCACTTTCTACGATGTGTCTGTTGGATTTTGTCACTTTCTACGATGTGTCTGTTGGATTTTGTCACTTTCTACGATGTGTCTGTTGGATTTTGTCACTTTCTACGATGTGTCTGTTGGATTTTGTCACTTTCTACGATGTGTCTGTTGGATTTTGCCACTTTCTACGATGTGTCTGTTAGATTTTGCCACTTTCTACGATGTGTCTGTTGGATTTTGTCACTTTCTACGATGTGTCTGTTGGATTTTGCCACTTTCTACGATGTGTCTGTTGGATTTTGTCACTTTCTACGATGTGTCTGTTGGATTTTGCCACTTTCTACGATGTGTCTGTTAGATTTTGCCACTTTCTACGATGTTTCTGTTGGATTTTGCCACTTTCTACGATGTGTCTGTTGGATTTTGTCACTTTCTACGATGTGTCTGTTGGATTTTGCCACTTTCTACGATGTGTCTGTTGGATTTTGTCACTTTCTACGATGTGTCTGTTAGATTTTGCCACTTTCTACGATGTGTCTGTTGGATTTTGCCACTTTCTACGATGTGTCTGTTGGATTTTGCCACTTTCTACGATGTGTCTGTTGGATTTTGCCACTTTCTACGATGTGTCTGTTGGATTTTGTCACTTTCTACGATGTGTCTGTTGGATTTTGTCACTTTCTACGATGTGTCTGTTGGATTTTGCCACTTTCTACGATGTGTCTGTTGGATTTTGCCACTTTCTACGATGTGTCTGTTGGATTTTGCCACTTTCTACGATGTGTCTGTTGGATTTTGACACTTTCTACGATGTGTCTGACAGTGTGGTATTTTTTCGTTTTTCATTTTATTTTTATGTTTCTTAATCGATATATTTCTAGTTCGAGGGGGGTCTAAGTTTAATAATAAAAATTGTTTACTCCACGATATAGCTGAAATATTGCTAAAGTTGGCGTTAAACACCAATCAATCAATCAATCAATAGCTTACCTTGATTACAATCGTTTCCTTCGTATCCTGTTTGACACATACAGTTATATCCTCCTAAGGTATTATAGCATACACCATGACCACTACAGGGGTCCGGATAACAATCTGTGGTGAAATAAATATGTACAAATAATTAGTTTGTTTCATAATCCTGCAATTTGTTTTTTTTCTGTTTGCACTAAATTGTAATCTGCTTATTTAAATGTATAAAGGTGTTAAGAAGAGTTTGAAGATACCAAAGGGTTAATCAGAATCCGTATATCAAAGAAGAACAGCCAAACACAATGACCAAAAGAAGAAGTACAGCCAATACAATGGCCAAAAGAAGAAGTACAGACAACACAATGGCCAAAAGAAGAAGTACAGACAACACAATGACCAAAAGAAGAAGTACAGACAACACAATGGCCAAAAGAAGAAGTACAGACAACACAATGGCCAAAAGAAGAAGTACAGACAACACAATGGCCAAAAGAAGAAGAACAGACAACACAATGGCCAAAAGAAGAAGAACAGACAACACAATGGCCAAAAGAAGAAGTACAGACAACACAATGGCCAAACGAAGAAGTACAGACAACACAATGGCCAAAAGAAGAAGTACAGACAACACAATGGCCAAAAGAAGAAGTACAGACAACACAATGGCCAAAAGAAGAAGTACAGACAACACAATGGCCAAAAGAAGAAGAACAGACAACACAATGGCCAAAAGAAGAAGTACAGACAACACAATGGCCAAAAGAAGAAGTACAGACAACACAATGGCCAAAAGAAGAAGTACAGACAACACAATGGCCAAAAGAAGAAGAACAGACAACACAATGGCCAAAAGAAGAAGTACAGACAACACAATGGCCAAAAGAAGAAGTACAGCCAACACAATGGCCAAAAGAAGAAGTACAGCCAACACAATGGCCAAAAGAAGAAGTACAGACAACACAATGGCCAAAAGAAGAAGTACAGACAACACAATGGCCAAAAGAAGAAGAACAGCCAACACAATGGCCAAAAGAAGAAGTACAGACAACACAATGGCCAAAAGAAAATAAACGAAAGCACAAACAACGATCCACAAAATATACATATAAACCAAAGATCGAGTAAACTAATGTAAATATTATAGTAATAATCTAAAAATAGAAATACATAATAGTAAATGCAGTGTATATCTACTACTCATTTCAGTCACATCAAACTAAAGTTGTCAGTTCGCTTGCCGGTCATGGTGAGGTGTATACGATACAACATTACTCCGAATATTCTTATTTCCACCACCAATAAAACTTACCTCAGAGATATAGATAAAATATTTTTTTAGAGTGGTGTTAAATATAGATTCTCCTTCAGTTGCCCGTGGGTTACGATATTCCTCCACTCAAGAGAGCTAAATTTAAAATTGTAACCACAAGCCGTCAGGCGAGTGATTAAAATTTTTAATTTAACTCTCGAGAGTGGAGAAATATCGTAACCCACATGGTAACTGAAGGAGAATTTATTTCTCCCATTATTTAACACGAACTTTATTTCAAAATCCTTCAAAATTACCGATTTGACAACATGCAGGGAAAGGCACGAGACATTTTATTCCTCTAGAGGATTACAGATTTTTCCACCACTGGTTCAGCGGGGTTAAAACGCCGTAATAATGGGAGAAACACTATTATCACATATGCTATTGAAATAACGCCGAATTTGCATGTGTAATAAAAGCATAATTTGCGGCGTGTTATTTGACTCTGGGGCAATAGCATTTTACGAGGGTAATAATATGTTATCTGCCCTGGCAAAATATGTGATAAATAGATTAATACATGGCCTTTTTCATATTGCCCTTGTCATCAGCCCTCGACTGATATCGTCCCTCGGGCTAAAGCCCTCGCTGCTGATATCAAGTTCTCGTACCGATCACAAGGGCAATATGAAAAAGACCATGTATTAATCTATCAATAAACATTCAGGTACATATCATTTTAAACATTAAATGTCAATCTCGGAAAATTATAAATATTTTTTTTTTTTTATTGTTTTAAATGTTCAATATCGGCTCTGTATAGAAATAACAAGACAATTAAAAATAAAGCACAAAAGAAGTAAAAGAAACCAAGATTGACCTTAACCAATCAACATACCCCTAATACACAAAAAGCAAAACACAACAAACAAAAACGATAGCAAAACAATACAAAAAAATAAACAAACAAACAAAAAATAAAAAAAAACAAAAACAAAAACAAAACACCCCACCCCCCCCCCCCCCCACCCCCTCCTCAGAAGAACACGAAAAAATCATGCCCTGGACGTCGTAACCCTCTAGGATAATGCATGTTTTACGAACGAATAAACACGAAATGGTTTGATTGAAATGCAGCTTTTAGTATCAAATATTCATAATAAATTATATAATTGCATTGAAACGTAGATATACATACATGTACTAGTAGAAATATACAGAATAATTTTATTTTGACCCCTTCAAATCTTGTATGCAGATCGTAAGGTGGTTCGACACACACACATCTATATGCAATCATTGGCTGTCGCCACTTAAGCCGCCAACTCATTTCTCGCATGTGCCGATGTGGACTGAAAAGAACTTTACATTGAATGTCATAACGTTTGAGGCAGGGGCGGATCCAGGGGGAGGCACCCGGCGCCCCCCTAAGATTGGAAAAAATATGATTTCACACGAAATACCCCAAAAATTTTCGCGCCTCCCTCCGCTCGGCGCAATTTTTTTTAAGTTCGCCCCCCCCTAACTTGAAATCCTGGGTCTGCCCCTGTGAGGTCAATTGACTTGCCGAAGCTCGGTGATTTTTAAGGGAACATCGGTTTCCTCCACCAATAAACCTGATTTCGGCGATAGAGTTGAAATATTGTTAAATATAATGACAACAAACTATAGTTAACATACATAAAATATTTGATGAGAAATTAAATAATATTTTTTTCTTGTAAAATTCCACGAATTAAATAATAAAATTCATTTTGAATATATTGGCGCCGAATGTTTCATATGCAATTGTTATGCGTGTATTAATTGGTTGCAGATGATATGAAACATCGAATCTTACATTTTGAAGTCGAAAAAACAATATTAAGGAGTATGGTAAGGCATCTACGTTTGTTTGGGCAATGCCGCCACTTTCATAATAGTCATTGATTATTTGTACTTAAACTTTTGGGTGTTTTCTCTTGGTGTTGATAATTTAATTTGTTGTCTTGTTTTGGTGCAAATTACGGCAATTGACCTTTATATTGTCTACTAATAATATAAACAAAATCAGGAATACACACACGCCAGCCCATAATACTCACTGTAGGCGACTGAAATTGAAAAAAACAATAACATTTAATAGTTATGGTAATACTCTCAATAAGGTGTAGTTTTGAGAATATACAAGATTTCAGAGTAATATATGATTAAATTTAGATTTCATACCACTCAATCAATGTGTAATCTCAGATGAATCGTTTGTTTACGTTGTTTGTGTTTACTTGTGTATAGTGATGACCTACACATAATGTGTTGTGTATTTGTTGTCTTTTTCTTCGTTTTGTGTGCCGAATGTTGTCAGTTTCTCTGGATTATCTCTTCGGTATTCTCTAACGTTTATTTACAAACTGAAAGAAAAAGCTAGCAACCTATACACTTAGTCATCAACAACTGTTCAACAGAAAAATCGAGATTTCACAGTAGTTATTAAACTGTTTGTTTAAATAAATAGATCTGGTGTTTATTCTCCAAAGTTGGGCATTGTAAATCATTTCTACAGGAATTTGACATTGGGACAGACAACCGTTGTTTTCGAGGACAATACTGTCAGGAGATTTTATTTGCGTTACTAAAACACACCTACAATTGACGATCAGCAAATTTTATGAAATCAGCAAACATGTTGAAAAACAAACTGACTAAACAATGAAGTAATGAACTAGAACGATTATTATTTCAAAAGTTACAAAATGGCTTAAATTACTTTTGCAACGTAAAATGGTTTATTATTTCAGAACTTTCTGTCACTTTGCACAAACATACCATGTCAGAAGTTCTGGTCAACCATATCATGTCAGAAGTTCTGATCAAACATACCATGTCAGAAGTTCTGGTCAACCATATCATGTCAGAAGTTCTGATCAAACATACCATGTCAGAAGTTCTGATCAAACATACCATGTCAGAAGTTCTGGTCAACCATATCATGTCAGAAGTTCTGATCAAACATACCATGTCAGAAGTTCTGATCAAACATACCATGTCAGAAGTTCTGGTCAACCATACCATGTCAGAAGTTCTGATCAAACATACCATGTCAGAAGTTCTGGTCAAACATATCGTGTCAGAAGTTCTGATCAAACATACCATGTCAGAAGTTCTGGTGCATGGTTGTTACATTTTGCTTCCTTTGTTCTGCAGTGTCACGTGGGACTGAAAAAATTGTCACATGAGACCAAAAATTTAGCAATAGTCTGGAAAAAATAACGAAAACCCAGAAACTCGGTTTCGGTCTATTAAAAGAAACGTTATACAAAACCGAACGGGCAATGACGAGTGGACAATCTAAAGACACTGGCAATACTGGACACACACGAAACAGGACGACGAAAATTAGACACAACCCAACATAGAAAACTAAAAAGATGAGCAACACCAAACCCACCAAAACCGAGAGAACCCTGGTGCTCGTGAAGGGTAACTAGTTCCTGCCTCTTATAAGACAACCCCCGTATTACTCATAGAGTCAAGGCGTATTAGACATCACTATATACGCTAACAAACTCAAATAACATAGATAAAACAAACAAATGGGGGTAAAGACAAACCGAACATAGTTTTAGGCAGATATCACCACACAGAAATAAGAACGTAACGACTTTTGGTAGGACAAAATGTTGGACACCATTACTCGCCAAAAAACAAAACACTCACACATCAGCTCTCCTACAAACAATAGGGCGTAAAGACGAGCCAAACATTGTTTTTATGCCGATATCGTAACGGACATCACCACACGTAAAAAGACCATGTTTGTGTCACTAAATCGTGGAGTAAACGATTATTATCTTTTTGTGTTCGTTGTCCAAACCTCGCATTTGAAAATAATGTGAAGGCAAAAGTTAGTTGTTTATTTCATGTCCCATGTTTCATTGGAATAGTTCTGTCTGTTAGATTGGTCACCCCTTCTCCCAATAGCAACAATTTAAAATCGTCATTCAATGTACAAGTTGGCATGTACACATCTGGGGTCCCTTGTTGAACTTATGATTAAGCTAATCATATGATTAGCCCTAATCACATTTTTAATTCCTAATCACATAATTCGCTAATTCAATGATTAAATATGATTAGTTAATACATTGATTAAAAACATTTCAGCAACATAATTTAATCATTGCATTAGCTAAGTATGAGATTAGGAATTAAAAATGTGATTAGGGCTAATCCTATGATTAGTTTAATCACAAGTTCAACAACGGACCCCAGATCACAGGACATACGTTAAATGACACAAGAGTCAATCAACATATTTGTTAAACTCTGATAACAGGATATCAAGCCTCTTAATAAATAGAACAATGCATGCCTTTTTCCATATCAGGACTGTTATCATCCCTCAACCGATATCAATCACTCATAGTTTGGTGTGTGTGTGTGTGAAGTTAATTTTGTTCTTTTTAATTCAATATTGAAATATGTGATAAATAGATTAATGCATGCCTTTTTACATATCAGTAGCCCTTTTCACAAAAATTCGTAACTATAGTCCTAACTTTTTCACTTAAGATTATCTTACGACAATTCCTAAGTCCTTTTCACAAAGATTATCTTACGACAAATTTTAATCTTACGACTAAAATTACACTTACGATAAAAAATTCTTCCTTAGGTGTACTCGATACAACATTATGTGATAAAGTTTTTTTGCGACAGGTCAATGGTTTTCTCCGAGTACTCCAGTTTTCTCCACGAATAAAACTGACCGATATATTGTTGAAAGGGGCGTTAAACACCATAAACCATCTTCCTTAGCAACCTAGTTTCATTTCCATAGCACAACAAAGCATTTTTTTTAATAAAATTATTCTATGAAATATCCCCGGCACTAATTTATAAGCAGTTTTTATGCTATGATGTGTTTGTATGTTTATATTGAATTTTTATCTAATACAAAAAAATGTATATGAATCGGTCACCAATAACTGCACAAAATATGAACAGGTATGATTTTCGTATAGAGGAACATTTCTAATGCATGTAAATTAAAATGATCTATAATAATTATCATTACTTGGAGTTGTGCGTCATCATCCACGCGTGGTTACTTTTGGTAGAAGTATTTTTTAAGGGAGTGCATCTGAAGTGTGAAAAAAAAAACCTATTCATATAATTCATTTTATCGGTTATTTGTCAGCAAAATATTTACCCCTTCTTTCCAATTAATCCCATCCCACATAAAATTAAACGCTTGTTCTTTTACTGATGAAAATTTATCCCGATTTTTCTGAGATAACCCAAATTAAGATGTGTTTATCATCTATCAATCATGAAGACGAATAGATATCCCTGTTATATATTAATGTTAATATAACAGAAGAATCAATGTACACAAGTTTATGTATTGCCAGAGTGTTCGATGATCATCGAAGTTGCCAGAAATCAATAAATTATATTACTAATATAAAGGCAAAATCAAAACGATATCATTGGATCCAGAAAATTCCAGTCCTATAGTGGCTGTTCATACAAAACTTTTGTAAGCGAAGTAGATGTCTAGAAGAAAATCCCGTATTCCTGTTTTTATAAAAAAAAAAATGAAAAAAAAAGAATTCTCCCCAAGTTTGCAAGTAGTCTTTTCGATTGTCGATCGTTCCCAATTTGATATCTAAAATTAATGAGAATTATCCTGATTTTGTTGGTCATGTAAACGATACACTGCTGCATTGAAAAGGTAAATGTACGGAATGCATCGTTATAGACAGACTCTGTTATTAGTCACGCCAGAAAAAGGAGTAAACAACAATGCCATTTGTAGCGTCTGTTTGTATTAAACCATATTCATTTCAATAAACATTTATCAATATGTGTAAATAGGTTTGTCATACGGTCAGAGAAAATGCGCTAACGATGAATTGCCCTCTTATTTTCAAGTCGAAGCGCCAATACATCGTCCATCTTTTTTTCTATTTTTTTCACTTACGATAAAAGATAAGACCAAAATTTCTCTTACGATCAAAATTTTACACTTAGGACAGGGTAGTTTTACACGTAAAGTTAGGACTATTTTTACACTTAAGATTATCGTAAGTATTTTTGTGAAACTCTTTTTAATCTTAGTTTTACACTTACGACAATTTTTTATCGTAAAAATTTTTGTGAAAAGGGCTACTGGACTGTTATCATCCTTCGATCGATATCGAACCTCGGGCTCTCGGATGACAACAGTCCTGTTATGGAAAAGGCTGTGCATTAATCTATAATTAACGTTTTCCAGGGAAGAAACAACATAGTTTTATTATAGCAATGTACAGAAGGCAGATGATATATATTATCTTACAATGTTATATTTTTATATATTATATTTTAGAACTAGATTTCTTTTAATATTAGAAATTCAAAATTGTTCGCCATTCTTTTTTATTCTAGCTTCACTTGCCACGTCCACCAGGAAATATAACGTTTGAAATTCCCGCGCGTGAGTTAGATTGTTCGTTGACCAATCTATTTAGACCAGCGGTAGAAAATCAAAAAATGAAATGTAATGAACCCACGGGCTACACACATATATCATATATCATTGGAAAGAGGAATGACGGGACTCTCAGAATAATGATGCCGTAAAAGTCGGAAGTGGTTATGGTTTTGCATAATTAAGGTCAAAGGTCAAGAACAATTTGTTTTTCGCTTTCGACTTTCGTTCGAAAAGTGCATTTTCCTTAAAAATGAAATTCAATTCGACAAGTTTGATGGTATTTTTTTGATGGATCACATATTAAATTAGATTATTGAACGATAAAATTGACGTCGAAATGACCGTTTTTGGATGGGAATGGGATTTTTCAATGTAAGTCATTCTTATTTGCTTCCATAAAACAATGACCTTGACCCAAGGTCACCCCTATTTACGTAATAATGACGTTTATTTATGGTTCATTATATTTTGTATATATACTGTTCGATACAACGGAAGTAAATCAAAACATGCCCGATTCCCCCAACACAGGTATTTTTGTAAGTCTGTATTTTGTCAGTCCCTAAATAGCTATGAACATTGTACATCTCATGTGAACCCTTATAGTTTTTTTTTATTAAAGTGATTCATAAATAAAAACACCCTTTTAGACATTTTGAACGTTTAAAACCACAAAATATACATGTTTCATTCACCATCGTAATCCGAAACCCAATTATTATCAGATTGGGTGTTTGGATAATGCATTTGATCTCGCATATGGGATATTCAGGGAATCAAACAAATACAGTTGTTTTTAGGATTTGTTTAAAAAAAGAACTCTTGCGTGCTTACGCATCGTCATCTTCGATATCTGTCCTGTGTGTAATCACATTGTGACAGAGGTATAATGCTTGGCAAGGACAAAGTTCTGTGCAAGACAAATTATGTTCAAAACAAACACAACCTTTACTACAAATGGATCTTCCTTTGTATGTGCATACGAGGTCCTGCAAAAAGTCAGATGACATTTGATCTTCAAACAATATTAGTTCAAGACCAAACTTTCCATCTTTTCAACCATGCTCAAAAGGTGACCCAACTGCTGGCTTTGGAATATGTGCATTTAACCATATCTTTGTTTTGTACGAAGATCTAAGAACATGCTGTTTAAATGTGTCTTCACTCGGAGGAAGTCTCACCAAAGTAGAGTCTTTGACAGAACTTTTGCCAATTTTACCCGCAATTTGTTCAGATCGATATGGCATCGTTTCGACTTTCCCTTCGGATCATACAGCCTTGATATTAGTTTTCGGCTTCGATCGACTGAATTATCTATGTCAGAGCATTCTATTCGAGAAAAATCACTAAACTGATTGGGTATCTCTTACAGAGCTTTCAACATAGACTTCTTCCCGATACCAAAGAACGAAGAAGTGGTATCACACCCAGTTAGAGCATAAGCAGCTGGCAAAATCTCACACACAACGGAGCTCAATGACTTGCATAACTCGTGTATATGGATATATCGTCTATAATCCTTAGTGCTCGTAATAAGTCCTGTTTGAAACCAAAGCTCACTTGAGTTTTTCATTTTTGGAAAATAATGTACTAAAAGGACAAGAACGTCCGTATCTGGGGATTACACAACAATGCGACCTTGAACCTTATTCTCTTGGTACAGTTTGTCAGAATACAGTGCATGCAAAATTATGGGGATATCCGCCTCTTCTTGTGTGCTTGCCAAATAACTGCAATCTAACATACCATTCTGATTCCACATTTTAACTTTTTCAGGATTAGAAAATAAACCGGCCAGGTAAAGTGATAGCCCTTCATGGAGTGAACTGTTCTGATTAATATGTTTGACAATGTAATCGCCGAGAAATCTAATAAGCGACTTGTGATTCAATTTTGAGGAGCTTATGTTTTTTATTATAACTTTTCTTTTTACAGAAAATACAATAAGTCCAATCAGATCTGGTAGTAATATCATTTGAACATACAACTGTACTACTTGATTTACTATCGGGCACTTCTTTTATTGTCTTTTTTTTTTAGCAAAACACGTAATATTTTGTTTACTGGTATATGATTTGCAACAAGACCTATGATATTTCACCACAAAACTTTCAGATACAACATGAGTAACTGAAGACACTTCTACTATTAATCGTCTGTATACCTCATCTTGACGTACCTCTGCGGCTTTAATAAAAGTTTCTTTGCCCCTATAGGTAAAAACGTATAATTGTTCAAGACTTTTACATTGACAAATGACACATTGGTTCCAATCTATTGAAAGTGTACTCCTCTTAGCACTAGATGGAAGAAGTTTAAGTTGGCTACCAAACTGTGCCATCTTCCGGAAAACACTCACAACAGTTCCGACAAATGATTTTCTAACAACTTGTAAACACTAATTAAATTCTCTACAAACAATATTTCAAACCACCTTTTGTAACTAAGACGTTACAATTAACAACATCAAATGTTATCAATGAAGGGTGACAACAATTAAATACAGATAACACAGGAATATAAGTAATTATTAAGAAAATATGCTTTGGTCTCGATGCAATAAGATTTGATCGGACTGAGGATTATAATTTTAAAAAGTCACGGGCAAAATATCCGTAATCATTTTCTACTTTCGATATGTTGATATGCATTTAAAAACGGTCCAAACCTCTTAAACTAGTAGAAATTGGCGCTATAATGATAATGTTTTATGTAAACTATGTTTACACTTTTGCTTTAAAAAAAGTTTGAGATCAATTTAATGAAAGTATTCCTTCTGACATAATTTTAAAAGTGACCGTTAAAATATTTACCACATCTGCTGGTTTCAAAGAAGCCAAACGGATGAAATAAAAGTTATTTTAATAAGATATTTTGGCTTCTTTTATTTATTTAAGTTAAATTTAAAAACTACAAGTGCCGCAAATTGCCGAAGATGCATAAATCATGTAAAATATTGATTTTACTGAGTATGATCGGACTTTCTCCAAAAACGCATTAATCCAAGAAAAATATAGTTTTCGTGATAACGTGACCATACGATTTTCTTACGGCATGCTAATTTTATTAGCTAAAAGCATAATCTAGCATTCGAAAGTATATTTAGGTGTGTAGTCGATGGGTTGATTTAACTCTTTAAATAAGCGCCTTTTTAGATTTCGCCGCTGGCCTAATTGTAAACAGACGACAAAGGTAAAAACGTTCGCAACCTATAAGTATGCCAATTTCATGCAACTTACACTTGTTAATATTTCTTTTTTAGCTTTGTCTTTTGATTAATTATTTTAATATCAAAATATAATATATCAAATATTCGATGTGAACATTTCCTCCCGGTACCTTAAATTGCATGGATGTGTTATATTCAGGGGGACCAACCGGTTAATCGAGAAAACCCGTTCGTGTACGATTGTTAATCGGGTTTTTTGATTCGTGAACGATTCGGTTACTAGTTCGTGTACGATTATTTTGAGGATCCGGACATGATTCCTTGACGGTAAACCTCACTTATTAATAATTAAGGAAACAATTATTAATTATCTCTTCGCAGTTCCCTTCCTTTATTGTATATCTTTGATGGTGTATGCTCCAAAACTTTCGTTGATATAAACCTTGCGTGAAATGTGGTCAGAAAGTCTAAAAAGCATTGCATCAAAATGTCACAAGAACTATAATATTCCTATATTCAAACATTTACACTCTTTTATGACTGAAACATCACTTTAATGGAAACATTCTTCTATATTGGAGTGGTTAAAAGACCTTTTTCACAAAAAATGCAAAATATGACGGGAAAATTAATTTTTTTTCATTTTTTTGTTCGTGAACGAACAGGTTAAAAATTTCTTGTTCGTGATCGATGTTCGTGAACGACTACTCAATATAAGATACTTGCATTTTTCTTAGCAATTTAAATGAATTATTTTCTAATGTTGCTTTTTATAAATGTGTCTCATGAAATATGAGCGCGGCAAGATATAATGTGCGGTGTTTTGCGTCATCGAAAACCTATTTCTAAGTAATTACTAATAGACATTCATGAATATATTGTTATGTACTATTCTTTGTAAGAATCGGGCAACACCAATTGTAAGTACACATCCATTTTAAGAAAATATTATGTTGAGTACTGAAACACATTCGACCTCAAACTAGAACTGTAAGCCAAAGGCTAACTAATACCCCCACACACAGCAAATTCCACGAAAAGGTCAATAACTCCTGCAATACTGGAACAATCATAATAAAGTACGGGAAAATGTTCACCAAAATGTCTTGCCTACAAAACCAGTCAAAAATTCAAATGTAATTTAAACAAAAAGTTATGACTGAAATATATTCAGGAGCCCTTACATGTATGTATACGATGCTATGGCTCAAAATGCCTTGTAGATATTAACACGTAAATATTTGGTTCCATTATGCAGTAAAAAGTCGTTGAAAACTTTCCCGCCATAATGTTCAATCTATAACTACTAAAAAATTATTAGTTTTATGAAAATCCGAAATAGAAGGAAATGTTTGGATTACCAAATGAACACTCTTAACCAGTTTTAATAAAAAGTTAAACAATTGATGTACCACTCAATGCCCGACTCTTACATGGAACAGTACTTAAACTACAATAACTTTTGCATGTAGAAAAAAAAACAATCTATATACCAATTTTGATGTCTTGGATGGCCATTTCGGAAAATAATTCCTCTTCAGTAGAGCTAAACGCCAAAAGTTTGGAAACCCAAATAATAAGTAAAAAATATGAACAAAATATAGCCAAAATTACCAAAAGGTGAAAGCCAAAGAACAGTAGACCTACATAATAAAGTAAGTATGCATAATTTATATGTTTGCAGATAAACCATGACTATTCTTCCAAAACCTGTTTCAAGAAGAAAAAAAATTACCAATAAAAATTATTACTGGAAAAACTGTCAAGTTTCAGAAAAAAGGCACAAATGATATAAGGACAACACCAAATAAACCATATCGTACTAAAAGAGAACTTTCCACGCCGAAATCAAGGTCATCACAAGTGGAACACACAAAAGCCATAGTCTGCAAAAATGTTAATACATCGTACACGACCATATTTTTCAATAACACGTTCGTACACGAACAACAAAATTGGAAATATGCCAAAAGGAAACTATATCTGTGCTTAAGTTAAGAATTCTCACGAAAAGTAAGTATAAGATAAAATAACTTTGAAGTTCAAATTTATTTTCTGTCATAAAATGTTAATTTTATTAGAAAATTTGCGTTTTTTGCTAGAAAATGGAAACTCTGTAAACAAAAAATAGAGTGACATCTCCGTTTCTGACCAAATTATTGAAAAATGAAAGTCTGTTATGAAGTTTACTCTTTCAAATTAAATTTATTAATTATTCATTTCAGGAACTACGAAGCCTTTTTTTGCTTTATGCTTATATTTACAAAATAATATTGAAATTTGGCGTCTTACCTTACTTTTAATAACCGGAAATATCGTACACGAACTAGTAACCGAATCGTTCACGAATCAAAAAACCCGATTAACAATCGTACACGAACGACTTTTCTCGATTAACCGGTTAGTCCCCCTGATATTGCACTTCGGCGTTGGAGTCGGGAAATTTACACATCCATGCAATTTTTATAATAACGTTTACCTTGTTCACAGTGTGTTCCTGCGTACCCTTTCTCACATATACAAGTGTAATCGGTCGCTCTATTTTGGCAGGATCCATGTTTGCACTGATGGTTTTTACAATCTAAAACCAATGACAATAAATATTATTCCGATACCAAGATCTTGTCGAAATATATTCCGTCTCTGCAGAAAAGATTATAAACGATGGATTTTCATATAGTGAAAATGTATAAAGATAAGTGGTCAAAAACAAAATGTCAAAGATATTTTTTTATCAATGTGTGACGTAAAAATGTTTTTGACATTCACTTCATTGAGTTTGGTGCTGTTATGACAACTGGTTTACCTGTTTTGTTCAAGTATTGTTATAAATACTGTTATAGTGACAGCCGGAGACTTTGAGCCGTAATGAAAGGGGGAGGTTTGGCGCTTTAAAATCTGATTCAACCCACCATTTCTTTAGAAATGCCTGTACCAAGTCAGGGTCATTACGGTTTTTACAGTTTTCCGGTTGTTGACTGATTTTGTCTGTTTATATACTTATGAGTTTTGACTTTCCCTTTGTAAGATTGCTCGGAGTTCGGTAATTTTGTTATTACCCTTAATTACATTATTTCCCATAATTTTACCATGTAGAATTCGATTTGAGTGAGTGAGCAATTTGTTGGCTATACCATGGCGAGAACATGTTATATGATCAGATGAGATGACGATGATGATGTCCGCTTGGCACTAGACTAATACGCTTTGTTTGATTTTTATAGTGCTTGCGCACTGCAACATCAGCTAACAGGTAGACATGTCGCACCACTTGGACACATTATTCTGAGTCTGAGCCAATCACTGTTTGTTCTTACTCTTGAATGTTGAGTACTTAGAGGAGAAGCAACAAGTACCAATCGATTTAATAGTCATTGGTTTGACTCGCCCGGAGCTCGAACTCACGATTTACTGCAATCGAGAGGAACACGCTAACCACTACACGACCGATGTAGTAACTAATTCTATTTGAAAATTGTCGAATTAAGTTGTGGGAATTTCAGAAAAATTAATACTTCCCTAAACAAATGGATGTTATTGTAATATTACTGTTTAAATTGACTTCTATTTGTAAACGATCAATTGGTTCTAGTAAAATAAGTCGGGATGGACCAATACTTCTAATTAAATAAGTCCGAATAGACCAATACTTCTAGTAAAATATGCCCGAATAGACCAATATTTCTAGTAAAATTATTTCGGATGGACCAATATTTCTAGTATAATAAATCCAAGATTAAACATTTTCTTAGTTTAAAACATTAGTGGAATAGTTGTCTTAGTTGAAATTATCTACGTCATATGTCTTTCAAGTAAATATGGTCCAGGAACACATTTTACTAGTAATTTATTCCGTCTGCACCAATTCAGTGTGGTTTCAGCTTAATTTATCCCGGTGAACAAGCTTACTCAATTTTCTAAGTAAAATCTCCGATCCGTTCGACTACGACTTAACACAATTGGATTAGCAGAGGCGGATCCAGGATTTCAAGTTAGGGGGGCGCACTTAAAAAAATTGCGCCGAGCGGAGGGAGGCCCGAAAATTGTTGGGGTATTTCGTGTGAAAAATCACGATTTTACGCCAAAAAATCATATTTTTTTCCAATTTTAGGGGGGCGCGCGCCGGGTGCGCCCCCCCCCCCCCCCCCCCATGGATCCGCCCCTGATTATATATGTGTAGTCGTTGTATGTACAATATTAATAATACTCACGATCAACCACTATAGCTGAAATTCAAAGAAAGAACAGTAAAATATATGTTATCAATGCATATTGTAGGTATTTAGCAACAATGATATACGTATTATGTAGCGTAACATTTCATTTATCGTGTATACTTCATGTTCTTGTAATGATTGTTTGATTTATTGTGTTTAACGCCACTTTCAGTAGTATTTCAGCTATATCATGGCGACAAGTTTTAGTGGTGGAAGAAGCCGGAATACCCGGAGAGAACCACCGACCGTGTGCAAGCAACTGGTAAACTTTATCACTTGCGCAGCGAGTCAAGTGCACCTTTTTGTAATTTACAAAGCCGGGCGCGAACCCACGCCGTATTGGTGATAGGTTTGTATGAGTTGTTAGGTAACGACCAGGGGGAGGGGGGGGGGGGGTATGTTCTTTTTTCTAAAAAAAATATTCTGATTCCCAATGTTGCTGAAAAAATATTCTGATTTTGATGGAGGAAAAAAAAAAAATATTATTCAGAGTTTTTGTCATATAACCTAATGTTAAATTCTGCAAAAAAAAATTCGTGCTTTGCGCGACAAAAAAAATAATTATTCCAACTCACGTGTTGTCCGGAAAAAAAAACCATAGCTCCTCCCCCCTGCAAGTTAAATTGTCGGTCCCTTAGGTAATCCAACTACCTAGCTCATTGAGCCACCCGGGTCCTTCATCCATTTCGTAGTACGAAAACTATACCCATTCATATGTTATTTAGTGTTTTGTGACCGATTCATATATTAGTCTAAAAACAAAAATGAACGCATATAGATCAATTTTGAACTTTATCATATTAATGCATTACCCAATAATAAAAGAATTTGACATTGTAATAAGAAAATGTATATGGGTTCTTATAAATATGGCCTATTGATATATCATAGTTTAAAAAGTCCCGCTAATTGATATGTTCATGATGGCAATACTCAACCCATTCATATAATATATAAGGGAACTTAGCGAATCGACCCATCCCAGCAGCACGTCATGTATATACATACCTTTACTACATGATGGCCCTTCGTATCCATGGTGACACGTGCAACTGTATCCACTGTGACTATTCGTACATGTTCCATGCCCATTGCAAGGATCATGTTTGCAATCTGATTAAAAATAAAGTTTGCTCGTACAGATAATATGCTATTCAATGGGTGTAATATGTGACAGAGAGTCATCACGTCCAACATGACTTAAGCATTACGGAATATATACATCACAGTTGATCACGAACACAGCTGGCGTAGTAACATTCTGTCCTTATTTTTTCGTTCATAAAATATCACTGAATCAGACTTATCATTCTATTTGTCAGTTTTCTGTTAGTCATGTTGTGTCGCGTGCCCTTCTTCGATTTACTACCTCTGGTTATTCTGTTGGCATCAATTTGCAACTAACTTGCAATATTTTTGATATCTACATAATGGAATCAGCGAATATCAGCTACTATCAGTTCGATTTTCTACCCATGATTGCGTCTGCTGCGGTTTATTCTTCCATGGTATTTCACTCACATGTGGAAGACAGTTGCATCACCGTATCATGTCACAAAGATGGGAGTTAATGGCCGATAGACTAGCTTTACCCCTCCACTTTTCATCGAAGCGTCTGTACCACAACAGGACAATTAGGGGTCATGTATGTATGGGTGTGCTGGTGTGTCGATTTCACCTCTTTCTATGACTTTTTGATTGGAATTTGGAACTGTTCCTACAGTGTCGTGTTTTTGTTTTCCTTTTCATCCAATACACTTGATTACTAACAATATATCTTATTTATCACATGTTGAAAAACGGGATGACTGGCTCATTTTAGGACATTGCAAAGAGTTACGCCAAACTAATAGTGTGAGCTGTTATGTATAAGTGAGTTACGGAATCGATTTTCCCGATTTATTTTCAAGATTTTACGATTGGAGTTTGGGACAGTTCTGACTCAGTTGTATGTTTTCATTACTCAAGGCTACTTCAGTAATCTTTTTTTGTTTTGATTTGTTATACATATATTGACAGGTTCAATGATAAAAAAATATATAGAGTTATACTTACGATCAGTTTCTAAAAATAGAACATATATATAATAATATATTATAATAAATAAACCGCCGATTAATCGCCAAATACACAGCAATAAATGAATAAATAAATAAAAACAATATATATATTATTATTTTTTTGGTTCGACATTAGACATTGTTAAAGTCTCTCGGTGAGACGAAAATTTTGTCATTCAACAAAGTGTTTAATTCTTTATCACTTTGTTTTGTGTACTTGGTGTTGTTTTACAAACCATTCTAGACGTTTATATATATATCAATTCCACCTTATCAGAATGCTGTCTTCTGATTGGTTGATGAAAGGGGTATTTTTTTTTACCAATTCTTAGTTTTTTCAGCTTTTCCACCATTGCCGTTATGTTTGAAATAGTTGAAATGTATATATTTCAAATTCATTTGCATTATTTTTTTTTTGCTTATTGTATGTTAAAGCAAAACCGTGATTTATTTTATTTTTGAGTTTGTTCCAGAATTTATACACTTCTTTGAAAAGATTTTTCCTGTTTTCGTAGATTGATTTTAAGTCTCAGCTGAAAATCAAATGATCGAGGTGGTCTGAAGTTCTGAACCTGCTTGCATGCCACTGGTTTACTTGCTGCTAAATTTCGGCGGGATTAAACAAATATATCCTGTTAGTGAGGGTTATTTGCGAAAAATACCGCTTTCGAGGACAGTCAAATGATATTTGCCTCTCCTATCAACCGGTATTTTTCGCAAATAACCCTCACTAACAGGATATATGTGTATAATATATAATGCTACAGTAAATATTTGTAACCAGTAATTACACGTAATCACGAATTACCTCAATAATTACCTGTATTTATTAGCAACAAAGTCAAGTTTTATAGTTATTTACTGACATCTTGTATACAATGTTCTAATCATCTATAGATATAGAACAAAATATAGGGAGATTATTTATTTTTCTCGGCTTTTTTAATCTGGTTAATCATAAGCGTCTTTTAGTAAACACAATTGTTTATCTTACATGTAAATACCGATGGTTTATGTTTTACCTATTCATGTCTTTTAACATAAATATATTTTAGAATCAGCTTAGTTTATCTTAAAAGCATATTCTAGTTGTATTTCATATGATAGTTGTACGAGTCTTGTCTGCAGTATCGGATTTACTTATAGGCTCGATAGGCTGAAGCATAGGACCTCAAAATGTAGGGGGCCTCCGGCCAAGGTGTGTACTATTTTTAACGCCTTTGTTCGACTTTCACACTTATGCTGTCATAACGTATTGTACTTTCTATACAACCCCACAGTAATTTCCTTGCACAGTTGCACTCCATTTCAGAATATTACAGAATTGTAAACACCCCTCATCACCCTCGCCTTTAGTGGATTTAGTCAAATTGATTAAACACACTTCCATCTTCCTCCAGTCGTGAAGGTGGGGAATTGGGAGGGGCCTCACAAGTGCCTCTCTATAACTAAATCCGGCTCTGCTTGTCTGCTAGACGAATAAAGCAACAATGTATTCATATACCTTTAGTGTGTGACACGTGTAATGATTGCAGGGTACATTTATATTATGATTATGATTGATTGATTTTTGGTGTTTAACGCCACTTTCAGCAGTATTTCAGTTATATCATGGCGACCAGTTTTAGTGGTAGAAGAAGCCGGAGTACCCGGAGAAAACCACCAACCATGGGCAAGTAACTGGTAAACATTATCACTTGAGGCTGCAAGTCGAGTGCGCACTTACAGGTATATCCAGTGTTGATCAAGTGGCGTTAAGTACCACCACCCTATAAATTAATGCCCTCATAACTATGGTTGCAAAATGTATCTACTTACCATGTGTTTGACAGTGTGCGCCATTGTAACCAGCATGACACTTACAAGTATATCCAGTGTTGATAAAGTGGCGTTTAAATACCACCAGCCTAATTAATGCCCTCATAACTATGTTTGCAGAATGTATCTAATTACCATGTGCTAGACTGCGTGCGCCATTGCAACCAGCATGACACTTACAGGTATACCCAGTGTTGATAAAGTGGCGTTAAATACCACCACCCTAATTAATGCCCTCATAACTATGCTTGCAGAATGTATCTACTTACCATGTGTTTGACAGCGTGCGCCATTGTAACCAGCATGACATTTACAGGTATATACAGTGTTGATAAAGTGGCGTTAAATACCACCACCATAATTAATGTCCTCATAACTATGCTTGCAGAATGTATCTACTTACCATGTGTTTGACAGCGTGCGCCATTGTAACTAGCATGACACTTACAGGTATATCCAGTGTTGATCAAGTGGTGTTTAAATACCACCACCCTAATTAATGCCCTCATAACTATGTTTGCAGAATGTATCTACTTACCATGTGTTTGACAGCGTGCGCCATTGTAACCACTATAACTTTTACAGGTATACCCAGTGTTGATCAAGTGGCGTTTAAATACCACCACCCTAATTAATGCCCTCATAACTATGTTTGCAGAATGTATCTACTTACCATGTGTTTGACAGCGTGCGCCATTGTAACCAGCATGACACTTACAGGTATATCCAGTGTTGATCAAGTGGCGTTCAATACCACGACCCTAAGTAATGCCCTCATAACTATGTTTGCAGAATGTTTCTACTTACCATGTGTTTGACAGCGTGCGCCATTGTAACCAGCATGACACTTACAAGTATATCCAGTGTTGATAAAGTGGCGTTTAAATACCACCACCCTAATTAATGCCCTCATAACTATGTTTGCAGAATGTATCTACTTACCATGTGTTTGACAGCGTGCGCCATTGTAACCAGCATGACACTTACAAGTATATCCAGTGCTGATAAAGTGGCGTTAAATACCACCACCCTAATTAATGCCCTCATAACTATGTTTGCAGAATGTATCTACTTACCATGTGTTTGACAGCATGCGCCATTGTAACCAGCATGACACTTACAAGTATATCCAGTGTTGATAAAGTGGCGTTTAAATACCACCAGCCTAATTAATGCCCTCATAACTATGTTTGCAGAATGTATCTACTTACCATGTGTTTGACAGCGTGCGCCATTGTAACCAGCATGACACTTACAAGTATATCCAGTGTTGATAAAGTGGCGTTAAATACCACCACCCTAATTAATGCCCTCATAACTATGTTTGCAGAATGTATCTATTTACCATGTGTTTGACAGCGTGCGCCATTGTAACCAGCATAACATTTACAGGTATATCCAGTGTTGATCAAGTGGCGTTTAAATACCACCACCCTAATTAATGCCCTCATAACTATGTTTGCAGAATGTATCTACTTACCATGTGTTTGACAGCGTGCCCCATTGTAACCAATATAACACTTACAGGTATATCCAGTGTTGATCAAGTGGCGTTCAATACCACCACCCTAATTAATGCCCTCATAACTATGTTTGCAGAATCTATCTACTTACCATGTATTTGACAGCGTGCGCCATTGTAACCAGCATAACATTTACAGGTATACCCAGTGTTGATCAAGTGGCGTTTAAATACCACAACCCTAATTAATGCCCTCATAACTATGTTTGCAGAATGTATCTACTTACCATGTGTTTGACACCGTGCCCCGTTGCAACCAGCATGACATTTACAGGTATACCCAGTGTTGATCAAGTGGCGTTTAAATACCACCACCCTAATTGATGCCCTCATAACAATGTTTGCAGAATGTATCTACTTACCATGTATTTGACAGCTTGCGCCATTGTAACCAGCATAACATTTACAGGTATACCCAGTGTTGATCAAGTGGCGTTTAAATACCACCACCCTAATTAATGCCCTCATAACTATGTTTGCAGAATGTATCTACTTACCATGTGTTTGACAGCGTGCGCCATTGTAACCAGCATGACACTTACAAGTATATCCAGTGTTGATAAAGTGGCGTTAAATACCACCACCCTAATTAATGCCCTCATAACTATGTTTGCAGAATGTATCTATTTACCATGTGTTTGACAGCGTGCGCCATTGCAACCAGCATGACACTTACAAGTATATCCAGTGTTGATCAAGTGGCGTTAAATACCACCACCCTAATTAATGCCCTCATAACTATGTTTGCAAAATGTATCAACTTACCATGTGTTTGACAGCGTGCGCCATTGTAACCAGCATGACACTTACAAGTATATCCAGTGTTGATAAAGTGGCGTTAAATACCACCACCCTAATTAATGCCCTCATAACTATGTTTGCAGAATGTATCTACTTACCATGTGTTTGACAGCGTGCGCCATTGTAACCAGCATGACACTTACAAGTATGTCCAGTGTTGATAAAGTGGCGTTAAATACCACCACCCTAATTAATGCCCTCATAACTATGTTTGCAGAATGTATCTACTTACCATGTGTTTGACAGCGTGCGCCATTGTAACTAGCATGATACTTACAGGTATATCCAGTGTTGATCAAGTGGTGTTTAAATACCACCACCCTAATTAATGCCCTCATAACTATGATTGCAAAATGTATCTACTTACCATGTGTTTGACAGCTTGCGCCATTGCAACCAGCATGATACTTACAAGTATATCCAGTGTTGATCAAGTGGCGTTAAATACCACCACCCTAATTAATGCCCTCATAACTATGTTTGCAGAATGTATCTACTTACCATGTGTTTGACAGCGTGCGCCATTGTAACCAGCATGACACTTACAAGTATGTCCAGTGTTGATAAAGTGGCGTTAAATACCACCACCCTAATTAATGCCCTCATAACTATGTTTGCAGAATGTATCTACTTACCATGTGTTTGACAGCGTGCGCCATTGTAACTAGCATGACACTTACAGGTATATCCAGTGTTGATCAAGTGGTGTTTAAATACCACCACCCTAATTAATGCCCTCATAACTATGATTGCAAAATGTATCTACTTACCATGTGTTTGACAGCTTGCGCCATTGCAACCAGCATGATACTTACAAGTATATCCAGTGTTGATCAAGTGGCGTTAAATACCACCACCCTAATTAATGCCCTCATAACTATGTTTGCAGAATGTATCTACTTACCATGTGTTTGACAGCGTGCGCCACTGTAACCAGCATGACACTTACAAGTATATCCAGTGTTGATAAAGTGGCGTTAAATATCACCACCCTAATTAATGCCCTCATAACTATGTTTGCAGAATGTATCTACTTACCATGTGTTTGACAGCGTGCGCCATTGTAACCAGCATGATATTTACAGATATATCCAGTGTTGATCAAGTGGCGTTTAAATACCATCACCCTAATTAATGCCCTCATAACTATGTTTGCACAATGTATCTACTTACCATGTGTTTGACAGCGTGCGCCATTGTAACCAGCATAACTTTTACAGGTATACCCAGTGTTGATCAAGTGGCGTTTAAATACCACCACCCTAATTAATGCCCTCATAACTATGTTTGCAGAATGTATCTACTTACCATGTGTTTGACAGCGTGCGCCATTGTAACCACTATAACATTTACAGGTATATCCAGTGTTGATAAAGTGGCGTTTAATACCACCACCCAAATTAATGCCCTCATAACTATGTTTGCAGAATGTATCTACTTACCATGTGTTTGACAGCGTGCGCCATTGTAACCAATATAACACTTACAGGTATATCCAGTGTTGATCAAGTGGCGTTCAATACCACCACCCTAATCAATGCCCTCATAACTATGTTTGCAGAATCTATCTACCTACCATGTGTTTGACAGCGTGCGCCATTGTAACCAGCATAACAATTACAGGTATACCCAGTGTTGATCAAGTGGCGTTTAAATACCACCACCCTAATTAATGCCCTCATAACTATGTTTGCAGAATGTATCTACTTACCATGTGTTTGACAGCGTGCCCCATTGCAACCAGCATGACATTTACAGGTATATCCAGTGTTGATCAAGTGGTGTTTAAATACCACCACCCTCATTAATGCCCTCATAACTATGTTTGCAGAATGTATCTACTTACCATGTGTTTGACAGCGTGCGCCATTGTAACCAGCATGACATTTACAGGTATATCCAGTGTTGATCAAGTGGCGTTTAAATACCACCATCCTAATTAATGCCCTCATAACTATGTTTGCAGAATGTATCTACTTACCATGTGTTTGACAGCGTGCGCCATTGTAACCAGCATGACATTTACAGGTATATCCAGTGTTGATAAAGTGGCTTTTAAATACCACCACCCTAATTAATGCCCTCATAACTATGTTTGCAGAATGTATTTACTTACCATGTGTTTGACAGCGTGCGCCATTGTAACCAATATAACATTTACAGGTATATCTAGTGTTGATCAAGTGGTGTTTAAATACCACCACCCTAATTAATGCCATCATAACTATGTTTGCAGAATGTATCTACTTACCATGTGTTTGACAGCGTGCGCCATTGTAACCAGCATGACATTTACAGGTATATCCAGTGTTGATCAAGTGGCGTTTAAATACGACCACCCTAATCAATGCCCTCATAACTATGTTTGCAGAATGTATCTACTTACCATGTGTTTGACAGCGTGCGCCATTGTAACCAGCATGACATTTACAGGTATATCCAGTGTTGATCAAGTGGTGTTTAAATACCACCACCCTAGTTAATGCCCTCATAACTATGTTTGCAGAATGTATCTACTTACCATGTGTTTGACAGCGTGCGCCATTGTAACCAGCATGACACTTACAAGTATATCCAGTGTTGATAAAGTGGCGTTAAATACCACCACCCTAATTAATGCCCTCATAACTATGTTTGCAGAATGTATCTACTTACCATGTGTTTGACAGCGTGCGCCATTGTAACCAGCATGACACTTACAAGTATGTCCAGTGTTGATAAAGTGGCGTTAAATACCACCACCCTAATTAATGCCCTCATAACTATGCTTGCAGAATGTATCTACTTACCATGTGTTTGACAGCGTGCGCCATTGTAACTAACATGATACTTACAGGTATATCCAGTGTTGATCAAGTGGTGTTTAAATACCACCACCCTAATTAATGCCCTCATAACTATGATTGCAAAATGTATCTACTTACCATGTGTTTGACAGCTTGCGCCATTGCAACCAGCATGATACTTACAAGTATATCCAGTGTTGATCAAGTGGCGTTAAATACCACCACCCTAATTAATGCCCTCATAACTATGTTTGCAGAATGTATCTACTTACCATGTGTTTGACAGCGTGCGCCATTGTAACCAGCATGACACTTACAAGTATGTCCAGTGTTGATAAAGTGGCGTTAAATACCACCACCCTAATTAATGCCCTCATAACTATGTTTGCAGAATGTATCTACTTACCATGTGTTTGACAGCGTGCGCCATTGTAACTAGCATGACACTTACAGGTATATCCAGTGTTGATCAAGTGGTGTTTAAATACCACCACCCTAATTAATGCCCTCATAACTATGATTGCAAAATGTATCTACTTACCATGTGTTTGACAGCTTGCGCCATTGCAACCAGCATGATACTTACAAGTATATCCAGTGTTGATCAAGTGGCGTTAAATACCACCACCCTAATTAATGCCCTCATAACTATGTTTGCAGAATGTATCTACTTACCATGTGTTTGACAGCGTGCGCCACTGTAACCAGCATGACACTTACAAGTATATCCAGTGTTGATAAAGTGGCGTTAAATATCACCACCCTAATTAATGCCCTCATAACTATGTTTGCACAATGTATCTACTTACCATGTGTTTGACAGCGTGCGCCATTGTAACCAGCATAACTTTTACAGGTATACCCAGTGTTGATCAAGTGGCGTTTAAATACCACCACCCTAATTAATGCCCTCATAACTATGTTTGCAGAATGTATCTACTTACCATGTGTTTGACAGCGTGCGCCATTGTAACCACTATAACATTTACAGGTATATCCAGTGTTGATAAAGTGGCGTTTAATACCACCACCCAAATTAATGCCCTCATAACTATGTTTGCAGAATGTATCTACTTACCATGTGTTTGACAGCGTGCGCCATTGTAACCAGCATAACAATTACAGGTATACCCAGTGTTGATCAAGTGGCGTTTAAATACCACCACCCTAATCAATGCCCTCATAACTATGTTTGCAGAATCTATCTACTTACCATGTGTTTGACAGCGTGCGCCATTGTAACCAGCATAACAATTACAGGTATACCCAGTGTTGATCAAGTGGCGTTTAAATACCACCACCCTAATTAATGCCCTCATAACTATGTTTGCAGAATGTATCTACTTACCATGTGTTTGACAGCGTGCCCCATTGCAACCAGCATGACATTTACAGGTATATCCAGTGTTGATCAAGTGGTGTTTAAATACCACCACCCTCATTAATGCCCTCATAACTATGTTTGCAGAATGTATCTACTTACCATGTGTTTGACAGCGTGCGCCATTGTAACCAGCATGACATTTACAGGTATATCCAGTGTTGATCAAGTGGCGTTTAAATACCACCATCCTAATTAATGCCCTCATAACTATGTTTGCAGAATGTATCTACTTACCATGTGTTTGACAGCGTGCGCCATTGTAACCAGCATGACATTTACAGGTATATCCAGTGTTGATAAAGTGGCTTTTAAATACCACCACCCTAATTAATGCCCTCATAACTATGTTTGCAGAATGTATTTACTTACCATGTGTTTGACAGCGTGCGCCATTGTAACCAATATAACATTTACAGGTATATCTAGTGTTGATCAAGTGGTGTTTAAATACCACCACCCTCATTAATGCCATCATAACTATGTTTGCAGAATGTATCTACTTACCATGTGTTTGACAGCGTGCGCCATTGTAACCAGCATGACATTTACAGGTATATCCAGTGTTGATCAAGTGGCGTTTAAATACGACCACCCTAATCAATGCCCTCATAACTATGTTTGCAGAATGTATCTACTTACCATGTGTTTGACAGCGTGCGCCATTGTAACCAGCATGACATTTACAGGTATACCCAGTGTTGATCAAGTGGTGTTTAAATACCACCACCCTAGTTAATGCCCTCATAACTATGTTTGCAGAATGTATCTACTTACCATGTGTTTGACAGCGTGCGCCATTGTAACCAGCATGACACTTACAAGTATATCCAGTGTTGATAAAGTGGCGTTAAATACCACCACCCTAATTAATGCCCTCATAACTATGTTTGCAGAATGTATCTACTTACCATGTGTTTGACAGCGTGCGCCATTGTAACCAGCATGACACTTACAAGTATGTCCAGTGTTGATAAAGTGGCGTTAAATACCACCACCCTAATTAATGCCCTCATAACTATGTTTGCAGAATGTATCTACTTACCATGTGTTTGACAGCGTGCGCCATTGTAACTAGCATGATACTTACAGGTATATCCAGTGTTGATCAAGTGGTGTTTAAATACCACCACCCTAATTAATGCCCTCATAACTATGATTGCAAAATGTATCTACTTACCATGTGTTTGACAGCTTGCGCCATTGCAACCAGCATGATACTTACAAGTATATCCAGTGTTGATCAAGTGGCGTTAAATACCACCACCCTAATTAATGCCCTCATAACTATGTTTGCAGAATGTATCTACTTACCATGTGTTTGACAGCGTGCGCCATTGTAACCAGCATGACACTTACAAGTATGTCCAGTGTTGATAAAGTGGCGTTAAATACCACCACCCTAATTAATGCCCTCATAACTATGTTTGCAGAATGTATCTACTTACCATGTGTTTGACAGCGTGCGCCATTGTAACTAGCATGACACTTACAGGTATATCCAGTGTTGATCAAGTGGTGTTTAAATACCACCACCCTAATTAATGCCCTCATAACTATGATTGCAAAATGTATCTACTTACCATGTGTTTGACAGCTTGCGCCATTGCAACCAGCATGATACTTACAAGTATATCCAGTGTTGATCAAGTGGCGTTAAATACCACCACCCTAATTAATGCCCTCATAACTATGTTTGCAGAATGTATCTACTTACCATGTGTTTGACAGCGTGCGCCACTGTAACCAGCATGACACTTACAAGTATATCCAGTGTTGATAAAGTGGCGTTAAATATCACCACCCTAATTAATGCCCTCATAACTATGTTTGCACAATGTATCTACTTACCATGTGTTTGACAGCGTGCGCCATTGTAACCAGCATAACTTTTACAGGTATACCCAGTGTTGATCAAGTGGCGTTTAAATACCACCACCCTAATTAATGCCCTCATAACTATGTTTGCAGAATGTATCTACTTACCATGTGTTTGACAGCGTGCGCCATTGTAACCACTATAACATTTACAGGTATATCCAGTGTTGATAAAGTGGCGTTTAATACCACCACCCAAATTAATGCCCTCATAACTATGTTTGCAGAATGTATCTACTTACCATGTGTTTGACAGCGTGCGCCATTGTAACCAATATAACACTTACAGGTATATCCAGTGTTGATCAAGTGGCGTTCAATACCACCACCCTAATCAATGCCCTCATAACTATGTTTGCAGAATCTATCTACTTACCATGTGTTTGACAGCGTGCGCCATTGTAACCAGCATAACAATTACAGGTATACCCAGTGTTGATCAAGTGGCGTTTAAATACCACCACCCTAATTAATGCCCTCATAACTATGTTTGCAGAATGTATCTACTTACCATGTGTTTGACAGCGTGCCCCATTGCAACCAGCATGACATTTACAGGTATATCCAGTGTTGATCAAGTGGTGTTTAAATACCACCACCCTCATTAATGCCCTCATAACTATGTTTGCAGAATGTATCTACTTACCATGTGTTTGACAGCGTGCGCCATTGTAACCAGCATGACATTTACAGGTATATCCAGTGTTGATCAAGTGGCGTTTAAATACCACCATCCTAATTAATGCCCTCATAACTATGTTTGCAGAATGTATCTACTTACCATGTGTTTGACAGCGTGCGCCATTGTAACCAGCATGACATTTACAGGTATATCCAGTGCTGATAAAGTGGCTTTTAAATACCACCACCCTAATTAATGCCCTCATAACTATGTTTGCAGAATGTATTTACTTACCATGTGTTTGACAGCGTGCGCCATTGTAACCAATATAACATTTACAGGTATATCTAGTGTTGATCAAGTGGTGTTTAAATACCACCACCCTAATTAATGCCATCATAACTATGTTTGCAGAATGTATCTACTTACCATGTGTTTGACAGCGTGCGCCATTGTAACCAGCATGACATTTACAGGTATATCCAGTGTTGATCAAGTGGCGTTTAAATACGACCACCCTAATCAATGCCCTCATAACTATGTTTGCAGAATGTATCTACTTACCATGTTTTTGACAGCGTGCGCCATTGTAACCAGCATGACATTTACAGGTATATCCAGTGTTGATCAAGTGGTGTTTAAATACCACCACCCTAGTTAATGCCCTCATAACTATGTTTGCAGAATGTATCTACTTACCATGTGTTTGACAGCGTGCGCCATTGTAACCAGCATGACATTTACAGGTATATCCAGTGTTGATAAAGTGGCTTTTAAATACCACCACCCTAATTAATGCCCTCATAACTATGTTTGCAGAATGTATTTACTTACCATGTGTTTGACAGCGTGCGCCATTGTAACCAATATAACATTTACAGGTATATCCAGTGTTGATCAAGTGGTGTTTAAATACCACCACCCTAATTAATGCCCTCATAACTATGTTTGCAGAATGTATCTACTTACCATGTGTTTGACAGCGTGCGCCATTGTAACCAGCATGACACTTACAAGTATATCCAGTGTTGATCAAGTGGCGTTTAAATACCACCACCCTAATTAATGCCCTCATAACTATGTTTGCAGAATGTATCTACTTACCATGTGTTTGACAGCGTGCGCCATTGTAACCAGCATGACACTTACAAGTATATCCAGTGTTGATAAAGTGGCGTTAAATACCACCACCCTAATTAATGCCCTCATAACTATGTTTGCAGAATGTATCTATTTACCATGTGTTTGACAGCGTGCGCCATTGCAACCAGCATGACACTTACAAGTATATCCAGTGTTGATCAAGTGGCGTTAAATACCACCACCCTAATTAATGCCCTCATAACTATGTTTGCAAAATGTATCAACTTACCATGTGTTTGACAGCGTGCGCCATTGGAACCAGCATGACACTTACAAGTATATCCAGTGTTGATAAAGTGGCGTTAAATACCACCACCCTAATTAATGCCCTCATAACTATGTTTGCAGAATGTATCTACTTACCATGTGTTTGACAGCGTGCGCCATTGTAACCAGCATGACACTTACAAGTATGTCCAGTGTTGATAAAGTGGCGTTAAATACCACCACCCTAATTAATGCCCTCATAACTATGTTTGCAGAATGTATCTACTTACCATGTGTTTGACAGCGTGCGCCATTGTAACTAGCATGACACTTACAGGTATATCCAGTGTTGATCAAGTGGTGTTTAAATACCACCACCCTAATTAATGCCCTCATAACTATGATTGCAAAATGTATCTACTTACCATGTGTTTGACAGCTTGTGCCATTGCAACCAGCATGATACTTACAAGTATATCCAGTGTTGATCAAGTGGCGTTAAATACCACCACCCTAATTAATGCCCTCATAACTATGTTTGCAGAATGTATCTACTTACCATGTGTTTGACAGCGTGCGCCATTGTAACCAGCATGACACTTACAAGTATGTCCAGTGTTGATAAAGTGGCGTTAAATACCACCACCCTAATTAATGCCCTCATAACTATGTTTGCAGAATGTATCTACTTACCATGTGTTTGACAGCGTGCGCCATTGTAACTAGCATGACACTTACAGGTATATCCAGTGTTGATCAAGTGGTGTTTAAATACCACCACCCTAATTAATGCCCTCATAACTATGATTGCAAAATGTATCTACTTACCATGTGTTTGACAGCTTGCGCCATTGCAACCAGCATGATACTTACAAGTATATCCAGTGTTGATCAAGTGGCGTTAAATACCACCACCCTAATTAATGCCCTCATAACTATGTTTGCAGAATGTATCTACTTACCATGTGTTTGACAGCGTGCGCCACTGTAACCAGCATGACACTTACAAGTATATCCAGTGTTGATAAAGTGGCGTTAAATACCACCACCCTAATTAATGCCCTCATAACTATGTTTGCACAATGTATCTACTTACCATGTGTTTGACAGCGTGCGCCATTGTAACCAGCATAACTTTTACAGGTATACCCAGTGTTGATCAAGTGGCGTTTAAATACCACCACCCTAATTAATGCCCTCATAACTATGTTTGCAGAATGTATCTACTTACCATGTGTTTGACAGCGTGCGCCATTGTAACCAGCATGACATTTACAGGTATATCCAGTGTTGATAAAGTGGCTTTTAAATACCACCACCCTAATTAATGCCCTCATAACTATGTTTGCAGAATGTATTTACTTACCATGTGTTTGACAGCGTGCGCCATTGTAACCAATATAACATTTACAGGTATATCCAGTGTTGATCAAGTGGTGTTTAAATACCACCACCCTAATTAATGCCCTCATAACTATGTTTGCAGAATGTATCTACTTACCATGTGTTTGACAGCGTGCGCCATTGTAACCAGCATGACACTTACAAGTATATCCAGTGTTGATCAAGTGGCGTTTAAATACCACCACCCTAATTAATGCCCTCATAACTATGTTTGCAGAATGTATCTACTTACCATGTGTTTGACAGCGTGCGCCATTGTAACCAGCATGACACTTACAAGTATATCCAGTGTTGATAAAGTGGCGTTAAATACCACCACCCTAATTAATGCCCTCATAACTATGTTTGCAGAATGTATCTATTTACCATGTGTTTGACAGCGTGCGCCATTGCAACCAGCATGACACTTACAAGTATATCCAGTGTTGATCAAGTGGCGTTAAATACCACCACCCTAATTAATGCCCTCATAACTATGTTTGCAAAATGTATCAACTTACCATGTGTTTGACAGCGTGCGCCATTGGAACCAGCATGACACTTACAAGTATATCCAGTGTTGATAAAGTGGCGTTAAATACCACCACCCTAATTAATGCCCTCATAACTATGTTTGCAGAATGTATCTACTTACCATGTGTTTGACAGCGTGCGCCATTGTAACCAGCATGACACTTACAAGTATGTCCAGTGTTGATAAAGTGGCGTTAAATACCACCACCCTAATTAATGCCCTCATAACTATGTTTGCAGAATGTATCTACTTACCATGTGTTTGACAGCGTGCGCCATTGTAACTAGCATGACACTTACAGGTATATCCAGTGTTGATCAAGTGGTGTTTAAATACCACCACCCTAATTAATGCCCTCATAACTATGATTGCAAAATGTATCTACTTACCATGTGTTTGACAGCTTGTGCCATTGCAACCAGCATGATACTTACAAGTATATCCAGTGTTGATCAAGTGGCGTTAAATACCACCACCCTAATTAATGCCCTCATAACTATGTTTGCAGAATGTATCTACTTACCATGTGTTTGACAGCGTGCGCCATTGTAACCAGCATGACACTTACAAGTATGTCCAGTGTTGATAAAGTGGCGTTAAATACCACCACCCTAATTAATGCCCTCATAACTATGTTTGCAGAATGTATCTACTTACCATGTGTTTGACAGCGTGCGCCATTGTAACTAGCATGACACTTACAGGTATATCCAGTGTTGATCAAGTGGTGTTTAAATACCACCACCCTAATTAATGCCCTCATAACTATGATTGCAAAATGTATCTACTTACCATGTGTTTGACAGCTTGCGCCATTGCAACCAGCATGATACTTACAAGTATATCCAGTGTTGATCAAGTGGCGTTAAATACCACCACCCTAATTAATGCCCTCATAACTATGTTTGCAGAATGTATCTACTTACCATGTGTTTGACAGCGTGCGCCACTGTAACCAGCATGACACTTACAAGTATATCCAGTGTTGATAAAGTGGCGTTAAATACCACCACCCTAATTAATGCCCTCATAACTATGTTTGCAGAATGTATCTACTTACCATGTGTTTGACAGCGTGCGCCACTGTAACCAGCATGACACTTACAAGTATATCCAGTGTTGATAAAGTGGCGTTAAATACCACCACCCTAATTAATGCCCTCATAACTATGTTTGCACAATGTATCTACTTACCATGTGTTTGACAGCGTGCGCCATTGTAACCAGCATAACTTTTACAGGTATACCCAGTGTTGATCAAGTGGCGTTTAAATACCACCACCCTAATTAATGCCCTCATAACTATGTTTGCAGAATGTATCTACTTACCATGTGTTTGACAGCGTGCGCCATTGTAACCAGCATGACATTTACAGGTATATCCAGTGTTGATAAAGTGGCTTTTAAATACCACCACCCTAATTAATGCCCTCATAACTATGTTTGCAGAATGTATTTACTTACCATGTGTTTGACAGCGTGCGCCATTGTAACCAATATAACATTTACAGGTATATCCAGTGTTGATCAAGTGGTGTTTAAACACCACCACCCTAATTAATGCCCTCATAACTATGTTTGCAGAATGTATCTACTTACCATGTGTTTGACAGCGTGCGCCATTGTAACCAGCATGACACTTACAAGTATATCCAGTGTTGATCAAGTGGCGTTTAAATACCACCACCCTAATTAATGCCCTCATAACTATGTTTGCAGAATGTATCTACTTACCATGTGTTTGACAGCGTGCGCCATTGTAACCAGCATGACACTTACAAGTATATCCAGTGTTGATAAAGTGGCGTTAAATACCACCACCCTAATTAATGCCCTCATAACTATGTTTGCAGAATGTATCTATTTACCATGTGTTTGACAGCGTGCGCCATTGCAACCAGCATGACACTTACAAGTATATCCAGTGTTGATCAAGTGGCGTTAAATACCACCACCCTAATTAATGCCCTCATAACTATGTTTGCAAAATGTATCAACTTACCATGTGTTTGACAGCGTGCGCCATTGGAACCAGCATGACACTTACAAGTATATCCAGTGTTGATAAAGTGGCGTTAAATACCACCACCCTAATTAATGCCCTCATAACTATGTTTGCAGAATGTATCTACTTACCATGTGTTTGACAGCGTGCGCCATTGTAACCAGCATGACACTTACAAGTATGTCCAGTGTTGATAAAGTGGCGTTAAATACCACCACCCTAATTAATGCCCTCATAACTATGTTTGCAAAATGTATCAACTTACCATGTGTTTGACAGCGTGCGCCATTGGAACCAGCATGACACTTACAAGTATATCCAGTGTTGATAAAGTGGCGTTAAATACCACCACCCTAATTAATGCCCTCATAACTATGTTTGCAGAATGTATCTACTTACCATGTGTTTGACAGCGTGCGCCATTGTAACCAGCATGACACTTACAAGTATGTCCAGTGTTGATAAAGTGGCGTTAAATACCACCACCCTAATTAATGCCCTCATAACTATGTTTGCAGAATGTATCTACTTACCATGTGTTTGACAGCGTGCGCCATTGTAACTAGCATGACACTTACAGGTATATCCAGTGTTGATCAAGTGGTGTTTAAATACCACCACCCTAATTAATGCCCTCATAACTATGATTGCAAAATGTATCTACTTACCATGTGTTTGACAGCTTGTGCCATTGCAACCAGCATGATACTTACAAGTATATCCAGTGTTGATCAAGTGGCGTTAAATACCACCACCCTAATTAATGCCCTCATAACTATGTTTGCAGAATGT
Organism: Bathymodiolus brooksi; assembly: GCA_963680875.1. Classification (NCBI taxonomy): domain Eukaryota; kingdom Metazoa; phylum Mollusca; class Bivalvia; order Mytilida; family Modiolidae; genus Bathymodiolus; species Bathymodiolus brooksi. The sequence goes on along the minus strand of OY804590.1, from coordinate 6,758,073 downwards.
ATCTACTTACCATGTGTTTGACAGCGTGCGCCATTGTAACCAGCATGACACTTACAAGTATGTCCAGTGTTGATAAAGTGGCGTTAAATACCACCACCCTAATTAATGCCCTCATAACTATGTTTGCAGAATGTATCTACTTACCATGTGTTTGACAGCGTGCGCCATTGTAACTAGCATGACACTTACAGGTATATCCAGTGTTGATCAAGTGGTGTTTAAATACCACCACCCTAATTAATGCCCTCATAACTATGTTTGCACAATGTATCTACTTACCATGTGTTTGACAGCGTGCGCCATTGTAACCAGCATAACTTTTACAGGTATACCCAGTGTTGATCAAGTGGCGTTTAAATACCACCACCCTAATTAATGCCCTCATAACTATGTTTGCAGAATGTATCTACTTACCATGTGTTTGACAGCGTGCGCCATTGTAACCAGCATGACATTTACAGGTATATCCAGTGTTGATAAAGTGGCTTTTAAATACCACCACCCTAATTAATGCCCTCATAACTATGTTTGCAGAATGTATTTACTTACCATGTGTTTGACAGCGTGCGCCATTGTAACCAATATAACATTTACAGGTATATCCAGTGTTGATCAAGTGGTGTTTAAATACCACCACCCTAATTAATGCCCTCATAACTATGTTTGCAGAATGTATCTACTTACCATGTGTTTGACAGCGTGCGCCATTGTAACCAGCATGACACTTACAAGTATATCCAGTGTTGATCAAGTGGCGTTTAAATACCACCACCCTAATTAATGCCCTCATAACTATGTTTGCAGAATGTATCTACTTACCATGTGTTTGACAGCGTGCGCCATTGTAACCAGCATGACACTTACAAGTATATCCAGTGTTGATAAAGTGGCGTTAAATACCACCACCCTAATTAATGCCCTCATAACTATGTTTGCAGAATGTATCTATTTACCATGTGTTTGACAGCGTGCGCCATTGCAACCAGCATGACACTTACAAGTATATCCAGTGTTGATCAAGTGGCGTTAAATACCACCACCCTAATTAATGCCCTCATAACTATGTTTGCAAAATGTATCAACTTACCATGTGTTTGACAGCGTGCGCCATTGGAACCAGCATGACACTTACAAGTATATCCAGTGTTGATAAAGTGGCGTTAAATACCACCACCCTAATTAATGCCCTCATAACTATGTTTGCAGAATGTATCTACTTCCCATGTGTTTGACAGCGTGCGCCATTGTAACCAGCATGACACTTACAAGTATGTCCAGTGTTGATAAAGTGGCGTTAAATACCACCACCCTAATTAATGCCCTCATAACTATGTTTGCAGAATGTATCTACTTACCATGTGTTTGACAGCGTGCGCCATTGTAACTAGCATGACACTTACAGGTATATCCAGTGTTGATCAAGTGGTGTTTAAATACCACCACCCTAATTAATGCCCTCATAACTATGATTGCAAAATGTATCTACTTACCATGTGTTTGACAGCTTGTGCCATTGCAACCAGCATGATACTTACAAGTATATCCAGTGTTGATCAAGTGGCGTTAAATACCACCACCCTAATTAATGCCCTCATAACTATGTTTGCAGAATGTATCTACTTACCATGTGTTTGACAGCGTGCGCCATTGTAACCAGCATGACACTTACAAGTATGTCCAGTGTTGATAAAGTGGCGTTAAATACCACCACCCTAATTAATGCCCTCATAACTATGTTTGCAGAATGTATCTACTTACCATGTGTTTGACAGCGTGCGCCATTGTAACTAGCATGACACTTACAGGTATATCCAGTGTTGATCAAGTGGTGTTTAAATACCACCACCCTAATTAATGCCCTCATAACTATGATTGCAAAATGTATCTACTTACCATGTGTTTGACAGCTTGCGCCATTGCAACCAGCATGATACTTACAAGTATATCCAGTGTTGATCAAGTGGCGTTAAATACCACCACCCTAATTAATGCCCTCATAACTATGTTTGCAGAATGTATCTACTTACCATGTGTTTGACAGCGTGCGCCACTGTAACCAGCATGACACTTACAAGTATATCCAGTGTTGATAAAGTGGCGTTAAATACCACCACCCTAATTAATGCCCTCATAACTATGTTTGCACAATGTATCTACTTACCATGTGTTTGACAGCGTGCGCCATTGTAACCAGCATAACTTTTACAGGTATACCCAGTGTTGATCAAGTGGCGTTTAAATACCACCACCCTAATTAATGCCCTCATAACTATGTTTGCAGAATGTATCTACTTACCATGTGTTTGACAGCGTGTGCCATTGTAACCACTATAACATTTACAGGTATATCCAGTGTTGATAAAGTGGCGTTTAATACCACCACCCTAATTAATGCCCTCATAACTATGTTTGCAGAATGTATCTACTTACCATGTGTTTGACAGCGTGCGCCATTGTAACCAATATAACACTTACAGGTATATCCAGTGTTGATCAAGTGGCGTTCAATACCACCACCCTAATCAATGCCCTCATAACTATGTTTGCAGAATCTATCTACTTACCATGTGTTTGACAGCGTGCGCCATTGTAACCAGCATAACAATTACAGGTATACCCAGTGTTGATCAAGTGGCGTTTAAATACCACCACCCTAATTAATGCCCTCATAACTATGTTTGCAGAATGTATCTACTTACCATGTGTTTGACAGCGTGCCCCATTGCAACCAGCATGACATTTACAGGTATATCCAGTGTTGATCAAGTGGTGTTTAAATACCACCACCCTCATTAATGCCCTCATAACTATGTTTGCAGAATGTATCTACTTACCATGTGTTTGACAGCGTGCGCCATTGTAACCAGCATGACATTTACAGGTATATCCAGTGTTGATCAAGTGGCGTTTAAATACCACCATCCTAATTAATGCCCTCATAACTATGTTTGCAGAATGTATCTACTTACCATGTGTTTGACAGCGTGCGCCATTGTAACCAGCATGACATTTACAGGTATATCCAGTGTTGATAAAGTGGCTTTTAAATACCACCACCCTAATTAATGCCCTCATAACTATGTTTGCAGAATGTATTTACTTACCATGTGTTTGACAGCGTGCGCCATTGTAACCAATATAACATTTACAGGTATATCTAGTGTTGATCAAGTGGTGTTTAAATACCACCACCCTAATTAATGCCATCATAACTATGTTTGCAGAATGTATCTACTTACCATGTGTTTGACAGCGTGCGCCATTGTAACCAGCATGACATTTACAGGTATATCCAGTGTTGATCAAGTGGCGTTTAAATACGACAACCCTAATCAATGCCCTCATAACTATGTTTGCAGAATGTATCTACTTACCATGTGTTTGACAGCGTGCGCCATTGTAACCAGCATGACATTTACAGGTATATCCAGTGTTGATCAAGTGGTGTTTAAATACCACCACCCTAGTTAATGCCCTCATAACTATGTTTGCAGAATGTATCTACTTACCATGTGTTTGACAGCGTGCGCCATTGTAACCAGCATGACATTTACAGGTATATCCAGTGTTGATGAAGTGGCTTTTAAATACCACCACCCTAATTAATGCCCTCATAACTATGTTTGCAGAATGTATTTACTTACCATGTGTTTGACAGCGTGCGCCATTGTAACCAATATAACATTTACAGGTATATCCAGTGTTGATCAAGTGGTGTTTAAATACCACCACCCTAATTAATGCCCTCATAACTATGTTTGCAGAATGTATCTACTTACCATGTGTTTGACAGCGTGCGCCATTGTAACCAGCATGACATTTACAGGTATATCCAGTGTTGATCAAGTGGCGTTTAAATACGACCACCCTAATCAATGCCCTCATAACTATGTTTGCAGAATGTATCTACTTACCATGTGTTTGACAGCGTACGCCATTGTAACCACTATAACATTTACAGGTATATCCAGTGTTGATAAAGTGGCGTTTAATACCACCACCCTAATTCATGCCCTTATAACTATGTTTGCAGAATGTATCTACTTACCATGTGTTTGACAGCGTGCGCCATTGTAACCAATATAACACTTACAGGTATATCCAGTGTTGATCAAGTGGCGTTTAATACCACCACCCTAATTAATGCCCTCATAACTATGTTTGCAGAATGTATCTACTTACCATCTGTTTGACAGCGTGCGCCTTGCAACCAGCATAACATTTACAGGTATACCCAGTGTTGATCAAGTGGTGTTTAAATACCACCACCCTAATTAATGCCCTCATAACTATGCTTGCAGAATGTATCTACTTACCATGTGTTTGACAGCGTGCGCCATTGTAACCAGCAAGACATTTACAGGTATATCCAGTGTTGATCAAGTGGCGTTTAAATACCACCACCCTAATTAATGCCCTCATAACTATGTTTGCAGAATGTATCTACTTACCATGTGTTTGACAGCGTGCGCCATTGTAACCAGCATAACATTTACAGGTATATCCAGTGTTGATCAAGTGGTGTTTAAATACCACCACCCTAATTAATGCCCTCATAACTATGTTTGCAGAATGTATCTACTTACCATGTGTTTGACAGCGTGCGCCATTGTAACCAGCATGACATTTACAGATATATCCAGTGTTGATCAAGTGGCGTTTAAATACCACCACCCTAATTAATGCCTTCATAACTATGTTTGCAGAATGTATCTACTTACCATGTGTTTGACAGCGTGCGCCATTGTAACCAGCATTACATTTACAGGTATATTCAGTGTTGATCAAGTGGTGTTTAAATACCACCACCCTAATTAATGTCCTCATAACTATGTTTGCAGATTGTATCTACTTACCATGTGTTTGACAGCGTGCGCCATTGTAACCAGCATGACATTTACAGGTATATCCAGTGTTGATCAAGTGGCGTTTAAATACCATCACCATAATTAATGCCCTCATAACTATGTTTGCAGAATGTATCTACTTACCATGTGTTTGACAGCGTGCGCCATTGCAACCAGCATGACATTTACAGGTATACCCAGTGTTGATCAAGTGGCGTTAAATACCACCACCCTATAGATTAATGCCCTCATAACTATGTTTGCAGAATGTATCTACTTACCATGTGTTTGACAGCGTGCGCCATTGCAACCAGAATGACATTTACAGGTATACCCAGTGTTGATAAAGTGGCGTTAAATACCACCACCCTATAGATTAATGCCCTCATAACTATGTTTGCAGAATGTATCTATTTACCATGTGTTTGACATCGTGCGCCATTGTAACCAGCATAATATTTACAGGTATATCTAGTGTTGATAAAGTGGCGTTAAATACCACCACCCTAATTAATGCCCTCATAACTATGTTTGCAGAATGTATCTACTTACCATGTGTTTGACAGTGTGTGCCATTGTAACCAGCATAACACTTACAGGTATACCTAGTGTTGATAAAGTGGCGTTAAATACCACCACCCTAATTAATGCCCTCATAACTATGATTGCAAAATGTATCTACTTACCATGTGTTTGACAGCGTGCGCCATTGCAACCAGCATGATACTTACAAGTATATCCAGTGTTGATCAAGTGGCGTTAAATACCACCACCCTAATTAATGCCCTCATAACTATGTTTGCAGAATGTATTTACTTACCATGTGTTTGACAGCGTGCGCCATTGTAACCAATATAACATTTACAGGTATATCTAGTGTTGATCAAGTGGTGTTTAAATACCACCACCCTAATTAATGCCCTCATAACTATGTTTGCAGAATGTATCTACTTACCATGTGTTTGACAGCGTGCGCCATTGTAACCAGCATGACATTTACAGGTATATCCAGTGTTGATCAAGTGGCGTTTAAATACGACCACCCTAATCAATGCCCTCATAACTATGTTTGCAGAATGTATCTACTTACCATGTGTTTGACAGCGTGCGCCATTGTAACCAGCATGACATTTACAGGTATATCCAGTGTTGATCAAGTGGTGTTTAAATACCACCACCCTAGTTAATGCCCTCATAACTATGTTTGCAGAATGTATCTACTTACCATGTGTTTGACAGCGTGCGCCATTGTAACCAGCATGACATTTACAGGTATATCCAGTGTTGATAAATTGGCTTTTAAATACCACCACCCTAATTAATGCCCTCATAACTATGCTTGCAGAATGTATTTACTTACCATGTGTTTGACAGCGTGCGCCATTGTAACCAATATAACATTTACAGGTATATCCAGTGTTGATCAAGTGGTGTTTAAATACCACCACCCTAATTAATGCCCTCATAACTATGTTTGCAGAATGTATCTACTTACCATGTGTTTGACAGCGTGCGCCATTGTAACCAGCATGACATTTACAGGTATATCCAGTGTTGATCAAGTGGCGTTTAAATACGACCACCCTAATCAATGCCCTCATAACTATGTTTGCAGAATGTATCTACTTACCATGTGTTTGACAGCGTACGCCATTGTAACCACTATAACATTTACAGGTATATCCAGTGTTGATAAAGTGGCGTTTAATACCACCACCCTAATTAATGCCCTCATAACTATGTTTGCAGAATGTATCTACTTACCATGTGTTTGACAGCGTGCGCCATTGTAACCAATATAACACTTACAGGTATATCAAGTGTTGATCAAGTGGCGTTTAATACCACCACCCTAATTAATGCCCTCATAACTATGTTTGCAGAATGTATCTACTTACCATCTGTTTGACAGCGTGCGCCATTGCAACCAGCATAACATTTACAGGTATACCCAGTGTTGATCAAGTGGTGTTTAAATACCACCACCCTAATTAATGCCCTCATAACTATGTTTGCAGAATGTATCTACTTACCATGTGTTTGACAGCGTGCGCCATTGTAACCAGCATGACATTTACAGGTATATCCAGTGTTGATCAAGTGGCGTTTAAATACCACCACCCTAATTAATGCCCTCATAACTATGTTTGCAGAATGTATCTACTTACCATGTGTTTGACAGCGTGCGCCATTGTAACCAGCATAACATTTACAGGTATATCCAGTGTTGATCAAGTGGTGTTTAAATACCACCACCCTAATTAATGCCCTCATAACTATGCTTGCAGAATGTATCTACTTACCATGTGTTTGACAGCGTGCGCCATTGTAACCAGCATGACATTTACAGATATATCCAGTGTTGATCAAGTGGCGTTTAAATACCACCACCCTAATTAATGCCTTCATAACTATGTTTGCAGAATGTATCTACTTACCATGTGTTTGACAGCGTGCGCCATTGTAACCAGCATTACATTTACAGGTATATTCAGTGTTGATCAAGTGGTGTTTAAATACCACCACCCTAATTAATGTCCTCATAACTATGTTTGCAGAATGTATCTACTTACCATGTGTTTGACAGCGTGCGCCATTGTAACCAGCATGACATTTACAGGTATATCCAGTGTTGATCAAGTGGCGTTTAAATACCATCACCCTAATTAATGCCCTCATAACTATGTTTGCAGAATGTATCTACTTACCATGTGTTTGACAGCGTGTGCCATTGCAACCAGCATGACATTTACAGGTATACCCAGTGTTGATCAAGTGGCGTTAAATACCACCACCCTATAGATTAATGCCCTCATAACTATGTTTGCAGAATGTATCTACTTACCATGTGTTTGACAGCGTGCGCCATTGCAACCAGAATGACATTTACAGGTATACCCAGTGTTGATAAAGTGGCGTTAAATACCACCACCCTATAGATTAATGCCCTCATAACTATGATTGCAAAATGTATCTACTTACCATGTGTTTGACAGCGTGCGCCATTGCAACCAGCATGATACTTACAAGTATATCCAGTGTTGATCAAGTGGCGTTAAATACCACCACCCTAATTAATGCCCTCATAACTATGTTTGCAGAATGTATCTACTTACCATGTGTTTGACAGCGTGCGCCATTGTAACCAGCATGACACTTACAAGTATCTCCAGTGTTGATAAAGTGGCGTTAAATACCACCACCCTAATTAATGCCCTCATAACTATGTTTGCAGAATGTATCTACTTACCATGTGTTTGACAGCGTGCGCCATTGTAACCAATATAACACTTACAGGTATATCCAGTGTTGATAAAGTGGCGTTTAATACCACCACCCTAATTAATGTCCTCATAACTATGTTTGCAGAATGTATCTACTTACCATCTGTTTGACAGCGTGCGCCATTGCACCAGCATAACATTTACAGGTATACCCAGTGTTGATCAAGTGGTGTTTAAATACCACCACCCTAATTAATGCCCTCATAACTATGTTTGCAGAATGTATCTACTTACCATGTGTTTGACAGCGTGCGCCATTGCAACCAGCATGACATTTACAGGTATACCCAGTGTTGATCAAGTGGCGTTAAATACCACCACCCTATAGATTAATGCCCTCATAACTATGTTTGCAGAATGTATCTACTTACCATGTGTTTGACAGCGTGCGCCATTGTAACCAGAATGACATTTACAGGTATACCCAGTGTTGATAAAGTGGCGTTAAATACCACCACCCTATAGATTAATGCCCTCATAACTATGTTTGCAGAATGTATCTATTTACCATGTGTTTGACATCGTGCGCCATTGTAACCAGCATAATATTTACAGGTATATCTAGTGTTGATAAAGTGGCGTTAAATACCAACACCCTAATTAATGCCCTCATAACTATGTTTGCAGAATGTATCTACTTACCATGTGTTTGACAGCGTGCGCCATTGTAACCAGCATAACACTTACAGGTATACCTAGTGTTGATTAAGTGGCGTTAAATACCACCACCCTAATAAATGCCCTCATAACTATGATTGCAAAATGTATCTACTTACCATGTGTTTGACAGCGTGCGCCATTGCAACCAGCATGATACTTACAAGTATATCCAGTGTTGATCAAGTGGCGTTAAATACCACCACCCTAATTAATGCCCTCATAACTATGTTTGCAGAATGTATCTACTTACCATGTGTTTGACAGCGTGCGCCATTGTAACCAGCATGACACTTACAAGTATGTCCAGTGTTGATAAAGTGGCGTTAAATACCACCACCCTAATTAATGCCCTCATAACTATGTTTGCAGAATGTATCTACTTACCATGTGTTTGACAGCGTGCGCCATTGTAACCAATATAACACTTACAGGTATATCCAGTGTTGATAAAGTGGCGTTTAATACCACCACCCTAATTAATGCCCTCATAACTATGCTTGCAGAATGTATCTATTTACCATGTGTTTGACATCGTGCGCCATTGTAACCAGCATAATATTTACAGGTATATCTAGTGTTGATAAAGTGGCGTTAAATACCACCACCCTAATTAATGCCCTCATAACTATGTTTGCAGAATGTATCTACTTACCATGTGTTTGACAGCGTGCGCCATTGTAACCAGCATAACACTTACAGGTATACCTAGTGTTGATAAAGTGGCGTTAAATACCACCACCCTAATTAATGCCCTCATAACTATGATTGCAAAATGTATCTACTTACCATGTGTTTGACAGCGTGCGCCATTGCAACCAGCATGATACTTACAAGTATATCCAGTGTTGATCAAGTGGCGTTAAATACCACCACCCTAATTAATGCCCTCATAACTATGTTTGCAGAATGTATCTACTTACCATGTGTTTGACAGCGTGCGCCATTGTAACCAGCATGACACTTACAAGTATCTCCAGTGTTGATAAAGTGGCGTTAAATACCACCACCCTAATTAATGCCCTCATAACTATGTTTGCAGAATGTATCTACTTACCATGTGTTTGACAGCGTGCGCCATTGTAACCAATATAACACTTACAGGTATATCCAGTGTTGATAAAGTGGCGTTTAATACCACCACCCTAATTAATGCCCTCATAACTATGTTTGCAGAATGTATCTACTTACCATCTGTTTGACAGCGTGCGCCATTGCACCAGCATAACATTTACAGGTATACCCAGTGTTGATCAAGTGGTGTTTAAATACCACCACCCTAATTAATGCCCTCATAACTATGTTTGCAGAATGTATCTACTTACCATGTGTTTGACAGCGTGCGCCATTGCAACCAGCATGACATTTACAGGTATACCCAGTGTTGATCAAGTGGCGTTAAATACCACCACCCTATAGATTAATGCCCTCATAACTATGTTTGCAGAATGTATCTACTTACCATGTGTTTGACAGCGTGCGCCATTGTAACCAGAATGACATTTACAGGTATACCCAGTGTTGATAAAGTGGCGTTAAATACCACCACCCTATAGATTAATGCCCTCATAACTATGTTTGCAGAATGTATCTATTTACCATGTGTTTGACATCGTGCGCCATTGTAACCAGCATGACACTTACAAGTATGTCCAGTGTTGATAAAGTGGCGTTTAATACCACCACCCTAATTAATGCCCTCATAACTATGTTTGCAGAATGTATCTACTTACCATCTGTTTGACAGCGTGCGCCATTGCACCAGCATAACATTTACAGGTATACCCAGTGTTGATCAAGTGGTGTTTAAATACCACCACCCTAATTAATGCCCTCATAACTATGTTTGCAGAATGTATCTACTTACCATGTGTTTGACAGCGTGCGCCATTGTAACCAGCATAACATTTACAGGTATACCCAGTGTTGATCAAGTGGTGTTTAAATACCACCACCCTAATTAATGCCCTCATAACTATGCTTGCAGAATGTATCTACTTACCATGTGTTTGACAGCGTGCGCCATTGTAACCAGCATGACATTTACAGATATATCCAGTGTTGATCAAGTGGCGTTTAAATACCACCACCCTAATTAATGCCCTCATAACTATGTTTGCAGAATGTATCTACTTACCATGTGTTTGACAGCGTGCGCCATTGTAACCAGCATGATATTTACAGATATATCCAGTGTTGATCAAGTGGCGTTTAAATACCATCACCCTAATTAATGCCCTCATAACTATGTTTGCAGAATGTATCTACTTACCATGTGTTTGACAGCGTGCGCCATTGCAACCAGCATGACATTTACAGGTATACCCAGTGTTGATAAAGTGGCGTTAAATACCACCACCCTATAGATTAATGCCCTCATAACTATGTTTGCAGAATGTATATACTTACCATGTGTTTGACAGCGTGCGCCATTGCAACCAGCATGACATTTACAGGTATACCCAGTGTTGATAAAGTGGCGCTAAATACCACCACCCTATAGATTAATGCCCTCATAACTATGTTTGCAGAATGTATCTATTTACCATGTGTTTGACATCGTGCGCCATTGTAACCAGCATAACATTTACAGGTATATCTAGTGTTGATAAAGTGGCGTTAAATACCACCACCCTAATTAATGCCCTCATAACTATGTTTGCAGAATATATCTATTTACCATGTGTTTGACATCGTGCGCCATTGTAACCAGCATAACATTTACAGGTATATCTAGCGTTGATAAAGTGGCGTTAAATACCACCACCCTAATTAATGCCCTCATAACTATGTTTGCAGAATGTATCTACTTACCATGTGTTTGACAGCGTGCGCCATTGTAACCAGCATAACACTTACAGGTATACCCAGTGTTGATAAAGTGGCGTTAAATACCACCACCCTAATTAATGCCCTCATAACTATGTATGCAGAATGTATCTACTTACCATGTGTTTGACAGCGTTGCGCCATTGTAACCAGCATGACATTTACAGGTATATCTAGTGTTGATAAAGTGGCGTTAAATACCACCATCCTAATTAGTGCCCTCATAACTATGTTTGCAGAATGTATCTACTTATCATGTGCTTGACAGCGTGCGCCATTGTAACCAGCATGACACTTACAGGTATATCCAGTGTTGATAAAGTGGCGTTAAATACCACCACCCTAATTAATGCCCTCATAACTATGTTTGCAGAATGTATCTACTTACCATGTGTTTGACAGCGTGCTCCATTGTAACCAGCATGACACTTACAAGTATGTCCAGTGTTGATAAAGTGGCGTTAAATACCACCACCCTAATTAATGCCCTCATAACTATGTTTGCAGAATGTATCTACTTATCATGTGTTTGACAGCGCGCGCCATTGTAACCAATATAACACTTACAGGTATATCCAGTGTTGATAAAGTGGCGTTTAATACCACCACCCTAATTAATGCCCTCATAACTATGTTTGCAGAATGTATCTACTTACCATCTGTTTGACAGCGTGCGCCATTGCACCAGCATAACATTTACAGGTATACCCAGTGTTGATCAAGTGGTGTTTAAATACCACCACCCTAATTAATGCCCTCATAACTATGTTTGCAGAATGTATCTACTTACCATGTGTTTGACAGCGTGCGCCATTGTAACCAGCATAACATTTACAGATATACCCAGTGTTGATCAAGTGGTGTTTAGATACCACCACCCTAATTAATGCCCTCATAACTATGCTTGCAGAATGTATCTACTTACCATGTGTTTGACAGCGTGCGCCATTGTAACCAGCATGACATTTACAGATATATCCAGTGTTGATCAAGTGGCGTTTAAATACCACCACCCTAATTAATGCCCTCATAACTATGTTTGCAGAATGTATCTACTTACCATGTGTTTGACAGCGTGCGCCATTGTAACCAGCATTACATTTACAGGTATATTCAGTGTTGATCAAGTGGTGTTTAAATACCACCACCCTAATTAATGTCCTCATAACTATGTTTGCAGAATGTATCTACTTACCATGTGTTTGACAGCGTGCGCCATTGTAACCAGCATGCTATTTACAGATATATCCAGTGTTGATCAAGTGGCGTTTAAATACCATCACACTAATTAATGCCCTCATAACTATGTTTGCAGAATGTATCTACTTACCATGTGTTTGACAGCGTGCGCCATTGCAACCAGCATGACATTTACAGGTATACCCAGTGTTGATAAAGTGGCGTTAAATACCACCACCCTATAGATTAATGCCCTCATAACTATGTTTGCAGAATGTATATACTTACCATGTGTTTGACAGCGTGCGCCATTGCAACCAGCATGACATTTACAGGTATACCCAGTGTTGATAAAGTGGCGTTAAATACCACCACCCTATAGATTAATGCCCTCATAACTATGTTTGCAGAATGTATCTATTTACCATGTGTTTGACATCGTGCGCCATTGTAACCAGCATAACATTTACAGGTATATCTAGTGTTGATAAAGTGGCGTTAAATACCACCACCCTAATTAATGCCCTCATAACTATCTTTGCAGAATGTATCTATTTACCATGTGTTTGACATCGTGCGCCATTGTAACCAGCATAACATTTACAGGTATATCTAGTGTTGATAAAGTGGCGTTAAATACCACCACCCTAATTAATGCCCTCATAACTATGTTTGCAGAATGTATCTACTTACCATGTGTTTGACAGCGTGCGCCATTGTAACCAGCATAACACTTACAGGTATACCCAGTGTTGATAAAGTGGCGTTAAATACCACCACACTAATTAATGCCCTCATAACTATGTTTGCAGAATGTATCTACTTACCATGTGTTTGACAGCGTTGCGCCATTGTAAACAGCATGACATTTACAGGTATATCTAGTGTTGATAAAGTGGCGTTAAATACCACCATCCTAATTAGTGCCCTCATAACTATGTTTGCAGAATGTATCTACTTATCATGTGCTTGACAGCGTGCGCCATTGTAACCAGCATGACACTTACAGGTATATCCAGTGTTGATAAAGTGGCGTTAAATACCACCACCCTAATTAATGCCCTCATAACTATCTTTGCAGAATGTATCTACTTACCATGTGTTTGACAGCGTGCTCCATTGCAACCAGCATGACACTTACAAGTATATCCAGTGTTGATAAAGTGGCGTTTAATACCACCACCCTAATTAATGCCCTCATAACTATGTTTGCAGAATGTATCTACTTACCATCTGTTTGACAGCGTGCGCCATTGCAACCAGCATAACATTTACAGGTATACCCAGTGTTGATCAAGTGGTGTTTAAATACCACCACCCTAATTAATGCCCTCATAACTATGTTTGCAGAATGTATCTACTTACCATCTGTTTGACAGCGTGCGCCATTGTAACCAGCATGACATTTACAGGTATATCCAGTGTTGATCAAGTGGCGTTTAAATACCACCACCCTAATTAATGCCCTCATAACTATGTTTGCAGAATGTATCTACTTACCATGTGTTTGACAGTGTGCGCCATTGTAACCAGCATAACATTTACAGGTATACCCAGTGTTGATCAAGTGGTGTTTAAATACCACCACCCTAATTAATGCCCTCATAACTATGCTTGCAGAATGTATCTACTTACCATGTGTTTGACAGCGTGCGCCATTGTAACCAGCATGACATTTACAGATATATCCAGTGTTGATCAAGTGGCGTTTAAATATCACCACCCTAATTAATGCCCTCATAACTATGTTTGCAGAATGTATCTACTTACCATGTGTTTGACAGCGTGCGCCATTGTAACCAGCATTACATTTACAGGTATATTCAGTGTTGATCAAGTGGTGTTTAAATACCACCACCCTAATTAATGTCCTCATAACTATGTTTGCAGAATGTATCTACTTACCATGTGTTTGACAGCGTGCGCCATTGTAACCAGCATGATATTTACAGGTATATCCAGTGTTGATAAAGTGGCGTTAAATACCACCACCCTAATTAATGCCCTCATAACTATGTTTGCAGAATGTATCTACTTACCATGTGTTTGACAGCGTGCGCCATTGTAACCAGCATAACACTTACAGGTATACCCAGTGTTGATAAAGTGGCGTTAAATACCACCACCCTAATTAATGCCCTCATAACTATGTTTGCAGAATGTATCTACTTACCATGTGTTTGACAGCGTTGCGCCATTGTAACCAGCATGACATTTACAGGTATATCTAGTGTTGATAAAGTGGCGTTAAATACCACCATCCTAATTAGTGCCCTCATAACTATGTTTGCAGAATGTATCTACTTATCATGTGCTTGACAGCGTGCGCCATTGTAACCAGCATGACACTTACAGGTATATCCAGTGTTGATAAAGTGGCGTTAAATACCACCACCCTAATTAATGCCCTCATAACTATGTTTGCAGAATGTATCTACTTACCATGTGTTTGACAGCGTGCTCCATTGTAACCAGCATGACACTTACAAGTATGTCCAGTGTTGATAAAGTGGCGTTAAATACCACCACCCTAATTAATGCCCTCATAACTATGTTTGCAGAATGCATCTACTTACCATGTGTTTGACAGCGTGCGCCATTGTAACCAATATAACACTTACAGGTATATCCAGTGTTGATAAAGTGGCGTTTAATACCACCACCCTAATTAATGCCCTCATAACTATGTTTGCAGAATGTATCTACTTACCATCTGTTTGACAGCGTGCGCCATTGCACCAGCATAACATTTACAGGTATACCCAGTGTTGATCAAGTGGTGTTTAAATACCACCACCCTAATTAATGCCCTCATAACTATGTTTGCAGAATGTATCTACTTACCATGTGTTTGACAGCGTGCGCCATTGTAACCAGCATAACATTTACAGATATACCCAGTGTTGATCAAGTGGTGTTTAGATACCACCACCCTAATTAATGCCCTCATAACTATGCTTGCAGAATGTATCTACTTACCATGTGTTTGACAGCGTGCGCCATTGTAACCAGCATGACATTTACAGATATATCCAGTGTTGATCAAGTGGCGTTTAAATACCACCACCCTAATTAATGCCCTCATAACTATGTTTGCAGAATGTATCTACTTACCATGTGTTTGACAGCGTGCGCCATTGTAACCAGCATTACATTTACAGGTATATTCAGTGTTGATCAAGTGGTGTTTAAATACCACCACCCTAATTAATGTCCTCATAACTATGTTTGCAGAATGTATCTACTTACCATGTGTTTGACAGCGTGCGCCATTGTAACCAGCATGCTATTTACAGATATATCCAGTGTTGATCAAGTGGCGTTTAAATACCATCACACTAATTAATGCCCTCATAACTATGTTTGCAGAATGTATCTACTTACCATGTGTTTGACAGCGTGCGCCATTGCAACCAGCATGACATTTACAGGTATACCCAGTGTTGATAAAGTGGCGTTAAATACCACCACCCTATAGATTAATGCCCTCATAACTATGTTTGCAGAATGTATATACTTACCATGTGTTTGACAGCGTGCGCCATTGCAACCAGCATGACATTTACAGGTATACCCAGTGTTGATAAAGTGGCGTTAAATACCACCACCCTATAGATTAATGCCCTCATAACTATGTTTGCAGAATGTATCTATTTACCATGTGTTTGACATCGTGCGCCATTGTAACCAGCATAACATTTACAGGTATATCTAGTGTTGATAAAGTGGCGTTAAATACCACCACCCTAATTAATGCCCTCATAACTATGTTTGCAGAATGTATCTACTTACCATGTGTTTGACAGCGTGCGCCATTGTAACCAGCATAACACTTACAGGTATACCCAGTGTTGATAAAGTGGCGTTAAATACCACCACCCTAATTAATGCCCTCATAACTATGTTTGCAGAATGTATCTACTTACCATGTGTTTGACAGCGTTGCGCCATTGTAACCAGCATGACATTTACAGGTATATCTAGAGTTGATAAAGTGGCGTTAAATACCACCATCCTAATTAGTGCCCTCATAACTATGTTTGCAGAATGTATCTACTTATCATGTGCTTGACAGCGTGCGCCATTGTAACCAGCATGACACTTACAGGTATATCCAGTGTTGATAAAGTGGCGTTAAATACCACCACCCTAATTAATGCCCTCATAACTATGTTTGCAGAATGTATCTACTTACCATGTGTTTGACAGCGTGCTCCATTGCAACCAGCATGACACTTACAAGTATATCCAGTGTTGATAAAGTGGCGTTAAAATACCACCACCCTAATTAATGCCCTCATAACTATGTTTGCAGAATGTATCTACTTACCATGTGCTTGACAGCGTCCGCCATTGTAACCAGCATGGCATTTACAGGTATATCCAGTGTTGATAAAGTGGCGTTAAATACCACCACCCTAATTAATGCCCTCATAACTATGTTTGCAGAATGTATCTACTTACCATGTGCTTGACAGCGTGCGCCATTGTAACCAGCATGATATTTACAGGTATATCCAGTGTTGATAAAGTGGCGTTAATTACCACCACCCTAATTAATGCCCTCATAACTATGTTTGCAGAATGTATCTACTTACCATGTGCTTGACAGCGTGCGCCATTGTAACCAGCATGACATTTACAGGTATATCCAGTGTTTGTATTAGTACAGACACCTCCATTCCTGCATGGTGATGAATGACAGTAGTTGTGCATGAATTGTCCACTGCCTACAATAAGACAATAAATAAGCCATCATCATCCAATACATACAATCACGGTCTTCTTTACTATTCTACCTATTTTGTTCCAGTATTGTTATAAATACTGTTTTAGTGACAGCCGGAACCTTTGAGCCGTAATGAAAGCGGGAGGTTTGGCGCTTTAAAATCTGATTCAAACCACCATTTCTTTAGAAATGCCTGTACCAAGTCAGGGTCATTACGATTTTCACAGTTTTCCGGTTGTTGACTGATTTTGTCTGTTTATATACTTATGAGTTTTGACTTTTCCTTTGTAAGATTGTTCGGAGTTCGGTAATTTTGTTATTACCCTTATTTACAGCATTATATTACCTAACATATGAAAATACTGTATTTTGATTGGATAATCAAACCAATTATCCGAAGTATGAGCTTTATTTAAAAAGTTCATGAGAAAGAGACATGGTATATATGTTTTGTAACAGGAAAACAATTATTGACTTTTGGCACAGATTTGCTATATGGTACAACATTCAGACTGGCAAATTCTACCATGGTGTAAGCCCTGCCAACATGCATTTGGATTAAACACAGTTTTAATGACAGGTTAACCGAGTATTGTACAATATCAATTCCAAATAATATACCATGGTTTTCTACAAACACAATTCTAAGCTTAATTCCATTTTATATATGAATGCTGTCTTCTGGTTGGTTGATAAAAGGGATATTTTTGACCAATTCTTAGTTTGTTTCCGCTTTATCCCCATCGCAGGGGTACTTGTCCTTGAGAATTCCGAATAGCGTGGTATTTGCCTACTCGGGTTTCTTTTTTCAACCAACGATAAAGAAAAGAAAAATTAGACGACAGAGTCCGCCGTTATGTTTGAAAATTTCAGATTTATTTGCCATATTTTTTTAGCATGTTGTATATTGCAGCAAAACGGTGATTTATTCTATTTTCGATTTTGTTCCAGAAATACACTTCTCTGAAAAGATTTTTCCTGTTTTAAAGTCTTGGAAATCAAATGAACGAGGTGGTCTGAAGTTCTGAACCTGCTTGCATGCCACTGTTTTACTGGCTGTTAAAAATATTCGGCGGAATTAAACAAATATATCCTGTTAGTGAGGGTTATTTGCGAAAATTACCGGTTTCGAGGACGGTCTAATTTCCCTCGCCGCTTTGGTGGCTTGGGAAATTTGCCTCTCCTCTTAACCGGTATTTTTCGCAAATAACCCTCACTAACAGGTTTTAAAAATAATGCATAAAACATTGAAGAAAAAAGGGGTCTTTATGTTACAACTATACACGTTTATATGCAACACTTTAAACAATTTGACTTAAGGATGAAGATTTAATGCACGTTTTGTCCGCCTAGTTTGAAATGTTAGTGATTTATTTATCTTTTAGAATGACAACAACATCATTAGCAAGGGACAATTTTAGATGCGATTTGGCCAATGGGCTCTAATATTATATATTTCCTGCGTTGGTCGCCATCTTGGATTTTCGATCAACACCAAAACATACATTTCGTAGAGGTTCATCAAATGAACATTTCTGCCAAGACTTAGTTAGGATTAGCTCTTTTTCAGATCTAAATTAACCTAATTATATGATAGTTACTTATGTATAGGGCACTATCGTGAATTATCGACTTCCATTGGGCAGTCTATCTATCACGAGACTGCTCTATACATACGTTACTATTATTTTTATTAGGGTCCGGGTGGCTCAATTGGTTAGGTAGTTGGATTACCTAGCAACTCATACAAGCCTATCACCAACACGGCGTGGGCTCGCGCCCGGCATTGTAAATTACAAAAAGGGTGCACTCGACTCGAAGCCGCAAGTGATAAAGTTTACCAGTTGCTTGCCCATGGTCGGTGGTTCTCTCCGAATACGCCGGCTTCTTCCACCACTAAAACTGGTCGCCATGATATAGCTGAAATATTGCTGAAAGTGGCGTTAAACACCAAAAAATCAATCAATCAATCATTATTTTTATTTCATTGTAGAAAATAAGACTTTCTAAATAATTTTAATCAATTTAGTACCCTCCGATATGTTGGTTTACATTGACAACTGCACGATGTCCGTTGCGTTTTAAAAAAGGAACGCAACTCTAAAACTTCGAGCGATCATTAAGATGATAATGCCCAGAGGGAGAGGGACCCTTATTTCTTCCACATGGATACACCCAGGACAGCTATTTGGTTTTATCCAAGTTACTATAGCACACTAGCCTTTTGTTGCAATTACAATGTGCCTTAAAGGGGAATTTGGGGCAGTTCCTACCGACCAAATATGTGGGCGGAGCTTAACATAAAAAATCCCCGTTAATGTGAACAGCATATTTATGAAACTGTATGTCACATAACCAACATGACCTAAAGGTCACATACTTAATTTTCAAAGTGATTTTTGTAGTTTTTAGACTGAAGAAGAATATTATCGTAGGGAGGAACACTAGTGACCCTGCCTGTCAAATATTTAGCTCCAAAATTAACTGTGAAAATATATAGCATTGATTTTTCCTCCTCGAGATAACGTGGTCAAAATAATGAACAATCTGAATGTTTGCTCTGCCCACAGCTATTTATACCCACGGTCCCGGTTTAACTTGCGAAATATACAAAGGCATCTTTGACTTTACCTGGTGAAGGTTATTTTAGAGACGCGTAGTGCACACTTAATTATACATATACAGTCAGTGCCAGATTTAGGATGAGGCTCTGTGCTAGTTAAGTTATGAGGCCCCTTACTTGGGCCCTTAATGTGGCACAGCTCTGTGCTAGTTAAGTTATGAGGCCCCTTACTTGGGCCCTGAATGTGGTACTCTCCCATAGACTATCAACTCTATCATTATGTCTGGAATCGCTCCGAAACAGAACGCCTTCAAATTCAAAATTTCACCACATAAGCAACAATCCATCGTAAACATTTTTTTTAGCAGGAAGGTGCCTCCCTCCTAGCCAGGGGGGGGGGGGGGGGTGGGGGCTGTGCCTAAGCACACCTAAGCACAATGGTAAATCCGGCACTGTATGCATACATTAATATTATCTTTAAATGCCAACGAGTGTAGCACTATCATCACGGATCACACTATGGTTCATGACAATGCATTCCGTAACATAACTTGGCAACCCGAATTTCGAGCGGGCATTCAAAATCCGCAACTAGAGAGCGTTATCAGTACCTCCAAAAAATACAACAGTACTTACGACAACAGTCTTGTGCTCCACAGTGTCCATCTTTCACATCTACCCAAATGAGTCCCTGGGTCTACAAACAAATAGAAATTTACATTATAGTGCACTCTCAATTCTACAGAGAGAGGGCCCGGGTGGCTCAATGAGTTAGATAGTTGGAATACCAAACAACTCATACAAGCATATAACCAATACGGTGTGGGTTCGAGCCTGGCTTTGTGAATTACAAAAAGGGTGCACTCGATTCGCAGCTTCAAGTGATAAACTTTACCAGTTACTTGTCCATGGTCGGTGGTTCTCTCCGGGTATTCCGGCTTCTTCCACCACTAAAACTGGCTGTCATGATATAGCTGAAATATTGCTGAAAGTGGCATTAAAACACAATAAAAGCAATCAATCAAATCAATCTTACACCATTTTTATGTAGTGTTTCGACAATCGCATGGTCTGTTATACATTTCTATGTAGTGTTTCGACAATCACATGGTCTGTTATACATTTCTATGTACTGTTTCGACAATGAATGGTTTGTTATACATTTCTATGTAGTGTTTCGACAATTGCATGGTCTGTTAGACATTTCTATGTAGTGTTTCGACAATCGCATGGTCTGTTAGACATTTCTATGTAGTGCTTCGACAATCGCATGGTCTGTTAGACATTTCAATGTAGTGTTTCGACAATCGCATGGTCTGTTATACATTTCTATGTAGTGCTTCGACAATCGCATGGTCTGTTAGACATTTCTATGTAGTGTTTCGACAATTGCATGGTCTGTTAGACATTTCTATGTAGTGCTTCGACAATCGCATGGTCTGTTAGACATTTCTATGTAGTGTTTCGACAATCGCATGGTCTGTTAGACATGTCAATGTAGTGTTTCGACAATCGCATGGTCTGTTATACATTTCTATGTAGTGTTTCGACAATTGCATGGTCTGTTAGACATTTCTATGTAGTGTTTCGACAATCGCATGGTCTGTTATACATTTCTATGTAGTGTTTCGACAATCACATGGTCTGTTAGACATTTCTATGTAGTGTTTCGACAATCGCATGGTCTGTTAGATATATGTATCATCTAAATTTACAGTTCTTAAATAATGTATAAATAGGTGACCTCAGACGATTTCGACAATACTGTTTAATCCCAAATGGTTTCATTGCTTGCAAGAATTCTAAAATTATTTGGCCTTCCAATATTTTTTATTGCGCGTCGTGCGCACTACATTAGATACCTATGTTTTATTTCAAGACATATGTTACATTGTTGAATAAGTAATACTTTTTGGCTATTCTGTTTAGGCCCTTTGGTTTCTTGCTCCCAATACAAAACTATATTGCTTAACTTTCAAAATTTTGTCTTGAGCTTACCTGATGAAGGGTATTCATAATTTGATATCTGCGTTTTTATTGTGACATAACATTGTATCGAATACATATCGCGACGTCAGGGAATCGAACAGACGGCGATTACTAGAATCTACATCAAGCTCGATTTACATAAGATGCACGTCACGGTACAAAATGATTGATTTATTGTGTTTAACGCCACTTTCATCAATATTTCAGTTATATCATGGCGACCAGTTTTAGTGGAGTTAGAAGCCGGAGTACCCGGATAGAACAACCGACCATGGGCAAGCAACTGGTAAACTTTATCACTTGCGGCTGTGAGTCGATTGCACCCTTTTTGTAATTTACAAAGCCGGGCGCGAACCCACGCCGTATTGGTGATAGGCTTGTATGAGTTGTAAGGTAATCCAACTACCTAACTCATTGAGCCACCCGGGCCCTTCGGTACAAAATGATATAACCAAAGGAGCAAATCAATGTACTGTAAACCACAACAAACTACGATGTTCGATTCACATAAAAGGACAGTAGAGCAGCGGAGGTGTATATCAAGTTCCTGTTTGCTCTCTTCGTTCTTTCTCCATTCTCCCGTTGCTCCTTTTTCGTAGAGTGTGTAGCCCCTTATGCCTCAATTGAATCCGCTCCATTAATCCACCATTTGACATAGATGACAAATAACATTAAATAGCAATAGTCTAAAATAAATATAAACAACCAGGGGGTTAGGGTTGTGGTGTTTAACGCCACTTTCAACAATATTTCAATTATATCGTGGTGGTCAGTTTTATTGGTGGAGAAAACCAGAGTACCAGGAGAAAACCACCGACCTGTCACAAGTCACTGACAAACTGTATTACATAATGTTGTATAGAGAAAACCACCGACCTGTCACAAGTCACTGACAAACTTTATTACATAATGTTGTATCGAGAAAACCACCGACCTGTCACAAGTCACTGACAAACTGTATTACATAATGTTGTATCGAGTACACGTCGCCATTATGATTATCGGGATTCAAACTCACTGTGTATATACATATGAATAAACTGTCGCTAAAGCATTACTCCCTGTATTGGCGAACTATGAAATCAAAAACGAAATGTTGACAATTCATAATTACACAACAAACATGCAAATTCATCGAAAGAATATTGTTAAAAATATTAAAAAAAAAATCTGATGTGATTTTCCTTCTTGGAGTTCATTGCGTTTTCTTCTCATTCTCACTAGATACAGTTCGTATTGAAAAAAAATAACTAGAAAGTATCTGAGTCCTTATCATACGAAACCCTTATATGTTATGGTATCGAAATTGTTTCAATTAACATAAATTGGCATCGTTGGACATGTATGATTCATGTATACAGTTATTAGATGGGCTAAGGTTTTAATATCATTCCTCTAAAATGAGAGGTTTAAGAAATAAATAATGGAAGCCAGAATGTGTTGGGAGTTTTAACATGGATTGGCGGATATTAGTATTATATCCCGAGCCAGAAGCGAGGGATAAAATTTACTAATATCCGCCAATCCATGATAAAACTCAAAACACATTCTGCCTTCCATGATTTATTTCGATTTTGATATGTCTAAGGGTACAACTACGGTAGTATACTTTGAATGGAAGACGGTCATTTCTATTTACGTTTTCGGAAAATGTCGCACACAATGCATGCTGCCAATGGAAATGTCAGTCACATTCACCGGCGCATGTGCTAATGAGATTATACCGAATTGATAACTCGCTCGTTTGTTAATAAAACGAAGGAAGGAGGTCATATTAGAAATATAAATTCTCTTTCAGTTGCCCGTGGGTTACGATATTTCTCCACTCAAGAGAGTTAAATTTAAATCGTAACCCACGGGCAACTGAAAGAGAATTTGTTTCTCCCATTATTTAACACGAACTTTATTTCAAAATTTGAAATTAATGCGGGGAAAGACACGAGACATTTTAATACTCTAAAGGATTACAGATTTTTCCACCACTGGTTCAGCGGGGTTAAAACGCCGTAATAATGGGAGAATCAGACTTATACAACTAGTTTAACCTCGCCATAGTTTATTGAAGTGGTTGCACAAAACCAGCAGAGTGAACACTCATGTATATGTACATTAGAGGTATCAACTTTCTGAATAGATTTTCGAACTTCTCAGACGGTGTGATATATTTGTTTTCTTTATTTTATATCTCAAGAATGATCTTACGATAGCAAGTGTAAAACCACCGGTGCAATTATTGCAACAGGAACTCCTTACTCATCCAAAGCACCTGAGTTATCCACCGGTGTTTAGTGGAGTTCGTGTTGCTCAAACTTTGGCTTTCTGTGTGTTTTGTAGATCGTTATTTGTCCTTTTGTCCTCCTTCTTTAGGCCTGTGTGTTGTCTGTCCTTCTCCGATTTACGGCTTCTGATTATCCCTTTGGTATTTCACACCTTTCTTGGACCAAGACCAGGAGATTGGTTGGTCATGTACGTGTGTGTTAAGTGAATTGATTTGGCTTTCATTTCTACGATTTTCCAATTAGATTTCGGTTCTTTCGACAATTGTATATCTTACAAGACATGTACTTACATTGTGATAAACTTGGATAAAATGACGGCCGTGATGATAAAAGTAATGTCCGCTATATCGGCATGAATGTGAACGTAAAACGTATCCCGGTTGACTGGAATCATGTGGTTCTGGATCAGCTGGATGATGATGTTTAGGACCTTCTGGATGATGCTCTGCTGATTCATCTGACTGGTGGTAAACGTGTTCACCAGTCCATTGTTGCCAGTTGTGTATTACCCCATTGATTGGATAGAAATAACAGTGTTGTATCGATGGTTTTACAAACACAATCAAGCATGCGAGCAGCAACATGTGGGAATGTAATGCAGGCATATTTTTCTGGAAGAATAATGATTGATTGATTGATTTTTGGTGTTTAACGCCACTTTCAGCAATATTTCAGCTATATCAGGTTTATTGTTCTCGTTTACACCCATGTCCTTTCTTACTTAGGGCCCGGGTCTCTTGCTTTTGCTATATATGCCTGTCATGGTGCACTGGATTTCGTGGTTTAATTGTATCCACGAAACCACGAAACCACGAAAATTGGCATTGAATAGACAGTACATCATAATATATCTATGAACCCCTTTTAATTTTGTTACAGATTCCTTAATTTGTAGACTTTTAAAATGAAATTAAAATAATCAGAAAATACCACACTGTCGGAACAGTTCCAAAGTCCAATAAAATATATAAACAGTGGCACAATCGACATCCCTAACACGCAAATACATGACCTCCCAATTTCTTGGTTTGTTACAGACACTGCAATAAAAATTGGCGGCGTTAAGCTAGTTTTATGGGTCAAAATTATTGAGTTTTGAAAGTGAAATAATACGTTAAATACTAACCATTCATGAAAGCTGATAGATAAAATGTGTTGAGATAGATAAGAATCCTTGAGAGATAAGACGAGTTTGAAGGTTGTGTTATTAAGTGAATGATTTAAGTACATAACAGTGTCATGGATAAGTTTGAACTCTGTCTGTCTGCCAGACGATTCCAAAATGTATTTCTTATTTGTACTTCTGCAGTGAGTTGCACAAAGCTCATGTCAATTAAAACTTAAACTGGACTTTGAAATAAAAACGTAGATATCAAATTTAGCTCGTACATTATTTGGAATAACCTTCATCAGGTACGATCTTAGTTAAAAGATCAAAAAGACAAATAATCTATTATTCTTTGGGAGCAAATAAACCAAAGGTTCTAAACGTAATAGCCAAAATTCTCTAAGGTCATATATGTCTGAGGAAAGAGAACCACAGCTTTAATAATAATTACTATATGTAGGAACTCTAAATTTCAATAATATTCAATATTTGCCGATAAGCTTCTTTCGATATATCACCAGGTAGGATCAAGAACATAGATTTCGTGAAATGCACACTTCTGTAAAACTTGCAGCTGTATGGCGGTTCCCTAAAACTTGAGTCGAACTTCGATCTGTAAAGCTCATCGCAACAGCCACAACACCACATTTAAATCAAGAAGCTTGTATAATCTGTAAACGTGATTTCAGGGACGTATATGTTCACGCTTGTTGTAAATGTATATATCTGATGTTCTCGTGGCAAGTAGAATTTTGATTGGCTAAAAGGGTATTTTTAAAACTTCAGGGAAGCCGTGCAGTGACAGAAAATCAATAATCGCTCTCACCTATGTGCTGTCCATTTACGTTGTGCATAGCAGACGATACACATTTTACAAGATGACAGAAAATCAATAATTGCTCTCTGTGATCTTTGTCCAAAGATACACGTATTTATGTTTTTCCTATAATAAGGACATACTTATTAATGTTAGAACATCGCAACAGCCACAACACCACATTTAAATCACGAAGCTTGTATAATATGTAAACGTGATTTCAGGGACGTATATGTACGATGGAGATTCGTGATATATGGTAGGAAATGATAGTTGAACATTTTGAGCTTGACCTGTATGTTGAACTCAGTGCTTATGACGATGAACTACTCTTCTAAATTTATTAGGGAGAAATCCTATTACCAAATTAATTGTTGATGTAAATTCAGTTGAGTCTTTGTTACTGTAATGTTGTTCATTGTACAGCAATGCACAATCACTCTTCAAGGACAGCCACAACGGAGGTTTTGCGACATGCGTAATACAGTCAGTCACGTGTGCGCATGATAACCATTTATACCATAGATATATGACTTTGTAAATATGTATTAAGGTTAAACATTCTATATCTTTCTATTCTTACATCACTTTATGTTTTAGGTGCACCATTATTGTATATAACTAAGCAATTCATGTAAATCTCTATGAAAGAGAAAATAAAGAAATGAATGAATGAATGAATGAATGAATGAATGAATGAATCACGTTTTTTCCCAAGAAATAAACGTACTTTTCATATATAGAGGAGGATTGATAACAATAATAATTAGCAACAATAGCTATAGCTCATTTACTCAGCAATAGACGGGTGGATATTTAATGAAGTGTGAAATAGACAGGTGGATAAGATAAAATAATAGATACGTGTTTGATGTTGTTTAACGCCACTTTCAATAATATTTCAGGTATGCAATGTTTATGCAGATTCGCTGGTCATAATGAGAGGGATGTTTAACCCCGCCGCTGAATAAATAGCATGGAAATGGTAAGAGAACCAGAACTACTACACCTTGAACTACTAAAACGAAAAAACAACAAAATACAAATCTGTCGGAAAATTTCCTAAATCCAATTAAAAATGGTAGAAAGAGACAAAATCAATACATCTAACACAAATATATAAAGAAGAGTTTATATATACCAAAGAGATAATCAGAATCCGTAAATCGAGGAAGGACAGACAACATAATGGCCAAAATAAAAAGCACAAAAAGGGCAAACAACGATCTACAAAACATTACACAGAAAACGAAAGATCGAGCAACACGAGCTCCATTAAAATCGGGGGTAAACTCGGTTGTTCCGGAAGGGGAAAGGGGGAGGGCAGTTCCTGCTCCAATAGTGACACCCGTTGTGTTATTATATTTACAATGAGGAATGAGGAAAAGACCGGGAAATGCTTATGACAAGTGGAATATATCCGTGGTCATTTGTGACACAGGTATTCTATATCGGTTTACTAGGTCATATAAACGTCTACTCTCCTGTTCTGGTACAAACACTCCAATACTAAGTCACGATATTAAGCTATTAGGCATCCTCTCTTAGTGATATAAGACATGGTATTGTACTACTTCCTTGTGTCAAATGTATTAATTTATAGTCAGATAATATTGCAAGTCCTCGATCAGTTTGTTGTATGAGACGAATGTCCAATCTGTCGACATCCTAAGACATCGGATAGGATGGGGCGCTTACTGCCAGTTACCGTCTGAAACTACTGTCAAGAACCAAAACCATACCCCTTCAGAAATATCTGTTCAGGATGCACCTAAGTGCACACAGTAAATGCCTTTTATGCAATAACGGTGAAGATGAAGATCTCGAACATTGTTTGTTAAATTGCCCTGTCCTGTCTAGTGTTCGCGATGAATATTTTAATATTGTTTCTAAACAGTCTAGTGATTATTATATTGGTGTAGACTTTATGGAACAGTCACCTAG
Organism: Bathymodiolus brooksi; assembly: GCA_963680875.1. Lineage (NCBI taxonomy): Eukaryota > Metazoa > Mollusca > Bivalvia > Mytilida > Modiolidae > Bathymodiolus > Bathymodiolus brooksi. Next base: position 6,729,848 of record OY804590.1, on the reverse strand, counting down.
TGCCAAATTACAGTTTATTGTTGGTGATATTGGATATGCTTTTAATAATGATATTGGAATATTTTATGATTTTATCGGTAAAATGTATATTGAAACATGTTTTAGATTACGAAGTGAAGTATTGAGTGTTACTGTTTAAAATAGTTATCTTATAATATTACCAGGCTTTTAAGTATAATTATAAATGATGTTTTATGGAGAGTTTATGGACAGTTTATAACGTGTGTGTATATATGGCAGATATCTTATCATATTTTTGTTGCATGTGCTTTTATCATAATAAATGTACATTTTAATAACTGTAGTTAGACGCGCCACTGACACCCCGGCGGTTGGCGCCCCCGATGTAAAGGGGTAGTTTCATAATAAATATATATATATATATATAAACGTCATCAGTGATGGTAATGTTAGATTGTTAAATTAAGGACTGGATTTTACTCCTATGGTACAAGTAAATAGTTATAGACTATATATTCCGTGAACTGATCTCAAGACAGTGTGCATGCCTGGTACAACTTATTATTCATTGTCATCTCAACAAGGAATGTGTGCTTGTAATAATATAGCTGAGAAATTATTCAAGTGTTATTTAACCGTCCCACAAGCAGTATATTGTGAAAAGTACTTTTCTGTACAACGTGAATATTTCACACCCTGAAACAGCACAAAACGGTCAAACATGGTGATGGATTTTTTACATGACTGTAAATATTTTTCTTTTAAGTTGATTTACTAAGTTTTCTCTTACCAAACGATATTTGATTATCTGTATGGTTATGTTTTACATGAGCTATAATCTCATTGAATTCGCCACTTTTGTATCAACTGCATTTGAATTATTTTCCATTCATTTATCATACTGAACAAGTAAATAAATGAAACCCTCAGTCTCTACTAAATTGTCTCTAATTTTTACCATTTATTCTGTCATACGTAGTCATGTAACTATGTTAAACTAAAAGTTTCTTTACAATCTGTGATATTTATACGATAGTAAGTTAACAAAGCATTACAGCATTATATTACACATAAACACCTCTTGTGGTGTCACAAAGTCGAGGTGTACTCGATGCCACATTATGTGATATAGTTTGTCAGTGACTTGCGCAGGCAGGGGCGTATCTACGGAAAATAGCGCCTATGGCAAGCACTAAAATTGGGCTTTACATTTATTATTTATTAATAATTTTTCCATGTATTCATGTTCAAGAAAATTATTTAAAAAATCTTTTTTAGGACGTTCCCATATGGGAATATTAGGCGCTAAAACCTCTCAGTGGCGCCCCCTTTAAGTAGCGCCCAGGGCACGTGCCCTACTTGCTATGCCCTAGATACGCCACTGGCGGCCGGCAGGTCGGTGGTTTTCCCCGGGTACTTCGGTTTCCTCTACCAATAAAACTACTGACTGCCACGATATAACTGAAATATTGTTGAAAGTGGCGTTCAACACCATTACCGGCCTCTTGTGGCTGTTCTTCGTTCGATTTGACTGAAGATCAGTATAAACAATAGTAGCACAAATTGTCTAAATGATTCTGACTTGTCCTAATACTCATTTGAAACCGGTAAAAATTAGGAACTGTAAGGTAAAAATAATTGTGTCGTGTGGCAGTTGGCATTGACTGAAATTTACGGTTCCTAAGTAATGTAATCATTATTATTATTATTATTATTATTATTACTATTAGGGCTATCAATTTTGTTTCTTTCCACGATTTTTATCTTTGATTTTGGAATTGTTCCAACGTTGTGGTATTTTTCCATTTTTTTTCATTTTATTATTTAAAGATTCATCACCGTCAACAGTGTAGCGCTAGACGATTCCTGCTTTCACGTTTCAGTCCTTTGGTATTCTGTGGTTTTATTTTTAGCTTATTTAAGGTATGAAACCTGTAATTAATTTCTTTAACATTTTCTACTAAATTTGTGTTTTTTCGAGCCTGCCTGGCTATTTTATCTTAAGCTTAACCTTTTCAAGACCATATATTTTCTGAAAAGTACATGATTCCTCTACGTTCTGTTAAAATTTCAGGGGATGTTTAAAGTCTTGCAGTGAAATGCCAGGCTATGGAAAACATCTACTCTAAAAATAGCTCTGTCATCCCCGGGAAATTTGGGCTCAAAATAAACCTTATATATTTATAACTTCAATTATCAATTTTAATTATTCCATTCCATTCAGTATTTTTCACAATACAACACAGCGAAAGGAACTATTTTCTTTAAAAGGGACTACTTTTGAATGTTATAAGCTCCGATTGGTGAATTATTGGTTTGACACCTTTAATCAGCGTTATTCCGGAAACGCATCATTTACACCTTATATTTTATCTTTTCCACCTACCTGTTTCAACACTTCATTAAATATCTATCCATATTTTGCTGAGTAAATGAGTTATGATTATTGCTGCTGATTATTTTTGTTATCAGTTCCCATCCGTTGGCATTTTTATCATTGTGAGATGGACCTGCCGCTGAGTTTAATATGTTGTGATTCCTCAATACATTATCTATTATGATTATGTTAAGCCATTTCAAATGTCACTGAAGACCGTTTTCTTAATATAACTGACATTTCTCACTAAAAAGATAAGCCAGTTCCTATTTTTAGCAGTGGACGAAATTCTTGTTTTGTAAGAGAACGATTGAAATCTTACCCTCGGGTGTCTGTGATTTCCCTATCTTGTACTCCCCCCGGTGTTAGATTCTATATTTCCTAATTTAAAAAAAAATCTTAATTTAACTTGACCATTCTCAATTTAAAATGAAATTCTTAATTTAACAAGGTTTTTCTTAATTATTAAGAATTGGAGTTGGAAATAAAGAAAAACATTCTTCTAGTGACGTAACACCATAAAATCACATTTCAGAATAACAAAATATAATTCATATTTAGATTTATTAGACGTAAATAGTATTCACATTCTTTATTTAATAGTGAACAGAAAAAGATGAGACACGGAAACATATCTTCTTCTTCTTCCCGTAATTAGAGTGTACTCAAGGCTGAGTGTAATTACTCGTGCATGTCTGTACTGTATAGTTAAAATAGAAATCGTATTTACAATTAAAAACAGGGTGGAGCACTATTTACACCTGGGACTGCACGGGAAGGGTAATAGACCCTAGCCCTGCCTGGAACTGGCCGATGGTACTGGCCTGATGTACTTCTGGTGGTATGCAGTTCCATGGGATGATGGTACGAGGGAAAAATGATAACATTAGAAAAATTTATTTGTAATTGTAAGAATTTATGACGAAATAGATTTGAATATATTTTTATATAGAAATACAGAAATTTCAATAGATCAAGGCCCGGGTGGCTCAATGAGTTAGGTTGTTGGATCTACCAGCTCATACAAGCCTATCACCAATACGGCATGGGTTCGTGCTCAGCTGTGTAAATTACAAAAAGGGTGCACTCGACTCACAACCGCAAGTGATAAAGTTTACCAGTTGCTTGCCCAGGGTCGGTGGCTCTCTCCGGCTTCCTGAGGCAGACCACCACTAAAACTGGTCGCCATGATACAGCTGAAAGTGGCATTAAACTAAAAAAATCAATCAATCATAACAAGGATATTTTTTGTGACGCTCAATTCTTTCTAAAAGATAGTAATATATCTGGTTAATCATGTGGGTCTCAACTCTTTGTTTCCTCTTTATCTATTTTTTGTAATCGTTTCTTCCTTTTACTAATAAGTATCATGCCTCTTTATTTGATTCTTTCTCCTTTTTTGCTTGTTTTTTATACATATTTATGTGAATTGACACATTTCAGTGTATGGTTGTTGCACAACCAGATATATTTCTAGCTTGTGTCTGTAAAATATGTAATAGTGATATTTCTCATTGTCTCGATCAGGTAACCCCGAACTTGATGCTTTCCTGGGTAATCATATAGAGTAGTGGTGTAAATTGGATACCTCGGTAGACCTACTATAGTATAGTAGCATAAATTATTAAAGCAATCTTAAAGGTTGTATTTTGACAAAACACATGAACTAATATTGTTACATAAGAAAGTCAACTACAATTCTGAGAAATGTTCAATAAAATGAAAAAAAATATATACCACACTTTCGGAAGAGTTTCAAAATCAAATATCAAAATCGTAGAAAGAAGCAAACGAAGGCTTTCACTCACTTTCCTGGGTTAGTACAGGCACTTCATTAAATGTGGCAGGGTTAAACTAGTGGTGTAAAACATTAAAAATGATAAACAACATTACTTCTGGTTTAAATGACCGAATATCAGATTTCTGCCATAGATAGTTGCTGAGAAAAATGTGACGAAAAATATCTTGGACGGACAGAGGTCAAACAGTATACCCCCTCTCCCTCCTGGGGGCGGGGGTATAACTAGTGGTGTAAAACATTAAAAATGATAAACAACATTACTTCTATATTTTGGGGGAATTACGAGGAATACCGTTACGCTACAGGTTCGCAGAAAAAACGAGGATTGATTGGCTGGACAACTGGTGGCATGATGGAAAATGAAGAAAATGTCAACGATTTTGAAGATGATATTAAAGTATATGAAGTTCAACCATTCGTGAAAGCCATAGAAAATATTCAATGTTTGATGTATGTTCCTTTTTTACCAACATAAAAAAGACATAAATAAGACAATGAAAATAACAAATTATAACTATGTATTTATAAAACAAATAATAGTAAATTGTAGATAACATGTTTGATAAAGTTAGAGACATGATTGGTTATAGATATTTTGTCAATTATAGCACATTAAACACATATTTAAACATGACACATGTTATGTTATAGATCTATCAGTACATTAAACATCTGTTTAAACATGATACATTGTATGTTATAGATCTAGTTAATTTTAGCACATTAAACACCTGTTAAACATGTTATGTTATAGATCTAGTTAAACACCTGTTTAAACATGATATGTTATAGATCTAGTTAATTTTAGCACATTAAACACATGTTTAAACATTTATGCTATAGATCTACAGTTAATTTTAGCACATTAAACACCTGTTTAAACATGTTATGCTATAGATCTAGTTAATTTTAGCACATTAAACACCTGTTTAAGCATGTTATGTTATAGATCTATTGTTAATTTTAGCACATAAAACACATGTTTAAACATGTTATGCTATAAATCTAGTTAATGTTAGTACATTAAACACCTGTTTAAACATTTTATGTTATAGATCTAGTTAATTTTAGCACATTAAACACCTGTTTAAACATATGTTATAGATATATCGTTAATGTTAGCACATTAAACACCTGTTAAAACATGTTATGTTATAGAACTAGTTAATTTTAGCACATTAAACACCTGTTTAAACATGCTATGTTATAGATCTAGTTAATTTTAGCACATTAAACACCTGTTTAAACATGTTATGTTATAGATCTAGTTAATTTTAGCACATTAAACACCTGTTTAAACATGTTATGTTATAGATCTAGTTATTTTTAGCACATTAAACACCTGTTTAAACATGTTATGTTATAGATCTAGAGTTAATTTTAGCATATTAAACACCTGTTTAAACATGATATGCTATAGATCTGTATTTAATATTAGTACATTAAACACCTGTTTAAAAACAATTTTGAGACTGATCTATGTCATTCATTTCATTGTATAACTAGCACCATGAAGGAAAAAACAATTGTATGAGAATGGCTCTTTATAACAGAACTCTAAAAGTATAATGCAAAATTTTGAGAAACAACATTTTGGCAAGATTTTAAATAGAATGAAAAACAAAAAATACAACCACATCATCAGAACAAGAACAGTTCTAATTTCCTAAATAATAATTGTATGAAGAGGTAAAATGGGAACCCTAACACACATCTAAATGTCTATGGTCGATCACTGTCCTGGTATGATATGATTTAATGATGAAATAGATCACTAAATGACTAAATGTTTTGGATTTCAAATATAATGTAGTAACTGCAGTGATGGGTTTAATACTACAAATTTACAAAGCTGGGCGCGAACCCACGCCGTATTGGTGATAGGCTTGTACGAGTTGCTAGGTAATTCAACTACCCAACTCATTGAGCCACCTGGGGGGGGGAATGGGGTAATGTGATCAATACAATAACACAAACCTGTATGGAATGCTCCTTAAATTGTAAGATGTGATGTACTGGCCATGACCTAAATTGCAATTTTGGCGAATATTTTGTCAGGAATTGCTTGATTTGCTAATCATGTGCATGCAATTTACAAAATACACTGAGATTACGAAAGAGGAGTGAGCTTAAGCAAATGTCAAAGGATTCTTTATAGACAAAAGTTGAATTTCTGACTTGGTCGAATGAACACATAGCTAGGAACATAGAATTCAATGATAACCGCACTATGAAACATGTGTTAAAAACAATCAAACCTGCCGATGCAGTCACCTCTATTAAACAGTCACCTGTATTAAAAGGTCACCTTTTTCTTATCCTATCATAGAAAATTTCATATGAATTGAACCTCTTTTAAGAGATCATCTGTCTTATAAGGCCACTCTTTCTTTGTCCAAAAGGTGACCTCCTCATACAGGTTTGACTGTACAAAGTTCTTGTCTCATATTACATAGTTAAACACTTGATCACAGCAATATTGTTATCTTCATTTACCAAGTTTTTAGTCATTTCACATTGTAATACACTAGATTTTAATATACAAATGTCTTTATCTTCAATTTGAAATTAATAATTTAAACTGAATTACATGTACATCTTCTTTAAAAAAATATATTGTCTTGAAGAAAAAACACTTAGTAAGGTAATACTCAAAATCTGTAATTTAAAAACTAGAGGCTCACATGAGCCTGAATCACCCACCTAGGTATTTCTTCACTGTTTAGAAACAAGTAAGTTTGTGGTTTCTGAGAAAATGAGGCATCCCTGTAGAGGACCGTACAAATATCACATGTACTAAGATAAAAATCATTTGGACTTGTAGCTGTACATGTGTAGCTGCAGACAAGATTTTTGTAATTTCCACCATTCAGAAACAAGAATTTCTGCAAAGTATATGAAACAAGGAATTTCTGCAAAGTATATATGAAACAAGGAATTTCTGCAAAGTATATGAAACAAGGAATTTCTGCAAAGTATATATAAAACAAGGAATTTCTGCAAAGTATATGAAACAAGGAATTTCTGCAGAGTATATATGAAACAAGGAATTTCTGCGGAAAATCTCAAGTACATTATTTGTACCAACAGTTCAGAGAAGAAAACATTTGTAAAGTTTCAACCAATCAGAAACATGAATTACCAAAGGCAGCCATGAATTTTGCCAGATCATAACAAAATGAAGTAAATTTGTTGAGGACCTCACAAACATCATTCCTGCTATGTGTGGTTCTAGTTCACAAACATCATTCCTGTTATGTGTGGTTCTAGTTTAAGTGGACATCATTGAATTGTGACACTTTAACGACGATGATTGGCAGACAGACAATGGATGGCCGATGCAAAGTGATGTCAACATGATCTTTTTTTCCATTAAATATATTTTTAATTTCCTTCAATATTGAACTAATTCAAAATGTTACCCATGTCACGCTTCCTGTAAAATATGTTTAAAAGCTCATAATTTTGAAGTTTAATATTGTATAAACATACTGGTACATATTTTGAGATCAGAAAATTACTTCATAACAATAAAACATACTGGCAGAAAATGATACTGAAAAAAAGACTCGATGATGAAAAACGCTTTGACTAATTTTTGGTAGATTTCATTCATTTTTCAGAAATGTTACGTCTTCTGATTTCTCCTGTTTATTTCCTTCAACTGGAGAGGTTAGCTTGGCTTCTAAGATAATATCAAGTTCTTTTACTTTATCTTTTGCCCATGGTTGGAGTTCTCCACTTGCAAAAACATCATAGAATACAGTTCCAAAGGCGTAAAATGCTGCACCAACATAGAATACATTTCTCCATTCATGTGGCAAATCCTGAAACACAGAGTATATACATCATGAAATAATTTGATATAATAGAAAATATTTTCCTCGATTATAATGATGATGATTTGATTTTTGGTGTTTAATGCCACTTTCAGCAATATTTCAGCTATATCATGGCGACCAGTTTTAGTGGTGGATGAAGCCGGAGTACCCGGAGAGAACCACCGACCATGGGCAAGCAACTGGTATACTTTATCACTTGCGGCTGCGAGTCGAGTGCACCCTTTTTTGTAACTTACAAAGCTGGGCGTGAACCCATGCCGTATTGGTGATAGGCTTGTACGAGTTGTTAGGTAATCCAACTACCTAACTCACTGAGCCACCCAGGCCCTCCAATTATAATGAAAACAATTTTAAACAACGATTATCTACAAGAATATGGAATTGGCATACAGAATTTAAGATTTAAGAAGTTGGGAAAGTGGCATGTGTTACCTATAATGGTCCAGGCTCTCGGTCAGCCCTTCACTATTGTAATCTCACAACCCCCTTTGAGGAAGAATCTCCTATATCTGCCCCGACACCTTGTGTTACCTATAATGGTCCAGGCTCTCGGTCAGCCCTTCACTATGGTAATCTCACAACCCCCTTTGAGGAAGAATCCCCTATATCTGCCACGACACCTTGTACACTGCTGTGTGTCGAGTTCTGGTAACCATAATCAGTACCATCATAGAGTGTGTTTATACCATCAAAGTGTTGTATTTTAGTTAGTTAGTTCGTAGGATAAACTTAACAGTCAAACCTGACAAAACGAAATTTCTGTGGAAACCGAACAAATTTCCAATTCCCAAAGAAATCCTCCACCATTTAAGACAACGAAAAGGGTAAACACAATGAGTTTCCTTAAAAAAAGGAAGAAGATATAACAAGATGAACTGTGAGCTAATGCTCACTTATGATACCCCCGCTCTTCGACAAACAGGAAGTAGGAATCTGACGGGTCAAAAAACGCTTCCCACGATATGGGGTACCTATATGAAGCATGTGACCAAATATCAGATTTCTGCCTTCAACAGTTGCTGAGAAAAATGCGACGAAAAATTAGCATATATGTTCAATGTGTATAAAAATCAACAAAGTCGGCAAACAGGAAGTAGGAATCTGACGGGTTCAAAAACGCTACCCACAATATGGTATACCTATATGACGCTTGTGACCAAATATCAAATTTCTGCCATCCACAGTTACTGAGAAAAATGCGACGAAAAATATCTTGGACGGACAGAGGTAAAACAGTATAACCCCCTCCCCCTTCGGGGAGTGGGGGTATAATAAATGTATCTTTTACGTAACCTATAAGTAATAACTTGCATCTAATCTTTAGACTTACATTTGGAGTTAAGGCCCCTGCTACAATAGGTGATATCAATCCAGGTATCGTTGCCATAGTGTTAGATATACCATACAAAATACCTGCATACCTGTAAAATACCATCAATTACGTTACAAAGTAAGAATATAAACAGGGAAGATTCTGGTTAGAAAATAAAATAACTTAACATTAATGAAAATAGCTGAAACCACCTCCACCTCCGTAATGAGAGCGGGAGGTTTGGCGCCTTAAAATCTGATTCAACCCACCATTTCTTTAGAAATGCCTGTACCAAGTCAGGGTCATTACGGTTTTCACAGTTTTCCGGTTGTTGACTGATTTTGTCTGTTTATATAATTATGAGTTTTGACTTTCCCTTTATAAGATTGTTCGGAGTTCGGTAATTTTGTTATTACCTTTATTTACTAAAGGTCCTTTTTGACCTGTTCTGACTGTGTCCAGCAATTTTCGTAATTTCTTTTTGGTCAGATGAAAATAGCTGAAATAAGCTAAATAACTGTCAAAATCATCTCTGTATAAAAAACATGTCTCGCATATGCAAATCTACAAAAAATACTGAATTCATAGACATGTCTTCATATTGAGTAATAATGGTATGAAATACAATCGGATAGTATTGCCTTTGTGACAAAGAAAAAGTGACCTTATAAGACAGGTGACCTATTAATAAAGGTCCATTTCATATGAAATTTTCTATGACAGTACAAGACTAGAAGCTCTGTGGGCTGAGCCTGTGTTGCTCACCTTTCATTCTGCTTTGAAGAAATTTAATACAGAACCTTCCATAGGTGCTTCCCACCAAATATTGCTTCATTTTGGCAAAGCAGTTTCAGATAAGAAGATTTTTAGAAATTGACCAATCTAAAACAGGAATTGCCTGTGGCAGCCATGTTTGTAAATGGATCAAAACGAAATGAGTAATGTATATAGAGGATATTCCATAGATGCTTCCTACCAAGTTTCATATCATTTGGCCAAGCGGCTTCAGAGGAAAAGCTGTTTTAGAAATTGACCTATTAGAAACTTGCCTGTGGTAGCCATATTTGTTAATTGATAGGGACGAAATGAGTAATCTTTATAGAGGACCTCCATTGATGCATCCTACCAAGTTTCGGTTCATTTGGCCAAGCGGTTTCAGAGAATATTTTTAGAAATCGACCAATCAGAAACAAGAATTGCCTGTGGCGGCCATGTTTGTTAAAGGATCGGGACTAAATGAGTAATCGTTATAGAGGACCCCCCATAGATGCATCCTACAAAGTTTCGGTACATTTGGCCAAGCTGTTTCAGAAGAGAAGATTTTTAAAAAATAGGCCAATCAGAAACTAGAATTGCCTGCGGTGGCCATGTTTGTTAACGGATCAGAACGACATAAGCAATCGCAACAGAGGACTTTCCATAGAAGCTTCCTACCAAGTTTCGGTACATTTGGCCAAACAGTTTCAGAGGAGAAGAATTTTTAAAATCAGCTAATCAGAAACAAGAATCGCCACTGGCGGCCATGTTTGTTAATGGATCGGAACGGAATGAGCCATCTGTATAGAGGACCTTCCATAGATGCTTCCTACCAAGTTTTGGTTCATTTGGCCAAACGGTTACAGAAAAGAAGAATTTTTAAAATCAGTCAATCAGAAACAAGAGTCGCCTATGGCAGCCATATTTGTTAACGGATCGGGACGAAATGAGCAATGAGGACCTTCCATAGATGCTTCCTACCAAGTTTCAGTTCATTTGGCTGAGGGGTTTTAGAGGCATATTTATCTGTAATTCAATTCATAGCTAACTGTATTTTACCAATATCTATATTTAAATTAGAGTTATCTCCCTTTCCACAGAAAAACAGTTTTTTTTATAAAGCATACAATCATAAACATGAATTGCCTGTGGCGGCCATGTTTGTTAATGGATCGGGACGAAATGAGCAATCTTTATAGAGGACCTTCCATAGATGCTTCCTACCAGGTTTCAGGTCATTTGGTTCAGTGGTTTCAGAGGAGAAGATTTTCAAAAATAGTCTAATCAGAAACAAGAATTGCCTGTGGCTGCCATGTTTGTTAATGGATCGGGACGAAATTAGCAATCTTTATAGAGGACCTTCCATAGATGCTTCCTACCAAGTTTCAGGTCATGTGGCCCAGTGGTTTCAGAGGAGAAGATTTTCAAAAATAGTCTAAATCAGAAACAAGAATTGCCTGTGGTGGCCATGTTTGTTAATGGATCGGGACGAAATTAGCAATCTTTATAGAGGACCTTCCATAGATGCCTACCAAGTTTCAGTTCATTTGGATGAGGGGTTTCAGAGGAGAAGATTAAAATGTGAAAAGTTAATGGACGACGGACTCCAAGTGATGGCAAAAGCTCACATTGCAAGGTGAGCTAAAAAAGGTGTCTTTTTAATAGAGGTGACCGCATGGGCATGGGCAGGCTTGACTGTACTTACTTTGGAGCAAGGTCGATGTGATTAGCATAATATCCTCCACTCATAAAACCAGTAGATAGAACAGCAAGACAGAGAAATACAACAGCTATTTCACGCTGTGTACACGGTATAAATCCAGTTGCTACAAGAAATGTGCCGGCACCAATATATGCTGGAAATAGAACCTAAAAGCTAAAAATACATTTTGTCATTTCATATTTTAGCATATCTTGTTCAATATTAGCTGGAAATAACTAGTCAGGTAAAAAAAATATATTCAATGTTTAGTTTTCTACAATACACATCTCTCTCTTACAATGGGATATACATGTATATGATTGCTTCATGTAAAGATAATGTCAAACTCCTTTCGGGGGCTGTCATGGTCGCGATCATATGGTAGTTACATTTCAACAAAAATTTGTCAGTGACTTGCAACAGGTCAGTGTTTTTTTCTGGGTACTCTGGTTTCCTTCATCAATAAAACTGATCGTCACAATTTAACTGAAATATTGTTGAAAGTAGCGTTAAACACCATGAACCAAACCAAACAATTAAACTCCTTTCATATAATGATATACAAAACAACATTTATCAGCACACAATGAGCAACCAGCTTGCTAGGCATGGTCATTGGTGGTCAATTGTAATATAACATTTTTCATCAGTATCCATTAATTCCATGTTTTCATGTGGATATCTATACTTCCAACCAAAATCTTAAACCAATTCTGCCAGATTTATTGTTTGACAGCTTGTTTTCGTCATTACTATTGTTGAAATATTGCTTATGTGACATTAAACAACAATTAATCACCTTGATGCCACTGTTTCACAGAGCTGGCAGCATAACATATATCTCTACAACTTGATGCCACCGTTTCACAGAGCTGGCAGCATAACATATATCTCTACATTTTGATGCCACCGTTTCACAGAGCTGGCAGCATAACATATATCTCTACAACTTGATGCCACTGTTTCACAGAGCTGGCAGCATAACATATATCTCTACAACTTAATGCCACCGTTTCACAGAGCTGGCAGCATAACATATATCTCTACAACTTAATGCCACCGTTTCACAGAGCTGGCAGCATAACATATATCTCTACAACTTAATGCCACCGTTTCACAGAGCTGGCAGCATAACATATATCTCTACAACTTGATGTCACCGTTTCACAGAGCTGGCAGCATAACATATATCTCTACAACTTAATGCCACCGTTTCACAGAGCTGGCAGCATAACATATATCTCTACAACTTGATGCCACCGTTTCACAGAGCTGGCAGCATAACATATATCTCTACAACTTGATGCCACCGTTTCACAGAGCTGGCAGCATTACATATATCTCTACAACTTGATGCCACCGTTTCACAGAGCTGGCAGCATAACATATATCTCTACAACTTGATGCCACCGTTTCACAGAGCTGGCAGCATAACATATATCTCTACAACTTAATGCCACCATTTCACAGAGCTGGCAGCATAACATATATCTCTACAACTTGATGCCACCGTTTCACAGAGCTGGCAGCATAACATATATCTCTACAACTTAATGCCACCGTTTCACAGAGCTGGCAGCATAACATATATCTCTACAACTTGATGCCACCGTTTCACAGAGCTGGCAGCATAACATATATCTCTACAACTTAATGCCACCGTTTCACAGAGCTGGCAGCATAACATATATCTCTACAACTTGATGCCACCATTTCACAGAGCTGGCAGCATAACATATATCTCTACAACTTGATGCCACCGTTTCACAGAGCTGGCAGCATAACATATATCTCTACAACTTAATGCCACCGTTTCACAGAGCTGGCAGCATAACATATATCTCTACAACTTAATGCCACCGTTTCACAGAGCTGGCAGCATAACATATATCTCTACAACTTAATGCCACCGTTTCACAGAGCTGGCAGCATAACATATATCTCTACAACTTGATGCCACCGTTTCACAGAGCTGGCAGCATAACATATATCTCTACAACTTGATGCCACCGTTTCACAGAGCTGGCAGCATAACATATATCTCTACAACTTGATGCCACCGTTTCACAGAGCTGGCAGCATAACATATATCTCTACAACTTGATGCCACCGTTTCACAGAGCTGGCAGCATAACATATATCTCTACAACTTGATGCCACCGTTTCACAGAGCTGGCAGCATAACATATATCTCTACAACTTGATGCCACCGTTTCACAGAGCTAGCAGCATAACATATATCTCTACAACTTGATGCCACCGTTTCACAGAGCTGGCAGCATAACATATATCTCTACAACTTAATGCCACCGTTTCACAGAGCTGGCAGCATAACATATATCTCTACAACTTGATGCCACCATTTCACAGAGCTGGCAGCATAACATATATCTCTACAACTTGATGCCACCGTTTCACAGAGCTGGCAGCATAACATATATCTCTACAACTTAATGCCACCGTTTCACAGAGCTGGCAGCATAACATATATCTCTACAACTTAATGCCACCGTTTCACAGAGCTGGCAGCATAACATATATCTCTACAACTTAATGCCACCGTTTCACAGAGCTGGCAGCATAACATATATCTCTACAACTTGATGCCACCGTTTCACAGAGCTGGCAGCATAACATATATCTCTACAACTTAATGCCACCGTTTCACAGAGCTGGCAGCATAACATATATCTCTACAACTTAATGCCACCGTTTCACAGAGCTGGCAGCATAACATATATCTCTACAACTTAATGCCACCGTTTCACAGAGCTGGCAGCATAACATATATCTCTACAACTTAATGCCACCGTTTCACAGAGCTGGCAGCATAACATATATCTCTACAACTTAATGCCACCGTTTCACAGAGCTGGCAGCATAACATATATCTCTACAACTTGATGTCACCGTTTCACAGAGCTGGCAGCATAACATATATCTCTACAACTTGATGCCACCGTTTCACAGAGCTGTCAGCATAACATATATCTCTACAACTTGATGCCACCATTTCACAGAGCTGGCAGCATAACATATATCTCTACAACTTGATGCCACCGTTTCACAGAGCTGGCAGCATAACATATATCTCTACAACTTAATGCCACCGTTTCACAGAGCTGGCAGCATAACATATATCTCTACAACTTGATGCCACCGTTTCACAGAGCTGGCAGCATAACATATATCTCTACAACTTAATGCCACCGTTTCACAGAGCTGGCAGCATAACATATATCTCTACAACTTAATGCCACCGTTTCACAGAGCTGGCAGCATAACATATATCTCTACAACTTAATGCCACCGTTTCACAGAGCTGGCAGCATAACATATATCTCTACAACTTAATGCCACCGTTTCACAGAGCTGGCAGCATAACATATATCTCTACAACTTGATGCCACCGTTTCACAGAGCTGGCAGCATAACATATATCTCTACAACTTAATGCCACCGTTTCACAGAGCTGGCAGCATAACATATATCTCTACAACTTAATGCCACCGTTTCACAGAGCTGGCAGCATAACATATATCTCTACAACTTAATGCCACCGTTTCACAGAGCTGGCAGCATAACATATATCTCTACAACTTAATGCCACCGTTTCACAGAGCTGGCAGCATAACATATATCTCTACAACTTAATGCCACCGTTTCACAGAGCTGGCAGCATAACATATATCTCTACAACTTGATGTCACCGTTTCACAGAGCTGGCAGCATAACATATATCTCTACAACTTGATGCCACCGTTTCACAGAGCTGTCAGCATAACATATATCTCTACAACTTGATGCCACCATTTCACAGAGCTGGCAGCATAACATATATCTCTACAACTTGATGCCACCGTTTCACAGAGCTGGCAGCATAACATATATCTCTACAACTTAATGCCACCGTTTCACAGAGCTGGCAGCATAACATATATCTCTACAACTTGATGCCACCGTTTCACAGAGCTGGCAGCATAACATATATCTCTACAACTTAATGCCACCGTTTCACAGAGCTGGCAGCATAACATATATCTCTACAACTTGATGCCACCGTTTCACAGAGCTGGCAGCATAACATATATCTCTACAACTTAATGCCACCGTTTCACAGAGCTGGCAGCATAACATATATCTCTACAACTTGATGCCACCATTTCACAGAGCTGGCAGCATAACATATATCTCTACAACTTGATGCCACCGTTTCACAGAGCTGGCAGCATAACATATATCTCTACAACTTAATGCCACCGTTTCACAGAGCTGGCAGCATAACATATATCTCTACAACTTGATGCCACCGTTTCACAGAGTTGGCAGCATAACATATATCTCTACAACTTAATGCCACCGTTTCACAGAGCTGGCAGCATAACATATATCTCTACAACTTAATGCCACTGTTTCACAGAGCTGGCAGCATAACATATATCTCTACAACTTGATGCCACCGTTTCACAGAGCTGGCAGCATAACATATATCTCTACAACTTAATGCCACCGTTTCAGAGCTGGCAGCATAACATATATCTCTACAACTTAATGCCACCGTTTCACAGAGCTGGCAGCATAACATATATCTCTACAACTTGATGCCACCATTTCACAGAGCTGGCAGCATAACATATATCTCTACAACTTAATGCCACCGTTTCACAGAGCTGGCAGCATAACATATATCTCTACAACTTGATGCCACCGTTTCACAGAGCTGGCAGCATAACATATATCTCTACAACTTGATGCCACCGTTTCACAGAGCTGGCAGCATAACATATATCTCTACAACTTGATGCCACCGTTTCACAGAGCTGGCAGCATAACATATATCTCTACAACTTGATGCCACCGTTTCACAGAGCTGGCAGCATAACATATATCTCTACAACTTGATGCCACCGTTTCACAGAGCTGGCAGCATAACATATATCTCTACAACTTGATGCCACCGTTTCACAGAGCTGGCAGCATAACATATATCTCTACAACTTGATGCCACCGTTTCACAGAGCTGGCAGCATAACATATATCTCTACAACTTGATGCCACCGTTTCACAGAGCTGGCAGCATAACATATATCTCTACAACTTGATGCCACCGTTTCACAGAGCTGGCAGCATAACATATATCTCTACAACTTGATGCCACCGTTTCACAGAGCTGGCAGCATAACATATATCTCTACAACTTGATGCCACCGTTTCACAGAGCTGGCAGCATAACATATATCTCTACAACTTGATGCCACCGTTTCACAGAGCTGGCAGCATAACATATATCTCTACAACTTGATGCCACCGTTTCACAGAGCTGGCAGCATAACATATATCTCTACAACTTGATGCCATCGTTTCACAGAGCTGGCAGCATACCATATATCTCTACAACTTGATGCCACCGTTTCACAGAGCTGGCAGCATACCATATATCTCTACAACTTGATGCCACCGTTTCACAGAGCTGGCAGCATACCATATATCTCCACAACTTGATGCCACCGTTTCACAGAGCTGGCAGCATAACATATATCTCTACAACTTGATGCCACCGTTTCACAGAGCTGGCAGCATAACATATATCTCTACAACTTGATGCCACCGTTTCACAGAGCTGGCAGCATAACATATATCTCTACAACTTCAAAGTTCCATTCATCGAACCGCATCGATAGTGTAATGGTTAGCGTGCTCACCTCAAGTGCAGTAGATGGTGGGTTCGAGCCCTGGTCAGGTCAAACCAAAGACTGTAAAATTGGTATTTGTTGCTTCTCCGCTAAGCATGCAGCATTAAGAAGAAAGAGCAAAGACTGGCTGGCTTGGAATCAGAATAATGTGCTGTTAGTGGAGCGACATGTCTACCCACAGACTGTTGTTTCAGTGAGCTAGGACTATAAAAATCCAACTCAGCGTGTTGGTCTAGAACAAAGTGGACCTCATCATCATCTCATTGAAAATTAACTTGTTCTCACCATGATATAGCTGAAAAATTGCTAAGTTGGAGTAAAACAACAATCACTCACTCAAACACTCCATTCATCAATATCATATACATCTAAATGTACTAACCTTTACTTTGAAAGACTTTTCTAGTCTGTGTTGTAGTAAGAATGTGCTTACTTCTGACAAAGTCAGCCATATGGCCTGCTATAATCGACATTATTGCTGCACACAGGTATGGGATGCCAGACAGGGCTCCATTCTGAAAAGGATACCAGGTACATATGTCATTTTCATAAATGACTAGAATAAGGCAGAGACAAACAGCTTTAAATAAACAGACCAGCAAGATACATATTCTACTTTATAGCAGTTGACTTTTGACAATATATATCAGGAAAGTAGGATATTATTTGGCTTAAACATATTTTATTGTTCAAAATCATGACAATAGGATTAGATACAAGTTTTCAACTTAGTACATCTTCTATATTTGATATTATTTGATATTATTTGACTTTACCTTAAAGACCATATTAATCGTAATATAAAGAGATACTTGCACATGTAATTGAATTGAATCCTTCAATCACACGCTGTCATTTGATGTAGGATCTAACAGGTAGACTGATAATAGTGGCTTAATATTAACCTAACAATCATACGCCTGTCATTTGATGTAGGATCTAACAGGTAGACTGATCATAGTGGCTTAATATTAACCTAACAATCACACGCCTGTCATTTGATGTAGGATCTAACAGGTAGACTGATCATAGTGGCTTAATATTAACCTAACAATCACACGCCTGTCAATTGATGTAGGATCTAACAGGTAGACTGATAATAGTGGCTTAATATTAACCTAACAATCATATGCCTGTCATTTGATGTAGGATCTAACAGGTAGACTGATCATAGTGGCTTAATATTAACCTAACAATCACACGCCTGTCATTTGATGTAGGATCTAACAGGTAGACTGATAATAGTGGCTTAATATTAACCTAACAATCATACGCCTGTCATTTGATGTAGGATCTAACAGGTAGACTGATCATAGTGGCTTAATATTAACCTAACAATCACACGCCTGTCAATTGATGTAGGATCTAACAGGTAGACTGATAATAGTGGCTTAATATTAACCTAACAATCACACGCCTGTCATTTGATGTAGGATCTAACAGGTAGACTGATAATAGTGGCTTAATATTAATCTAACAATCACATGCCTGTCATTTGATGTAGGATCTAACAGGTAGACTGATAATAGTGGCTTAATATTAACCTAACAATCACACGCCTGTCAATTGATGTAGGATCTAACAGGTAGACTGATTATAGTGGCTTAATATTAATCTAGCAATCACATGCCTGTCATTTGATGTAGGATCTAACAGGTAGACTGATAATAGTGGCTTAATATTAACATAACAATCATATGCCTGTCATTTGATGTAGGATCTAACAGGTAGACTGATTATAGTGGCTTAATATTAATCTAACAATCACATGCCTGTCATTTGATGTAGGATCTAACAGGTAGACTGATCATAGTGGCTTAATATTAACCTAACAATCACATGCCTGTCATTTGATGTAGGATCTAACAGGTAGACTGATCATAGTGGCTTAATATTAATCTAACAATCACATGCCTGTCATTTGATGTAGGATCTAACAGGTAGACTGATAATAGTGGCTTAATATTAACCTAACAATCACACGCCTGTCAATTGATGTAGGATCTAACAGGTAGACTGATTATAGTGGCTTAATATTAATCTAACAATCACATGCCTGTCATTTGATGTAGGATCTAACAGGTAGACTGATTATAGTGGCTTAAAATTAACCTAATGTCATATTAAATTCTAATAAAAACACAGCTATCTAATTGAGGTACACTCATAATCAACAGATTAGACAGCCAAATAATCTAAAAAAAAAATTGGGGATTAAGTATGCCAAAGGCCATAAACAGGTTAACAAAAATCAACTACGGCCACCTATGCCTAAGGGAGGAGAATCTTAGTTTTATTAATAATTACATTATTTAGGAACTGTAAATCAGCTAAGGTCACCTATGCCTAAGGGAGGAGAATCTTAGTTTTATTAATAATTACATTATTTAGGAACTGTAAATCAGCTAAGGTCACCTATGTCTGAGGGAGGAGAACCTTAGTTTTATTAATAATTACATTATTTAGGAACTGTAAATCAGCTAAGGTCACCTATGCCTAAGGGAGGAGAATCTTAGTTTTATTAATAATTACATTATTTAGGAACTGTAAATCAGCTAAGGTCACCTATGCCTGAGGGAGGAGAATCTTAGTTTTATTAATAATTACATTATTTAGGAACTGTAAATCAGCTAAGGTCACCTATGCCTAAGGGAGGAGAATCTTAGTTTTATTAATAATTACATTATTTAGGAACTGTAAATCAGCTAAGGTCACCTATGTCTGAGGGATGAGAACCTTAGTTTTATTAATAATTACATTATTTAGGAACTGTAAATCAGCTAAGGTCACCTATGTCTGAGGGAGGAGAACCTTAGTTTTATTAATAATTACATTATTTAGAAACTGTAAATCAGCTAAGGTCACCTATGTCTGAGGGAGGAGAACCTTAGTTTTATTAATAATTACATTATTTAGGAACTGTAAATCAGCTAAGGTCACCTATGTCTGAGGGAGGAGAATCTTAGTTTATTAATAATTACATTATTTAAGAACTGTAAATCAGCTAAGGTCACTTATGTCTGAGGGAGGAGAACCTTAGTTTTATTAATAATTACATTATTTAGGAACTGTAAATCAGCTAAGGTCACCTATGTCTGAGGGAGGAGAACCTTAGTTTTATTAATAATTACATTATTTAGGTACTGTAAATCAGCTAAGGTCACCTATGTCTGAGGGAGGAGAACCTTAGTTTTATTAATAATTACATTATTTAGGAACTGTAAATCAGCTAAGGTCACCTATGTCTGAGGGAGGAGAATCTTAGTTTTATTAATAATTACATTATTTAGGAACTGTAAATCAGCTAAGGTCACCTATGTCTGAGGGAGGAGAATCTTAGTTTTATTAATAATTACATTATTTAGGAACTGTAAATCAGCTAAGGTCACCTATGTCTGAGGAAGGAGAACCTTAGTTTTATTAATAATTACATTATTTAGGAACTGTAAATCAGCTAAAGTCACCTATGTCTGAGGGAGGAGAACCTTAGTTTTATTAATAATTACATTATTTAGGTACTGTAAATCAGCTAAGGTCACCTATGTCTGAGGGAGGAGAACCTTAGTTTTATTAATAATTACATTATTTAGGAACTGTAAATCAGCTAAGGTCACATATGTCTGAGGGAGGAGAACCTTAGTTTTATTAATAATTACATTATTTAGGAACTGTAAATCAGCTAAGGTCACCTATGTCTGAGGGAGGAGAACCTTAGTTTTATTAATAATTACATTATTTAGGAACTGTAAATCAGCTAAGGCCACCTATGTCAGAGGGAGGAGAACCTTAGTTTTATTAATAATTACATTATTTAGGAACTGTAAATCAGCTAAGGTCACCTATGTCTGAGGGAGGAGAACCTTAGTTTTATTAATAATTACATTATTTAGGAACTGTAAATCAGCTAAGGCCACCTATGTCTGAGGGAGGAGAATCTTAGTTTTATTAATAATTACATTATTTAGGAACTGTAAATCAGCTAAGGTCACCTATGTCTGAGGGAGGAGAATCTTAGTTTTATTAATAATTACATTATTTAGGAACTGTAAATCAGCTAAGGTCACCTATGTCTGAGGGATGAGAACCTTAGTTTTATTAATAATTACATTATTTAGGAACTGTAAATCAGCTAAGGTCACCTATGTCTGAGGGAGGAGAACCTTAGTTTTATTAATAATTACATTATTTAGAAACTGTAAATCAGCTAAGGTCACCTATGTCTGAGGGAGGAGAACCTTAGTTTTATTAATAATTACATTATTTAGGAACTGTAAATCAGCTAAGGTCACCTATGTCTGAGGGAGGAGAACCTTAGTTTTATTAATAATTACATTATTTAGGTACTGTAAATCAGCTAAGGTCACCTATGTCTGAGGGAGGAGAACCTTAGTTTTATTAATAATTACATTATTTAGGAACTGTAAATCAGCTAAGGCAACCTATGTCTGAGGGAGGAGAACCTTAGTTTTATTAATAATTACATTATTTAGGAACTGTAAATCAGCTAAGGGCACCTATGTCTGAGGGAGGAGAACCTTAGTTTTATTAATAATTACATTATTTAGGTACTGTAAATCAGCTAAGGTCACCTATGTCTGAGGGAGGAGAATCTTAGTTTTATTAATAATTACATTATTTAGGAACTGTAAATCAGCTAAGGTCACCTATGTCTGAGGGAGGAGAACCTTAGTTTTATTAATAATTACATTATTTAGGAACTGTAAATCAGCTAAGGTCACCTATGTCTGAGGGAGGAGAATCTTAGTTTTATTAATAATTACATTATTTAGGAACTGTAAATCAGCTAAGGTCACCTATGTCTGAGGGAGGAGAATCTTAGTTTTATTAATAATTACATTATTTAGGAACTGTAAATCAGCTAAGGTCACCTATGTCTGAGGAAGGAGAACCTTAGTTTTATTAATAATTACATTATTTAGGAACTGTAAATCAGCTAAAGTCACCTATGTCTGAGGGAGGAGAACCTTAGTTTTATTAATAATTACATTATTTAGGTACTGTAAATCAGCTAAGGTCACCTATGTCTGAGGGAGGAGAACCTTAGTTTTATTAATAATTACATTATTTAGGAACTGTAAATCAGCTAAGGTCACATATGTCTGAGGGAGGAGAACCTTAGTTTTATTAATAATTACATTATTTAGGAACTGTAAATCAGCTAAGGTCACCTATGTCTGAGGGAGGAGAACCTTAGTTTTATTAATAATTACATTATTTAGGAACTGTAAATCAGCTAAGGCCACCTATGTCAGAGGGAGGAGAACCTTAGTTTTATTAATAATTACATTATTTAGGAACTGTAAATCAGCTAAGGTCACCTATGTCTGAGGGAGGAGAACCTTAGTTTTATTAATAATTACATTATTTAGGAACTGTAAATCAGCTAAGGCCACCTATGTCTGAGGGAGGAGAATCTTAATTTTATTAATAATTACATTATTTAGGAACTGTAAATCAGCTAAGGTCACCTATGTCTGAGGGAGGAGAATCTTAGTTTTATTAATAATTACATTATTTAGGAACTGTAAATCAGCTAAGGTCACCTATGTCTGAGGGAGGAGAATCTTAGTTTTATTAATAATTACATTATTTAGGAACTGTAAATCAGCTAAGGTCACCTATGTCTGAGGGAGGAGAACCTTAGTTTAATTAATAATTACATTATTTAGGAACTGTAAATCAGCTAAGGTCACTTATGTCTGAGGAAGGAGAACCTTAGTTTTATTAATAATTACATTATTTAGGAACTGTAAATCAGCTAAGGTCACCTATGTCTGAGGGAGGAGAACCTTAGTTTTATTAATAATTACATTATTTAGGAACTGTAAATCAGCTAAGGCCACCTATGTCAGAGGGAGGAGAACCTTAGTTTTATTAATAATTACATTATTTAGGAACTGTAAATCAGCTAAGGTCACCTATGTCTGAGGGAGGAGAACCTTAGTTTTATTAATAATTACATTATTTAGGAACTGTAAATCAGCTAAGGTCACTTATGCCTGAGGGAGGAGAACCTTAGTTTTATTAATAATTACATTATTTAGGAACTGTAAATCAGCTAAGGTCACCTATGTCTGAGGGAGGAGAACCTTAGTTTTATTAATAATTACATTATTTAGGAACTGTAAATCAGCTAAGGTCACCTATGTCTGAGGGAGGAGAATCTTAGTTTTATTAATAATTACATTATTTAGGAACTGTAAATCAGCTAAGGTCACCTATGTCTGAGGGAGGAGAATCTTAGTTTTATTAATAATTACATTATTTAGGAACTGTAAATCAGCTAAGGTCACCTATGTCTGAGGAAGGAGAACCTTAGTTTTATTAATAATTACATTATTTAGGAACTGTAAATCAGCTAAGGTCACCTATGTCTGAGGGAGGAGAACCTTAGTTTTATTAATAATTACATTATTTAGGTACTGTAAATCAGCTAAGGTCACCTATGTCTGAGGGAGGAGAACCTTAGTTTTATTAATAATTACATTATTTAGGAACTGTAAATCAGCTAAGGTCACATATGTCTGAGGGAGGAGAACCTTAGTTTTATTAATAATTACATTATTTAGGAACTGTAAATCAGCTAAGGTCACCTATGTCTGAGGGAGGAGAACCTTAGTTTTATTAATAATTACATTATTTAGGAACTGTAAATCAGCTAAGGCCACCTATGTCAGAGGGAGGAGAACCTTAGTTTTATTAATAATTACATTATTTAGGAACTGTAAATCAGCTAAGGTCACCTATGTCTGAGGGAGGAGAACCTTAGTTTTATTAATAATTACATTATTTAGGAACTGTAAATCAGCTAAGGCCACCTATGTCTGAGGGAGGAGAATCTTAGTTTTATTAATAATTACATTATTTAGGAACTGTAAATCAGCTAAGGTCACCTATGTCTGAGGGAGGAGAATCTTAGTTTTATTAATAATTACATTATTTAGGAACTGTAAATCAGCTAAGGTCACCTATGTCTGAGGGAGGAGAACCTTAGTTTAATTAATAATTACATTATTTAGGAACTGTAAATCAGCTAAGGTCACTTATGTCTGAGGAAGGAGAACCTTAGTTTTATTAATAATTACATTATTTAGGAACTGTAAATCAGCTAAGGTCACCTATGTCTGAGGGAGGAGAACCTTAGTTTTATTAATAATTACATTATTTAGGAACTGTAAATCAGCTAAGGCCACCTATGTCAGAGGGAGGAGAACCTTAGTTTTATTAATAATTACATTATTTAGGAACTGTAAATCAGCTAAGGTCACCTATGTCTGAGGGAGGAGAACCTTAGTTTTATTAATAATTACATTATTTAGGAACTGTAAATCAGCTAAGGTCACTTATGCCTGAGGGAGGAGAACCTTAGTTTTATTAATAATTACATTATTTAGGAACTGTAAATCAGCTAAGGTAACCTATGTCTGAGGGAGGAGAATCTTAGTTTTATTAATAATTACATTATTTAGGAACTGTAAATCAGCTAAGGTCACCTATGTCTGAGGGAGGAGAAGCTTAGTTTTATTAATAATTACATTATTTAGGAACTGTAAATCAGCTAAGGTCACCTATGTCTGAGGGAGGAGAACCTTAGTTTTATTAATAATTACATTATTTAGGAACTGTAAATCAGCTAAGGTCACCTATGTCTGAGGGAGGAGAACCTTAGTTTTATTAATAATTACATTATTTAGGAACTGTAAATCAGCTAAGGTCACCTATGTCTGAGGGAGGAGAATCTTAGTTTTATTAATAATTACATTATTTAGGAACTGTAAATCAGCTAAGGTCACATATGTCTGAGGGAGGAGAACCTTAGTTTTATTAATAATTACATTATTTAGGAACTGTAAATCAGCTAAGGTCACCTATGTCTGAGGGAGGAGAACCTTAGTTTTATTAATAATTACATTATTTAGGAACTGTAAATCAGCTAAGGTCACCTATGTCTGAGGGAGGAGAATCTTAGTTTTATTAATAATTACATTATTTAGGTACTGTAAATCAGCTAAGGTCACCTATGTCTGAGGGAGGAGAATCTTAGTTTTATTAATAATTACATTATTTAGGAACTGTAAATCAGCTAAGGTCACCTATGTCTGAGGGAGGAGAATCTTAGTTTTATTAATAATTACATTATTTAGGAACTGTAAATCAGCTAAGGTCACCTATGTCTGAGGGAGGAGAACCTTAGTTTTATTAATAATTACATTATTTAGGAACTGTAAATCAGCTAAGGTCACCTATGTCTGAGGAAGGAGAACCTTAGTTTTATTAATAATTACATTATTTAGGAACTGTAAATCTCAATAACAGATATATATAATATACCATGTCAGTGCCAGAGCGCTGGGGTCCGTTGTTGAACTTGTGATTTTTAATTCCTAATCACATACTTAGCTAATGCAATGATTAAAATCTGTTGCTGAACTGTTTTTTAATCAATGTATTAACTAATCATATTTAATCATTGCATTAGGAATTAAACATGTAATTAGGGCTATTCATATCACTAGCTTATCATAAGTTCAACAACGGACCCCTAGTTGGATGCTACCGTCAGGGTCTAACAGTCTACTAACAGACGTATTGACCCAGTGATAGTAATAACAACATAGACATCTAATATCATCTTCGCTAGCCAAGGGTTACGATCCACTTTACTCATCTTCGCCCTTGGCATCGTTAGTCGGATTTTCGTAATTCCCGCCCACTGCCACCTGCTGGATTTTGACAGTTACGCCCCTTGTAATGATGTCATTTTCAGCCAATCGACGCGAGGCTTTCATTTCCTTTCGTTTGAATGCCCTGAAAATTGACTCGAGATTATAATATGGCTGATTTTCAAGCGAAGATTTGACGAGGCTCATACTGTTATTCAATGGTAAGCTAGTGCTTTTATTTCAAACTTACAACATTATTTTATATGTACACTCATTTTTATTTTGTTGACATTTTTCCTACAGAACATGTGCTTTTTGTAAAGCGCGTTCTATTGGTTGCAGCTACCACTAGCTGCATTAGATATAAACTGTCACCTCGAAAATCCGTCTAACGATGCCAAGGGTGAAGATGAGTAGAGCGGATCGTAACCCTTGGCTAGCGAAGATGATCTAACATACTCAAAATCATTTACTCTCCTAGTGGATGATATATCAATAATGTTATAAATACATTTTTGTCACTAATAAATACATACACTTTTTATATCAAATTTTAAAACTCCTTTCATAAATGCTGGGAGGCTGGTCATCAGTGTAAACTCTGCCCAATTACCACACATGTGGCATACAATCGTTGCCCACACTGGCACAGATAATGCCATGTCTTTCCACGGTATTTTATAAGTCTAAAAAAAATAAAAAAATTGTTATTACTGAATTCGAAATACACTGTCAGAGTAACAGCATTTTATCTTCAAAGCAACAGAATTAAGTAAACTGTGTAAATTTATCAGAATAGTAAACAAAAGGATATGTATTCTAGGTTGATCCACTTCTTGTCACAATTCAATATTTGTTTAATTATGTATTACATGTATTTATTTCTTGTGTATATTGTGATAATTGTCATCTCTGTAGCTCTGTAAATTGGTTATAAGTGAGTGAGTGAGTGATTGTTGTTTAATGCCAATTCAGCAATTTTTCAGCTATATCATGGCGAGAACAAGTTAATTTTCAATGAGATGATGATGAGGTCCACTTTGTACTAGACCAATAATATATTGGTTATGAGATATACAGATATATACAAAAAAGAATTGAGTATATTTAATATACCACGAAGTCGAATCAATGTTTTTTTTTAAAGTAAGCTAAACTAGAAGTTCGCCTGGTTATTCATGTAGCATAGGCGGAATAATGTACATGCTTTAATTGATTGATTTATTGTGCTTAACACCACTTTCAGCAATATCTCAACTTTATCAACTGGTAAACTTTATCACTTGCAGCTGCGAGTCGAGTGCACCTTTTTTGTAATTTACAAAGCCGGACGCGAACCCACGCTGTATTGGTGATAGGCTTGTATGAGTTGTTAGGTAATCAATCTACCTAACTCATTGAGCCCCCCGGGCCCTGAATAATGTACAACATAGTCATAGATGCCAGAACTTAAAATATGATGCCATTTTTCTTCTGCTTCGATGTAAGAAATTACTAGTAGCTTTTGTTAAAAATATAACATGGAATTGGACAGTGTATCAAATGATCCCATTATTTCCGTTAATTAATAATACATCCTTCCATCCAATTACATGTTCTCATGTTTATAGTTCTGTGTTGTGATGTCGTAGACCAGTGTCCAACACGATTTCCATATCAGAAAATGTTTGCGTCGTTAAACAGTAACACTGGTTCCACTAGTGAAGCAGGAACTCCTGTCTAGTATTTTGTTGACAGTTGTAAGTCTTTTTTTCCTTTGGCCATTGTAATATATACCCTTCTTCCATTTTTGGTATCTTCAAACTTTTCTTAAACCATGCAGCCAAACTCTCAAACATTCTACAATGTTAAGTTACAACAATAACAACTTGTCATGAAACAATCTTGAATAGCTTGTAGGAAAATGGCTGCATGGTTTAATATCATCGAAATATTGTTATTTAATGAAGATTTTCATTCATTTCTAAAGTGTAGCAGCGTAAGAGTAGAAATGTCACCCCCATCGATGTGTCAAACTCATTGGAGGTTTGAACCCTTAAAACTAGTTTAAACCTGTTTCTGTTTATTAATAATAATAACTTTATTCTCTAAACCAATGTTACAAAGGTTACAGAGTGAGAGTGTTTAAATCAATACAAAGTAAATACATATCATTACATCAATTATCAAGATTATGGGTGTACATTGAATTCAAATTATGAAAAAAATGTTTAAACGTTACATACAAATGATACAAATACTAACAGAGGTGTGATTGATTTTTTCAAGGAGAACTAATTTTCTTATTTATTATATCAATAAGCTTACATTTATTAAAATGTCTGTACAAAGTCAGGAGAATGAACAATCATGGTATATGTGAGTTAATCATGTACTGGTATATGTGAGTTAATCATGTACTGGTATATGTGAGTTAATCATGTACTGGTATATGTGAGTTAATCATGTACTGGTATATGTGAGTTAATAATGTACTGGTATATGTGAGTTAATCATGTACTGGTATATGTGAGTTAATCATGTACTGGTATATGTGAGTTAATCATGTACTGGTATATGTGAGTTAATCATGTACTGGTATATGTGAGTTAATCATGTACTGGTATATGTGAGTTAATCATGTACTGGTATATGTGAGTTAATCATGTACTGGTATATGTGAGTTAATCATGTACTGGTATATGTGAGTTAATCATGTACTGGTATATGTGAGTTAATCATGTACTGGTATATGTGAGTTAACGGTATCAATTTTGCCTGTTTTAACGATTGTTCTTTTATTAGAGTCTGGGACTCTTTTAATGGTGTTGTATTTTTTTTGTTATTGTCTGTGATTTACAATGTAATTAGTTTTTCTTTTGTTTTCTTGGATAACAATAAATATTTTACCCTCCTTGATGTGTCAAACTCAATGTTATCTACAATATAATCTCTTTCTACTTTAGTTATTCTAGGATGATCTGTTGGTGAATCTCGAACTTGAAAGAACCAAATTATTGACCAAATACAGCACATTCCTCCTATTAAAAAAACAGAATTTAATTACATGTAAGTTGTTGCAACTACAATTTTCTTGCAGAGAACCGAATTAATATATGTTACAATGAATCCCTTTTTGATTAATTTGCAAAGAAAGAATTAATGTGTATACAAAATGTTGGAATGTATATTAAAATGAATGAATTAATTATCTATGTTGAAACTAAATGAGTGAGTACATACAATTAACATTACCTGTGATATTCAATTTGCATTACCTGTGATATTCAATTAACATTACCTGTGATATTCAATTAACATTACCAGTGATATTCAATTTACATTACCTGTGATATTCAATTTGAATTACCTGTGAAATTCAATTTGAATCACCACTGATGTTCAATTTACATTAACATGTGATATACTAATAGCATTACCTTGTGTGATATTCAATTAACATTACCTGTAATATTCAATTAGCATTACCTGTGATATTTAATTAGCATTATCTGTGATATTCAATTTGCATTACCTGTGATATTCAATTTGCATTACCTGTGATATTCAATTTGCATTACCTGTGATATTCAATTTGCATTACCTGTGATATTCAATTTGCATTACCTGTGATATTCAATTAGCATTACCTGTGATATTTAATTAGCATTACCTGTGATATTCAATTTACATTAACCTGTGATATACTAATAGCATTGCCTGTGTAATATTCAATTAACATTACCTGTGATATACAATTAGTATTTACCTGTGATATAAAATATAGATCCCCATCCATTATCAAACCCGTATTCACACAGGACACCAGACAGTGCAAATGTTCCAATCACTCCACTAACTGATCCTGTGGGATAAAATAAAATACATTATTGATAATTGATTGATTGATTCTTGGTGTTTCGACTGGACACATTTTGTAATTTACAAAGCCGAGCGCGAACCCACGACGTATTGGTGATAGGCTTGTATGAGTTGATAGGTAATCCAACTACCTAACTCATTCAGCCACCCAGGCCCTATATTGATAATTGAACTTCCAAAAACACCTATAGATATCAATCCTGTCTGTGAGGATCCTGTATTATTACTGTTTGTGGAACATCACTTCTAGTGTGTCCCAAAGATCTTATGATATTTGGCTTTCCAATCTTTTGTGCTTGAGCGTATCTGATAAATGGTATTCCAGAAATTTCACTGAATGTTTGTGCCATACTAGACAATGACAGAATTCCTGAAGAACACCACTACAAAATCTGTAAGTACCAAGTAAATTTTGTGACGTGTGAGCAATCAAGCTTGACCATTGACCTGTATCTTATTCTTAACCAGATTTAATTTTTGAAATTGATCGAATATAGAGTAGAACGTGATAAATTAATGGATAATTGGTTTTAAAAATATTACAATATTCCAATACTATTATTTTACTACTAAAAGAAATTAATTCAATGTGAAATAATGTTATAATATTACATATTGAACAACGTGAGGGGGAGGCATGGTGTTGGGGGAGGCATGGTGTTGGAAAAGGTTGGTTTAGGTTTGGTTTATTTCAGTTATATCATGGCAGTCATTTCTATTGGTGGAGGAAACTGGAGTACCCAGAGAAAACCACTGATCTGTCGCAAGTCACTGACAAACTTGATCACATAATGTTGTTTTGAGTACACCTTGTCATGAATGGGGTTCGAACTCACAACTTTAGTGGTGATAGGCACTGATTGCACAGGTAGTTGTAAATCCAACTACCATACAATAGCGACCATGACGGCCCCGCTGGAAAAGTAAGTCATGGCATTGCACCATGCTAATGTTGCATACAGATAATACTACACAAGAACTTTATGAGCAAAATTAAAATTCAAGTCGTTCCTTGAAAAGCTAAACTGTGATAGCAAGTTCACTTTAAAAAAAGAAAAAAGAAATATTAATAAAATTTTATGTAAATTAATCCAACTTAAATTATCTATTTACATCTGGCATAATAACGTGATTGAACATACCCTGTATATGTAGGAAAAGCTGGCAGGTACTTATTTTTGGTAGTGAGAATTACTCTGCTTAAGGCTTTTGTAATTGTTTGATAATTGTTTTAATACTGTTGATAATACTATTATCAAGAGGGTATGGTTGTGATACTATTATCAAGAGGGCATGGTTGTAATACTATTATCAAGAGGGCATGGTTGTGATACTATTATCAAGAGGACATGGTTGTAATATTATTATCAAGAGGGCATGGTTGTGATACTATTATCAAGAGGGCATGGTTGTAATACTATTATCAAGAGGGCATGGTTGTAATACTATTATCAAGAGGGCATGGTTGTGATACTATTATCAAGAGGGCATGGTTGTGATACTATTATCAAGAGGGCATGGTTGTAATACTATTATCAAGAGGGCATGGTTGTGATACTATTATTAAGAGGGCATGGTTGTAATACTATTATCAAGAGGGCATGGTTGTGATACTATTATTAAGAGGGCATGGTTGTAATACTATTATCAAGAGGGCATGGTTGTAATACTATTATCAAGAGGGCATGGTTGTGATACCATTATCAAGAGGGCATGGTTGTGATACTATTATCAAGAGGGCATGGTTGTGATACTATTATCAAGAGGATATGGTTGCGATACTATCAAGAAATTTAACACTGCCACATCTTTTTGTCTGTCCTTAACCAGGACCTTGATTTCCATTGTAATATGTCATGGTTCTATTTTTCAGGAATTGTTGACCATCACTTTTTCTTTTTATAATTAAGTTCACCACGACGAAAATATTGATTTTAGATGTGCCATGTGTAAATAGAGCATAACACATTAAAGAAAAGTTTGAAGATGTAATCATAAGTTATTACTTGAAGCAGGAGAGACAATACAATGTCCAAAAGAAAGAGGACAAGAAGAGACTGGTTCATAAAACATTACACAGAAAACTAAAGACTGGGCACCACAAACTCCACAAAAACAGGTAATCAAAAGTTATTACTTGATAAAAATGATCAGTGGTTTGAAATTTCTTTTCATAATGTTTTAATAACCCAAAGATATGTTGTTGTTTTTTTTAAATGCATATTTGTGAAAGATCTTGGTTTTAATGGACTCACCAACTTGAGACATTGCTGACAGTTTACTCCTCTCTAGACATGGAGACCATCTTCCCAACATTGAGTAACAAGCAGGACGGATAACGCCCTAAACAATTAGCAATTGTCAAAGAAATGTTGGAAAAATGATGGAATGTTGATCGTTTGTTGTTGCTTGGTGACTAATTATACAATTACCTGTTATAAAATACTTTCTCATACCTGAGTCTTAACATACCTTAATACCACTAATACAAAATCTACCTGCTGTAGTAAACCTGTTTATTGCATGTTTGGTTTACATTTGGCATTGTCTAAAATCTGAACTGGTCTATTGCAGGTTTGGTTTACAATTGGCATTGTCTAAAACCTGAACTGGTCTATTGCAAGTTTGGCTTACAATTGGCATTGTCTAAAATCTGTACTGGTCTATTGGTTTGGTTTACAATTGGCATTGCATGAAATATGAACTGGTCTATTCCAGGTTTAGTTTACAATTGGCATTGTCTAAAATCTGAACTGGTTGAGTGCAGGTTTGGTTTACAATTGGCATTGTATAAATTCTGAACTGGTTTATTGCAGGTTTGGTTTACAATTGACATTGTCTAAAATCTGAACTGGTCTATTGCAGGTTTGGTTTACAATTGGCATTGTATAAAATCTGAACTGGTTTATTGCATGTTTGGTTTACAATTGGCATTGTTTAAAATCTGAATAGATCTATTGCAGGTTTGGTTTACAATTGACATTGTCTAAAATCTGAACTGGTCTATTGCAAGTTTGGCTTACAATTGGCATTGTCTAAAATCTGTACTGGTCTATTGCAGGTTTGGTTTACAATTGGCATTGCATGAAATATGAACTGGTCTATTCCAGGTTTAGTTTACAATTGGCATTGTCTAAAATCTGAACTGGTTGAGTGCAGGTTTGGTTTGCAATTGGCATTGTATAAATTCTGAACTGGTTTATTGCAGGTTTGGTTTACAATTGGCATTGTCTAAAATCTGAACTGGTCTATTGCAGGTTTGGTTTACAATTGGCATTGTCTAAAATCTCAACTGGTTTATTGCATGTTTGGTTTACAATTGGCATTGTCTAAAATCTGAATAGATCTATTGCAGATTTGGCTTACAATTGGCATTGTCTAAAATCTCAACTGGTCTATTGCAGGTTTGATTTACAATTGGCATTGTATAAAATCTGAACTGGTCTATTGCAGGTTTGGTTTACAATTGGCATTGTCTAAAATCTGAATGGATCTATTGCAGGTTTGGTTTACAATTGGCATTGTCTAAAATCTGAACTTGTCTATTGCAGGTTTAGTTTACAATTGGCATTGTCTAAAATCTGAACTGGTCTATTGCAGGTTTAGTTTACAATTGGCATTGTCTAAAATCTCAACTGGTTTATTGCATGTTTGGTTTACAATTGGCATTGTCTAAAATCTGAACTGGTCTATTGCAGGTTTAGCTTACAATTGGCATTGTCTAAAATCTGAACTGGTCTATTGCAGGTTTGGTTTACAATTGGCATTGTATAAATTCTTAACTGGTCTATTGCAGATTTGGTTTACAATTGGCATTGTCTAAAATCTGAAGTGGTCTATTCCAGGTTTGGTTTACAATTGGCATTGTCTAAAATCTGAACTGGTTTATTGCAGGTTTGGCTTACAATTGGCATTGTATAAATTCTTAACTGGTCTATTGCAGGTTTGGTCTACAATTGGCATTGTCTAAAATCTGAACTGGTCTATTGCAGGTTTAGCTTACAATTGGCATTGTATAAAATCTGAACTGGTCTATTGCAGGTTTAGTTTACAATTGGCATTGTCTAAAATCTGAACAGGTCTATTGCAGGTTTGGTTTACAATTGGCATTGTATAAATTCTTAACTGGTCTATTGCAGGTTTGGTTTACAATTGGCATTGTCTAAAATCTGAACTGATCTATTCCAGGTTTGGTTTACAATTGGCATTGTCTAAAATCTGAACTGGTCTATTGCAGTTTTGGTTTACAATTGGCATTGTATAAAATCTGAACTGGTCTATTGCAGGTTTGGTTTACAATTGGCATTGTCTAAAATCTGAACGGGTCTATTGCAGGTTTGGTTTACAATTGGCATTGTCTAAAATCTGAATGGGTCTATTGCAGGTTTAGTTTACAATTGGCATTGTATAAAATCTGAACTGGCCTATTGCAGGTTTGGTTTACAATTGGCATTGTCTAAAATCTGAACGGGTCTATTGCAGGCTTAGTTTCTACAGCAGAAGAAAGAGCAATGTTAGCCTAATGTGTGTATAGAGTGTGTTAGTAAAACTAATAATAAAACAAAACTGAAGATTGAGTGCTTCTAATTAGACAGACAACATGGAGAACAAAATGAGGCCACATGGGGTGCTGCATTCTTACCTTGTGACCTGTATGTGTATCAAATAGACAATTAATATCTTTAACCCATATTCACCTAATAAGTAATAACATCTTAAAAAAACCACATACAGTCAATCCTGCCTATGTGGTCAAATTCAAATAGTCCCATGAAATAATAGTAATTAAAATCAAGGGATCATTAATTTTTTTGGCAAAAATTAAATTATAAGGAATACAATTTACACTAAGCATAAACTGCTCCAAGCCAGGTTATATCGCATAACCTGTTGAAAAATTGAAAATATTCCTTAAATATTTTTTTTAAGGTTGTAAATGTATCTCAAAATAATTACACATTCTAATTTTAAAAGTTGCTACAATGTATCTACTCCAAATTAGACTACTTGTGTAACATTTCACATTATTCAATTATTCATCAAACACAAATTAATTGATCAAATATTTATTTAACTTATTGGTATGTATCATAAGCCTTTTTGCCTCTAAGAAGAGTGTTTTTCGCAAAATGTAGAAATAAATTAAATACAATTAACATTATATTGCATAATACACATTCTATTCCTTGAAAGCAATAAGATTTAACAAAATTTCAAATATATATATAAACTTTTGAATGAAATTTTCAAATTTGTATACCAGTAATTATTATTTTTTAGCAAAAATAATTATTTCAGGGAAGACTTGATCCATAGAATCAGAAAATAAAATAAAGGGTTGTTCTGAGACAAAAATGAATGATTGTATGGTAGTTAGATGTACATCTAGCTATTCAATCAATGCCTAGATAGTTGTGAGTTTGATTCCTGCACATGATTATGGTGCTTAACACCACTTTCAACAATATTTCAGTTATATGATGATGTGGCGGTCAGTTCTATTGGTGGAGGAAACTGGAGTACACGGGGAAAACCACCAACCTATCACAAGTCACTCACAAACTTTATCACATAATGTTGTATTGAGTATACCTCGCCATGAAGGTGGTTCGAACTCACTGTACATGATTAAAAAAAACCTAGACATCAATAATTGTATCATTTAGAATATCACTGTAGTAAAAATATTGTTGGTCTAGATGAGTTTGTTAACTAGAAAGTTGAAAGCATGTTAAGAGGAAATAACTCACATTAAAACTACATTGAAATTAGTGTATTAATTAGGATGTGCAGTCAGTGCCGTCTTAACGCATGGGCAGTTGCCCGAGGGCCCATACTAATCTATGTATGTTGTGTACAACACGTTTTTTAATGCACAACTTTTATTGGAAATACCAATACAAAAAATATATGTTTAATTTTATCGACATGGATCCATGTGCACTTCTTTGCACGGGGGCCTGTAATGCTGCTAAGACGGCTCTGTGCGCACTTCAAGATTTTGTATTGAAAATCTAGCTCTTATTTAGACAATAAATTGTGATTGTGCATTGAGAAATCGATAGTTCTAATCTTTTATGTAGATAAGTCACCACCAGACTGTGAGACATACATGTAACAACACCAATTATCTTACCGAAGCTAGACCTAATACAGCACGTAGTACATACACCAGTATAACGGACTTTCTGGCACTGACTGGAATGAGGACCGTACTTAGTCCCGAGACAGCCATGGCAAATCCCAGGACACGTCTACCACCAAACCTATCAGCAAGCCATCCTCCTGGGATCTGTGTAATTATATACCCATAGAAAAATGCAGCTAGAATAGATGATTGTGTATTTTTATCCCATTCAAACTCTGCTCTCTGTAAAACAAAGAAATTTAATGTAATTATGATATTAGTTGAGATGTTATTAACCAGTTTAATCCTAACCTACCAGTTTTATCCTAGCCTACCAGTTTAATCCTAGCCCACCAGTTTAATCCTAACCTACCAGTTTTATCCTAGCCTACCAGTTTAATCCTAGCCCACCAGTTTAATCCTAGCCTACCAGTTTAATCCTAACCTACCAGTTTAATCCTAGCCCACCAGTTTAATCCTAGCCTACCAGTTTAATCCTAGCCCACCAGTTTAATCCTAACCTACCAGTTTTATCCTAGCCCACCAGTTTAATCCTAGCCCACCAGTTTTATCCTAACCTACCAGTTTTATCCTAGCCTACCAGTTTAATCCTAGCCTACCAGTTTAACCCTAGCCTACCAGTTTAACCCTAGCCTACCAGTTTAATCCTAGCCTACCAGTTTAATCCTAGCCTACCAGTTTAATCCTAGCCTACCAGTTTAACCCTAGCCTACCAGTTTAATCCTAGCCTACCAGTTTAATCCTAGCCTACCAGTTTAATCCTAGCCTACCAGTTTAATCCTAGCCTATCAGTTTAATCCTAGCCTACCAGTTTAATCCTAACCTACCAGTTTAATCCTAGCCTACCAGTTTAATCCTAACCTACCAGTTTAACCCTAGCCTACCAGTTTAATCCTAGCCTACCAGTTTAATCCTAGCCTACCAGTTTAATCCTAACCTACCAGTTTAACCCTAGCCTACCAGTTTAATCCTAGCCTACCAGTTTAATCCTAACCTACCAGTTTAATCCTAACCTACCAGTTTAATCCTAGCCTACCAGTTTAATCCTAGCCTACCAGTTTAATCCTAACCTACCAGTTTAATCCTAACCTACCAGTTTAATCCTAACCTACCAGTTTTATCTTAGCCTACCAGTTTAACCCTAGCCCACCAGTTTAATCCTAACCTACCAGTTTTATCCTAGCCTACCAGTTTAATCCTAACCTACCAGTTTAATCCTAACCTACCAGTTTAATCCTAGCCTACCAATTTAACCCTAGCCTACCAGTTTAATCCTAACCTACCAGTTTTATCCTAGCCTACCAGTTTAATCCTAACCTACCAGTTTAATCCTAACCTACCAGTTTAATCCTAACCTACCAGTTTAATCCTAACCTACCAGTTTAATCCTAGCCTACCAGTTTAATCCTAACCTACCAGTTTTATCCTAGCCTACCAGTTTAATCCTAACCTACCAGTTTAATCCTAACCTACCAGTTTAATCCTAACCTACCAGTTTTATCCTAACCTACCAGTTTAATCCTAACCTACCGGTTTAATCCTAACCTACCAGTTTTATCCTAGCCTACCAGTTTAATCCTAACCTACCAGTTTAATCCTAACCTACCAGTTTAATCCTAACCTACCAGTTTAATCCTAGCCCACCAGTTTAACCCTAGCCTACCAGTTTAATCCTAACCTACCAGTTTAATCCTAATCTACCAGTTTTATCCTAGCCTACCAGTTTAATCCTAGCCTACCAGTTTAATCCTAACCTACCAGTTTAATCCTAACCTACCAGTTTAATCCTAACCTACCAGTTTAATCCTAACCTACCAGTTTTATCCTAGCCTACCAGTTTAATCCTAGCCTACCAGTTTAATCCTAGCCTACCAGTTTTAACCAGTTTAATCCTAGCCTACCAGTTTAATCCCAGCCTACCAGTTTTAACCAGTTTAATCCTATCCTACCAGTTTAATCCTAGCCTACCAGTTTTAACCAGTTTAATCCTAGCCTACCAGTTTTGTGTACCATGCACTTGCACCAGATTTCCAACGTCATATGTCGTGCTTTATATTATAAATGTTCAATGGTTTGAGATCAGAGATAATTGTTCTCCTTGATATTGGTTGAAATGTTGACCATCACTGTTTAAACTTTGTTTTCATAGTACAACAAACATGTAATAAATAAAACACCAAAAACAAAATCAATCAACAATAAATATGAAACATATAGTCAAACCTGTCTTATGTGACCTTTCAAGGGAACAGTGAAAGATGGTCACATAAGACAGGTGGTTGCTTAATACAGGTTCAATTGATATGAAATACATTGTGAAGGGAAATCAAATTTAAGGTCACATAATACAAGTTATTGCTTAATATGGGTGGTCACTAAACCAGGTTTGACTGTAACTTAATAGAAGTGGTCACTAAACCAGGTGTGACTGTAACTTAATAGAGGTGGTCACTAAACCAGGTGTGACTGTAACTTAATAGAGGTGGTCACTAAACCAGGTGTGACTGTAACTTAATATGGGTGGTCACTAAACCAGGTGTGACTGTAACTTAATAGAGGTGGTCACTAAACCAGGTGTGACTGTATTCAAATAAATGTTCTTACCAGTGATCAATATACTGAAACATATTTACCAATTTAATTTGTGTTCGTAAATCTATATTACTCATAGACAAAAATATGTACAGTCAAACCTGTATTAAGAGGTCACCTTTGAGACAAAGAAAAAGTGGCCTTATAA
Organism: Bathymodiolus brooksi; assembly: GCA_963680875.1. Taxonomy (NCBI): domain Eukaryota; kingdom Metazoa; phylum Mollusca; class Bivalvia; order Mytilida; family Modiolidae; genus Bathymodiolus; species Bathymodiolus brooksi. Next base: position 6,690,971 of record OY804590.1, on the reverse strand, counting down.
GACAGGTGACCTCTTAAAAGAGGTTCAATTCATATGACTTTTTCTATGACAGGACAAGAAAAAGGTGACCTCTTAATACAGGTGACTGCTTAATAGAGGTGATTACATGAGGAGGATTGACTGTATTCATTAAAACAATCAGATTGAATGAGTTTCAACATAGCATGAAAGAGTGAATAATTGATACATTTACAGTGTTTCAGCTAGACTTTGAAATCTTGGACAATTGTCAGTTTTATCAAAATTTCTTCAGGGCATTCTTTAATAATTAAACTAATTTTTATCAAGTTCTTCAGGACAATTTGAGAAATAGGTTGGCAAATGTGCTGAGACCGGTGCCTAGCTGTATCACTGTATTTATAATAAATAGTTCACTTAAGTGGTGTACAGTACAGTCAGAGCCATAGCGTGATAAATCACTGTGATAGACGTATCACTCTTCTTAGTGATGCTTATACAGTACAGTCAGAGACATAGCATGATAAATCACTGTGATAGATGTATCACTCATCTTAGTGATACTTATATATCTTTTGCTCTGTTTAATCTATTTACTTATTTAGATATGCCTGTTGGGTGATAGTAACTAACACTAAATGTAAAAGAAATTTTGAAGATATATTTAATAGGACAAAAGATATATCAGTATCACTAAGATGAGTGATACGTCTATCACAGTGATTTATCAGGCTATGTCTCTGACTGTACTGTATCACTATCACCAAGATTAGTGATACGTCTATCACAGTGATTTATCATGGTATGTCTCTGACTGCACTGTATCAGTATCACTAAGATGAGTGATACGTCTATCACAGTGATTTATCAGGCTATGTCTCTGACTGTACTGTATCAGTATCACTAAGATGAGTGATACGTCTATCACAGTGATTTATCAGGCTATGTCTCTGACTGTACTGTATCAGTATCACTAAGATGAGTGATACGTCTATCACAGTGATTTATCATGCTATGTCTCTGACTGTACTGTATCAGTATCAGTAAGAAGAGTGATACGTCTATCACAGTGATTTATCAGGCTATGTCTCTGACTGTACTGTATCACTATCACTAAGTCTAAGATGAGTGATATGTCTATCACAGTGATTTATCATGGTATGTCTCTGACTGTACTGTATCAGTATCACTAAGATGAGTGATACGTCTATCACAGTGATTTATCAGGCTATGTCTCTGACTGTACTGTATCAGTATCACTAAGATGAGTGATACATCTATCACAGTGATTTATCATGCTATGTCTCTGACTGTACTGTATGATTAAACTACATGTCTAAGTTCTGTACTATAAATGTACTTACCTGGTTCACAAGAGTTTTCTGGGTTTCTAATTCTCCACACTGATCATCTATACTAAAACTAGTATTGCTATGATTTGACATCAGAATACTTAAGTTGGTCACTGGTGTTTTTACCATACACACTAGAGCTACGCTGATATTCACTCTCATTGCATATGCACAAAAAGACCCGGTACATAGTAAGTATCCTAATATCCATCGCTGGGAAAATACAGATGGTACCTTTTCTGAAAGAGTAAAAAAAAATGTTATTTCCTCGTCTTAAGTATTTCTAGGAGGGTCAGACTTTTTTTGAAAATGTGTTAAAATATCTTAAAGTACACACCAATGATCGGATCTCCTGAAGATATTTACAGTGGTGTTTAGTTTTTTAAAATCTATTAAGCAGTTCAAAAGTTATGACAATTTGAAGTTCGGAAAATGACCACTTATATTTTATAATGGTGGCCATTTTGAATTTTATCTGCCTTTACCAAGAAATAGAACAATATCAGAAATTATTTGAAACCAATAATGAAATCTAATGAAACTGTGCTTGATAAATGTAGTTTAGACATTGTTCTAAAAGAAATTGCATGGTTGTAGTCTTTGTTTCATCAGCAACATGTTTCCAAACACATTCTTAAAATTATTTTTTACCATGCATTTCAATGGGAAAATTGAAAACGGCACCAAAATTGGATAAATTTTACCCAATAAAATTGAACATATAAATAAAAATTTTGAATTTTCTCATCAAACTGTATGAGATTATTAAAACCTAGCCTACTATCCACTACAGAAGAGTTTTACTTCCAGTCTAACTGATCAGCAACATGTGTTTCAGGGAATAAATAGTTTCAAAATAGCCGTGCTATTTCCAAAGTTTCCATTCAATTTTGGTCGCTTCTGTTCAGTTTAAATATAAAAAAATTGTGCCATATGAAGAATTTTCTCCAAACATGTGCATTATTTATTTATTTCAACATGTCATCTTTCAAATAATTCACTTCAAAAAATAGTGTTCTAGTGCATTGTCACTGCAGCTGTCTTCAAATGTAAGACAAAATTACAGAATTTGCCATTGTGTAAATAAAATTGAAAAATGTCTGACCTCCCTAGTATTTCTTTTTCCGTTAGATACAAATAATTGTTAATAACGGAACAATTTTCAAAGGTAAACTCATGGCTGATTTACTTTCAATAAGATCTTCTTTCGTGAGGTGAACAACGTCTTTGCCAATGCTGTAGCACGCTAAGAATTATGCAATCTCGTGAAGTCACATCTAGTAGAGACTGGCTCCTCCGCTAGGTGGTCCAAGACAATGAATGAGAATTTCACAAATGTTGTCCCCGATTGACATGGTACTTTCATCAGCCCTATATAAAGAGACCTGTGTACAAATGCTTTAAATGTATGAAAATTATATAGAAGGGATGACTAAATAAAGTGCATATCAGCATTAAATAAAATTAGCACCACCTTTTCATGGCAAAAATATAATTCTAAGTGAAAAAATATGATCTAAGCTGTATCCGCTAAATCAAGGTTTATTTTTAACAAATTCAACATCAGTTTAACATAAATTAAAAGTTACCACTATCATTTATTCACATTTATATACTTAGTTATTTATTTTGTAAAAAAATTCCAGAGAATTACATAATCTAACTTCCGATATATGGGAACCTGTTCAACTATACAATAAAACTGGTATTACTGTATAGTCAAAGCATGAATGTATGAGAAAAAAACTTAAATATTAGGTTTCTATTTTCCCATAGATTTAAAATGCTTTAAATAAGCCCAATGATAAAACATAACAGAAGATAAAGATCACTTTACTTTGGCCATTGGACACTGCAATTTTGACTATTTTATAAGCGGGGATTTTCATGTGTTCCTAAAATTGTAATCTCGTTGAGATTAGGCTTCCCAAGAAATTTTCTGTCTGTATCTTCATTCTAATCTTGTCACAAGCTCTATCAAAGGTATTCTAGAAGTTAAAATTTTGATCCCCAGTTCATTCCGATGCATATTTTGTCATGGATGGATTGCGTCAGATCAAGTGTAGGTAAGATTTCATATACATGTAGCCATATTTTCTAGTTCAAATCTGTAAAAATAATGATAATCTCTTACTGTTTAAAGTAGCTAAGATCCATAACATCTTTATTCCAAAACTTATATCGAATTGTATGCAATTTTTGTGTGTGTACCACGTGATCAATTTCGTGACATTTTTAGATAAAGTCGGTTTCTCGATGTCAATAATTGGAAAAATTATCCAACATCTTTATAAATCTGACATCGAGAAACAGAATGTAGCTAAATATGTCACGACATTGATCAAGTGGTCCACACAAAAATAAAATGGCCTACAATTCGATCTAAATTTTGGATTTATGGATCTTTAACTACTTAAAACAATAAGAGATTATCATTATTTTTGCAGATTTGAACTAGAAAATATGTCTTAATATGAATGAAATCTTACCTGATCTGACACAATCCGTCCATGACAAAATGTGCATTGGAATGCTCCAGGGGGTCAAATTTTAAATTTCCAGAAGACCTTTGATGGACCTTGTGATGAGATTATGATGAAGATACAGACAGAAAATTTCTTCGGAAGCCTAATCTAGATAGAGAGTGCATGCGCGGAAGTGAGAGGACGACAAAATCTGGAGAGAAGGAAATATTCTATAAAAATCGTGCATCATCGTGTTTAAATAACAAATTAATATAATTCTACATCGATAAATAGATTCAGCACATCCTAGTGAGATACAACAGGTCAAGCTGTGTATCTGCCCCAAAAAGGGTAAGGTCACAAGAACCTGGAAGAATTTATAGAACAGGACAAAAAACTGGAGACTCAAGTCTACAACCTAAACGGAAAGATCAGACAGATTAATGAAACCAACCAAACACACTCGCCAACCTTCAGTACCGACCTTGTAAAAAACTCAAAAACTGCGAAAGGCAAGAAAAAGGAAAAATTCCTAAAGCGAAAAACAAACAGTTTTTGGTTATACATTGATGGCATCCACCCAGGACACCTACTAGCGAGGACCTGGCTAAAAGAGATTACAGAAAAAGCCATAAAGGATTGCTGGACATAAAACACCACCAAATGAACACAACAAATTTTTGATGGACACTACGTACCCTACCAGTCAGTGAGGATGTTCCCCGCTAAACTGGACCGCCACCATAGAAACTCAGTCAGTGTGGATAATATTCCACGCTAAACTGAACACAAAATTCTCTGTCACAGTCAGTGAGGAATTTCCTCTATACTAGAACCACAAACAGTCAATGTGGATTTTTCATGCTAAACTGTCACAATCAAATTTTCAGTCAGTGTGGATATTCCACACTACACAGTACACTGAAAATACACTGCACAATATGTTCACCTGTCAGGTACTCATCTCAAACATACCTCATTATCATGGATTCATCAACAACATACTGCCCTACATGTACTTATGAATGCGCAAATGTCATCAGCGGGGCGCAGACCAATATGCCTACCTACAGCAAAACTACAATGCACCACCATCATACTACTCATCATGGTTCAATCTGGTGACATCAAACTAAACCCGGGCCCAAGACAGGCTAGCATATTCCCATGCGGTATGTGTGAGATACCAGTCACCTTGTCAAACGAAGGAGCATGCTGTGACTGTTGCAGTATGTGGCACCACAAATCCTGCATCGAACTGTGCACAACAGACTACGAGTTACTACAAAGGTCAAACGTACAATGGATGTGCTGAAATTGCGACAGCCTAAATGTCTCCTCGTTTACTTACCACTCACACAAGATAGAAAATATCAGCTACTACGAACCACTAAACACCACTGAAAGCTTCCTGGACTCGCTTACATCACAGTTCAGCACATTAAAAACAAGCAGTCCAAAATCAGCACAAAACAACAGCAAGTCCCACAGGAAAGAACCTAACAGCACAAACAAATCAAGAAGTGAATCGAAATCAATCCCAAATCTACCACCCAAAAGAAACCTGCGAATTCTAACTGTAAACTGCAGAAGTATTAAAGACAAAACATCAGAACTAAAAGCATTCATCAACTACACCAAGCCAGACATAGTAATCAGAACAGAATCCTGGCTGAAAGGGGTCAAACCAGGGAAAAATCCAACCACAGATGCAATCAAATCTGCAGAAGTATTCCCTGATAACTATACAGCTTATAGGAACGACAGAGGGACGCTTGGAGGTGGCGTCTTCATATTAATACAAAACAACATCATAGTAATTGAACAACCGCAATACGTTACAAAATGTGAACTCGACTGGGTCAAAATCAAACTTAAAGACTCCAAAGATCTACTAATTGGTGCATTCTACATGTCACATAGAAACAATAAAGACATGGAAAATCACAGAAGAAAACAACAACATAATAATAACAGGGGACTTTAAGTTAAATGGTCGGTCCCTAACTGCCCAGATATCCAATGGGAAGCACTTTCATTAAAACACAAGGCAAACGACAAAGAGGTTCAAAGAACGCTGATAGATATCACTTCTTAATCTGGACCTACTCAACTCCATGAGGAACCAACAAGGGAGAATAATCTACTTGACCTGATATTCACCACAAACCTAACACTAGCCAAAACTTCAACAAATATACCAGAGATCTCAGACCATGCAATTGTAGTCACGGAAATAGACATCAAGCCTTACTACCAAAAAAAAACAACCCTAGGAAATCTTATATATGGGCAAAAGGAGATTGGGAACAAGTAAACCAGGACCAAACTAACACCAAATACTTAAGAAATGGCAGACAGTAGATCCAACATAAACGACATCTGGAACACGTTTAAACAACATCTCTTCAAACAACATCTCTTCAAATGCCTTTACAAACACATTCCATCCAAAATCATCAAATCAAACAACAGACTGCCATGGTTCAACCACAAAATAAAGAAAATGCTCAGGAAAAAACAGAGCCTATACAACCAAGCAAAAAGAACTAAGAATTGGTCAAACTACAAACACTACCAAAAAGAATGTAAACAACAAATAAGGAAAGCAGAATGGAATTATATAAACTCTGCTATACTAGAGGGGATGGAGAAAAACAATACGAAACCCTTTTGGAAGTACGTTAAATCTAGGAAACAGGTCAACATCGGAGTAACTCCACTAAAAGAACGAGGACACCTTATAAATAACAGCAAATAAAGGTAATAACAAAATTACCGAACTCTGAACAATCTTACAAAGGGAAAGTCAAAACTCATAATTATATAAACAGACAAAATCAGTCAACAACCGGAAAACTGTGAAAACCGTAATGACCCTGACTTGGTACAGGCATTTCTAAAGAAATGGTGGGTTGAATCAGATTTTAAGGCGCCAAACCTCCTGCTCTCATTACGGTTCAAAGGTTCCGGCTGTCACTGTAACAGTATTTAAATACAGGAAAAAGAGAAAGCACAAATCCTAATTAAACAATTTTTGTCAGTTTCACGAGGGAGAAAGTCAACAAAATGCCTAAAACACACAGAAGAGTCCAACAAAACATTCTAAACATCAAAATCACACAAGATGGCATAGCAAAACTCCTGAGGAATATAAACCCCTCCAAGGCATTGGGTCCAGACAACATACCAAATAGAGTCCTAAAACAATGTGCAGACCACCTGGCCCCCACATTAACCATTATATTCCAATTTCCAACATTCAATAGACCATGGTAAACTTCCAAATGACTGGCTAAATGCAAATGTATCCTGTATATTCAAGAAAGGGGATAAACACACTGCAGAAAATTATAGACCAATATCGCTCTCATCAGTACCATGCAAGCTACTAGAACATATAATATGCGGACACATGATGAAACATCTAGAGAAGCACAACATCTTAACATCACTAAACCATGGGTTCAGGTCGGGTTACTCCTGCGAAACACAACTTGTAGTTACCATACACGACATGCTGCAATCATTCGACCAAGGGAAACAAGTAGACATAGGAATCCTAGACTTCTCTAAAGCCTTCGACACAGTCCCCCACGACAGGCTCCTCCATAAAATAGATCAGTATGGAATAAGAGGACCGCTCCACACATGGCTCACATCCTTCCTAACAGAAAGGAAAATGTGAGTGGCACTTGAAGGAGAATACTCTGACGAGGCCACAGTTGACTCCTGGATACCACGGGGAAGTGTTGGGACCGATAATTTTCCTGTGCCACATAAATGACCTACCAAACTCTGTCAAATCATCAGTGAGACTATTTGCAGATGACTGCCTTTTGCATCGAGAAATTAACAACAAAAATGGCCATACCACCCTACAAAACGACCTAAAAAACCTTGAGAAATGGGCATCAGACTGGGGAATGCGTTTTAATGCCAAAAAGTGCTACATTCTAAACATGAAGAAAAAGAGCCACCACTCCTATACATTAATTGATTAAACAACCAAATCCTGGAACAAGTACCATCAAACCCTTACCTAGGACTACAAATAGCAGAAGACCTCAAATGGAAGGAACATATAAACAACACCTTTCGGTCGTTCTTGGGTTTTATCATACATAAATACTAAACACTAGAAATCTGAAATTCAAATTACAAGGTGACAAAATATGAACTTCTCATATATATTTTGTAAGGCAATGATAAAACCCGAGAACGACCGAAAGGCGGAAGATGTCACGTGACATACTTTCCCTTTTGCAGCCACGTAGGTGTCCATAGTCAACAAAATCGGAGGATTATCTGTCAATACGGGGGTGTAGATGGTAGGAAGATATAAACCAGAGGCTCCCAGGAGCCTGTATAGCTCACCTGGGTATAATAACAACATCAGTCAATAAAACTTGATAACTTCGAAAAAAAAAATTAACAAATGTAGCCTTCATCATTGCAGACCCCTTCTACAAAAAAATATGGGCAGGGGTTCCCCCTTTAATGTAAGTTATCAAAATTGCTGTAAAAAAACAGATATGTCAATGATTCTCAAAAGTTAGCTTTTGCTACTTCACATGTTGTAATAGAGTTGCTTCCCTTTGATTATTTGAGTAACCAAAAGCAGTGAGTCAACAAAAAATGCATTTCAAGAGGAATAACTCTTCACAGTTGTCGCACATTTTTAACTGTGGGAAATTTTTTGTAGATCTTGACATGCTGAACAATTTTGCAATAAACTTTCCCTCTATCTCTAATAGTTTTTGAGATATAAGATGATAGTATTAAAATTGAGAACATTTTGATGAAAAAAGGGCAATAACTCCAAAATGGGTAATTGGATTTACTTCAAAATTGCAGGGTAGGAAGATCTTGACATGCTGCAAATTTTTGCAATTTAAACTTATCTCTTATAGTTTTTGAAATATAAGACGAAAAGTATTAATTTTTTTTTATAAATTTGATGAAAAAAGGGCAAGAACTCCAAGATGGGTAATCAGATTTACTTCAAATTGCAGGTAGAAAAAAAAAATTGATCGCAGGGTCAAACCGCCAGACACATTTTTGGAAGAGAACCATCCAATGACTATTTCATCAAAATTTTGTTCTTATTTAGCAAATGGTTTCAGACAAAAAGATTTTTATGGGAATTTCCCATAGGGTCCTATGTTAAATTAAGTTCGGCTGTGGCGGCCATCTTGGTCGGTGTTCTGAAATGACGGATACAATTTTGGAAGAGGACCACCCAAGAATCATTTCAGCAAAGTTTGGTTGAGATTGGCTCAGTAGTTTCAGAGGAGAAGATTTTTTTTAAATTTCATCCCCCCCTTTTTTCTAATTTGCATAATCGGTCAAAATCGGCAAAAGTTCAAAGTTCATAAAAAATCCAGTAATATATGTTAAAAAGCTCATCATTATGCTTATACAGTTCAAATTTGGGCACTTTCTGGCTTAAAATAGAGCAGTTTTGGCCATTTGAAGAAATTTCTATTTTTAGTAATGGCGGCCATCTTGGATACAGGACGGCGCTGATGGACACAATTTTGAAAGGGGACCACCTAAGGATCATTTCAGCAAAGTTTGGTTGAGATTGGCTCAGTAGTTTCAGAGGAGAAGATTTTTTTTAATTTCATCCCCCCTTTTTTCTAATTTGCATAATCGGTCAAAATCGGTAAAAGTTCAAAGTTCATAAAAAATCCAGTAATATATGTTAAAAAGCTCATCATTATGCTTGTACAGTTCAAATTTGGGCACTTTCTGGCTTAAAATAGAACAGTTTTGGCCATTTGAAGAAATTTCTATTTTTAGTAATGACGGCCATCTTGGATAGAGGACGGCGCTGACGGACACAATTTTGAAAGGGGACCACCTAAGGATCATCTCAGCAAAGTTTGGTTGAGATTGGCTCAGTAGTTTCAAAGGAGAAATTTTTTTTTTAATTTCATCCCCCCTTTTTTCTAATTTGCATAATCGGTCAAAGTTCAAAGTTCATAAAAAATCCCGTAATATATGTTAAAAAGCTCATCATTATGCTTATACAGTTCAAATTTGGGCACTTTCTGGCTTAAAATAGAGCAGTTTTGGCCATTTGAAGAAATTTCTATTTTTAGAATGGCAGCCATCTTGGATACAGGACGGTGCTGACGGACACAATTTTGAAAGGGGACCACCTAAGGATCATCTCAGCAAAGTTTGGTTGAGATTGGCTCAATAGTTTCAGAGGAGAAGATTTTCTTTAAATTTCATCCCCCCTTTTTTCTAATTTGCATAATCGGTCAAAATCGGCAAAAGTTCAAAGTTCATAAAAAATCCAGTAATATATGTTAAAAAGCTCATCATTATGCTTATACAGTTCAAATTTGGGCACTTTCTGGCTTAAAATAGAGCAGTTTTGGCCATTTGAAGAAATTTCTATTTTTAGAATGGCAGCCATCTTGGATACAGGACGGTGCTGACGGACACAATTTTGAAAGGGGACCACCTAAGGATCATTTCAGCAAAGTTTGGTTGAGATTGGCTCAGTAGTTTCAGAGAAGAAGATTTTTTTTTAATTTCATCCCCCCTTTTTTCTAATTTGCATAATCAGTCAAAATCGGCAAAAGTTCAAAGTTCATAAAAATCCAGTAATATATGTTAAAAAGCTCATCATTATGCTTATACAGTTCAAATTTGGGCACTTTCTGGCTTAAAATAGAGCAGTTTTGGCCATTTGAAGAAATTTCTATTTTTAGTAATGGCGGCCATCTTGGATAGAGGACGGCGCTGACGGACACAATTTTGAAAGGGGACCACCTAAGGATCATTTCAGCAAAGTTTGGTTGAGATTGGCTCAGTAGTTTCAGAGGAGAAGATTTTTTTTTATTTCATCCCCCCTTTTTTCTAATTTGCATAATCGGTCAAAATCGGTAAAAGTTCAAAGTTCATAACAAATCCCGTAATATATGTTAAAAAGCTCATCATTATGCTTATACAGTTCAAATTTGGGCACTTTCTGGCTTAAAATAGAACAGTTTTGGCCATTTGAAGAAATTTCTATTTTTAGTAATGACGGCCATCTTGGATACAGGACGGCGCTGACGGACACAATTTTGAAAGGGGACCACCTAAGGATCATCTCAGCAAAGTTTGGTTGAGATTGGCTCAGTAGTTTCAAAGGAGAAGATTTTTTTTTAATTTCATCCCCCCTTTTTTCTAATTTGCATAATCGGTCAAAATCGGTAAAAGTTCAAAGTTCATAAAAAATCCAGTAATATATGTTAAAAAGCTCATCATTATGCTTATACAGTTCAAATTTGGGCACCTTCTGGCTTAAAATAGAGCAGTTTTGGCCATTTGAAGAAATTTCTATTTTAAGTAATGGCGGCCATCTTGGATACAGGACGGCGCTGACGGACACAATTTTGAAAGGGGACCACCTAAGGATCATTTCAGCGAAGTTTGGTTGAGATTGGCTCAGTAGTTTCAGAGAGAAGAAGATTTTTTTTTAATTTCATCCCCCCTTTTTTCTAATTTGCATAATCAGTCAAAATCGGCAAAAGTTCAAAGTTCATAAAAATCCGATAGTACATGTTAAAAAGCTCATCATTATGCTTATACAGTTCAAATTTGGGCACTTTCTGGCTTAAACTAGAGCAGTTTTTGCCATTTGAAGAAATTTCTATTTTTAGTAATGGCGGCCATCTTGGATACAGGACGGTGCTGACGGACACAATTTTGAAAGGGGACCACCTAAGTATCATCTCAGCAAAGTTTGGTTGAGATTGGCTCAGTAGTTTCAGAGAAGAAGATTTTTTTTTAATTTCATCCCCCCTTTTTTCTAATTTGCATAATCAGTCAAAATCGGCAAAAGTTCAAAGTTCATAAAAATCCGATAGTACATGTTAAAAAGCTCATCATTATGCTTATACAGTTCAAATTTGGGCACTTTCTGGCTTAAACTAGAGCAGTTTTGGCCATTTGAAGAAATTTCTATTTTTAGTAATGGCGGCCATCTTGGATACAGGACGGTGCTGACGGACACAATTTTGAAAGGGGACCACCTAAGGATCAGCTCAGCAAAGTTTGGTTGAGATTGGCTCAGTAGTTTCAGAGAAGAAGATTTTTTTTTAATTTCATCCCCCCTTTTTTCTAATTTGCATAATCGGTCAAAATCGGCAAAAGTTCAAAGTTCATAAAAAATCCAGTAATATATGTTAAAAAGCTCATCATTATGCTTATACAGTTCAAATTTGGGCACTTTCTGGCTTAAAATAGAACAGTTTTGGCCATTTGAAGAAATTTCTATTTTTAGTAATGACGGCCATCTTGGATACAGGACGGCGCTGACGGACACAATTTTGAAAGGGGACCACCTAAGGATCATTTCAGCAAAGTTTGGTTGAGATTGGCTCAGTAGTTTCAGAGAAGAAGATTTTTTTTTAATTTCATCCCCCCTTTTTTCTAATTTGCATAATCAGTCAAAATCGACAAAAGTTCAAAGTTCATAAAAAATCCAGTAATATATGTTAAAAAGCTCATCATTATGCTTATACAGTTCAAATTTGGGCACTTTCTGGCTTAAAATAGAGCAGTTTTGGCCATTTGAAGAAATTTCTATTTTAGAATGGCAGCCATCTTGGATACAGGACGGTGCTGACGGACACAATTTTGAAAGGGGACCACCTAAGGATCATCTCAGCAAAGTTTGGTTGAGATTGGCTCAATAGTTTCAGAGGAGAAGATTTTTTTTTAATTTCATCCCCCCTTTTTTCTAATTTGCATAATCGGTCAAAATCGGCAAAAGTTCAAAGTTCATAAAAAATCCAGTAATATATGTTAAAAAGCTCATCATTATGCTTATACAGTTCAAATTTGGGCACTTTCTGGCTTAAAATAGAGCAGTTTTGGCCATTTGAAGAAATTTCTATTTTTAGTAATGGCGGCCATCTTGGATACAGGACGGTGCTGACGGACACAATTTTGAAAGGGGACCACCTAAGGATCATTTCAGCAAAGTTTGGTTGAGATTGGCTCAGTAGTTTCAGAGAAGAAGATTTTTTTTAATTTCATCCCCCCTTTTTTCTAATTTGCATAATCGGTCAAAATCGGCAAAAGTTCAAAGTTCATAAAAAATCCTGTAATATATGTTAAAAAGCTCATCATTATGCTTATACAGTTCAAATTTGGGCACTTTCTGGCTTAAAATAGAGCAGTTTTGGCCATTTGAAGAAATTTCTATTTTTAGAATGGCAGCCATCTTGGATACAGGACGGTGCTGACGGACACAATTTTGAAAGGGGACCACCTAAGGATCATCTCAGCAAAGTTTGGTTGAGATTGGCTCAATAGTTTCAGAGGAGAAGATTTTTTTTTAATTTCATCCCCCCTTTTTTCTAATTTGCATAATCGGTCAAAATCGGCAAAAGTTCAAAGTTCATAAAAAATCCAGTAATATATGTTAAAAAGCTCATCATTATGCTTATACATTTCAAATTTGGGCACTTTCTGGCTTAAAATAGAGTAGTTTTGGCCATTTGAAAAAATTTCTATTTTTAGTAATGGCGGTCATCTTGGATACAGGACGGCGCTGACGGACACAATTTTGAAAGGGGACCACCTAAGGATCATCTCAGCAAAGTTTGGTTGAGATTGGCTCAATAGTTTCAGAGGAGAAGATTTTTTTTTAATTTCATCCCCCCCTTTTTTCTAATTTGCATAATCGGTCAAATTCGGCAAAAGTTCAAAGTTCATAAAAAATCCAGTAATATATGTTAAAAAGCTCATCATTATGCTTATACAGTTCAAATTTGGGCACTTTCTGGCTTAAAATAGAGCAGTTTTGGCCATTTGAAGAAATTTCTATTTTAAGTAATGGCGGCCATCTTGGATACAGGACGGCGCTGACGGACACAATTTTGAAAGGGGACCACCTAAGGATCATTTCAGCAAAGTTTGGTTGAGATTGGCTCAGTAGTTTCAGAGAAGAAGATTTTTTTTAAATTTCATCCCCCCTTTTTTCTAATTTGCATAATCAGTCAAAATCGGCAAAAGTTCAAAGTTCATAAAAATCCAATAATACATGTTAAAAAGCTCATCATTATGCTTATACAGTTCAAATTTGGGCACTTTCTGGCTTAAACTAGAGCAGTTTTGGCCATTTGAAGAAATTTCTATTTTTAGTAATGGCGGCCATCTTGGATACAGGACGGTGCTGACGGACACAATTTTGAAAGGGGACCACCTAAGGATCATCTCAGCAAAGTTTGGTTGAGATTGGCTCAGTAGTTTCAGAGAAGAAGATTTTTTTTTAATTTCATCCCCCCTTTTTTCTAATTTGCATAATCGGTCAAAATCGGCAAAAGTTCAAAGTTCATAAAAAATCCAGTAATATATGTTAAAAAGCTCATCATTATGCTTATACAGTTCAAATTTGGGCACTTTCTGGCTTAAAATAGAACAGTTTTGGCCATTTGAAGAAATTTCTATTTTTAGTCATGACGGCCATCTTGGATACAGGACGGCGCTGACGGACACAATTTTGAAAGGGGACCACCTAAGGATCATTTCAGCAAAGTTTGGTTGAGATTGGCTCAGTAGTTTCAGAGAAGAAGATTTTTTTTTAATTTCATCCCCCCTTTTTTCTAATTTGCATAATCAGTCAAAATCGGCAAAAGTTCAAAGTTCATAAAAATCCTGTAATACATGTTAAAAAGCTCATCATTATGCTTATACAGTTCAAATTTGGGCACTTTCTGGCTTAAACTAGAGCAGTTTTGGCCATTTGAAGAAATTTCTATTTTTAGTAATGGCGGCCATCTTGGATACAGGACGGTGCTGACGGACACAATTTTGAAAGGGGACCACCTAAGGATCATTTCAGCAAAGTTTGGTTGAGATTGGCTCAGTAGTTTCAGAGAAGAAGATTTTTTTTAATTTCATCCCCCCTTTTTTCTAATTTGCATAATCGGTCAAAATCGGCAAAAGTTCAAAGTTCATAAAAAATCCAGTAATATATGTTAAAAAGCTCATCATTATGCTTATACAGTTCAAATTTGGGCACTTTCTGGCTTAAAATAGAGCAGTTTTGGCCATTTGAAGAAATTTCTATTTTTAGAATGGCAGCCATCTTGGATACAGGACGGTGCTGACGGACACAATTTTGAAAGGGGACCACCTAAGGATCATCTCAGCAAAGTTTGGTTGAGATTGGCTCAATAGTTTCAGAGGAGAAGATTTTCTTTAAATTTCATCCCCCCTTTTTTCTAATTTGCATAATCGGTCAAAATCGGCAAAAGTTCAAAGTTCATAAAAAATCCAGTAATATATGTTAAAAAGCTCATCATTATGCTTATACAGTTCAAATTTGGGCACTTTCTGGCTTAAAATAGAGCAGTTTTGGCCATTTGAAGAAATTTCTATTTTTAGAATGGCAGCCATCTTGGATACAGGACGGTGCTGACGGACACAATTTTGAAAGGGGACCACCTAAGGATCATCTCAGCAAAGTTTGGTTGAGATTGGCTCAATAGTTTCAGAGGAGAAGATTTTTTTTTAATTTCATCCCCCCTTTTTTCTAATTTGCATAATCGGTCAAAATCGGCAAAAGTTCAAAGTTCATAAAAAATCCAGTAATATATGTTAAAGAGCTCATCATTATGCTTATACAGTTCAAATTTGGGCACTTTCTGGCTTAAAATAGAGCAGTTTTGGCCATTTGAAGAAATTTCTATTTTAGTAATGGGGGCCATCTTGGATACAGGACGGCGCTGACGGACACAATTTTGAAAGGGGACCACCTAAGGATCATCTCAGCAAAGTTTGGTTGAGATTGGCTCAGTAGTTTCAAAGGAGAAGATTTTTTTTTAATTTCATCCCCCCTTTTTTCTAATTTGCATAATCGGTCAAAATCAGTAAAAGTTCAAAGTTCATAAAAAATCCAGTAATATATGTTAAAAAGCTCATCATTATGCTTATACAGTTCAAATTTGGGCACCTTCTGGCTTAAAATAGAGCAGTTTTGGCCATTTGAAGAAATTTCTATTTTTAGTAATGGCGGCCATCTTGGATACAGGACGGCGCTGACGGACACAATTTTGAAAGGGGACCACCTAAGGATCATTTCAGCAAAGTTTGGTTGAGATTGGCTCAGTAGTTTCAGAGAAGAAGATTTTTTTTTAATTTCATCCCCCCTTTTTTCTAATTTGCATAATCAGTCAAAATCGACAAAAGTTCAAAGTTCATAAAAAATCCAGTAATATATGTTAAAAAGCTCATCATTATGCTTATACAGTTCAAATTTGGGCACTTTCTGGCTTAAAATAGAGCAGTTTTGGCCATTTGAAGAAATTTCTATTTTAGAATGGCAGCCATCTTGGATACAGGACGGTGCTGACGGACACAATTTTGAAAGGGGACCACCTAAGGATCATCTCAGCAAAGTTTGGTTGAGATTGGCTCAATAGTTTCAGAGGAGAAGATTTTTTTTTAATTTCATCCCCCCTTTTTTCTAATTTGCATAATCGGTCAAAATCGGCAAAAGTTCAAAGTTCATAAAAAATCCAGTAATATATGTTAAAAAGCTCATCATTATGCTTATACAGTTCAAATTTGGGCACTTTCTGGCTTAAAATAGAGCAGTTTTGGCCATTTGAAGAAATTTCTATTTTTAGTAATGGCGGCCATCTTGGATACAGGACGGTGCTGACGGACACAATTTTGAAAGGGGACCACCTAAGGATCATTTCAGCAAAGTTTGGTTGAGATTGGCTCAGTAGTTTCAGAGAAGAAGATTTTTTTTAATTTCATCCCCCCTTTTTTCTAATTTGCATAATCGGTCAAAATCGGCAAAAGTTCAAAGTTCATAAAAAATCCTGTAATATATGTTAAAAAGCTCATCATTATGCTTATACAGTTCAAATTTGGGCACTTTCTGGCTTAAAATAGAGCAGTTTTGGCCATTTGAAGAAATTTCTATTTTTAGAATGGCAGCCATCTTGGATACAGGACGGTGCTGACGGACACAATTTTGAAAGGGGACCACCTAAGGATCATCTCAGCAAAGTTTGGTTGAGATTGGCTCAATAGTTTCAGAGGAGAAGATTTTTTTTTAATTTCATCCCCCCTTTTTTCTAATTTGCATAATCGGTCAAAATCGGCAAAAGTTCAAAGTTCATAAAAAATCCAGTAATATATGTTAAAAAGCTCATCATTATGCTTATACATTTCAAATTTGGGCACTTTCTGGCTTAAAATAGAGCAGTTTTGGCCATTTGAAGAAATTTCTATTTTTAGTAATGGCGGTCATCTTGGATACAGGACGGCGCTGACGGACACAATTTTGAAAGGGGACCACCTAAGGATCATCTCAGCAAAGTTTGGTTGAGATTGGCTCAATAGTTTCAGAGGAGAAGATTTTTTTTTAATTTCATCCCCCCCTTTTTTCTAATTTGCATAATCGGTCAAATTCGGCAAAAGTTCAAAGTTCATAAAAAATCCAGTAATATATGTTAAAAAGCTCATCATTATGCTTATACAGTTCAAATTTGGGCACTTTCTGGCTTAAAATAGAGCAGTTTTGGCCATTTGAAGAAATTTCTATTTTAAGTAATGGCGGCCATCTTGGATACAGGACGGCGCTGACGGACACAATTTTGAAAGGGGACCACCTAAGGATCATTTCAGCAAAGTTTGGTTGAGATTGGCTCAGTAGTTTCAGAGAAGAAGATTTTTTTTAAATTTCATCCCCCCTTTTTTCTAATTTGCATAATCAGTCAAAATCGGCAAAAGTTCAAAGTTCATAAAAATCCAATAATACATGTTAAAAAGCTCATCATTATGCTTATACAGTTCAAATTTGGGCACTTTCTGGCTTAAACTAGAGCAGTTTTGGCCATTTGAAGAAATTTCTATTTTTAGTAATGGCGGCCATCTTGGATACAGGACGGTGCTGACGGACACAATTTTGAAAGGGGACCACCTAAGGATCATCTCAGCAAAGTTTGGTTGAGATTGGCTCAGTAGTTTCAGAGAAGAAGATTTTTTTTTAATTTCATCCCCCCTTTTTTCTAATTTGCATAATCGGTCAAAATCGGCAAAAGTTCAAAGTTCATAAAAAATCCAGTAATATATGTTAAAAAGCTCATCATTATGCTTATACAGTTCAAATTTGGGCACTTTCTGGCTTAAAATAGAACAGTTTTGGCCATTTGAAGAAATTTCTATTTTTAGTCATGACGGCCATCTTGGATACAGGACGGCGCTGACGGACACAATTTTGAAAGGGGACCACCTAAGGATCATTTCAGCAAAGTTTGGTTGAGATTGGCTCAGTAGTTTCAGAGAAGAAGATTTTTTTTTAATTTCATCCCCCCTTTTTTCTAATTTGCATAATCAGTCAAAATCGGCAAAAGTTCAAAGTTCATAAAAATCCTGTAATACATGTTAAAAAGCTCATCATTATGCTTATACAGTTCAAATTTGGGCACTTTCTGGCTTAAACTAGAGCAGTTTTGGCCATTTGAAGAAATTTCTATTTTTAGTAATGGCGGCCATCTTGGATACAGGACGGTGCTGACGGACACAATTTTGAAAGGGGACCACCTAAGGATCATCTCAGCAAAGTTTGGTTGAGATTGGCTCAGTAGTTTCAGAGAAGAAGATTTTTTTTAATTTCATCCCCCCTTTTTTCTAATTTGCATAATCGGTCAAAATCGGCAAAAGTTCAAAGTTCATAAAAAATCCAGTAATATATGTTAAAAAGCTCATCATTATGCTTATACAGTTCAAATTTGGGCACTTTCTGGCTTAAAATAGAGCAGTTTTGGCCATTTGAAGAAATTTCTATTTTTAGAATGGCAGCCATCTTGGATACAGGACGGTGCTGACGGACACAATTTTGAAAGGGGACCACCTAAGGATCATCTCAGCAAAGTTTGGTTGAGATTGGCTCAATAGTTTCAGAGGAGAAGATTTTCTTTAAATTTCATCCCCCCTTTTTTCTAATTTGCATAATCGGTCAAAATCGGCAAAAGTTCAAAGTTCATAAAAAATCCAGTAATATATGTTAAAAAGCTCATCATTATGCTTATACAGTTCAAATTTGGGCACTTTCTGGCTTAAAATAGAGCAGTTTTGGCCATTTGAAGAAATTTCTATTTTTAGAATGGCAGCCATCTTGGATACAGGACGGTGCTGACGGACACAATTTTGAAAGGGGACCACCTAAGGATCATCTCAGCAAAGTTTGGTTGAGATTGGCTCAATAGTTTCAGAGGAGAAGATTTTTTTTTAATTTCATCCCCCCTTTTTTCTAATTTGCATAATCGGTCAAAATCGGCAAAAGTTCAAAGTTCATAAAAAATCCAGTAATATATGTTAAAGAGCTCATCATTATGCTTATACAGTTCAAATTTGGGCACTTTCTGGCTTAAAATAGAGCAGTTTTGGCCATTTGAAGAAATTTCTATTTTAGTAATGGGGGCCATCTTGGATACAGGACGGCGCTGACGGACACAATTTTGAAAGGGGACCACCTAAGGATCATCTCAGCAAAGTTTGGTTAAGATTGGCTCAGTAGTTTCAAAGGAGAAGATTTTTTTTTAATTTCATCCCCCCTTTTTTCTAATTTGCATAATCGGTCAAAATCAGTAAAAGTTCAAAGTTCATAAAAAATCCAGTAATATATGTTAAAAAGCTCATCATTATGCTTATACAGTTCAAATTTGGGCACCTTCTGGCTTAAAATAGAGCAGTTTTGGCCATTTGAAGAAATTTCTATTTTTAGTAATGGCGGCCATCTTGGATACAGGACGGCGCTGACGGACACAATTTTGAAAGGGGACCACCTAAGGATCATTTCAGCAAAGTTTGGTTGAGATTGGCTCAGTAGTTTCAGAGAAGAAGATTTTTTTTTAATTTCATCCCCCCTTTTTTCTAATTTGCATAATCAGTCAAAATCGGCAAAAGTTCAAAGTTCATAAAAATCCTGTAATACATGTTAAAAAGCTCATCATTATGCTTATACAGTTCAAATTTGGGCACTTTCTGGCTTAAAATAGAGCAGTTTTGGCCATTTGAAGAAATTTCTATTTTTAGAATGGCAGCCATCTTGGATACAGGACGGTGCTGACGGACACAATTTTGAAAGGGGACCACCTAAGGATCATCTCAGCAAAGTTTGGTTGAGATTGGCTCAATAGTTTCAGAGGAGAAGATTTTCTTTAAATTTCATCCCCCCTTTTTTCTAATTTGCATAATCGGTCAAAATCGGCAAAAGTTCAAAGTTCATAAAAAATCCAGTAATATATGTTAAAAAGCTCATCATTATGCTTATACAGTTCAAATTTGGGCACTTTCTGGCTTAAAATAGAGCAGTTTTGGCCATTTGAAGAAATTTCTATTTTTAGAATGGCAGCCATCTTGGATACAGGACGGTGCTGACGGACACAATTTTGAAAGGGGACCACCTAAGGATCATCTCAGCAAAGTTTGGTTGAGATTGGCTCAGTAGTTTCAGAGAAGAAGATTTTTTTTTAATTTCATCCCCCCTTTTTTCTAATTTGCATAATCAGTCAAAATCGGCAAAAGTTCAAAGTTCATAAAAATCCTGTAATACATGTTAAAAAGCTCATCATTATGCTTATACAGTTCAAATTTGGGCACTTTCTGGCTTAAAATAGAGCAGTTTTGGCCATTTGAAGAAATTTCTATTTTAAGTAATGGCGGCCATCTTGGATACAGGACGGCGCTGACGGACACAATTTTGAAAGGGGACCACCTAAGGATCATTTCAGCAAAGTTTGGTTGAGATTGGCTCAGTAGTTTCAGAGAAGAAGATTTTTTTTAAATTTCATCCCCCCTTTTTTCTAATTTGCATAATCAGTCAAAATCGGCAAAAGTTCAAAGTTCATAAAAATCCAATAATACATGTTAAAAAGCTCATCATTATGCTTATACAGTTCAAATTTGGGCACTTTCTGGCTTAAACTAGAGCAGTTTTGGCCATTTGAAGAAATTTCTATTTTTAGTAATGGCGGCCATCTTGGATACAGGACGGTGCTGACGGACACAATTTTGAAAGGGGACCACCTAAGGATCATCTCAGCAAAGTTTGGTTGAGATTGGCTCAGTAGTTTCAGAGAAGAAGATTTTTTTTTAATTTCATCCCCCCTTTTTTCTAATTTGCATAATCGGTCAAAATCGGCAAAAGTTCAAAGTTCATAAAAAATCCAGTAATATATGTTAAAAAGCTCATCATTATGCTTATACAGTTCAAATTTGGGCACTTTCTGGCTTAAAATAGAACAGTTTTGGCCATTTGAAGAAATTTCTATTTTTAGTCATGACGGCCATCTTGGATACAGGACGGCGCTGACGGACACAATTTTGAAAGGGGACCACCTAAGGATCATTTCAGCAAAGTTTGGTTGAGATTGGCTCAGTAGTTTCAGAGAAGAAGATTTTTTTTTAATTTCATCCCCCCTTTTTTCTAATTTGCATAATCAGTCAAAATCGGCAAAAGTTCAAAGTTCATAAAAATCCTGTAATACATGTTAAAAAGCTCATCATTATGCTTATACAGTTCAAATTTGGGCACTTTCTGGCTTAAAATAGAGCAGTTTTGGCCATTTGAAGAAATTTCTATTTTAAGTAATGGCGGCCATCTTGGATACAGGACGGCGCTGACGGACACAATTTTGAAAGGGGACCACCTAAGGATCATTTCAGCAAAGTTTGGTTGAGATTGGCTCAGTAGTTTCAGAGAAGAAGATTTTTTTTAAATTTCATCCCCCCTTTTTTCTAATTTGCATAATCAGTCAAAATCGGCAAAAGTTCAAAGTTCATAAAAATCCAATAATACATGTTAAAAAGCTCATCATTATGCTTATACAGTTCAAATTTGGGCACTTTCTGGCTTAAACTAGAGCAGTTTTGGCCATTTGAAGAAATTTCTATTTTTAGTAATGGCGGCCATCTTGGATACAGGACGGTGCTGACGGACACAATTTTGAAAGGGGACCACCTAAGGATCATCTCAGCAAAGTTTGGTTGAGATTGGCTCAGTAGTTTCAGAGAAGAAGATTTTTTTTTAATTTCATCCCCCCTTTTTTCTAATTTGCATAATCGGTCAAAATCGGCAAAAGTTCAAAGTTCATAAAAAATCCAGTAATATATGTTAAAAAGCTCATCATTATGCTTATACAGTTCAAATTTGGGCACTTTCTGGCTTAAAATAGAACAGTTTTGGCCATTTGAAGAAATTTCTATTTTTAGTCATGACGGCCATCTTGGATACAGGACGGCGCTGACGGACACAATTTTGAAAGGGGACCACCTAAGGATCATTTCAGCAAAGTTTGGTTGAGATTGGCTCAGTAGTTTCAGAGAAGAAGATTTTTTTTTAATTTCATCCCCCCTTTTTTCTAATTTGCATAATCAGTCAAAATCGGCAAAAGTTCAAAGTTCATAAAAATCCTGTAATACATGTTAAAAAGCTCATCATTATGCTTATACAGTTCAAATTTGGGCACTTTCTGGCTTAAACTAGAGCAGTTTTGGCCATTTGAAGAAATTTCTATTTTTAGTAATGGCGGCCATCTTGGATACAGGACGGTGCTGACGGACACAATTTTGAAAGGGGACCACCTAAGGATCATTTCAGCAAAGTTTGGTTGAGATTGGCTCAGTAGTTTCAGAGAAGAAGATTTTTTTTAATTTCATCCCCCCTTTTTTCTAATTTGCATAATCGGTCAAAATCGGCAAAAGTTCAAAGTTCATAAAAAATCCAGTAATATATGTTAAAAAGCTCATCATTATGCTTATACAGTTCAAATTTGGGCACTTTCTGGCTTAAAATAGAGCAGTTTTGGCCATTTGAAGAAATTTCTATTTTTAGAATGGCAGCCATCTTGGATACAGGACGGTGCTGACGGACACAATTTTGAAAGGGGACCACCTAAGGATCATCTCAGCAAAGTTTGGTTGAGATTGGCTCAATAGTTTCAGAGGAGAAGATTTTCTTTAAATTTCATCCCCCCTTTTTTCTAATTTGCATAATCGGTCAAAATCGGCAAAAGTTCAAAGTTCATAAAAAATCCAGTAATATATGTTAAAAAGCTCATCATTATGCTTATACAGTTCAAATTTGGGCACTTTCTGGCTTAAAATAGAGCAGTTTTGGCCATTTGAAGAAATTTCTATTTTTAGAATGGCAGCCATCTTGGATACAGGACGGTGCTGACGGACACAATTTTGAAAGGGGACCACCTAAGGATCATCTCAGCAAAGTTTGGTTGAGATTGGCTCAATAGTTTCAGAGGAGAAGATTTTTTTTTAATTTCATCCCCCCTTTTTTCTAATTTGCATAATCGGTCAAAATCGGCAAAAGTTCAAAGTTCATAAAAAATCCAGTAATATATGTTAAAAAGCTCATCATTATGCTTATACAGTTCAAATTTGGGCACTTTCTGGCTTAAAATAGAGCAGTTTTGGCCATTTGAAGAAATTTCTATTTTAGTAATGGGGGCCATCTTGGATACAGGACGGCGCTGACGGACACAATTTTGAAAGGGGACCACCTAAGGATCATCTCAGCAAAGTTTGGTTGAGATTGGCTCAATAGTTTCAGAGGAGAAGATTTTCTTTAAATTTCATCCCCCCTTTTTTCTAATTTGCATAATCGGTCAAAATCGGCAAAAGTTCAAAGTTCATAAAAAATCCAGTAATATATGTTAAAAAGCTCATCATTATGCTTATACAGTTCAAATTTGGGCACTTTCTGGCTTAAAATAGAGCAGTTTTGGCCATTTGAAGAAATTTCTATTTTTAGAATGGCAGCCATCTTGGATACAGGACGGTGCT
Organism: Bathymodiolus brooksi; assembly: GCA_963680875.1. Classification (NCBI taxonomy): domain Eukaryota; kingdom Metazoa; phylum Mollusca; class Bivalvia; order Mytilida; family Modiolidae; genus Bathymodiolus; species Bathymodiolus brooksi. Next base: position 6,667,363 of record OY804590.1, on the reverse strand, counting down.
GACGGACACAATTTTGAAAGGGGACCACCTAAGGATCATCTCAGCAAAGTTTGGTTGAGATTGGCTCAATAGTTTCAGAGGAGAAGATTTTTTTTTAATTTCATCCCCCCTTTTTTCTAATTTGCATAATCGGTCAAAATCGGCAAAAGTTCAAAGTTCATAAAAAATCCAGTAATATATGTTAAAGAGCTCATCATTATGCTTATACAGTTCAAATTTGGGCACTTTCTGGCTTAAAATAGAGCAGTTTTGGCCATTTGAAGAAATTTCTATTTTAGTAATGGGGGCCATCTTGGATACAGGACGGCGCTGACGGACACAATTTTGAAAGGGGACCACCTAAGGATCATCTCAGCAAAGTTTGGTTGAGATTGGCTCAGTAGTTTCAAAGGAGAAGATTTTTTTTTAATTTCATCCCCCCTTTTTTCTAATTTGCATAATCGGTCAAAATCAGTAAAAGTTCAAAGTTCATAAAAAATCCAGTAATATATGTTAAAAAGCTCATCATTATGCTTATACAGTTCAAATTTGGGCACCTTCTGGCTTAAAATAGAGCAGTTTTGGCCATTTGAAGAAATTTCTATTTTTAGTAATGGCGGCCATCTTGGATACAGGACGGCGCTGACGGACACAATTTTGAAAGGGGACCACCTAAGGATCATTTCAGCAAAGTTTGGTTGAGATTGGCTCAGTAGTTTCAGAGAAGAAGATTTTTTTTTAATTTCATCCCCCCTTTTTTCTAATTTGCATAATCAGTCAAAATCGGCAAAAGTTCAAAGTTCATAAAAATCCTGTAATACATGTTAAAAAGCTCATCATTATGCTTATACAGTTCAAATTTGGGCACTTTCTGGCTTAAAATAGAGCAGTTTTGGCCATTTGAAGAAATTTCTATTTTTAGAATGGCAGCCATCTTGGATACAGGACGGTGCTGACGGACACAATTTTGAAAGGGGACCACCTAAGGATCATCTCAGCAAAGTTTGGTTGAGATTGGCTCAATAGTTTCAGAGGAGAAGATTTTCTTTAAATTTCATCCCCCCTTTTTTCTAATTTGCATAATCGGTCAAAATCGGCAAAAGTTCAAAGTTCATAAAAAATCCAGTAATATATGTTAAAAAGCTCATCATTATGCTTATACAGTTCAAATTTGGGCACTTTCTGGCTTAAAATAGAGCAGTTTTGGCCATTTGAAGAAATTTCTATTTTTAGAATGGCAGCCATCTTGGATACAGGACGGTGCTGACGGACACAATTTTGAAAGGGGACCACCTAAGGATCATCTCAGCAAAGTTTGGTTGAGATTGGCTCAGTAGTTTCAGAGAAGAAGATTTTTTTTTAATTTCATCCCCCCTTTTTTCTAATTTGCATAATCAGTCAAAATCGGCAAAAGTTCAAAGTTCATAAAAATCCTGTAATACATGTTAAAAAGCTCATCATTATGCTTATACAGTTCAAATTTGGGCACTTTCTGGCTTAAACTAGAGCAGTTTTGGCCATTTGAAGAATTTTTATTTTTAGTAATGGCGGCCATCTTGGATACAGGACGGTGCTGACGGACACAATTTTGAAAGGGGACCACCTAAGGATCATTTCAGCAAAGTTTGGTTGAGATTGGCTCAATAGTTTCAGAGGAGAAGATTTTTTTTTAATTTCATCCCCCCTTTTTTCTAATTTGCATAATCGGTCAAAATCGGCAAAAGTTCAAAGTTCATAAAAATCCAGTAATATATGTTAAAAAGCTCATCATTATGCTTATACAGTTCAAATTTGGGCACTTTCTGGCTTAAAATAGAGCAGTTTTGGCCATTTGAAGAAATTTCTATTTTTAGAATGGCAGCCATCTTGGATACAGGACGGTGCTGACGGACACAATTTTGAAAGGGGACCACCTAAGGATCATCTCAGCAAAGTTTGGTTGAGATTGGCTCAATAGTTTCAGAGGAGAAGATTTTCTTTAAATTTCATCCCCCCTTTTTTCTAATTTGCATAATCGGTCAAAATCGGCAAAAGTTCAAAGTTCATAAAAAATCCAGTAATATATGTTAAAAAGCTCATCATTATGCTTATACAGTTCAAATTTGGGCACTTTCTGGCTTAAAATAGAGCAGTTTTGGCCATTTGAAGAAATTTCTATTTTTAGAATGGCAGCCATCTTGGATACAGGACGGTGCTGACGGACACAATTTTGAAAGGGGACCACCTAAGGATCATTTCAGCAAAGTTTGGTTGAGATTGGCTCAGTAGTTTCAGAGAAGAAGATTTTTTTTTAATTTCATCCCCCCTTTTTTCTAATTTGCATAATCAGTCAAAATCGGCAAAAGTTCAAAGTTCATAAAAATCCAGTAATATATGTTAAAAAGCTCATCATTATGCTTATACAGTTCAAATTTGGGCACTTTCTGGCTTAAAATAGAGCAGTTTTGGCCATTTGAAGAAATTTCTATTTTTAGAATGGCAGCCATCTTGGATACAGGACGGTGCTGACGGACACAATTTTGAAAGGGGACCACCTAAGGATCATCTCAGCAAAGTTTGGTTGAGATTGGCTCAATAGTTTCAGAGGAGAAGATTTTCTTTAAATTTCATCCCCCCTTTTTTCTAATTTGCATAATCGGTCAAAATCGGCAAAAGTTCAAAGTTCATAAAAAATCCAGTAATATATGTTAAAAAGCTCATCATTATGCTTATACAGTTCAAATTTGGGCACTTTCTGGCTTAAAATAGAGCAGTTTTGGCCATTTGAAGAAATTTCTATTTTTAGAATGGCAGCCATCTTGGATACAGGACGGTGCTGACGGACACAATTTTGAAAGGGGACCACCTAAGGATCATTTCAGCAAAGTTTGGTTGAGATTGGCTCAGTAGTTTCAGAGAAGAAGATTTTTTTTTAATTTCATCCCCCCTTTTTTCTAATTTGCATAATCAGTCAAAATCGGCAAAAGTTCAAAGTTCATAAAAATCCTGTAATACATGTTAAAAAGCTCATCATTATGCTTATACAGTTCAAATTTGGGCACTTTCTGGCTTAAACTAGAGCAGTTTTGGCCATTTGAAGAAATTTCTATTTTTAGTAATGGCGGCCATCTTGGATACAGGACGGTGCTGACGGACACAATTTTGAAAGGGGACCACCTAAGGATCATTTCAGCAAAGTTTGGTTGAGATTGGCTCAATAGTTTCAGAGGAGAAGATTTTTTTTTAATTTCATCCCCCCTTTTTTCTAATTTGCATAATCGGTCAAAATCGGCAAAAGTTCAAAGTTCATAAAAAATCCAGTAATATATGATAAAAAGCTCATCATTATGCTTATACAGTTCAAATTTGGGCACTTTCTGGCTTAAAATAGAGCAGTTTTGGCCATTTGAAGAAATTTCTATTTTTACAATGGCAGCCATCTTGGATACAGGACGGTGCTGACGGACACAATTTTGAAAGGGGACCACCTAAGGATCATTTCAGCAAAGTTTGGTTGAGATTGGCTCAGTAGTTTCAGAGAAGAAGATTTTTTTTAATTTCATCCCCTCTTTTTTCTAATTTGCATAATCGGTCAAAATCGGCAAAAGTTCAAATTTAATAAAAAATCCAGTAATATATGTTAAAAAGCTCATCATTATGCTTATACAGTTCAAATTTGGGCACTTTCTGGCTTAAAATAGAGCAGTTTTGGCCATTTGAAGAAATTTCTATTTTTAGAATGGCAGCCATCTTGGACACAGGACGGTGCTGACGGACACAATTTTGAAAGGGGACCACCTAAGGATCATCTCAGCAAAGTTTGGTTGAGATTGGCTCAGTAGTTTCAAAGGAGAAGATTTTTTTTTAATTTCATCCCCCCTTTTTTCTAATTTGCATAATCGGTCAAAATCAGCAAAAGTTCAAAGTTCATAAAAATCCTGTAATACATGTTAAAAAGCTCATCATTATGCTTATACAGTTCAAATTTGGACACTTTCTGGCTTAAACTAGAGCAGTTTTGGCCATTTGAAGAAATTTCTATTTTTAGTAATGGCGGCCATCTTGGATACAGGACGGTGCTGACGGACACAATTTTGAAAGGGGACCACCTAAGGATCATTTCAGCAAAGTTTGGTTGAGATTGGCTCAGTAGTTTCAGAGAAGAAGATTTTTTTTAATTTCATCCCCTCTTTTTTCTAATTTGTATAATCGGTCAAAATCGGCAAAAGTTCAAAGTTCATAAAAAATCCAGTAATATATGTTAAAATGCTCATCATTATGCTTATACAGTTCAAATTTGGGCACTTTCTGGCTTAAAATAGAGCAGTTTTGGCCATTTGAAGAAATTTCTATTTTTAGAATGGCAGCCATCTTGGATACAGGACGGTGCTGACGGACACAATTTTGAAAGGGGACCACCTAAGGATCATCTCAGCAAAGTTTGGTTGAGATTGGCTCAATAGTTTCAGAGGAGAAGATTTTCTTTAAATTTCATCCCCCCTTTTTTCTAATTTGCATAATCGGTCAAAATCGGCAAAAGTTCAAAGTTCATAAAAAATCCAGTAATATATGTTAAAAAGCTCATCATTATGCTTATACAGTTCAAATTTGGGCACTTTCTGGCTTAAAATAGAGCAGTTTTGGCCATTTGAAGAAATTTCTATTTTTAGAATGGCAGCCATCTTGGATACAGGACGGTGCTGACGGACACAATTTTGAAAGGGGACCATCTAAGGATCATTTCAGCAAAGTTTGGTTGAGATTGGCTCAGTAGTTTCAGAGAAGAAGATTTTTTTTTAATTTCATCCCCCCTTTTTTCTAATTTGCATAATCAGTCAAAATCGGCAAAAGTTCAAAGTTCATAAAAATCCTGTAATACATGTTAAAAAGCTCATCATTATGCTTATACAGTTCAAATTTGGGCACTTTCTGGCTTAAACTAGAGCAGTTTTGGCCATTTGAAGAAATTTCTATTTTTAGTAATGGCGGCCATCTTGGATACAGGACGGTGCTGACGGACACAATTTTGAAAGGGGACCACCTAAGGATCATTTCAGCAAAGTTTGGTTGAGATTGGCTCAATAGTTTCAGAGGAGAAGATTTTTTTTTAATTTCATCCCCCCTTTTTTCTAATTTGCATAATCGGTCAAAATCGGCAAAAGTTCAAAGTTCATAAAAATCCAGTAATATATGTTAAAAAGCTCATCATTATGCTTATACAGTTCAAATTTGGGCACTTTCTGGCTTAAAATAGAGCAGTTTTGGCCATTTGAAGAAATTTCTATTTTTAGAATGGCAGCCATCTTGGATACAGGACGGTGCTGACGGACACAATTTTGAAAGGGGACCACCTAAGGATCATCTCAGCAAAGTTTGGTTGAGATTGGCTCAATAGTTTCAGAGGAGAAGATTTTCTTTAAATTTCATCCCCCCTTTTTTCTAATTTGCATAATCGGTCAAAATCGGCAAAAGTTCAAAGTTCATAAAAAATCCAGTAATATATGTTAAAAAGCTCATCATTATGCTTATACAGTTCAAATTTGGGCACTTTCTGGCTTAAAATAGAGCAGTTTTGGCCATTTGAAGAAATTTCTATTTTAGTAATGGGGGCCATCTTGGATACAGGACGGCGCTGACGGACACAATTTTGAAAGGGGACCACCTAAGGATCATCTCAGCAAAGTTTGGTTGAGATTGGCTCAGTAGTTTCAAAGGAGAAGATTTTTTTTTAATTTCATCCCCCCTTTTTTCTAATTTGCATAATCGGTCAAAATCAGCAAAAGTTCAAAGTTCATAAAAATCCTGTAATACATGTTAAAAAGCTCATCATTATGCTTATACAGTTCAAATTTGGACACTTTCTGGCTTAAACTAGAGCAGTTTTGGCCATTTGAAGAAATTTCTATTTTTAGTAATGGCGGCCATCTTGGATACAGGACGGTGCTGACGGACACAATTTTGAAAGGGGACCACCTAAGGATCATTTCAGCAAAGTTTGGTTGAGATTGGCTCAGTAGTTTCAGAGAAGAAGATTTTTTTTAATTTCATCCCCTCTTTTTTCTAATTTGTATAATCGGTCAAAATCGGCAAAAGTTCAAAGTTCATAAAAAATCCAGTAATATATGTTAAAATGCTCATCATTATGCTTATACAGTTCAAATTTGGGCACTTTCTGGCTTAAAATAGAGCAGTTTTGGCCATTTGAAGAAATTTCTATTTTTAGAATGGCAGCCATCTTGGATACAGGACGGTGCTGACGGACACAATTTTGAAAGGGGACCACCTAAGGATCATCTCAGCAAAGTTTGGTTGAGATTGGCTCAATAGTTTCAGAGGAGAAGATTTTCTTTAAATTTCATCCCCCCTTTTTTCTAATTTGCATAATCGGTCAAAATCGGCAAAAGTTCAAAGTTCATAAAAAATCCAGTAATATATGTTAAAAAGCTCATCATTATGCTTATACAGTTCAAATTTGGGCACTTTCTGGCTTAAAAAAGAGCAGTTTTGGCCATTTGAAGAAATTTCTATTTTTAGAATGGCAGCCATCTTGGATACAGGACGGTGCTGACGGACACAATTTTGAAAGGGGACCACCTAAGGATCATTTCAGCAAAGTTTGGTTGAGATTGACTCAGTAGTTTCAGAGAAGAAGATTTTTTTTTAATTTCATCCCCCCTTTTTTCTAATTTGCATAATCAGTCAAAATCGGCAAAAGTTCAAAGTTCATAAAAATCCTGTAATACATGTTAAAAAGCTCATCATTATGCTTATACAGTTCAAATTTGGGCACTTTCTGGCTTAAACTAGAGCAGTTTTGGCCATTTGAAGAAATTTCTATTTTTAGTAATGGCGGCCATCTTGGATACAGGACGGTGCTGACGGACAAAATTTTGAAAGGGGACCACCTAAGGATCATTTCAGCAAAGTTTGGTTGAGATTGGCTCAATAGTTTCAGAGGAGAAGATTTTTTTTTAATTTCATCCCCCCTTTTTTCTAATTTGCATAATCGGTCAAAATCGGCAAAAGTTCAAAGTTCATAAAAATCCAGTAATATATGTTAAAAAGCTCATCATTATGCTTATACAGTTCAAATTTGGGCACTTTCTGGCTTAAAATAGAGCAGTTTTGGCCATTTGAAGAAATTTCTATTTTTAGAATGGCAGCCATCTTGGATACAGGACGGTGCTGACGGACACAATTTTGAAAGGGGACCACCTAAGGATCATCTCAGCAAAGTTTGGTTGAGATTGGCTCAGTAGTTTCAGAGAAGAAGATTTTTTTTTAATTTCATCCCCCCTTTTTTCTAATTTGCATAATCAGTCAAAATCGGCAAAAGTTCAAAGTTCATAAAAATCCTGTAATACATGTTAAAAAGCTCATCATTATGCTAATACAGTTCAAATTTGGGCACTTTCTGGCTTAAAATAGAGCAGTTTTGGCCATTTGAAGAAATTTCTATTTTAGAATGGCAGCCATCTTGGATACAGGACGGTGCTGACGGACACAATTTTGAAAGGGGACCACCTAAGGATCATCTCAGCAAAGTTTGGTTGAGATTGGCTCAATAGTTTCAGAGGAGAAGATTTTTTTTTAATTTCATCCCCCCTTTTTTCTAATTTGCATAATCAGTCAAAATCGGCAAAAGTTCAAAGTTCATAAAAATCCTGTAATACATGTTAAAAAGCTCATCATTATGCTTATACAGTTCAAATTTGGGCACTTTCTGGCTTAAACTAGAGCAGTTTTGGCCATTTGAAGAAATTTCTATTTTTAGTAATGGCGGCCATCTTGGATACAGGACGGTGCTGACGGACAAAATTTTGAAAGGGGACCACCTAAGGATCATTTCAGCAAAGTTTGGTTGAGATTGGCTCAATAGTTTCAGAGGAGAAGATTTTTTTTTAATTTCATCCCCCCTTTTTTCTAATTTGCATAATCGGTCAAAATCGGCAAAAGTTCAAAGTTCATAAAAATCCAGTAATATATGTTAAAAAGCTCATCATTATGCTTATACAGTTCAAATTTGGGCACTTTCTGGCTTAAAATAGAGCAGTTTTGGCCATTTGAAGAAATTTCTATTTTTAGAATGGCAGCCATCTTGGATACAGGACGGTGCTGACGGACACAATTTTGAAAGGGGACCACCTAAGGATCATCTCAGCAAAGTTTGGTTGAGATTGGCTCAGTAGTTTCAGAGAAGAAGATTTTTTTTTAATTTCATCCCCCCTTTTTTCTAATTTGCATAATCAGTCAAAATCGGCAAAAGTTCAAAGTTCATAAAAATCCTGTAATACATGTTAAAAAGCTCATCATTATGCTAATACAGTTCAAATTTGGGCACTTTCTGGCTTAAAATAGAGCAGTTTTGGCCATTTGAAGAAATTTCTATTTTTAGTAATGGCGGCCATCTTGGATACAGGACGGTGCTGACGGACACAATTTTGAAAGGGGACCACCTAAGGATCATTTCAGCAAAGTTTGGTTGAGATTGGCTCAATAGTTTCAGAGGAGAAGATTTTTTTTTAATTTCATCCCCCCTTTTTTCTAATTTGCATAATCGGTCAAAATCGGCAAAAGTTCAAAGTTCATAAAAATCCTGTAATATATGTTAAAAAGCTCATCATTATGCTTATACAGTTCAAATTTGGGCACTTTCTGGCTTAAAATAGAGCAGTTTTGGCCATTTGAAGAAATTTCTATTTTTAGAATGGCAGCCATCTTGGATACAGGACGGTGCTGACGGACACAATTTTGAAAGGGGACCACCTAAGGATCATTTCAGCAAAGTTTGGTTGAGATTGGCTCAGTAGTTTCAGAGAAGAAGATTTTTTTTAATTTCATCCCCCCTTTTTTCTAATTTGCATAATCGGTCAAAATCGGCAAAAGTTCAAAGTTCATAAAAAATCCAGTAATATATGTTAAAAAGCTCATCATTATGCTTATACAGTTCAAATTTGGGCACTTTCTGGCTTAAAATAGAGCAGTTTTGGCCATTTGAAGAAATTTCTATTTTTAGAATGGCAGCCATCTTGGATACAGGACGGTGCTGACGGACACAATTTTGAAAGGGGACCACCTAAGGATCATCTCAGCAAAGTTTGGTTGAGATTGGCTCAATAGTTTCAGAGGAGAAGATTTTCTTTAAATTTCATCCCCCCTTTTTTCTAATTTGCATAATCGGTCAAAATCGGCAAAAGTTCAAAGTTCATAAAAAATCCAGTAATATATGTTAAAAAGCTCATCATTATGCTTATACAGTTCAAATTTGGGCACTTTCTGGCTTAAAAAAGAGCAGTTTTGGCCATTTGAAGAAATTTCTATTTTTAGAATGGCAGCCATCTTGGATACAGGACGGTGCTGACGGACACAATTTTGAAAGGGGACCACCTAAGGATCATTTCAGCAAAGTTTGGTTGAGATTGGCTCAGTAGTTTCAGAGAAGAAGATTTTTTTTTAATTTCATCCCCCCTTTTTTCTAATTTGCATAATCAGTCAAAATCGGCAAAAGTTCAAAGTTCATAAAAATCCTGTAATACATGTTAAAAAGCTCATCATTATGCTTATACAGTTCAAATTTGGGCACTTTCTGGCTTAAAATAGAGCAGTTTTGGCCATTTGAAGAAATTTCTATTTTTAGAATGGCAGCCATCTTGGATACAGGACGGTGCTGACGGACACAATTTTGAAAGGGGACCACCTAAGGATCATCTCAGCAAAGTTTGGTTGAGATTGGCTCAATAGTTTCAGAGGAGAAGATTTTCTTTAAATTTCATCCCCCCTTTTTTCTAATTTGCATAATCGGTCAAAATCGGCAAAAGTTCAAAGTTCATAAAAAATCCAGTAATATATGTTAAAAAGCTCATCATTATGCTTATACAGTTCAAATTTGGGCACTTTCTGGCTTAAAATAGAGCAGTTTTGGCCATTTGAAGAAATTTCTATTTTTAGAATGGCAGCCATCTTGGATACAGGACGGTGCTGACGGACACAATTTTGAAAGGGGACCACCTAAGGATCATCTCAGCAAAGTTTGGTTGAGATTGGCTCAATAGTTTCAGAGGAGAAGATTTTTTTTTAATTTCATCCCCCCTTTTTTCTAATTTGCATAATCGGTCAAAATCGGCAAAAGTTCAAAGTTCATAAAAATCCTGTAATACATGTTAAAAAGCTCATCATTATGCTTATACAGTTCAAATTTGGGCACTTTCTGGCTTAAACTAGAGCAGTTTTGGCCATTTGAAGAAATTTCTATTTTTAGAATGGCAGCCATCTTGGATACAGGACGGTGCTGACGGACACAATTTTGAAAGGGGACCACCTAAGGATCATTTCAGCAAAGTTTGGTTGAGATTGGCTCAGTAGTTTCAGAGAAGAAGATTTTTTTTAATTTCATCCCCCCTTTTTTCTAATTTGCATAATCGGTCAAAATCGGCAAAAGTTCAAAGTTCATAAAAAATCCAGTAATATATGTTAAAAAGCTCATCATTATGCTTATACAGTTCAAATTTGGGCACTTTCTGGCTTAAAATAGAGCAGTTTTGGCCATTTGAAGAAATTTCTATTTTTAGAATGGCAGCCATCTTGGATACAGGACGGTGCTGACGGACACAATTTTGAAAGGGGACCACCTAAGGATCATCTCAGCAAAGTTTGGTTGAGATTGGCTCAATAGTTTCAGAGGAGAAGATTTTCTTTAAATTTCATCCCCCCTTTTTTCTAATTTGCATAATCGGTCAAAATCGGCAAAAGTTCAAAGTTCATAAAAAATCCAGTAATATATGTTAAAAAGCTCATCATTATGCTTATACAGTTCAAATTTGGGCACTTTCTGGCTAAAAATAGAGCAGTTTTGGCCATTTGAAGAAATTTCTATTTTTAGAATGGCAGCCATCTTGGATACAGGACGGTGCTGACGGACACAATTTTGAAAGGGGACCACCTAAGGATCATCTCAGCAAAGTTTGGTTGAGATTGGCTCAGTAGTTTCAGAGAAGAAGATTTTTTTTTAATTTCATCCCCCCTTTTTTCTAATTTGCATAATCAGTCAAAATCGGCAAAAGTTCAAAGTTCATAAAAATCCTGTAATACATGTTAAAAAGCTCATCATTATGCTTATACAGTTCAAATTTGGGCACTTTCTGGCTTAAAATAGAGCAGTTTTGGCCATTTGAAGAAATTTCTATTTTTAGAATGGCAGCCATCTTGGATACAGGACGGTGCTGACGGACACAATTTTGAAAGGGGACCACCTAAGGATCATTTCAGCAAAGTTTGGTTGAGATTGGCTCAGTAGTTTCAGAGAAGAAGATTTTTTTTAATTTCATCCCCCCTTTTTTCTAATTTGCATAATCGGTCAAAATCGGCAAAAGTTCAAAGTTCATAAAAAATCCAGTAATATATGTTAAAAAGCTCATCATTATGCTTATACAGTTCAAATTTGGGCACTTTCTGGCTTAAAATAGAGCAGTTTTGGCCATTTGAAGAAATTTCTATTTTTAGAATGGCAGCCATCTTGGATACAGGACGGTGCTGACGGACACAATTTTGAAAGGGGACCACCTAAGGATCATCTCAGCAAAGTTTGGTTGAGATTGGCTCAATAGTTTCAGAGGAGAAGATTTTCTTTAAATTTCATCCCCCCTTTTTTCTAATTTGCATAATCGGTCAAAATCGGCAAAAGTTCAAAGTTCATAAAAAATCCAGTAATATATGTTAAAAAGCTCATCATTATGCTTATACAGTTCAAATTTGGGCACTTTCTGGCTAAAAATAGAGCAGTTTTGGCCATTTGAAGAAATTTCTATTTTTAGAATGGCAGCCATCTTGGATACAGGACGGTGCTGACGGACACAATTTTGAAAGGGGACCACCTAAGGATCATCTCAGCAAAGTTTGGTTGAGATTGGCTCAGTAGTTTCAGAGAAGAAGATTTTTTTTTAATTTCATCCCCCCTTTTTTCTAATTTGCATAATCAGTCAAAATCGGCAAAAGTTCAAAGTTCATAAAAATCCTGTAATACATGTTAAAAAGCTCATCATTATGCTTATACAGTTCAAATTTGGGCACTTTCTGGCTTAAACTAGAGCAGTTTTGGCCATTTGAAGAAATTTCTATTTTTAGTAATGGCGGCCATCTTGGATACAGGACGGTGCTGACGGACACAATTTTGAAAGGGGACCACCTAAGGATCATTTCAGCAAAGTTTGGTTGAGATTGGCTCAATAGTTTCAGAGGAGAAGATTTTTTTTTAATTTCATCCCCCCTTTTTTCTAATTTGCATAATCGGTCAAAATCGGCAAAAGTTCAAAGTTCATAAAAAATCCAGTAATATATGTTAAAAAGCTCATCATTATGCTTATACAGTTCAAATTTGGGCACTTTCTGGCTTAAAATAGAGCAGTTTTGGCCATTTGAAGAAATTTCTATTTTTACAATGGCAGCCATCTTGGATACAGGACGGTGCTGACGGACACAATTTTGAAAGGGGACCACCTAAGGATCATCTCAGCAAAGTTTGGTTGAGATTGGCTCATTAGTTTCAGAGAAGAAGATTTTTTTTAATTTCATCCCCCCTTTTTTCTAATTTGCATAATCGGTCAAAATCGGCAAAAGTTCAAAGTTCATAAAAAATCCAGTAATATATGTTAAAAAGCTCATCATTATGCTTATACAGTTCAAATTTGGGCACTTTCTGGCTTAAAATAGAGCAGTTTTGGCCATTTGAAGAAATTTCTATTTTTAGAATGGCAGCCATCTTGGACACAGGACGGTGCTGACGGACACAATTTTGAAAGGGGACCACCTAAGGATCATCTCAGCAAAGTTTGGTTGAGATTGGCTCAATAGTTTCAGAGGAGAAGATTTTCTTTAAATTTCATCCCCCCTTTTTTCTAATTTGCATAATCGGTCAAAATCGGCAAAAGTTCAAAGTTCATAAAAAATCCAGTAATATATGTTAAAAAGCTCATCATTATGCTTATACAGTTCAAATTTGGGCACTTTCTGGCTTAAAATAGAGCAGTTTTGGCCATTTGAAGAAATTTCTATTTTTAGAATGGCAGCCATCTTGGATACAGGACGGTGCTGACGGACACAATTTTGAAAGGGGACCACCTAAGGATCATCTCAGCAAAGTTTGGTTGAGATTGGCTCAATAGTTTCAGAGGAGAAGATTTTTTTTTAATTTCATCCCCCCTTTTTTCTAATTTGCATAATCGGTCAAAATCGGCAAAAGTTCAAAGTTCATAAAAAATCCAGTAATATATGTTAAAAAGCTCATCATTATGCTTATACAGTTCAAATTTGGGCACTTTCTGGCTTAAAATAGAGCAGTTTTGGCCATTTGAAGAAATTTCTATTTTAGTAATGGGGGCCATCTTGGATACAGGACGGCGCTGACGGACACAATTTTGAAAGGGGACCACCTAAGGATCATCTCAGCAAAGTTTGGTTGAGATTGGCTCAGTAGTTTCAAAGGAGAAGATTTTTTTTTAATTTCATCCCCCCTTTTTTCTAATTTGCATAATCGGTCAAAATCAGTAAAAGTTCAAAGTTCATAAAAAATCCAGTAATATATGTTAAAAAGCTCATCATTATGCTTATACAGTTCAAATTTGGGCACCTTCTGGCTTAAAATAGAGCAGTTTTGGCCATTTGAAGAAATTTCTATTTTTAGTAATGGCGGCCATCTTGGATACAGGACGGCGCTGACGGACACAATTTTGAAAGGGGACCACCTAAGGATCATTTCAGCAAAGTTTGGTTGAGATTGGCTCAGTAGTTTCAGAGAAGAAGATTTTTTTTTAATTTCATCCCCCCTTTTTTCTAATTTGCATAATCAGTCAAAATCGGCAAAAGTTCAAAGTTCATAAAAATCCTGTAATACATGTTAAAAAGCTCATCATTATGCTTATACAGTTCAAATTTGGGCACTTTCTGGCTTAAACTAGAGCAGTTTTGGCCATTTGAAGAAATTTCTATTTTTAGTAATGGCGGCCATCTTGGATACAGGACGGTGCTGACGGACACAATTTTGAAAGGGGACCACCTAAGGATCATTTCAGCAAAGTTTATTTGAGATTGGCTCAATAGTTTCAGAGGAGAAGATTTTTTTTTAATTTCATCCCCCCTTTTTTCTAATTTGCATAATCGGTCAAAATCGGCAAAAGTTCAAAGTTCATAAAAATCCTGTAATATATGTTAAAAAGCTCATCATTATGCTTATACAGTTCAAATTTGGGCACTTTCTGGCTTAAAATAGAGCAGTTTTGGCCATTTGAAGAAATTTCTATTTTTAGAATGGCAGCCATCTTGGATACAGGACGGTGCTGACGGACACAATTTTGAAAGGGGACCACCTAAGGATCATCTCAGTAAAGTTTGGTTGAGATTGGCTCAATAGTTTCAGAGGAGAAGATTTTTTTTTAATTTCATCCCCCCTTTTTTTCTAATTTGCATAATCGGTCAAAATCGGCAAAAGTTCAAAGTTCATAAAAAATCCAGTAATATATGTTAAAAAGCTCATCATTATGCTTATACAGTTCAAATTTGGGCACTTTCTGGCTTAAAATAGAGCAGTTTTGGCCATTTGAAGAAATTTCTATTTTAGTAATGGGGGCCATCTTGGATACAGGACGGCGCTGACGGACACAATTTTGAAAGGGGACCACCTAAGGATCATCTCAGCAAAGTTTGGTTGAGATTGGCTCAGTAGTTTCAAAGGAGAAGATTTTTTTTTAATTTCATCCCCCCTTTTTTCTAATTTGCATAATCGGTCAAAATCAGTAAAAGTTCAAAGTTCATAAAAAATCCAGTAATATATGTTAAAAAGCTCATCATTATGCTTATACAGTTCAAATTTGGGCACCTTCTGGCTTAAAATAGAGCAGTTTTGGCCATTTGAAGAAATTTCTATTTTTAGTAATGGCGGCCATCTTGGATACAGGACGGCGCTGACGGACACAATTTTGAAAGGGGACCACCTAAGGATCATTTCAGCAAAGTTTGGTTGAGATTGGCTCAGTAGTTTCAGAGAAGAAGATTTTTTTTTAATTTCATCCCCTCTTTTTTCTAATTTGCATAATCAGTCAAAATCGGCAAAAGTTCAAAGTTCATAAAAATCCTGTAATACATGTTAAAAAGCTCATCATTATGCTTATACAGTTCAAATTTGGGCACTTTCTGGCTTAAACTAGAGCAGTTTTGGCCATTTGAAGACATTTCTATTTTTAGTAATGGCGGCCATCTTGGATACAGGACGGTGCTGACGGACACAATTTTGAAAGGGGACCACCTAAGGATCATCTCAGCAAAGTTTGGTTGAGATTGGCTCAGTAGTTTCAGAGAAGAAGAATTTTTTTAATTTCATCCCCCCTTTTTTCTAATTTGCATAATCGGTCAAAATCGGCAAAAGTTCAAAGTTCATAAAAAATCCAGTAATATATGTTAAAAAGCTCATCATTATGCTTATACAGTTCAAATTTGGGCACTTTCTGGCTTAAAATAGAGCAGTTTTGGCCATTTGAAGAAATTTCTATTTTTAGAATGGCAGCCATCTTGGATACAGGACGGTGCTGACGGACACAATTTTGAAAGGGGACCACCTAAGGATCATCTCAGCAAAGTTTGGTTGAGATTGGCTCAATAGTTTCAGAGGAGAAGATTTTTTTTTAATTTCATCCCCCCTTTTTTCTAATTTGCATAATCGGTCAAAATCGGCAAAAGTTCAAAGTTCATAAAAAATCCAGTAATATATGTTAAAAAGCTCATCATTATGCTTATACAGTTCAAATTTGGGCACTTTCTGGCTTAAAATAGAGCAGTTTTGGCCATTTGAAGAAATTTCTATTTTAGTAATGGGGGCCATCTTGGATACAGGACGGCGCTGACGGACACAATTTTGAAAGGGGACCACCTAAGGATCATCTCAGCAAAGTTTGGTTGAGATTGGCTCAATAGTTTCAGAGGAGAAGATTTTTTTTTAATTTCATCCCCCCTTTTTCTAATTTGCATAATCGGTCAAAATGGGTAATGGGATTTACTTCAAAATTGTAGGGTAGGTAGATCTTGATATGCTGCACATTTTTGCAATAAACTTAACATCTATCTCTAAATAGTTTTTGAAATATAAGACGAAAAGTATTAAAATTAAAAAAAAAATTGATGAAAAAAGGGCAATAACTCCAAGATGGGTAATCAAATTTACTTCAAAATTGCAGGATAGGTAGATCTTGACATGCTGAACATGTTTGCAGTTTCAACTTACCATCTGTCTCTTATAGTTTTTGAAATAAAGGACGAAAAGTATTAAAATTTAGAAAATTTGATGAAAAAATGGAAATAACTCCAAAATGAGTGATGGGATTTACTTCAAAATTGCAGGGTGGGGAGATCTTGCTATGCCGCACATTTTTGCAATTTAAAGTTAACCTTTATCTCTTATAGTTTTTGAAATATAAGACGAAAAGTATTAAAATTTTACAAATTTGATGAAAAAAGGGCAATAACTCCAAGATGGGTAATCAGATTTACTTCAAAATTGCAGGGTAGGTAGATCTTGTTGTGCTGATCATTTTTACCCCATGTCAGATTTTTGATATTATTAACGGTTTTTGAGTTATTACCCAAAACCTGCAATTTTACATATGTTCTATTTTTAGTAACAGAGGCCATGTTGGTTGGTGCACGGCATCACCGGACACAATTTTGAAATTAGACACCCTAGTGATGTTTCAGACCAAGTTTGGTTTCCATTGGTCTAGTACTTTCAGAGGAGAAGATTTTTGAAAAAGTTTACGACGTACGACGACGACGGACGCCAAGTGATGGCAATAGCTCACATGACCCTTTGGGTCAGGTGAGCTAAAAACGGGTTTTTCTTGAAGAAAAATCATTTCACTACGCAAATTAGTAAGCGATTTGTGTCCTATCGTCATTTTGACAGGGAAAATAGCGGTTGAAGTGACAGGGGTAGTAGGAGTGAGTCCGGCCTTGTGGTATTTTAGGTACATAGCGAGCATATTTTTGTGTCCTATGTAAACTGTTTAACAAAGAAGACATCTCGTTGAGATTTGGATTCCGAAGAAATTTTCTGTCTGTTCTTCATCCTAATCTCGTTTCAAGCCCTATCAAGGGTATTCTGAAAATTTTTAATTTGACCCCCCGGTGCATTCCGATGGATATTTTGGCATGGACGGATTGTGTCAGATCAAGTGCAGGTAAGATTTCATAAATAGACATATTTTCTAGTTCAAATCTGCAAAAATATTGATATTTCCTTACCTTTTACAGCGTATATCCGACAAAATAATCCAAAATCTACTTTAAGCTGACCGCCATTTTACTGAACTCTAGAACTACATGACGTGATCAAAAATCACGACGTATTTTGGTATAGTCTGTTTCGTAGTTCGAGATGTCGATGTCAAATATTATATTATAATTTAAAAATCCCATATACACGGCTTGAAATTTTGTAATTTTGTTATAAATATTTTATTAAAACCAATCAACAGCCCATACAAGATATGCTTGCATATACACAATAAATAATTGACATAGAACTTTCATTTAGAAACATGCTGTAGCAAAATTTGTGACGATTTTTGATCACATGGTGTAGTTCATGAGTTCAGTAAAATGGCAGTCAGCTTAAAGTGGATTTTGGATTATTTTGTCGGATATACGCTGTAAAAGGTAAGGAAATATCAATATTTTTGCAGATTTGAACTACAAAATATGTCTATTTATGAAATCTTACCTGCACTTGATCTGACACAATCCGTCCATGCTAAAATATCCATCGGAATGCACCGGGGGGGTCAAATTTAAAATTTCCAGAATACCCTTGATAGGGCTTGAAACGAGATTAGGATGAAGAACAGATAGAAAATTTCTTCGGAATCCTAATCTCAACGAGATTATGCTACTCCCAACTCCTATGTAAACTGTTTAACAAAGAAGACATTTCTACTCCCAACTCCTATGTAAACTGTTTAACAAAGAAGACATTGCTACTCACAACTCCTATGTAAACTGTTTAACAAAGAAGACATTGCTACTCACAACTCCTATGTAAACTGTTTAACAAAGAAGACATTGCTACTCACAACTCCTATGTAATCTGTTTAACAAAGAAGACATTGCTACTCCCAACTCCTATGTAATCTGTTTAACAAAGAAGACATTGCTACTCCCAACTCCTATGTAAACTGTTTAACAAAGAAGACATTGCTACTCCCAACTCCTATGTAAACTGTTGTAGTGAGTCGTGGGGGATGGGGGCCGAGGAGTTCCGAAAGGCACCCATGATGCACCACAAACTGACCACGCTTGCCATAACAAGATATACCATAGACACAACCAGACGTAAGATATACCACGAGAAGAAACCAAGAATATTGACTATTAGCAGTACAAGCTAGTAATAGTAAGTAGTGCAAATTACTATATTGGCGCTGCGACTACAAGTCGAATCCTATTCGCGAGAAAGGTTATTAAATTAACCAAAAGCGATTTTTGAGTAAAATCGCAACTCTGCCATTTAAAAATTTTTCTTAGGGGGCAATTTTTTTTTCTTTTGTTTCAGTTTTGCCTGGCTGATAGGACCTGGTATTTTCAGGGAAAATAGTCTGTAAGGAAATTTCAAGGGAAGATACGCAGGTAGGATTGGCAGACAAGATTTGAAATCATTAAATTTTTCTCCCGTGGCATAGAAAGTACCCCTTTCCCACCCACGTGTATATCCAAGCACGTGTATTCCCCAAATGTAAACCCCAAACCGGAAGCAGCTTGTTTCTAGAAGCCATCTTTAAAGAGAAGCTGGTTGAAGATAAGCTGTAAGTCCGGTGTCCAAATTATTTTTTTTATTTTTTTTTGTTAATTGACATTATCGATTTTTATTAATTGATTGCTTTAATTAGACAAAAGCGGCCCAGTGTAAAAATCTGGTCCGTTATAAAAAGTGTTACATACACGCATACACAACAAAATAAAAAGCCACATGTTTTTGTTTATTATTTTTGTTAGCAATCCACAGGTTTTTATTAACAATTGTTCCATCGAGGAGCTGATGTCAGTACCAGGGATAGGGGTGAAGGTGGCCGATAAAATTTTGGAATTAAGAGAAGCAAAGGGTGATCTGGAGCTTGATGATCTAAATCAGGTTCCATATCTCAGGATAACACCACAGTTACTTGATTGTTTGGATTTTACCTCTTTTGAAAATAAAGAGGGAGTGGGATCCCTGTATAATCTACACAGGGAAAGGGTTAGGAGTGTTGACAAGTTAATAGGGAAATGGGATGGGACAGGACAGGGCCAAGTTAAAGGAAGGGGGAAGGATATGGGTTCATTTGACAGAGTCCCATTATCAAGGGGAAAATCCTATTATAGTAAACAGGAAGGGGACTGGTGGCAACAGTCCAATTTACCCGATAGAGTTGAAGATGAGTATAGTGAGATGGAAGCTACTATCATGGAAAGACAAACCCCATGAAGGATTTAAATGTACATCAGCTCCGGGACAATCTAAGTCGCCATCCGTGCGTAGAACGCGTCGCGATGATTTTGATTGGGATTCGAACAGCGATGAGAGGGATCGGGCATATATGCACAACGTGCATATAAGAGACTCGGACATACGTGCGGGTTATGCGTTCCCTAGGGTACCCCGCCTTTTTCATAGTGGGGTTTTAGCCAGCAAGGGGGCTGAAATGAGAGTGCCGAACATACGAACTATAGCCCCGTCTAATAGAGAAAATGTTTGGCAAGACAGGAGGGGTCGTTATTCCCCTCAGAGGAACACCGGAGGGGGGGGGAGTAGGGAAAATACTAACCCCTTGATGAGGGAGAGTAGAGGTAGAACAAGACATATCCTAGGAAGGGAACATGAAACCCCTAGAATAGTTCAACACAGAGATGAGTATGAGAGGGAGAGGGAAAGGGGACAATCTCGCCCAAGTAGGGAGGACATTGAAGGCCCAGGAGGAAGAAACCCATATATTCCTAGGCTACAGAGTAGTGGGAACAGGCCTGGGTGTCCCCCCAGAAGAGAACCCGAAAATCCTATCGGTTATGCAAGAAGGGAGGAGTATGAGGGGGAGAGAGGTCAAAGGGGAAGGGGAAAGAGTGTTAGTTTGCCGATGTCCTTAAAGTTTGATGGTAAATCAAATTGGAAAGCATTCTATGCTAAATTTTCCCGTTATGGGAAAGCCAATGAATACTATGTCCTCCTGGTTGAGCGTAACCAGGAAATGGTATATATGGACCTCATACGAAATTAGAAAAACGGTTTGGTTTCCGAGAACTCCCCGAAACGGCCCAGGTCCAATTTAATAATGCCTGTCAGACTCCGGATGAACTGGGCGGATCGGGTCTTATCCCTAGCCACTAGAGCATTTAGAGATTTGCCCGAAACTCACATGTACCAACAAGCAGTGGTAAAACAAGTATCTCCAGGGCCTCACTATGGGGGAGAAGCCAGGGTGTGCACAATAGGGGCTGATCGGGTTGCAGATAAGAGTTTGGAGAAAAAAATGTGAGAAGTACTGTCGGCACAGGGGAAAGAAATGAGTGAGATAAAGTCCAACATAGCAGCACTTTCCACTCAAATGGCAGCCATTATGGAGGAGGTGAAGAAAAATCGAATAGATAGGTATAGAGCACAATCACGAAGTCCATCCCCCAGAAAGGGGAATAAACAGGGATGCTTCCACTGTGGGGCCATGGGACACTTCAAGAGGGAGTGCCCAAGGTTGGGGTCTCCGACAGGGGAGAAACGAGTGTCATTTCAGGAAAATAAGGAGGCTTTAAACTCCAAAGGGGCAACTCGCGAGGCTTGAGCCAACCCCTTATTGCCAATATACATGGTCTCAAAGAAGTAAAAGAGGGGGGAGAAGTAGATATGGAGGTAACATGGAAAAGAATCAGCAGGATAGGTTCCTAGGGGTAAATAGGGAATTGGGGGACCCTCCGGAGGGACGGGTAAAATTTGAAGGTGCGAGTCAGGGGTATGAGCTCTCAAGTGAGGAGTCAGAAGGGGAGGAAAACAATAGGGAAGTAGAGGACGACCCTCCGGATTCTAGTAGTCCGGAGGGACGGGTCAAATCTGAAGGTGCGAGTCGGGGGTATGAGTTCTCAATTGAGGAGTCGGAAGGGGAGGAAAACAATAGGGAAGTAAAGGACGAACCTCTGGATTCTAGTAGTCCGGAGGGACGGGTCAAATGTGAAGGTGCGAATCAGGGGTATGAGTCCTCAAGTGAGGAGTCAGTAGGGGAGGAAAACAATAGGGATATAAGGGACACGGACGAGTCCATGGAGGGAGAGGAGAAGGGGGTAGAGGATAATCTAGGGAAGGATGTTACGGATGAGGAAGAAGACAGAGCAGTAACGGTGCTCAAGCTGTCCAATGGGGTAATGTTTAGAGTCCCAGTAGAGGTACATTGTACAAGGCATGCAATTACAAGCGGTAGTAGATACAGCAGCATAGGTAACACTGGTGTCCGAGGAATTCTACAAATCATTGGACCCTGCCCCACCAATCCGTAAGGAAGTGGTTATGAACACCGCAGGGAAGGGAATGCAGATGAATGGGTATATTGCTGGCCCTTTCCAAGTAGTCCTAGGGACACATTTATTCACAGTAGAAATCTACGTGGCCCCAATAGAGGAGGATATGTTACTGGGTTTAGACTTTTTAGAGGCTAATGGGGTGTCCCTACATCTCAAAGAAAAGGAACTACAGATAGCAGGGGATGTTATACCCATGAGTTTGGGAACAGGGAGTCCTTTAGTCAATGAGAAAGAGACGGGGGTGTTCCTAGCCAAGGGGTGTAAGGTACCCCCTAATTCAGTCATGAGAGTGGGGGCACAGCTGAGTGAGTCTATGGCAGGGAAGTATATAGTAAAGGCAGCCACCAAGGGTGAGATATTAATACCTCGGACATTGCACAATGGGGGTGATAATCTAGTGCTTTGTTTGATTAACCTATCTGATCACTATGTAGAAGTGGGAAAGGGGGAAGTATTGGCCTATGCCGAGGAGGTGTTTTCGAACGTGGAGCCCATCGGAATACAAAAAGTAGAGGTTGCGGAACAGGGGGGTCTAGAGAATGGAAAACGGGAAATTCCAGAGCATTTTATTAATCTCTTTGATAAATCCAAAGGGGAGCTGAATGAGCAGGAGTAGACACAGCTTAGTGAGTTATTATGCGAGTTTGAAGATGTGTTTGCTAAAAGTGAGTTTGACTTAGGGAAATTTAATACAATCCAGCATGGGATTGATACTGGGACCAATCGCCCAGTTAAACAAAGAATTAGGCGTACCCCATTAGGGTTTGCAGGAGAAGAAGAGGCCCAATTAAAGAAAATGTTGAGTGCAGGGGTAATCCGGCCATCAGTGTCTGAGTGGGCATCGGCTCCGGTTCTTATCCGGAAACGATGTGGGTCAGTACGGTGGTGTGTGGATTACCGGGCCTTAAATGCTCTCACCATTAAGGATGTGTTCCCATTGCCCCTAGTGGACGAGTGTCTTGACACTTTAGCCGGGAATGTATGGTATTCCAAACTGGATGCCAATTCAGCATATTGGAAGGTGAAAATCAAACCCGAAGACTGCTCCAAAACTGCATTTATTACTAAATACGGGTTGTTTGAGTTCGCTAGAATGGCTTTTGGGTTATGTAACTCACCAGCCACTTATACGAGAGTCATCAACCTGGTGCTGAGGGGTTTGAATTGGAAAGTGGTTCTGGCTTTCCTGGACGATATCCTGGTCCTGGGGAAGGATTTCGAGGGGCACTTGGCCAACCTGAGGGCTGTATTGGTTAGGTTTAGGGAGTATGGGCTAAAATTGAAGCCCAAAAAATGTGAACTGTTTCAAAAGGAAGTGGAGTTTCTGGGTAGAGTAGTTGGGCCTAGGGCAATATACATTGGGCCAGGATATTTCAAAGATATAAAAAACTGGCCAAGGCCTAAGAATAAAAAGGAGGTGGAGAGGTTTTTGGGGTTCACCAATTACCATAGGGCCTTTATTGAAGAATATACTCAAATGGCGTTTCCCCTTCAGGCCCTAACAGGGAAACGTACATATCAATGGGGAGATGAACAGGAAAAGGCGCTTGATGAGTTGAGGAATGCAATGGTGAGAGCACCAGTTCTATTCCTGCCTAATGCGACTGATCCCTTTATACTGGATACGGATGCATCCGATAAATCTGTGGGGACTGAATTGATTCAAATATAAGAGGGAGAAGAGAGGTCAGTAGCGTACGGGAGTCTTACCTTGACTCCGGAGCAACAAAAATGCTGCACCACTCGAAAGGAATCATTAGCAATTATTAGGTTCTCTCGACAGTTTAGGCATTACTTGTTGGGTAGGCATTTCACGGTCAGGACAGACCATAATAGTCTGATCTGGCTGAAGAATTTTAAGGAGCCACAGAGGCAACTGGCTAGATGGTTAGAAGAACTTAGTCAGTTCAATATGGAAATCCAGCATCGGCCTGGGAAGAAACATACGAATACAGATGCCTTGTCAAGGATCCCTGGGGGGGGGGGGGGGGGGGGGGAACCTTGTTCAGACTTCAATCTAAGAGTGAAATTACAGGATTTGCCCTTTGGGGGGTTTCCCTACTGTACTAGGGCCCATTTAAACTGGTCCGGTTTTGACCAGGATGTAGATCAATTTTCAGCAGAATCCATGCAGGGATATGACACCTCTAGATCTCTAATATATTTAAACTGGATACAGGTTTATCAATTGGCAATTGATACCATACTGTTTTATGATATACAGGTCAAAAAAATTGTTTTGCTCTTACTTACATACTTATAGTGTAGATTGTTGTTTTAGCACTTAAGTTGGGGCCACTTCAAAGTTTTTAATTAATTTTTAAAAATGAAGTAAAATACATTGAATTAAGAAGAATAAAATTGATATAAAAATGACAAATTTAATAAAAAATGAAATAATATAGTTGCTTAAATTTAATTTTTCTTAAATAATTAATTAGTGAAATATCACATGCTATATTTAGTAAAAAATCTAATGAAAATGAAGTAAAATAATATTGATTTAAGAAGAAAAATTTGAAATAAAGAAAATGACCAATCTAATAAGAAATGAAATACTATAGTTGTTGTAATTTAATTTAAAAAAATTAATTAGTAAAATATCCTTTCTCTGATCCCTTTCCATAATTAGTTAAAATCTAACGAAAATGAAATAAAATATATTGATTTAAGAAGAAAGATTGAAATAAAGAAAATGTCAAATTTAATGAGAAATGAAATAATATAGCTGTTCTAATTTTTTTTAAATTAATTAATTAATGAAATATCACATTCTATATTTAGTTAAAATCTAATGAAAATGAAGTAAAATATATTGATTTAAGAAGAAAGATATTGTTCAGAATCTGTTCAGAATTTTCAGCAATGTTCAGAATCTGTTCAGAATTTTCAGCAATTTTCAAAATTTTCAGAATCTGTTCAGAATTTTCAGCAATTTTCAAAATTTTCAGAATCTGTTCAGAATTTTCAGCAATGTTCAGAATCTGTTCAGAATTTTCAGCAATGTTCAGAATCTGTTCAGAATTTTCAGCAATGTTCAGAATCTGTTCAGAATCTGTTCAGTATTTTGAGTAATTTTCAGCAATTTTCAGAATCTGTTCAGAATCTTTTCAGAATTTTGAGTAATTTTCAGAATTTTAAGACACTTTTCAGAATTTCTAGCACAAAAACTGGTCTATTCAGAATCTCTTGACTTTGTAGTGAAGACATTGCTATTCACAACTCCTATGTAAACTGTTTTACAAAGAAGACATTGCTACTCCCAACCCCTTTGTAAACTGTTTAACGATTTCAATATAAAGACAAGGGGAGGTAACACCTATCTTAAAACTAATCTTCTTTTTTGATTCATGACATATAACATTACATATGTATCCTATATAATAAATCAATATTACTATATTCGCATTTCATTCTTATAAGCTACTGTCATTGCTACAATATTTGGTAATATACCGGTTTGTGTCTGTCTATCGTCGTTCAGCATTTTTTTTTTCCAAACAGGATATCCAAGATTATACTGTAGTTTTAAAGTCAATATCCGTAGTGCTTGAAAATATTCCGAATTAACTATTTTCAGTAAGACTATTTTACCCGGAACTCTCGCGTTTTACCGTATCGTCAATATTTCAAATGACCAGCAGATGTCGCTAATATCCACACTTCCGTAGCTTTAATTCGAGTTTTCAAAAATGTCGTCTGAAAATCGCAAATCGCGAGTGGAAAATGTTCCATGGAGAGTTGTAAGCTGCTGTAAATAAATATTAATGTGTGTTTTCAGGGAGAATAATATATACAGAGAAGGAATAAGCCAATTTCCAGACAGGTAGGCCCTTTTTATTCACTAAATTTAAGATGAATGCACAACAAGTACCCCAATGTAAACAAAAAAGAGTGACTTACCTTCTAACTTAGCATCGTGTTATCGGTTTTCGTGCTATTATCGATTTTCCGATATAGCGATTAACAGTGTTATCCCCAGAGCTCCAGATAATTTTCAAGTCCAAAGGGTAATTACCCCCTACTTTTGAAAATGATGCGTATTTGCATATTTCCTTTGCACTGTTGTACTCTCTACTTCAGAAAAGATTGCTTACATGTACACTTTTAAAATTATGTTTGACACAAGTGTTATTCAATAAACACAGGATGCAAGTGAAATGTATATCTGTTTAATTTGACACGATTGTGTCATGTTTATTAATAAAATGTTGTAAATATTTTGTTTTTTGCTCGTCGACTTCGGCAGTTTTCACAGCCGTGTTGAAAATGTCATCAATGATTCCTTTAACTATCCTGTCACTAGACACAGATGAAACTGTCAGGAACTTTTAAAAAAGTATATAATTTTCCGTAGCGACGGTAGCGCGCTTATTCAAGTTCTTGCTCATTTTCAACGAACAACGTGTTCCCAAATTCACTTTCGTTTTAGTTCTTAACTAAACCGCATTTATTTGTAATATTGACCGCGATTGGATGATTTATCCTAAACATCCAATCAGATCTCTTTTGACATCGATGCTTAGAAAGGCAAACATTACGGGGAATTTCTCAAAGTCAAAAATGTATTGTTTATGTACACGATGTATTATCAACAGCGTACAAGTACGCTCCGAATTTGGAAAGTTTGCTTACACAGCAATATGTATGCGTAAATGTACACTCTGATCTGATAATACATGCGTTTTTACTCGTTTTCATAGCGTAAAAAACGCAAATACGCAGCTTATCTGGAGCTCTGAACCCTTCATTCATATGACGATTGGAATTTTCAAAGAATGGCTAGTTAAATATTTCTTTGTACATAAGATTGTTTTTAAAGCCATTCTTGTATTTTAATATACTCTCGATTATCTGGCAACTTTTGATGTCAGTAAAATGGCGTCATCTGTTTTCGTGTGAAGTAAAAACAAGGCCGATATACGGGATGGAAACGAATATATATTCCGGAAATGGCTGGTTTTGAAATTTCGCTTTCCAGTTGATCCGGCCTGAAAACTATTCGGCCTTATGAAAATCCGGCCTTAAACAAATGCGGCCTTAGTTGATTCGGCCTTAGTTGATACGGCCTTGGTTAATTAATGCGGCCTCAGTTAAGAATGATGTGTATCTATGGATATATATGAATAAAACGACACATTGTGATGATTTGAGTAAATAATTAAGTGATGGTCCTAATATTACATAGTCTGTGTTGCCACTGGAAATAACTCACACTCTAAAGCATGCTGCTTTGGACGGACGTTCTGCTCACACACAATACAAGGAAACGACATAGCTGATAGTTTTGAAAATAGTAGGACCATCACCAAAATGTGCATATATTAGTGCGGTTTCATCAAAAGAATTGGAGTACTTTTTGAGTAATTTATAGTATGGCTTCCTTTTACTTTTTGGTAACCCTTATAATTATACTGCCAGTGCAATTATACGACTATTAAACAAATGATAATTAATTGCAAGAGAATATCTAAGGAATTTCGCTTGTTGACAGCTTGGTATATCAACCTGAATTGTTTTTCTAATCATCAACTTCAATGGAAATGATTTCCGTCATTATTACCAAAAATTACTAATTAAAAAATTGTTAAAATAATAACGATTTATTATGGCTTTTCATATTGAGTTACGAGTAAATCTTGTGAAAACACTACAAGTTCCAATATTTTATTCATCATATCCATGAATATTTAAATAATATTTTAAATTTAAATAGAACTTTTAATTTTTTAATTATTCTTTTCCATTTGATATAAGGCCGGATTTGCCGTAGGCCGCATAGATATATGATAAGGCCGGAACATCCATTTGATATAAGGCCGGATTTGCGTAAGGCCGCATCAACTAAGGCCGAATCAACTACGGCCGAAACAACTTGTAAGGGAAATTTCATGGCTCTGGCCATCTACCAAATCATACTACATCTAAATAAAATAACAGAATGTTTGAAAATGACCACTTTCAAAATTGTGTTTACTTTAGATGTTTTTTTTAGTGCTGAGCCCACAATGCACTGCAAAGTGACATGTATTTTATATAAGAAACAGGCACATTTCAGTCAGCTCTTTTGTTTACAAGTACGTTCAGTGACCCCATGATAGTTACATGACAGGAAGAGCCGGTGTCTGAGAGGCAGATGCCATAGTTAAATTTTATATAGCCCTTCTGGATTTTTTTCCAGCTACTTTATAAATGAAGTAAATTTTTAGCATTACAAAAAGTATGGTTCAGTAGGTAGGTTCACTGTTCTTGGTACTTACGTCTTTAAAAGCAAACTTTAACATCTTTTACAGATGTCACGCTGTAGTCTTGTTTATGTTCCATAAATAGAAACCGGAAGACACGTCAAAAATAATGCGTGCGCTGTGGAAAACAAAATAAAATGGATAAAACGAAAACAGATGACGCACGAAAACACATACCGTGACGATATACCATGTCAGCAACCCGGCATGGATAGAAACTACTGTTTGATTGTATTTATTGTATATATGTCATACAGTGATACATAGAAAGTTGCAAAATGTTGTTTATATGAAAAAAAGTCGATGTTTAAAAAAAAAAAAAAAAAAAAAAAAAAAAAAAGGGAGCAACATAGGGTCCTGCCCACAAATACCTGTGTTTCAAAATGAAAAAGAACGGATACGAGTAAATGTCAAGGAGACAACATCCCATCTCCATAACGAGACGATCTAAAACAATACATCTAGAGGTCGCATTGCGGTCTTCAACGCAGTGAGGAACCTCACACCATATAGCAAGCTGTAAATGACCCGACAAGTCAAAAAGTGAAATAAATCAAGGTTACTTTTACAACTACCAGTTTATCATTCTGCTTACTTGGATTTTCATTTTTGCTCATATTTATGCCAAAGAAGGGCCCTGATTGCACCTTGTCCTTTGATATCCTTTGATGTTTCCATTTAACACCATCCGGTAACCCTTTTTGTTGCCAGCCCTTTTATGAGTTATTTTTAGATTCGTTAAACCCCTTTGATCCTTCTGATCTCTTTGATGTCTCGAGGACGGAATATTTTTCAATGTTGATTGGCAGATTGGGTAACGTGGGAAATGCCCAGTTTCACAGTATACAAAAGGCGTCGCGTTGGCAGGGACGCACTACATAGGAGAGGCATGGATGCACAAGAAAAGTTAGTATATTTTTATTTCAATTTCTCACTGTTTTATGCTTATACATTAACGGAAGAGCATATATATTTATATATTGAGAACATACTTTTTTAGTAAACGGGTGTCGTTTGAGATGAAAGAAATATCGGAACAGTAGTAGGGTGAGACACATTTTATGCACCCCAAAAACCCGACACCCTACTACTCGGAACTCTAGATGTGTGTTGCTTGTAGTTTCTTAACAAAATTATAAAATTATCATTATTTTAAATACCCTACATGAAAATTAGATTAAAAGACGGCTTTATATGGTCCCTCATAGAATTCCATCATTGTGTCCGTCTATTCATTTGCAAATCCAAATCCAGAATTCTCTAAAAGACTGACAAATTCATATAGACCAGCATACATGGAGTGCTAAGGCAGCAACCATTTAAGGTTTAGGGAACGACCATTTAACTTGAAGGGGGGTTATGGTTTTTTTCTAAAAAAATATTCTGATTCCCAATGTTGCTGAAAAAAAATATTCTGATTTTGGTGGAGGAAAAAAAAATAATCTGATTCAGAGTTATTGTCATATAACCTAATGTTAAATTCTGGAAAAAAAATTCACGCTTTGCGCGACAAAAAAAAATATTCTAAGTCTTGTGTTGTCCGAAAAAAAATTTCTGAACGGAACAAAAAACCATAACCCCCCCTCTTCAAGTTAAATGGTCGGTCCCTTAGGGGAGGGGCTATGCTTTTTTTTCTGAAAAAAGTCTTGTTTCCTGATTTTGAAGAAAAAAATAACCTGTCTTTCAAGGGTAAAGAAATGGTATTGTTTGTTTATGTAGTTTTCAACATTGACAGTAATGTAAATTCCAGAAAAAAAATCTGTTAAAAAATTGTTTTTCTGTTTTTCATTAGGTGCGAACAAAATCTGTTCGGGACAAAAAAAAACATAGCCCCACCCCCTAAAAGTTAAATGGCTGCTGCCTAATTTGTACCCACATTAGATATTTTATACTTACTCGTATATATTTTTATTTATTTATACTTTTTTGTAGTGTTTAATACTTTACGCTTAAAAAATAGGATTTTGGAGAGCTGCATGCCTACTTCACTAATTATATTGATGTTCAGAAATGAAATATGAATTCATCTTTCCTATTTCAATAATTTTACAACTACTGCAGGGGACTGCAGTCTTTATCAAAACTTAGAAGAATCGTTTGAAATCTACAATAATATTTTATTTCAGCTACATTTCCAACGTTACATAAGGATGATTACCCGAATTTTCGCTTTTAACAATGACTGCCATAATTATGTCTCACCTTACAAAGGGGTGGGATTTTTATCCGGTTTCTTCGTCCGTCCGTCCGTCCGTCCGTCACAAAAATTGTGGTCGCAACTCTACAGACCTGTTGGTGGTTTACAACAGAAATTTTCAAAATTGCCACCTTTACTGTTATGTTTTAATGTACAGCAACGCAATATTCTATGTATAACTTAACCAAAAGTTATCATGCACCGTTGTAATGAAAAACAAAGAATTTTCGTTATTCTAATCAAAAAATTATTACTTTAGTACAAATTGTCCATCATTGATTGCCCACTGTTTTGTTTTGTTTGACTTGTTTGACATTATTAAATCATTACACTAGTTATACCCTCTTACGAACAGGATGACAGGGGGTAAAAACAGGGGCAGGAATGTACCATCTGGTCAGAAAACACAGTCAGCTAGTCGTCGCTTGTCACAACGTCCCAATGACTCTTGAATCTGCGGCCAAGCGCCAAAGAGTAGTCAGTGAGTAGCGCATCAGATATCGTAGAATTCCTAGAAACAGTTTCTAAGGATGAGAACTCTTTGAAATTATTTATAGAAAGGCTCTTAAAACATCAACCCATACGCAATTGTCTGGTAGATGCAATTCGTTCCGACGTAATTGACCATCTCCAAAGTCGTATAGACTCCCTTGAATACAGACTAGATGAGATGGAACAATACTCAAGACAAACCTGCTTGAAAATCAGCGGAATTCCGGAATTAGGCATATTTGACATACAGGCGACGACAAAATGTAAGTATTATGATCATATAGTTTTATTATATCTTGAATCCAGAAGATGTCGTTATCGGTCGATTATTTTTGCTTGTTTTTACTATATGTTTCTGTGGTTAACTTAATAGATTACTCAGATATAGATAAAATGATGGACATAAACAATGAAAAATGCTAATAATGAGATTGAAATCATCAAATAAAGCTATAAAAAGTAGTCCTTTGTAATGCTTGTATACATGATAGTTTGCACTGGCGTGCCACCATGAATTGCTTTAGACTTGCTACAGTAAAAAACACGATGCTTATTTATGTACATTCGTTCCGGCTCTGTCAGCCACTACTTTCCGGTTGGGTCCCAAAATTTTGTTTTCAGTTGAACCGGTTTTGTCTGTAAAAAATTGAAAGAATAGCGAAAACAGCTCAATATCACAATTATGTTTCCTTTTTGTAATTTATTTAAGGTTCATTATAACACTTGTCAAGGATATGTTCGACTTGCAAATTGATAAAAAGAAAAAACAAAAAATTGTCTTCAATGAATAAAAGTTGTGAAAAAAAACCAACAGCACATTGTCAAAATATTTTACATGTGGATGTTTTGTATAACATTAAAAGAAAGAAATACCAAACGGTTTGTGCAGAATTGGCATTCGCCAAGTCACCTTCGACAGAATGGTCATGATTTTGTATAGAACTTATAATTCGTTTTCTTTATTTGCTATGCAGTTGGATTATTGCAATATTCAAAGAGTGTTTGAACAAAAGTAGGAACTCTCACTCTTTATATAGATATCAAGTAACTCTTATTGTTTTGGATTAATTTTTGTTTTCAAATAATATATTGAAGGACAATAAGAAATTTTGATTAAAAAGATAATAAAAAGAAAATAAAAATAGGAACTACATCGGTAGCGCAATGGTTAGCGTGCTCGCCTCGAGTGTGATAGATTGTGGGTACGAACTGCGGTCTTGTCAAACAAAAGAATATAAAATTGGTATTTGTTGCTTCCCCGCTAAGAACGCAGCATTAAGGAGAAAGAGCAAAGACTGGTTGGCTCTGAATCAGAATAATGTGTCCGAGTGAAGCGACATATCTACCCAATGACTGTTGTTAGCTCACCTTGACAAAGGCAATGTGAGCTTTTATCATCACTCCGTCGTCTTTCGTTCGTCGTCTGTCATCCATTAACTATTCACATTTTAATCTTCTCCTCTGAAACGCCTCAACCAAATGAAGCGAAACTTAGTAGGAAGCATCTATGGAAGGTCCTCTGTAAAGATTACTCATTTCTTCCCGATCCGTTAAGGGCTGTTTCATAAAAAATGGCTCCAACATGTGAAAAAAATGTCCAAATTAAACTCACTCCTAAGAACTTTCTGCTGATAATTTTCAATGTTGTATACATTGAAGTAAATGAAACAAGAAAGAAACTATGAACAGATAAGCAATAAATTTTTAAGAACCTTTTATTGAACACAAATTGGCATAAAAACCATGTAAAACACATACTTATTCTATATCAGTTAAACAATCTTTAGTCTCAATTATTTTGTATAATGGTTTCTCAAACAATGCAACTGATATAAATGACTTTTTGTGCATAATATTGGGTTATTGGTAGTTGTAGTTTTTCTTAAAAGCTATTTTTTATGAAAAATTCTCAATATGTTTGTCCAATCTACCTGATAAAGTTTTTATTATCAAAATAATAATGAATATTTTTACTTAAGACAGCAAAATTTTCAAACTTTAAAGATAAGTAGCCATTTGTAAAAAAAAAAATAACATTGATTCTTTGAACATCGCAAAATGATTGGTTGTAGAAAAAACATTTTGTCTATTTTTGTTGCACTCCTGACATTTTATAAATTTATAATAAAGAAGAAAAAAAAAGAAGAAAATATCACATTTTGAAATGCCAACATTGAACATTGATGTTACTGTTAACTCATACAATAATTTTTACCTGTTTTCAATGAAATATTTGTACAGAAATGACAGTATTTGGAAATTTGTAACAATTTTTTGCCATTCTACTTCTTTAATACCCAGTTTTAGCAGCAATATTTTTAATTATGTACATTTGAAAATTTGTATTATACCACTCTAATATATTAGATAAATCATGAATAAATAATTAGAATATTTTTATAGGCTAGAAAAGGCAATTTATTATAAATTATCATTATTTTATCAATGGTACTATTTTATCAGGATATGTTGCACACCTGACATTATATTGCCATCAAGAAAAAGAAGAGTTATTAACATAAAATTAATTCACAGGGGATAAAATCAGTTGGTGTTCTTTCAAGCATTAGTTTTACCAAGTTTTAATGATAATTGTTTCTTAAAGTAATATTTTTCTAGTTATTTGTAACTTGTTTACAGCCATACTTCTCGAAAATTCCAACTTATTTTTGAAATATACTATACAAAAACATTTAAAACATGTATTAATCTAAATTAATATTGAAAATAGATGTTTAATGTACAATTACAAGTATTTTTTGGATACTTAGAAAATTAATTATATCAAATTTCAATGATTTTTAAATATTTATTTCAGGAGTGCAACATTTACATGGTTAACCATAAATTATCTATAAGAAAATAGATAAATGCATTTATCATAAACTTTATCAAGTCAATTAATCTCCAATAGCTAATGAACCTAGAAAACATATTCACTTGTCAGAGAATGTCTCTAGTATTAATACCTAATATATATTAAAGCATGAGACCATTTAAAATGAACAAAAATGCTTTATTACATAAAATTAAAAGCACAAAATGCTATTGGCACTTTCAATTTTTTCAAACATTATTCTAAACTTGACAGAATCTCATTTTATTTAAATCATCCATATAAAAAGCTATAATTTAGACTGTGTAGAAGATCACTTAAAACTAGTAGCACTCCTGACATGAATCAAATGGGTTTTAGCTGTTCTCTTCGTCAGTCTCTGTTGAAATAGAAAGACAAATGTGATTTTAGTTACATTTAAAAGAAAATATGTCTAAGAAAATATCAAATGTTGCACTCCTGACATTTGAGGGTGCTGCCTTTAATGTGACATTCTTGGCCTTACTACTGATTTTAGTTTATCCTTTAACTATGGGCTTGAAGCAGCAATGATGTATTAAGATTTATTTATACCCCATATCTTTGAAAACTAAAAGACAACATTTCTACAATGTAATTTAGGAAAACTTGCATAAATGTTTGTTGCACTCCTGACTAGGTACATCTTTTTTACAAAGCCATATTTTTATGCAATAATAAATGTGAAGCATGATCTATTGCTATCTTAAAGTTTGTCAACATATCAAAGTTTGTGATGAAATAGATTTTGATAACATATTGTTTGATTTAGCACTGTGGTAGGTTGTTGAAAATTAAGGATTTTTTAAAGTGTCACAAAAAAGGGTTGCACTCCTGACAATTTTGACATGTTTTTTGGACATATTTTTTTTGTTATTCTAGATATCTTAAAGATTTTTTGCAGTAACAAACATCCAATCATTACAGATCTTTTGAACTATTTAGATCCAATAAAATCATAAACATGAGTAAATTAGACAGCTATAGCAGTAGGAGCCATTTTTTTTTAAAACTGCCCTTAACAAACATGGTCGCCACAAGCGATTCTTGCAAACGTAACTACTCGGTCATTCTCGCTACCCTACAAATAACCTCGTACGTAGATAGTAGAAATTCTTCTTAAATTGTTTGCCGGAAGTTAAGTTAAGTAAAGCCGCACAAAAATATAGTCCACGAAAATCCAATATGGAAGACATACTAAGTAAAGTCTAATCATGCAAAACTAATTAAAACTTTAACTTTTATCCATGAAAATAATTGAAATATAGAAATTGTTTAAAATATAACTCTATCAAACTTTCATGTAACTGACATGTGAAAAGTAGTGCGATTTATGCGCCTAATGCATACAAGGTTATTTGTAGGGTAGCGAGAATGGCCGAGTAGTTACGATTGGCTATTCTTGTTTCTGATTGGCAGATTAAAAACAAAAATCTTCTCCTCTAAAAGTTCTTAGCCAAATGAACCGAAACTTGGTATGAAGCAACTATGGAAGGTCTTCTATAAAGATTGTTCATTTCATCCCGATCCGTTAACAAACATGGTCTCCACAGATAATTCTTGCTTCTAATTGGCCGATTTAAAAAAAATCTTCTCTTCTCAAACTGATTAGCCAAATGAACCGAAACTTGGTAGGAAGCAACCATAGAAGGTCTTCTATAAAGATTGCACATTTCATCCCGATCCGTTGACAAACATGGTCGCCACAGACAATTATTGTTTCTGATTGGCCGATTTCTAACAATCTTCTTCTCTGAAACTGCTTAGCCAAATGAGCCGAACTTTGGTGGGAAGCACCTATAGAAGGTTCTATCTGTATTAAGTTTCCTCAAAGCAGAATGAAAGGTGAACGACATAGGCTCAGACCACTGAGCCTCTATTTTCAGTGAGCAAAGCACGAACATTTGTCGTATTACAACTTGTAACACGATTTTTCACACGAAATACCCCAAAAATGTTCACGCCTCCCTCCGCTCGGCGCTATTTTTTTAAGTGCACCCCCCCTAACTTGAAATCCTGGATCCGCCCCTGTAACGAACGTTGCATTAATCGAGTACGCTTAACATCTTTGTTTACAAACTGCCAAAGTCGACCATGCGGAAAGGAATTCAATACTACAGCTTTTGATAATTTGCTTATCTGTAATGTTAATGTAAACATTATATTGTGAAGAAACTTAAATATCGTATTCATGAAGTTATTTCCACAGAGTGACTTACTTCGTTATCAACGAGTATAAAATTAAAATATTGCGTTATAAAAAGAATCTCCCACTACTCAATTGATGCGCCTGGACAACTACTTAAAGTGAGTGTAGCGTATTGAGCACCAATCGTGATGTCAGTGCCACAAAAAGCATTAAAAAAAATCAAGTGTTCGCGACAGTAGCAATTTAACATAGAAATAACGATTTTTTTTATTGTTCAAAGTAGCTGAAATTAGCAGCCATGGCGAATATTCGTACTATGGATCAGTATTTATCGCCTTTGAGATATTTCCTAATCATAGCTATTGTTAAATTGCAATATAATGCTCAATTACAATAAGATCAGTGGTATTTACATACTGACAAACCCGGTTATTTATAAATGACCCAACCGGTTTGTATACATGTTTACATTTTGACCAAGCCGGATTTCAAAAACATCTGTTGACATCATGTTTTAGGGTATAACTAGTTACTAATTGATTTTTCATCAACAAAATAGTATTATTAGGTAAAATCAATCGTTCATCAATATTTTTTTCTTTTTGGGCAACATTTAATTCATTCGTAAATGCAAGATATAGCAATATTTCAGTTGATTGTAATGATTTTGAAGCCGGATTCCTTATAACTTATAGAAAAATCTAATTTCACACTGCAAAAATAAATGATATTTGGACAAAAAATGAAATTAATAATAATAACAATCATAAAGCATCATAATTCGAAACATTATATACACAGTATATTTATAAATACTTACGATAATTATCCGTGTCTGCTTTAAAAATACCACTTTAAAATATCCCGGATGTTGACCAAACATTTTCGATCGGAGCTCTTTGACGACAGTGTTCTACCTCAACTTCATATACACATTAAATTCTCACTGTACATTTTCTCCTTATTAGTATTCCTACTAAATATTTAGTCCAAATTATATATATGAAAAATATATAAATATAATAGAAAGAAATAAATCATCTCAATATAGATGATACTTAGAAAGGTACACATATCTCAAATAAATAAATTATAAATTTTGTGCGGAAAAAATAGGTCAGATTGTTTGCAGTGATTCGGTTATAATTCATGTTATATTTTAGGCATTTACAAATTGCTGTTTATTGTATTAATTTAAGATAATGATATACTGATAACAGTTAATATTTTAGTGAACTGGTGAGGTCTAAATTAAAATTGTGTTTGTTTGCCGTCAGCCGACCGACCCAAAAAATCCGCGCGACTCAAAAGATTTTATTGCCGTTTTTAAAAATAATCTTTTTTTTATTTCCGAAATTTTTGTTCCGATCCTTTCCGTGTTTTAGTAAAGTTCCGGTTTCCGGTATATTCGGAATTCTCGTAGTCTTTCCATAGTTCGTGTTGATAACACCGTTGATTTTAAATACGAACGTCAAAAACCTGGCATGTGCTTTCGCTATGGAAATTGTGTTTTGTGCAACTGTGGAAGAGACGAAAGGGGGTTACAACAGAATAATGTGAAGAACAAAATAATCAAATCTTCCGTAAAAGAGACTTGGGAGGATGTTATTGATTACGTTATTGCCAATCGAGAAATATCTGATGAGCTTGAAGCGCCCTCGACCAGGGAAAATTTGAAGTGTGTCTTCAGACGCTTTCGAGACGTTTCGGCCACACTCCGGTTCGGCCATAGTTTATATTTAATAAGTATGGATGAAGAAACTGAGTGTCGTAGTCTGTACTTTAGTATGGATTATTAAGGGATTTTTTTTAATTAATCATGGTAATACACATCACATATTCATTGATTGGCGTTGAGATGACTGACCATTTATTTACTTTGTTATTTTCGTAAGTATGGACAGGGGATGGAATCAACAAATAATGCTGCTAGAAAATGGCCGATTATACCATTCGATGTATCTCGGGATTTTATAATAAGTAAGGAAATTCTCGTATATCGAGAAACTTTTCATTGGATAATTTTTTGACGTATTTGAAGTGTCTATGCAAATTTAGAATTGACCGAAATAAATCGGAAAATACCGAAGTATAATTGTAATATACGGTAAATATCGAAGGATATTTATATTTATAAGAAAGTGGGCGTTGAATATATAAATAAATCGAAAGTTCTTCAAGGTAGGTATATTTAATTTAAATAATTGCAACTATAATATTCATATAAATATGAACATAAAAAAAAATTATTGTTTAATATTGATAACAATTTCAAAATATAACAATTAAATGCAAAATGTTGAATTAACAGTAATTATTGGGGGAAATGCTTTTTAAGGAATATAAATAAAGGGAGATAATCATAGTACTATATAGTATTATAAAATTACTACTGAAAAACTTTTTGTAAAAAAAAAATGAACCAATAGTGATTAAAAAAAAAAATGAAATAAATATTTTACAATACTGTCTGTACTCCTGTAGGAGTATGAAGCCCATCTATGATCTAAATAGATCCTCTGTATTTAATAACAATTTATATTCATAAAATAAAATAATCAAAATGCATATGCTAAATAAAATTTGGATTAAGTGTTAACTATGTTAGATACAATGTATCTAGTACCATTAGTTGTTTACAAAATACACTTATATATATATAATTATTGTTTGTAAACAAACATCTGCTTTGCATATCATAAATCTTTGGATTTACCATATTCTAAGAAAACACGTGGTTTTTTTTTAATTAATTTATTTTATAAAAATATATAACCAATATTTTCTGTTTTTATATATAATTATTAAGGTACATTACCATACAAAAGAACAAAAAACCATTCAGAAAAATTTGTCAAACTAAAAATATGTCTGATTCTGATCCTGATCTCACCAGCAGCTCGCTGGTAACATTTGACCCAAAATTTGATTACATTTTACTTCACATCTAAAATTTTACAAGAAGACGTATGTTGAATGTAAAATAACACAAACCTCCTTGGGAAATATATATTTCAAACAATTACATCCATATTTTGTCACAATATATCCATAAATAAATGTCTGGCAAACTCATTTACCTAACACGATACACACATTAGCACCCCCCTTTTGGTTGTAATGGCTGAGTATATAGCCAAGGGAGATAATCGTTTCCATAACCTGGTATGGATGAAAAAATCGAGTGTCGTAGTCTCTACTTTTTAGTATCGATTCTTGGGGGTATTATTTTTATAGTAATCGTGGTAATTACACATACGCATATCATATTGGCGTCTAGATGACTGACCATTTATTTACTTTGTTATTTTCGTACTTTTGTATGAAGAAACTGAGTGTCGTAGTCTGTAGTCGTAGTCAGTATGGATTCTTGGAGGAATAAAATGGTTTAAAAAATAAAAATTCCGAAATTTCATGATTAATATAAAAAAAATTATTATATAGAAATATAAATAAGTTTATTAACCAAATCAGGGCCCCATTATTCTTCTCCTCTCAATCGCCGCGATTTTCAGATCTGCAAATCGCGCTTTCGAGTTGATCCGGCCTGAAAACTATTCGGCCTTAAACAAATGCGGCCTTAGTTGATACGGCCTTGGTTAATTAATGCGGCCTCAGTTAAGAATGATGTGTATCTATGGATATATATGATACATACAATAAAACGACACATTGTGATGATTTGAGTAAATAATTAAGTGATGGTCCTACTACATGTATTACATAGTCTGTGTTGCCACTGGAAAAACTGTCACACTCTAAAGCATGCTGCTTTGGACGGACGTTCTGCTCACACACAAGGAAACGACATAGTTGATAGTTTTGAAAATAGTAGGACCATCACCAAAATGTGCATATATTAGTGCGGTTTCATCAAAAGAATTGGAGTACTTTTTGAGTAATTTATAGTATTGCTTCCTTTTACTTTTTGGTAACCCTTATAATCATACTGCCAGTGCAATTATACGACTATTAAACAAATGATAATTAATTGCAAGAGAACATCTAAGGAATTTTGCTTGTTGACAGCTTGGTATATCAACCTGAATTGTTTTTCTAATCATCAACTTCAATGGAAATGATTTCCGTCATTATTACCAAAAATTACTAATTAAAAAATTGTTAAAATAATAACGATTTATTATGGCTTTTCATCTTGAGTTACGAGTAAATCTTGTAAAAACACTACAAGTTCCAATATTTTATTCATCATATCCATGAATATTTAAATAATATTTTAAATTTAAATAGAACTTTTATTTTTTAATTATTCTTTTCCATTTGATATAAGGCCGGATTTACCATAGGCCGCATAAATATATGATAAGGCCGGATTTGCGTAAGGCCGCATCAACTAAGGCCGAATCTGTCATAAGGCCGTAACAACTTGTAAGGCAAATCGCCGCGATTGGGAAAAGAAAAGAACAATGATAATATTTGCTAAAATATATCGTTTTAAATATTATTTTTTTTGTAATAAAGTACAGAAAATGATGATTAATTCCAGATTTTCATATAGGTAACCCTCAAAACCAAGGATGTATATAAAGTCAAAACTAAGTAAATCGTAGATTATGACTTCTTTTCTTCGTGTCGAGTCGATCTGCAAATGGCAGCGATTGGGAAAAGAAGAACAATGATAATATTTGTTAAATAATTTTTTTTTTTAAATAAAGTACTGAAAATGGTTATTAAATCTAGATTTATAAGACTTAAAACTATGTAAAACGTAGTTTTTGTTTTCTTCTCTTCATGAATCATGTGGACCTGCACATCGCCACGATTGGGAAAAGAAGAATAGTGATAATATTTGCTAAAATATATCGTTTTTCTCAATTTTTTATTTCTTTTTGTATTCAATATGATTATTAATGCCTAATATTGTTATAAATAACATATAAAACAACATAAATAAAACCATGGCCGAAACGTCCTGTACCTCTTCAGACCAACACAGGGCCCGAGACATTTCAAGCCAGCCCCCACGATTTCGTTGGGACAGCATTCGAGTTTGAGAACAACATTAAATATGTGAAGTTTATCATAACTTTAGATGAGCCAAAATATACTCAAAACAATGACTCATGTGTCCCAACTAAGCCAAATCACGCCAATGCCTTTGACGTTTTAATGGAAGGCTCTAGGAGCTTCAAACAACCGCCCAAAAAAGAAACTGACAGCTTGAGATTTACAGGTAATTACATAAAGCTAAAGTATTAAATATTTCTATCATTTCCGCAAAGAAGTATGTTCCTTTAAGATAAGGAGAACTGTCCCACTTCCTTGCGTTTCTTTCTTTAGTCCAAACTTTCAAGACCTGTCTTGATTTATAGGTTTCGGATGAGGCAATGTTCTAAGAGCGATACTGCTCAATTTTTTTTGCAAGTTTTTGACTCTGATATTGATATGTGGGGGACAATTTCAAATTTTTAGTGAATTTCAATGATCTTTTTTGGGGTGTCTGGGCATTCTGTCAAATCATGATTTTTCTTCTCTCGGTACGCCCATACTGTAACATCTCTGACAAGTTCATTTATTACCAAATGAAACAATTTATTCCAGAGCATGTCTCGAGAACATTTATCCAAGTAACCAAAGAAAACAAAAAAGTCCAGTATACCATTTACCCAAAACCAAAGTATTGTCTCATGAACAATTTTTCATCGTATAAAAGCTGATAAAAAAACCGGCTCAATTGAACTTGGCGACCACAATACTTTTTTAGGGGTTGGGGTTAGGGTTCTCCAGACAATGTAAAGTGGCATACCACACGACGGAGCCGAATGCTGAACAAGGACTGCAAATTTCAAAAACAATGTTGACATAAATGGTGGAATACTAAATTTAATGAAACTGGCCGTCATGATATAGAACAAATAAAGTGGAAATTAAACTGGCCGTCATGATATAGAACAAATAAAGTGGAAATTAAACTGGCCGTCATGATATAGAACAAATAAAGTGGAAATTAAAGTACATGTATATTATAAAACCCCATTCAGTCATCAATCCTACTATTTGAACGTTGCTAATAAAGTAAAAACACCGGCATGGCAGAGATAAGAGTATTAAAATCTTTAAATTATTATGTATTCTGTGACACAAGATTTTTTTTCTTTTTACAGCAAAAGACAAACTGTTCAATAGAATCTGTGATGAAATGGACAAAGCCAAAGCTGGGTTTCCACGAGCCATGACTGATGATGTGGTCTGTAAGCATGTCATGACTATGACAAATGTGCTCTGGTATCTTGATGGAAACAAACAAAAGATAATGGACAGAAGTAGGCTAACAAGAGATGTTCATCCTATACCAGACAGGTATAACATATAAGGCATCTGACAAGTAAATAAAAAATATGTCCGAGAGATACAACATAACTTTTGCATTCCATATTTGATACTTAGTATTTTTGTAAATTTCAAAAATGGTGCACTTGACTTACAGCCGCAAGTAATAAAGTTTACCAGTTGCTTGTCCATGGTCGGTGGTTCTCTCCAGGTACTCCGGCTTCCTCCACCACTAAAACTGGTCGCCATGATATAGCTAAAATATTGTTGAAAGTGGCATTAAAACACCAAAAATCAAAACCAAATCAAATCAAATTTAATATTTAGTAACTTCCTTTCCAATCAGTATAATCTCACTTTTTCTGACCTCCGACATTCATATTAAAACATGTTCGCCACTGAACGTTGAGCAGCCATCACTCACTCATGGATCTGTGTGAAAGTTAAGCATCTAACCATATTAACAGTAAAAATCATGAATGTATACACCGATGAATGATCTTGTCTATCTGTGTGTCTATTTGTCCATCCTTATTTGGTGTTCCATTTATTAAATATGAATGTGTATTTATTTTTAATATTTATACCATATTAAACAAGATGTTGTACGCTACATCGTGCTAAGAATACCCCCACTCGTTCTTTTGTAAGTCGCACAGTAAACAGGAAGTAGATGTGCGGTAAACCTGGAAAGGAGAGACACGGTACAAGTCACCATGCCAAAGCCATATATCAAATATAAAATAATTTTTTCCAGTAGAAGCTGAGATATCTGTTACGAAAGTGTGAACGGACAGACGGACAAGGTGATTGCAAAATTAGTTTCATATTGCGTTCTCTTTACAGGTTTGTTGAAGGCTTCAATGATTACAATGATTGGAACAGAAAGCACCATATCTTTCTTCATCAGTTTTGAAGCAGCATAGTACAGTCTTGTTTTCTATCATAGCTTCACCCTATACTGCACAGTGGGGATCTTTTCGAAATGATAACGAGTCTCTTGCCATTTCATTGAATTCATATGTTGAATTCCTTGATTTTTCCACTAAAGCACAACAAAAAAGACAAATGCTTGAGCACCCAGTAAGGCAGGTTGACAAGTTCTGTTTTTTGGAACATAGACCAGAAGCACAGTCAGTTCTTGAACAGTATCTTTTACTGGATAATGTTGTTTCACAACAAGACAGCTACAACTACATTCTGTTTGAAGAAGACAGGCATACAAACGGAAACAAAATTATGACCTCAAAAGAAAAATATGAATTTGTAAAAGCTTTAAGATTATCTGTCCCAATTGACCTACTCAGTTATGACCCTGGAGGATCAATAGGAGGCACCATAATTTTATGGCGGACACCCATTGATAGAGGACAAGACGAAGTAATGAATGCTTCATTGAAGGTATTCCAGAAAATCAAACCTCTCCTACCCGAGTACCATACTCGTGAAATGAAAAGATCTTTTGTAACTAGTTACTGTAATTTGCCAACTGGAAAAAAAATATCCCCTGCAGTTCTCCGTGTCATTTATTCAGATCTAACATTAGATGCATCTGTTAGTCAAAATAAAGGTATAGAAGATCGTATACGCCAAGCAATATTATCAGAAGATGCCAACCTTGTTACTGTTCTAAGGCACCTTAATATAGGCAGACCAAATGATACATTTTCTGTGTTCTTTGATAAACTATCGGAGAAAATTGAAGAAATTACTGCAGCTGATGATCGTAGACACAACATTGAACATTTATCAAAATATGTCTCTGTTAAAAATCTTATCAAGGAAGTTGAAAATGAGTTGCCTGCTGATACACCTATTCCGAGCGAGAGTACTGTACTTTTGTCATTTGTACCAAAAAACAGTCATAAAAAAGTGGCTAAGTTGTACAAGTCAAAAGTGCCATTGCAATTTAAAGTTCAAAGTCGTCAACTAAGATCATCACACCAGGATGATCATTATTGCGCTGCTATATTCAAGTATCTCCGCCAATATGCTGTCAAGTTCAGGGAAAACGTTTCCTTTCTTTGTATAGATGATAAGGCAAAGGTGGATTTCGGAGAACCCGGGATGGCAGTGGCTACTGGAGTTCGGGGGAAAAAGTCGATTGTACCAGTAACATCCACTCTTGCTGCATTAGACCATGACATGCAATCAAAAGGATCATTGACTCCATCTGTCTGTCTTGAAGTT
The DNA here is from genome assembly GCA_963680875.1 of Bathymodiolus brooksi. NCBI lineage: Eukaryota > Metazoa > Mollusca > Bivalvia > Mytilida > Modiolidae > Bathymodiolus > Bathymodiolus brooksi. The sequence continues at coordinate 6,623,417 of OY804590.1, read as the reverse complement.
GACATCCCAGATGATGATTCCTCATTTTACAGAGGCAAAGTACATGTATCCTACAAGGATTCAATATTTCAAGCAAGCTGAAATGGCCAAGATGTTGCAAGATAAGGGAGAAGTCCCTGTATGCCTAATGTTATATTCTGGTGGAGGTCCAGACCATCGGATTACTTACCATGCGGTCAAATTATCATTGATTGTACTATTCAAGAAGCTTGATTTGGATTTCCTTGTTGCAGGAAGGACAGGGCCAGGCCATAGTTGGCTCAACCCTGCAGAACGTATTATGTTGATATTTAATATAGCACTGCAAAATGTAGCATTAATGCGAGAAGAATCCAGAAGTGAAGTTGAACAGGCTTTAAGAGGAGCAAACAGTATGTCAGAAATTCGAAACAAAGCAGCCAAAAATGGAGACTTGAAAACCGCTTGGATTCAGTCAGTTAATCCTTTGATTAATTTGTTGGAGGAAAGAACATCAAAGCTGACATTAAAAGGAAAACCATTTGCTGTCCACAAAGCTGCAACTGATGATGAAGTTAAAGATTTCGAAGAAGCTGTTCGTCAAGTTGTTTTCTTTATATCTTCAGGATACAAGGAATTTCTCAGAGAGCATTGTAGAGAAAGAAGCTACGTGTTCCAAGTTAAAAAGTGCAATAACTTGATTTGCTGTAGACGTCGAAGAGGAGATGTTGAATTTCCATGGGTTCCTGATCCACTGTTGGCTGATGGGAATCAACATTATGCTGCTATGGCCTCCCTGCTTGGAAAAGAAACTTCAGATAAAGACCAACCGTCATCTCAAAAGGCTAGACCTGCAGCTATCGCTGAGAGTATTCAGGTATGCATTTATTATTAAACAAACCCAAATATATGCGTCTTGAGACTTCCCTTCCAGAGAACCTGGTCCATTTTTGTGGGAGATCTTCTTAGTTCAGCTTTTGTTGCAATATGGTTTCAATGATGCCTCCTTTTTGAGTTTGTACATATTTACAAAAAGTAACACAAAAATAAACGAAGTCTGTTCAGACAGGTGTATTTGACAAACAAATTGTTTAACTGTAGTGTCAGATGAAGAATATCGAACAAAATTTAATGATTAATACATGCTTTTCAATGCTCTTCATACTGTCAAAAAGCATATATACATTTTTTTTAATTTACAGGGTATACGGAATGCTGGACTTGTTGGCCAAAATGTAATGTCTTTGGTCAATTGTTATGAATGTTCAAAGCCCAGATGCATATATTCAAAAAGGAAATTGACCACACGAGAACTAAGAGGTGTGTCAAGAATCCTTGAAAAGTATGATTATTCTTGTGGAGCAGACATAATACCAGAGGGTAAGATCTTTGTCGGGTATAAAACATTTCTGTGTTTGCTATGAAGGATCAAGAACAAAATACATGCAATAGTTTTTATTTATTATACCCCCGCTCCACCGGAGGGGGGTATACTGCTTTACCTCTGTCCGTCCAAGATATTTTTCGTCGCATTTTTCTCAGCAACTATTGATGGCAGAAATCTGATATTTGGTCACAAGCTTCATATAGGTATGCCATATTGTGGGAAGCGTTTCTGGACCTGTCAGATTCCTACTTCCTGTTTGCCGACTTAGTTGGTTTTTTAGACATTGAACATATATGTGGGGGTATCATAAGTGAGCATTAGCTCACAGTTCATCTTGTTACATATGTTAAATATTTAAAATCTGCCAGACAATACCGAAGCAAAGTATTATACTAGGACAAACAAATGTGCACACAAAATAACTACATATATAAATTTGTTAGACAATACATGCAAAGTGTTAGTAAAAAAAAAAACTATTCACCATTTGATCTGAAATTTAACTCCCTTTATTGAAGGATTGAAGACACAAACCAGACTTGTAAAATTTTAACACCTAGAAAATCTTATGATATCAGAGCCATATGTTTTATTTATTTCTGTTTAGATATAGAACATTTAGAAAACAAGTCAGATTTGCCACTACTGTTTAAGAGAAGGGAGCTAACTTTAATTTAAGGCTAAGAATTGCGATTAGTAGCGCTGTCATTTGCATTTTTGTAAGCATATATAAAATAATAATTTATGCCAAATATTATATAGCCTATATGAAAATTCCCACATATTTATTTTACAGGTGTTGTCCTGCAGGGAGTGTTATGTGTTCGCATGCAAATGGACTGTAGGACACCTATTGAATTTTCATACTATGCAGACTCAAACACTGTGAAGGTCAACAAAAACATTTGCTGTCACTGTGGTGAAGCAGGTGAAAAAGACAAAGAACTGATAAAAAAGTTTAAGGTGGTGTTACCTATTTGTGCTGTCTGTCATCTTCTTGGTAAAGAAACAATGAAGAGAAATCCTATTAAATAAACATGTGTTGCAGTTGAAACTTGGCTGTCAGAGATGTTGTAAAAATGTGCAACAAATTTTGTTTACAGGTTTAATCTGAGAATATCTATCTGTCAGACAGAGTTATTATTTTGAATTGTATAAATGTGTGATTATGGTTTATAGATGTTTTACTTTTCAGTATTATTACTATAAATGTCAATTTTTATTTTAACTTTTAATAATTTTTATATTGAGTTTTTTGTTTGAAATTTTTTTACATGTACAGTAGACTCCACTTAATTGCAAACTGGTTAATTGCAAAATTCGTATTATTGCAAAAAAAGCTTAAACACCGATCCATTTACCATTCATTTAACGTTAAAACACCCGGTTAATTGCAAAGCGGTTAATGGCAAAATTCGCTTTATTGCAAAGACAATTTTTGCCAAAAATGTATAAAAGTGTCGGTTATTTGCAAAACTACCCTAGAACTGATAAAAAAAAAGGAGGAAAAAAAATTCAATACACCTTTGAAATATTTTTTCTTGCAGATCGATGTTGAAACGTCGTGTGATGATAACCTGATCAGACATTTGGAGACGTTTTGAACTATTGAATACTTTAATAAAAATCTATTTACATGTTTATTTGTGTTTAATCCTTTTCCTGAACTTCAATAAAGCTCTAATAAAGAACGTTTTGTGTACCTCAATCATTGTTGATCGTCCGCCATTTTGATTCAATAATTAAGTGTGTGACCTTACAGGAAAAAGCCCTGGTGTCTATTTTTAGATTTGTAACAATCAGCCACGTGGCAATTCAAAACACATAAATAGTGATCAAAGAAATTAATATGAATGCTGATCAGTGATTAAAAACTTCAAGAGAAATTAAAATATGTTTACTTAGTTAGTTAATTAATTAATGTAAATTAGAACATCAAACAAAAAATCAAAGTGGATTAATTATTTTTTTATTTATTTAATAATGAAAAGTATTCAGATTTTGGGCTTGTGTTTTTTTTATTTTGCTATAAAGCATAGGGGGAAAATGAGTTCGTCATTCAGTAAGCAAAATGTCATCGTATGGTTATAAATATCCACCATCACGTGATATAAACAACTGCACAAACCCTCAATACACAGAAACTGAATGAAGTCAACAACAGAGATATCTATCGATAATAACCTACCAAGATGAAAAGTAAATCCCTACAGTTATAAATAACAATATGGATACTGCAGTAACTATTATTAATTTAGTACAACTCGTTTACAGTACACAAAACATAACATCTATCACGTGATCATGTGACACTCGATGTACACAAAAAGCTCCCCCAATACACAGAAATTATGGAAATATTATTTACACCAGTAATAAACAACAAAGACTTTCATTAAATATTCTAATTTATTATTTACATTCATGCATTTACTTTATCAACATATCAGCTCCAGGTAAACAAAATGTCAATATCACGGCACCTGTAGTCTATACTTCCGGTTTGAATAGCATTTCGTTTTATCGCAAAGTCCGCTTAATTGCAAAATTTTCTCTCACAAATAGGCTTTGCAAATAAGCGGAATCCACTGTATATGACAGAGTTTCATATTTTTACTTGTTTTTCTTTTTACACTTATTTTTACATGAAGTATTTATTTAATACTTTTACATTTTGTTTTATTTTGTTTTTTGGAAATATAAGTTTTTGTGAACATTTTATTCAATGCATTCTAGTCATAAATGGGTTTTTCTTTACTTTTTTTTGTTGTTTTCCCTTAATTTTACATGTATATGACAGAGTTTCATATTTTTACTTGTTCTTCTTTTTACACTTATTTTTACATGAAGTATTTATTTAATACTTTTACATTTTGTTGTATCTGAAATATAGTCCAGGACATTTAATATTTTTGATATTATTGTTTTGTTTTATTTTGTTTTTTGGAAATATAAGTTTTTGTGAACATTTTATTCAATGCATTCTAGTCATAAATGGGTTTTTCTTTACTTTTTTTGTTGTTTTCCCTTAATAGTACAGGGGTTTCAAAGTTTTTTGTAATAGGAGGTACTTCTTAAATTTTAGGAGGTACCTAAAAAATTAGGCTGAGGGCCGTAAGGGGTCCAGGGGGCGGAAGCTTCTGAAATCTAGCATTTTGTGGACCAAAAAATGTACTTCAGAGACTGCAAAACATTAAGTGTTTTTGAAAGAAAAATCCCATTAACTTTAGAGTTCAGATTTCACCAAGAGTGAAGACCATGCATAATGCCTGGATTTTCTCCCCCAATTTCTTTATTGAATATTTCAGTTTACAGACTTCAGCAAGATTATTCATAGATAGTCTGCCATATCTTAAAAAAACCAAAAGGTCCATAAAGAGCTACGGTTCCGCAGCTAGGCTTGACCAAGCCAGTGTTATCAAAGCTTAAACTTCTCAAAATTCTTTTGTTGGCTTTGTCCTTTTCTTTTTCACAATACCTTGAATTGGCTTGTGTGTTTTTTTTACTTCATTACCAGTAATTAAACTCATCAAAGACCATTGGCAGGATCAAGACATATAAGTGTCATAATTAATGAAACCAAGGACGTATATAGAATACGTCCTTGATGAAACATATAAATTTAATTTGCAATCATCAATCTGACGGAGTTAAGCAACAAGACAGTATGCCCCAGAATGATTTGACCCTGGGTTTTAAATGGATAAAAAAAATCGCACAAAATATTGTGTAGTCATATATTCATAATACATAATGATCATACTTATATTACTGGAGATTACACTAAATTGTGTTTGAACATAATTTGTAATCGGTCATTTTTTTTATTTTGAAATGATGTCAGCTTTGTTCCGGTCCGAGTTTTACACAAGGATGAAAAGATATTGGGGCGAAAACACATCTATTTACCGCATGCGCAAACTGCTATTTACGATTCTAAGGTAAAGTTATTTTTAAAACAGGGAATATCCCACCAACTTGGTCGTGACGCAGTTGTTCGATTTGAATGCGAGAATTCAGCAATTGACGTGATCATTAATTTTTTATGAAAAATATTCCACAAGCCTATCAACCATCGTACTTGTGGTTTTGACCACCGCTAATTTTGGGGGGTTCAGTAATTTCTGCCGGTACTATACACGATCTCAGGCGGGTAAAAGTACCGGGTACCGGCCCACTTTGAAACCCCTGATAGTATAACATCTTCATTTACTTTATAATACATGTATTTGTTCAATAATGTTTCTTGCAATGAAAGCTGGAAAGCTAATATGTGTGAAATTATAATACTAACTGGAACCCCCAGTTTCTCTAGTGTTAATTGGTTAGTGATCCATATGCATTCAATGCACCAAGCACTCACCTTGAAGTTATGTTACAAGCCAGAAAGCATACTGTAGAGGGTGATTAAGGATCAGAAGGTATTTATATTATAATTAAAAGCAAGTGAATATATATTAGAAGAAAGGTGTAAAAGGCAGGTGATACATACATACATACACACAGAACACATGCAATATAGCCCAAAAAAGTGCAAGGTTCATGTATCTAAATCTAAAACAGAAACATGCACGGATTGTTTATTTAGCTTCATGCATGCTCAGTACATGTTCATACTGTATACTTAATATTTTAAACATACAAAAAATGTATTTCTGGTTCAGAAAAATAAAATAATATACCTACCTACCTACCCACACAAAATAATCTGAGTCGGAGAATGGCAAACAAACAATATTTTAATTTAGGCCTGAGGGTTCACTTCCCAAATTACATTAGGAAATATAAATGCTATTTGTCAAGTCTTGTTGAGGGAGGATTACCTCCCCTGACTCACTGCAAACTACTCTGAAATATATGTGTATGTATATTGTTTATGATCACTCTGTCCATCTTGTGTGGGAAAGGATTTATATAGGCTTTCCCTTTTGTCCAGAATCCCTTTCACTGTGTACAAACTGACTCTGCAAAAAATGTTTGGACTCGTGCATATCTAATTCCGGAACGGAACCGGACTGTAAGAAGGCAAGAAGAAGGTAAGAATTCTGTTTATTTATTTGTTTTTTGCATGAACTTGGAGGAAATACATGCTTTATTAACCATTTCCTGCTGTCAGATGAAACATGTTGGCTATGTCATCGTATATTGATTGAGAAATAAGCGATAATGTGCCGCAAAATGACGATCAGCGTGACCCCAACCCCGAATTTCGCTCAGTTTCTCTTTGAATTGCTCACATTGAATGGAACGAAATGTATTGAAGGAATGATTGATGAATAAAGATGACAAGAATAGTCACTTTATGTTTTTAATTATTGATATAAGTAAGCACGGGGCGAAAGAAATGGGTCATTTCAAAATGGCAGGACCCGATTTCGTGAATAATGTTACAGCATGATGACCCGGTTTTGTTATATTATGTCAGAAACCCGGCATTTATTGATATATGTAAGCACGGGGCAAAAGAAATGGGTCATTTCAAAATGGCAGGACCCGATTTGGTGAATAATGTTACAGCATGATGACCCGGTTTTGTTATATTATGTCAGAAACCTGGCATTGATAGAAAAGCACGGGGCAAAAGAAATGGGTCATTTCAAAATGGCAGGACCCGATTTGGTGAATAATGTTACAGCATGATGACCCGGTTTTGTTATATTATGTCAGAAACCTGGCATTGATAGAAACTACTGTTTGATTGTATTTATTGTATATATGTCATACAGTGATACATAGAAAGTTACAAAATGTTGTTTATATGAAAAAGTCGATTTCCAAAAAAAAAAAAAAAGAAAAAAGGGGGGGGGGGGGGGGCAACATCTTAAAAAAAAAAAGGAGCAACATAGGGTCCTGTCCACAAGTACCTGTGTGTTTGACACTATATTTTAAAAAGTTTGAATGAACATTCAAGTTCCAATGAAGCCACAGATTTTACAGGTTTTTTTAAATTATTTTTGGTGTATTTTTTGTGTGTAAGGTAACATGATCTCATTTTGTGGTGTATATTTTCATAATTTTACTCTTTGTCATTTTTACGCACTTGTTATATTATTTATTGGTATGTATTGCATAACTTTTGGAAATATTGATTTGTCAAAATAGCCGCACGTGTGTTAGGCACAGACCACATAGTGACGTCACTATCGATAACAATAGAACTAGTTATTGCTCTCTGTACTTTTAGGGTCCCACAAGGGGCAAACAATTTAATACTTTGTACATTAGATACTATACACAGACTTTTTTTTTGTTACAAGATTAATAATTAATCAAATTAATAAATGGGTGGATTTTAAGTTGGAGAATGTCCTCGTATCTCTCCATTCCTTAAAAACAATGGGCCTCGGGCCCCATTATTTTTATGAAATGGAGAGTTTCTCGAACATTCTCCAATACGTCTATTGTCGTAATACGTATACGAGTCATATTCACGAATATAGATTCCAGGTGATTCGAGAAGTTTAGGTGCGCTTTGATTGGCTTGCGGAAACAACCTTATTTTTAAAAGAAAACAATTCCCTTTGAAACCCGACAAATATTTAACATTATATCGCACAGCTGGTAACTGGACAACAGGCAAGGTAATATTTTTATATTTTTTTAATCTATTTTTCTTTCTTTTCATACATGTAACATCTAGTATGTAATATATCTAATATAATGTTTATGCGTGTTAGGGTTATCGAATATGCCTCTTTCTGTCATTTTCTATTGGATTTGGAACTGTTCAGACAGTGTGGTATGTTTTGTTTTTCAATCTATGTTTATGTCTGGAAATTCAACTCAATAGTGTTAGTGATTTTGAAGCTGACATATTTCTTTTTCATTTTCGGTCCCTCCTCAGAATCACTGGGGTAAAGTCGTAATTTGTGATTTCCTTGTGAAAAGTTCATAGATTACTACTGTCATCAGCTTTACCCCAGTGAGAATGATGTAAGCACACACCGTTGGTACACGCCTATTCGTTAACATATAATGACGAACCATTTAGACTCCTCCGCCACGATGTAACATATTAACCGAGATGATACCTTGCCACGTAAGATTAAACTACAGACGGACAATTATATCAGTATTTAAGCATGTTGTGATGGTATGTACCCTAGTATTTGTTTCATTAATTTTTAAAGGCAGGCAGGCAGGATTTTTTTTGTTTTTGTTTTGTTTTTTGTTGATATGGGATGTGATACGGAAAGAGCCATATCATATTATGTTTATCATATATTTAAACATGAGCCATATAATATTCTCTATTTATCATATTATCTACAATTGAATATTGTGAACTCATCCCAAATTTAGCACAGATAGAAAATTTAAAAAAAAACTGTTGCAAAGGATTTCCTCGTCAATTACAAAAGCAAGCCTATTTATTAAAAAAATGAATCAAAACGACTTCACTTTCTGGGCGGATGATGTTGCAGAGACGAGTGGGTGCAACATTTTACCCAAACATACCCAAATACACTCAAATATACCCAAATACAAATCGTTAGAAATAAAAATAAAAAAGTAAAAATAAAAATATAATAATAATTTTAATTATATTATACAGTCGAAAGCAAACCCACGATTTGACCGTTACAGCTATTGATTCTAAAACCATACTGTCAGGGGGCGATAGCCGTAAAAATTTCCCGCTAGGTGCCACTTTTCAAGTCCCACAAAATTTTCCATTCGCACTGTTGTAGGATAAACGTGAAATAAAGTATTAAATAGACAAAAATGTGATAGAAACGTGATTTCTATAAAATATTTATAAATTTTTAGCAATAACTGGCTATATCAGACAAGCGACCGAGGTTTATATTAGTCAAAAACGTGTTTCGAATCGTGCATCCTAAAATGTGCAAAAACACGAGGTTCGGTTTGTTTACATTTTTCGGCCAATGAAAACTATTTTCTTATTTTTTTTATTATTTTTTTTCATAGTTCAAAGTTCTTTATTCCAATTAAGGGCCCCGAAGGCCATACTGACAATACAGCAACACATACATTCATAATTAAAACACACAGTATAGAACAATTCAATCAAAATGAAATAATACTACAAAATTGTGGTATTATTATGTCCCCCAAACGAAGTTTGGGAGACATATTGTGTTTGCTCCGTTTCTTATTATGTTTCACTAGCTTTATTAACGTCATCAACCTCATTTTTCTCCTGGGGAAAATAAAAACTTCTTTTAATTCAAGTTACATGTAGGCTACTTGCTTCCATCATTACTGGTCAATTCCTTAACAAATTATGCAACATCGTGACATTTTTATTTTTAACAAATCACATGACATATTTACTGTTTTTTAATAAAATTTTATATTTAATTTATTTAAATAAACATTTATTCCAAATACTACAGATTTCCGCTTTCGTTTTCTGAAGTTTTATTGCAGTCCGGTAAACAAATCAAGCGACCCAATATACTGTACTGATTTCCGGTATCTTGTGCGTAGTATTTCGCTTGGTTAATCAAAACAAATAGAAACCAGGTCATAAACATGAAAATGTCATTTGAAAAAGCTTTTATTAACCAGTTTTTACGAATAATTTGATCACCACGCTATTGGGAATTTTCCCCATCAAATTGGGGAAAAAACTTTTTTCACATTGGGACTGGGACCTATATTCGGCCCCAAAAAAACACAGTGGGAAAATCACTGCAAGCATTTTAACTCCGTTCTCCGAACTCCTACCAAATTTGTATTATTCACCAATCAAAAAGTTAGAAAATATTTTCATCTAAAATTGCTAAGAAACAGCGTCCATAACAAAAGTAGGTCAAAAGCGATCGTATACGACTTCGTCGAAAAAAACAAAAAAACCCAGACATTCTGGCATAGCAGCAGCAGGTGCAAGTGAAGTCGTGTTGCAGCCTATTCAGGGTTCTCATGATTTGTTATAAAGTAGCAATTTTTTATTAAGATATCATGATCTTCACTGTTCATCATCCAGATGAATTTTTCCATATTCTGTAATTGAATGAAGTTGGATCAACTTTATTAAGACATGAAAATGATGATACAGGAGTGATATAGCATCATCAACCAATCGAAAATGCTCCCTCAGCTGGAAATTGCGTCACTCCGAACGGAAATCATTCCTGAAAGAAAATTAGACGAGGCATGTTTTTTGAAATTTTCGCCTTGTTTTTAGTGTAAAATGTGCCCATTTTGGTGAACATTTCTCCCTCAAAACACCAGTGGAGTGTGTATATGTCTGCCTTGTATTAGATTTATTAATATCTTTACATTTTAACCACGAAAACTGCATTGTTTACATCAAGTTACGACCCCTCTTTTCCCCCCGTCTCATCAATACACTTTGTTTAGACTCTTCCTTTTTCTGTCTTGTACATGAATTGTATATCTAATGATTCTGATTGCCCCTTTGGTATCTTCAAACTCTTCTCAAGGATATGTTGGATTGTGTCCAAAAAATATCTACTCCTTTTGGATCAAACTACCGGTATTTTACTTCATTTTAGAAGTAGCATCGATAGACCATTAAACCTACCTCAGTATCCCGGTAGTAATAACTATTTCAGTATCCCGGAAGAAAATATATAATCAATAATTGGGGGCTTATGAAAAAAAAACTATTTTGGATGAAGTGGTGTTTATTTTATTTCTATATTATATGACTTATGTGCCGACATACTATCGTTTTTACGGCAAAGATTGCTTCTCAAACATCAAAACGTCATCTAAGGGCTTGTAATATTTGAACATTTTCCCGTCGTTTTTCAAGAAATTTAACACCTCGTGCACCAAAAAAATATTTAACAGTGTTTTATTTATTTTAATAATCTGGTAAAATATTTTCTGGTGCACGACTAGGGAGGTGCTTAATTTCTTCGAAAACCGTCGAAATATCGCTGGCAAAATTCCACGAAATACAGGGTTGCGTTCAATATCGTAGCAGCTAGCCTAGCTGCTAGGTAAACTAGCCATGACGTTATTGAGCGATTAGCTACATAGCAGTGCTAACAAATATGGCGCCAATCATATAGAATAATTTCTTGGAACATTTTAGCTAATCGTATTTGTCTAGTTACCTTAATAAATTATCATCCGTATTAAAGGCGTTGCCACTTTAGTTTTAGCCGCCATCTTGGATTCAAAAGCTAGCAAACATTTTTTAAGCTAGCTAGAACTATGTATCGGCTAGGCTAGCTTTTCGTTCAATGGGATTTTTCTACGTAGCTCAACCTAGCAGCTATGATGTTGAGCGCACCCCAGAAAACATATAACGCCTACGACGTCAAATACGTATCGATTTTGTTGGAAACAAGTTTTAACATCAAAAGTATGATGTCTATAAAATAAAACACATCAAATTTTAATCAAGTATTTTATAAGAAAAAAATTCAGTAAATATGGGGCCATATATGGCACTTATAGTCCCCAGTTCTTTTTGTCGCATTGACGCCGGACTGCATGCACTGAGTTTTTCTCCTGGTTTCAATGTACACAAACTGTATTTAAAATAGATACAATTATTTACAGAAACAAGTTATTAAGTCTCCCAAACAACGTTTGGAGACTTATTGTTTTTGCTCCGTGTCTTCTTCTTATTATTCTCCTCTTCCTCCTCCTTTCTTTCTTTTTTTCCGTGGCACATGAACTTGTCCACGGCAGATCTCAGGAACTACTGGACAGAATTTCATGAAACTTGGTGGAGTAATAGATGTATGTTTCTAGTTGGTCTTAAAGTTTTCAGCTTTGTGGTAAAGGGGGTCAAAGTCATATTTTGAGGGGTTCAAAGGGGGTAGAGGTTACTATTGAATCCTATGGGAAAGTTGAAATTTAGTACATTAATGTTGATAACTTCTAAATGGATAATGATAGAGACATAACATTTGAAGTAGTGATAGGTCACCATTAGAGGAACAATTCTGCGTTTTAAAATTTTTGGTGATGTCTGCCATTTTCAAAATGTTTGCCAAAATACGGCATAAAAAATGGGGGGTAAAAATTCAACATTGTCCGATATCATCAAAATTTTATATGTGGGTAGATAATGATGTCCCGAATTAATTCCCGACATTGAAAAATTTCTACCGGTCGCCATTTTCAAAATGGCCACCACAATACCGCACAAATTCAACATTGTCCGATTTCAACGTCATTTCATATGTGGGTAGATTATGATGTCCCGAATTGATTCCTGACATCGAAAAATTTCTACCGGTTGCCATTTTCAAAATGGCCACCACAATACCACACAAATTCAACATTGTCCGATTTCAACGACATTTCGTATGTGGGTAGATTATGATGTCCCGAATTAATTCCTGACATCGAAATATTTCTACCGGTCGCCATTTTCAAAATGGCCACCACAATACCGCACAAATTCAACATTGTTCGATTTCAACGTCCTGAATTGATTCCCGACATCGAAAAATTTCTACCGGTCTCCGTTTTCAAAATGGCCACCGCAAAAATTCAACATTGTTCGATTTCAAAGGTAGCTTTTAATTTATTTTGTAAACCGGTTGTCAGTGACCGGTTTGGTAGACTTCATAATCGTTAGATTATAATCATGTCTTGCTAACAACTGTTTTCACTAACAAAACTATGTAAATTGTTTTTTATTCTATGTCAAGCATTATTTTTTAATAAAATATGGGGCCAATTTTGCACCTTAACGACCCTCCCTCTTTGTTATCTAATTGCAGGTGCAGATCCAGGCGGAGGTGCACCCGGCGCCCCCCCCCAAAAGAAAAAAAAGGATTGGCGTGACTGGACTGACACCCGCTTGATGTTAAATACTTAATATTAACACTTTGTTCTTTCGACTCATCTCTCCATTGCAATGAATATTCTTACTTGTCTGATGAGCCACGAGCAAAAGTTTAAAGGCAGCTTGATTTTTTCTACAATAAGCCCCTTGTTAGAGAAAGAATGTATTTACTTAGTATAGTTACTAACATATACTTCATTGTACATACATCCGATGTGCATCATACCGTATATGGTACAATTTTAATCAATTTCGGTTCAGAAAAGAGGTACTATATTTTCTAATTCGCAGGAGCTTACGGGGGCTTCGCCCCCCTGGTCCCCCCACCAGGCACTGCCCTGGACCCGCTGGGGACCAAGGCATCGGACTACAGATCGGACCCCGTCATTACTGGGTAGTTTGCATCAGACTGACTGTCGGACCCCATCATTACTGGGTATGAAAAAATGTATCGGACAGTTTGACTAACTGACAGTCATACAATCGGGGCGTCGGACTACAGGTCGGACCCCGTCATTACTGGGTATTATGTATCGGACAGTCTGACTAACTTACCATCAGAAAATCGGGGCATTGAACTACAGGTCGGACCCCGTCATTACTGGGTATTATGTATCGGACAGTCTGAGATTCGGGGCGTCGGACTACAGCTAGGACCCGTCAATACTGGGTACTATGTATCGGATAGTCTGACTTACGTACCGTCAGAAAATCGGGGCGTCGGACTACAGGTATACATGACTACAGTTGTAAATCAAACTACCATGCGATCATGGCCACGACGGTCCCATATAGTATATATAAGCTTGTGACAAGAAAGACAGCCGTATCGGTTGTCTATACAGTACAGCTGACAGCATACACTGATAAATGCTGAGCATTTAAAAGGCTCAGCATTCAATGCTGAGGTTTTATTGGGGGTCGTAAATCATGGGCTGATGATCAGTTTTATTACCCTCACCTGTACAGATGGTCAGCAATTGAATGAACAATATGATCATAATGATTTCCAGGTAGATGTATCTGATTCAATAGGTGTTAGTAAAATTTACCTGAGCATGTATGTGTGATTTTTTACACTTGTGACTTTTTATTTAGTGGAAATATTTACATGATAAATTTTCTATTTTATAATGTAGTAATGTTTTGATAATTCTAAAATTGAATTAAAATTTCTTTGTTTTTCAATTGATTTGTTTTGTTAAAATTTCAATTATTATCTGTATTTTAAAATTTAAAAGTAAATTATTTGAAAATATTTACATGTATACAATAAATGTGTATCTATTCTTTTTTTAACCATTTGTTTGTTGTCTTTTTTTCTTTTCTTTTTTTTGCAGTAAAGCTTCATATTTTCTTCAATTTGTTTGTCTTATCAATGTTTTAAATCTTGAAAGTTAAATCTAACTAAACTGTGGATATTAAACTTGATGCACAATCAGAGAATAATATGTTTTAATTACATTTATTAAACATTAAAAATTCATGAATATTTATGAAAAAGACATTTATAGTAATTTAATTTTAACCATTGAACATTTTATAAAAAAAAAAATATATATATGTATATAATTTAGGAATCTAGTTGAATATGTGTGTGTTTTTTTTCTTTTTCATTAGCATTAGCCAAGATAGCAATTTATGACATGAGAGTGAATAAGTGGCAAATTACAAGTGTCCATAAATCCTTCATTGATTGAGATTTTCTATGTTTATTAAATTGATCGTAACTTCGGAACGCCTTAATATTTTCAAAAAATGTTTCCACCAGTCGAAAGTCAAGTAATTCTCCTTTCCAAAGAGACCCCAATTGTTAGTGTAGGCCTCCGAACTGCTGAGGTATCATACACGAACCAAAACAAAACGGCGTGAAAATCCGAAGTCGTACAAACGTTGGGTTGACCACTTCCCATCTGTGTACAGACTTTCCCATGCGTAAACGAGTCATTTTGACTAACTAAATACTTTCATCCATTCAAATTATGATAAAATTTCTTACCTTACGCCAATTTATATGTCCTTTAAGTCTGTTTTTGAAAGAAATCCCATTTGGATCCTTGACAAACGCCATAGACGTGAAAATTGAGAGAGTTCTAACGGGCTTTTTGATAATCATGTTCAGCCAATCAAAAAGCCCGTTAGAACTCTCTCAATTTTCACGTCTATGGCGTTTGTCAAGGATGCAAATGGAATTTCTTTCAAAAACAGACTTAAAGGACATATAAATTGGCGTAAGGTAAGAAATTTTATCATAATTTGAATGGATGAAAGTATTTAGTTAGTCAAAATGACTCGTTTACGCATGGGAAAGTCTGTACACAGATGGGAAGTGGTCAACCCAACGTTTGTACGACTTCGGATTTTCACGCCGTTTTGTTTTGGTTCGTGTATGATACCTCAGCAGTTCGGAGGCCTACAGTAACAATTGGGGTCTCTTTGGAAAGAAGAATTACTTGACTTTCGACTGGTGGAAACATTTTTTGAAAATATTAAGGCGTTCCGAAGTTACGATCAATTTAACACGACGACTTAAAAAAATGGAAGCAAGTGAGTTCGCCCCCTTGTAGTATTATATAGTTTTTTTTGTTTTTTTCGGACGCACCTAGCCCCTGTGATCCTATGTGCACAAAGAAGGTTGCAAATGAATTGTCAGTTAAAAAAAATCTTATTTGGTAAATTTTATAATAAAAAGTTTAAAATTAACGAAGATATTTGCATTTTTGTCGGCACACGCCTACTACAAAGATAATCATGATATGGTGATTAATACATGTTGATTGTCAATCAACGTCGAACAGGTAAACAATGACAATTAGAGTTGAGCTAATTATATAATAAACAATTGTGTATGAGCTTGAACACATGGTTGTTGATGTTGATCTTTAAAACATTTTTTTTTACGATGAATTATAATATAAACAAATGTGAAAAAAAAAAAATTCGGCGGTAAAGTTAAAAAGATCGTGTGTTTTTGCAAGGATTTTTGAGTAAAAGTTTTAGATATTATTTAAGTGCTAAATCGTTTTATTTGTCATTCATATCGATATTGCACATTTATAATATACGTTCACTAAGTAAAAAAATACTAGAAATTTCAAACAAGATGTGGCGTTCCTGGGGTTCACCACCCAGATCTACTGACTACAAGATGTGTTTAATGTGTTTAAAAAGATTGCAAGAGGTAAATTTTAAATATTTTACTTCGATTATTGGTTTGTAGATGAACAGTCATTATTTTCTGTGTATGTGGCTTTATAACTTTTTTGTAAAAATGGTGGTAATAAATTATATTTCCACTAGATCACTCAAAAATATTATATTTAGTGCAAAGTTTACATCGCCCATTTATGACGATAAATATCACATAATTATATTAAATTGTGATTAGACTAAAACCATAGATTTATTTTGAAGTTGTCCTTCGGCAATGAAAATATTCGTTCATTTTTATGTGTTTTTTTCTATATTCTCATTCAGTGCAAAGTTTTTTTTATCGTCCATTAATGTCACATGACATTTGTAAAGTTGCTTCCAAATTACATAAAATTCTTTTTGTTAAAATTATTATATGGTATAATAAATGTTTAAATTGTGATTGGACTAAAATCATAGATTTATTTTGAAGTTATCCTTCGACAATTAAAGTCAAAAGTTTTCTCTTAATGCTCAGTTCGAAATCTCATGTTTCTTCATAGTATCTCCGGTCTAATGACAACGACAAAATTAAGCATTTTTGAATTAATTATAACTCAAATATCAGTTGGTAAGATTTATTAGAACATTGTTTCGTTTTTGTTGAGAATTATATACCTTAAACGAATACAACGTTCAAAATAAATGCTGACAACTGAATTTGAATTTTGCGAAATCTTAGCCAGTAAGATGTTGTTCCCTTATTTGTCTCGTTTCCGCAATTACACAGAAAAAAGACAAATTACAGGCAGAAAATATTCTAGACATTTTACAAATAAAACAAGTTCGGAACGAGATATATAAGAGAACAAAATCTGAAAGAAAAACACTTCTTCCGCATTCTTCTTTTTATAGATTTAAATATTAATTGTTTATGATCTGACAGAAGCACAGTCACTGGTGAAACCCTATACACATTTCATGTTTATTGGTTCCACTTGAATGCACACGTTACACAAGTTAAACTGATTACTGGCACCTGTCGTTAAATTATTAAATATCTTCTGAACCGGTACAAATATGTATTTAAAAATCTGGAATTAAGTATTTAAAAACATTTACTTTCATTTGCAAGGTTCTTTGTTGTCATTTGACCCGTCTATCATGTCCTTAGTGCACTTGTATGGCTCTTAGTGCACTAAGGAGGTCCTTTGCGGTATTTCTACGGACCCTATTTTTTCTAATGTTTAGAATGTATGTTTAACAAAATAAGAATAAAAATGTGAAAAAAAAATGTTCAAGAAATGTCCTGAATAACAAAAAAAAAACTGACATGTCACAAAATAAACTATGAAAAGAAAAGAAATTAATATTACCTGGGATAAAATGGATTAAAACAAAATCAAAACATAGTAACAAGTATATTTTTGAAATTGGATTACATTTATTTGATTAAATTGATAAAACAAATTGAATATGTTATTCCTCTGTAAAAACAGATAAAATTAATTACAAAATAAAAAAATAAAAAAATTTAAATACATATAAGAACAACTATGACATTTTTGTCAAAGTTGAAAAAAAACAAACAAAAAAACTCTTAAATACATGACTAACATGTACACACATGCACATTACATTGAAAGAAAATTCTTAAAATGTTAAATCTAATCTTAATTAATTAATCTATTGATTAAAATAGCATCACAATTAATCTTTGTTCTTCTTTGCCATATTTTCAGTTAAAAATTCTTATATATCCAACACAAAATTATGATTTCATTTCAATTATTTGTTTAAATTGTTAGCTGATGCTAATTATCACAAAATATTAAATTTTGAAAATAATATTTTATTGAAAAATTTTCAAGCTGCAGTTAAATGTATTAAAGTCCTTTTTCTACACATCAAAATCACTGAAATCCAAATATGCCTATTTGCTGTTATGTAACACAAACAGGTGTATATATTTACCTGTAGATCACCTGTGAAATCAACAAGACACTACTGACCAGGTATTTTATGGCCCTGTTTATTACCTTGGGGTTAATTAGGAGACCATCAGCGAAAATGCTGAGCCTGGATCAGCATTTATCAGTGTATGCTGTCAGCTGTACTGTATCTGTTCTGAAATGAATGCAAACAATGACATTGTGTTACCTGAGTCACTACATTTAGACATTTTAGAAAGTCTTAATATATACATGTAGAACCTTATCATGATAACAAATGTAATTCAAATTTTGATCACATGCAAGTAATAATACAATTAGTGAACAAATGCAATTAGTTTTTTTTTTTTTTTTTGGAAGTTGTTGCCATGGCAACTCACTTCCAATGTTTTCATCCGATTCAATAGACAATACAACAAAATCGAAGGCGGATTCCAAAAGGAAACGAGGTGTAAATGACAAAATATAATCCATCTAACACAATAGCTGTTCATGCTTATCATCAATTATTTTTATAGTTTGGAATAAATATTTGTACTAACTAATTAATTTCAATCTTTAAATAAACGGGGAAACGACATTTATTTGCAAAAAGGATCTCACTGCGCGTAATGATTTTTAAATACGATTCTATTTTCATTTTGAGGTTACGTAGCCAAACATTGGTTTCCACCGGACCGACTGTCCGGTATAAAATACTGGTAAACGCCAGATCAAAACTCTTATTGTATCATTTAGCATTCCTCCATGCTTTGATGAAGTTCAAGGACATTGACAAATGTAAAGTCGCAATCTCAGACACGCTTTAATGAACGACAATATCAATATTTGAAATATAAGAACAAGAATCGCTCCGAACCGTACACGTAAAAATTTTCGGATATCAATTTGACGCCAAATTTAAACTTGTCTTTTGTACAAAATACGATAGAGGACTTGATTTAGGTTTTTGGGAAATATTGAAACCTTTGAAATGGACAAATATTACAAGCTTTTTCCTGATTAAGACAAATGGTTGAAAAGACCCACTAAAATTTGTATTTCTCTATGAATTTAAATAAAATACATTGCTTTATTTATATATATAAAAAAAAATCTACGAAATGTTTACTTCAAAGCAGACTTTTTTGTAACCTATTTAGGGTAGCTTTCTCTTAAGTCTTTGACTCATTCCTCATTGGGGAATTTGATTTTAATTTCTATTTATTTTCACTTAAGTTTAACTTTTTTTGGAAAGAGATGGTGACTGCTGAAAACCTGTCTGGTTGTCAATTCCAAATATCATAATAAGTATGCATTAAATGACCTATAAGTTTTAGGGAAATTGGGACACAATTGACCTATTGAATACATGCCTTTCAGGACAAAAGGTGTGAGGAATTTATAGGAGTTGGGTCATTTGACCTTAGTATAATAAAATCCAGCTGAAACTCTGTTATAGCATCCAAGCAAGTGGAGGACCAAGTCAAGGAAATGAATGAGAACAATTTAGCTATGGAGGAAATGCCTAGTAATGAAGGCAAACAGTCACTGAGTCAACCAATGGATGGGACAGATTATGATACTGATAGTGATGACTATAGTGACAATGATAAATGATTATGGGGATGAGGGAAGAGTTTTTAGGGTATGTGTAGGGAGGGAATAATTGAAGAATAAAACATAACAAACTGCTGTATTTGAATGATTTATTAGTCAACAACACAAAAAAATGTTATTGAAATATTTGGGCTACCAGTTTTCAATTTGGGCCAGTGATGACATTATTTTGCCTCCGTCCGTCGTCAATCAACATTTTCATATTTGGATTTTCTCTCATAATTTTGAGCCAAATTGAACCAAACTTGACATATATGTTCCTGATGGTACCTTTATATATTGTATGTGTTATTGGTGCAACTCGAATATTCAACATGGCTGCCATAAGCAGATAATGCGTTCTGATGACCATAATCTACAAAAGAACTGTTTGCCAATTAAAATGTTACTAGTCTACTAAAGCTAGCAAATTGTTATTACCATACCTGCCCCTAATGGGCAAGTGAACTTATGACATTACTTTGCCTCCATCCGTTGGTCAATCAACATTTTCATATTTGGATTTTCTTTCATAATTTTGAGCCAAATTGAACCAAACTTGACATATATGTTCCTGATGGTACGTTATGTGTTATTGGTGCAACTCAGATATTCACAAGGCTGTCAGGAGCAGATATTGTTTTCTGTAGACCATAAACTACAAAAGAACTGTTTACCAGTTAAAATGTTCTGTATTTCTGTTGTTTGGATGATACTCATATGGTTCCTTATTAAGTAATTTTTTGTGACAATTTAAAATTCAAGATAGCCACAACAACCCAACTTATTTAGAATGCATCCTGAAATATCTTTTCCTCTTAAACCACTTGGCTAAATTATCTGAAATTTGACATAAATCATCTAACGATGGAACTCTATAAACCTTTCACATTTCAACACAGTCGGATAACAAGCATGGCTGCCACAGGAAAATCTTGTTTCTGATTGGCTGAATCCTGATAAACCAAGCCAAATCTGATACCAGGTGAGCGATGCAGTCTCAGCCCACTAAGTCTCTAGTTATTATTCAACTGTTGCAGTTATGTTATTGTATGATGCTGTCGTAAGTTTTGCTGTTGTTGTCATCTGTATACAAATTGTTATCAAATGATAAAGTTTGTTCTAGTTGACCAATTCTTTCTAAATTCAACACAATGAAGCCTGGTACAGGATTAAGGTTGGGATTTATTATTTATGTGATCTGTGAAAAAAATCAAATACTATTGAACATAAAACATCAACTTGTTTTGAGTGATTCTTCAATAACTGTTATAGTTGCTTCAAATGCTTAACAGTTATTGTAAAACAAATTAAATATTGTTACATACAATGAAAACACCCAGAAAGCAACACTTTCATTAGTGCTTTCAGCATTTTGATTATATAACGTTATTATGAAAAAAAATATGTTCTTGACGTTCCTACAAAAATGTCTTAAAGGAGTAACGTTAAGGGAATACGATACAGTAGCAAGGGCAGATAATTACTTTGCCGAATACCGCATGTTGTTTTCGCGACATCGCGGTAACGCCGAGCGCGACATTTTTGAGATTGCGCTTGACGGAACGTCTCTTTTTCGCGGAAGTTGCAGTATCTTGCGACGTCTCTATAGTATTTAAAATATTTCAACTTGATTAAATATATTATATACCAGTGTATGTCAAGATTGAAAAGGCATGAATAAGAAAGGTTTGAAGATGTCAAACGAATAACCAGAAGCCGGACAGACAATACGATATCCAGTTTATCATATTTGATCACTTAAATCGTTCAGATTAAACATGGCTACCTCGTACAGGTAATAATAACAGATTAGTGTTACCCTTGATTGAAATGAAAACGTCAAGTGCAACATTGTATTTAAGGTTAAGTAGCTTAGCAAATATCATGTTGATCTCCATTTACAAAAAGATACGATGACTTATCATTTAAATTTAAACACTGTTTTAGAAGTGTGATATTCAATACAAAACATCGTGACAATATATTGTTTGGTTCAATGAGTCTATAGACGATATATTATGTCAGGTTTTAACTGAAAAACAATATTTCCAAGAAGTCTGTTCTGAATTCTGAAAATTCAAAGGCCATGACTTTTTAATTTTGGAGTTATGATAAAAAAAAACTCCCGAAATGATACAATTTATGGCGGTCAGTTTTAGTGGTGTTTAAAGCCATTTTCAAAAATAGTAACATTGTGATCAGTTTTCTTGGTATTCAATGCCACTTTCAACAATATATCGGTTATAACTTACAACATGTTGGCCAGTTTTCTTGGTGTTTAGTGTCACTTTCAACAGCATGTCAGTTATAAGTATAACATGGTGGTCAGCTTTATTGGTGTTTTAAATGCCACTTTCAATGATGTGTCAGTAATACCGTTGTGGTCAGTTTTATTGGTGTTTAACAACTTTCAATAATACGTCAGTTATAAGGTATAACATGGTGGTCAGTTTTATTGGTATTGATTTATTGATTTTATTGTGTTTAACGCCACTTTCAGCAATATTTCAGCTATATCATGGCGACCAGTTTTAGTGATGGAAGAGGCCGGAATACACGGATAGAACCACCGACCATGGGCAAGCAACTTGTAAAATCACTTTCGGCTGCGAGTCGAGTGCACCCTTTTTTGTAAGCCGGGTGCGAACCCACACCGCATTGGTGATAGGATTTTATGAGTTGTTAGGTAATCTCATTGAGCCACCTGGGTCCTTCAGTTTTATTGTTGTTTGACGCCACTTTCAACAATATGTCAGCTATAACGTATTACATGGTGGTCATTTTTATTGGAGTTTAACGCCACTTTCAACAATATGTTAGTTACAAGGTATAACATGGTGGTTAGTTTTATTGGCGTAATCTGTGTCCATTAGCTTTTAGCATTTATCTGTTTCTCATAAACCAGTGGACCAATTAGAACCAAACTTGGCTACTTGGGTATTTCTTAACATACTACATATTGTTTGTTTTATTCAGAAATTCAGACCTACGCATCTTTAGGAGGGTATCTTTTTTTTGGACATTTTTTATATATATATAGAATCAAAATTTTTTTACACAGAAGCAGATCAAAATCTTATACCAGGTGAATTTTTTTCAGAGGGAGTTTTAATCACGAGTGATTGAAAAATACAACAAAATTTTAAATGTCCAACAATAGGATTCACCTGTAAGCAAAGGCAATTGTATTCAAACAATGGATCACTTCCTTTTCCAGTTGGACAAACTGTTTTCTCAACACCAATTGAAACATGGGTAATCTTTAGGGTTACCGCCATAAATGATAACCAGTTAAGCCACATTAAGTGAGCCTATAGTATAAAATTTGGTAGTGCTTCAGTTTGGTGTGTGTGGGAGGGGGGGTTAACGTATTTAAGCAGAATTTATCTAAATTTGATTTAGATATATTATATATCAGGGAATGTCAAGGTTGATAAGTATTTATATACAAAGTTTGAAGATATCTCTCAAAGGGGTAATCTGAAGCCGTAATTTGAAGAACAGACAATGAAATGTGTAGTCTAAATTTGATCAGTTAAATCGTTCACGTGGAACATGTCTACCTTGTATATTATAACAACAGATGATAACTCCTCCTTTAATTGTATAGTTTTCTGTAGCTTATTAATCTAATACAAAATATTTTGACAATATAATTTTGGCTAAATGACAGTCTTCAAATTAAATGATTTAAGTAAGACAGGGTTTGTAAATGCAAATCAAAATTTTCAAAATCCATTGTTGCTTTACTTATATATATAGGGAGTGGATGTAGTCTAGTGGTCTAGGGCGCTGGACGTAAGGCTAAGCGAATGGTGCTGCAGTGTATCAATGGTGTGAGTTCAAATCCCGTCGAGGGAAGAACAAAAATTTGACGGCTCTAAAATCTAATTCTAACACTGTTTGGTTTAATTTTCAGACGTATATATATATATAAACGTCTGAAAAAGTAGCCAACGTATGAACCTACGAGATGTCGCATCGGAAACAAGTGTTAACGATTCTGTGCAAACAAACAAAAATGATAAATAAACGTCTAAAATGTTAGCACAATGATATCAAAAAAAGATAAAAAAAAAGATGTTAAAATGTAACAAAAATAACTATAAGTCTACAAAAAGACTATAATTATAATTAAATCGACGGATATTTCGCTTGACCGACAAGCTTCTTCAGCGTCTATATACAGACGCTGATGCAGCTTGTCGGTCAAGCGAAATGATGAAGCTTGTGGGTCAAGCGAAATATCCGTCGATTTAATTATAATTATAGTCTTTTTGTAGACTTATAGTTATTTTTGTTACATTTTAACATCTTTTTTTTTATATCGTTTTGCTAACATTTTAGACGTTTATATATATATATATATATACACATATACACTTGGCCATAAGTTAGGGACCACCAGTTTTTCACTGCAATACAAATATTTTTCTCAATGGTGTGAAAAAAGCCTGCAGTTAGGCATAGCAAAGCCTTTTATGGATGAGCACAATATAACAGACCACCAAAAAAGATCAGGTATATTCCAAAGCATGTTTAATCTGGTTGGAAAATGAAAACTAATAAATTTTCAACATGTATTACTCATGATACAGTCAATAACAAGTCTAACTGCCTCGTATCCTGTACAGTTCCTGAACACGTCCCCTCATTCCCTTAATCAAGCGTCTCGGTCTGTATTGAGGGTACTGTTGCCATTCCTGTACCAAAACAGTCTCCAGTTCCTGAAGTATTGACACTTTCGGGTACGTGCGTTCACTTTTCGTCCTTAATAGTTCCATAAATGCTCTACTGGATTCATATCCGGTGACATGGCTGGCCAAGGTAGTAGCTCTATTGCCTCCTGTTGCAGATAGTTTTGCACTATACAGGCCCTATGTGGTCTAACATTGGCATCCATTAGAATTGGTCGACTTGTTAATGGATGACAGTCAAAATGAGACACAACTAATGGGCACAGGGTCTGATCACGGTACTTTTGTCCTGTTAAAGTCCCATCAAGGACATACAAGTCAAGCTTACAGTTTAGAGAAAAGCATCCTCAAACAGTAACACCAGCTCCACCAAATGCAGTTGTGCACACAATATGTTCCTGTAGAAATGCTGTGTTTCTCGGTCTCCATACGCGGACGCGGCCATCAACTGGAGTCAACAAAAACAATTTTCATCCGACCAGTGCACTCTCCGCCACTACCTGATATTCCATCCCATATGGTCACGTGCCCATTAAAGCCTGGTTGTTTTGTGGCGTATTGTCAGTAGCGGACGCTTTAGTAAAAAACTTTTTGTTTCGTTCAAAAAAAATTTTTCGGACAACACAAGAGTTAGAATATTTATTTTTTTCCAGAATTTAACATTAGGTTATATGACAAAAATTCTGAATCAGATTATTTTTTTTTCCTCCACCAAAATCAGAATATTTTTTTCAGCAAATATTGGGAGACAGAATATTTTTTTAGAAAAAAACCATAAACCCCCCCCCCCCCCCCCCTTCAAGTTAAATGGTCGTTCCCTTAGGTATTCTTTACGAACCTGTAAATTTCCATCGGACTGGACATTAGCTAGAGTCATGCCATGCCTTCTTTTAAAAAGGATGACAAAAGCTGTCCCTCAAATTATAGGCCCATATCACTTCTTAGCTGTTGTGGGAACGTGATGGAATGTGTAGTATATAAATATATCTACAATTATATTATTGAACATTCATTATTATATTCATATCAGTCTGGATTTTTACCTGGACATTCCACCGTTTACCAGTTACTTGAAATTTACCATAAGATTTGCAAAAATATAGATAATAGATTATCATCTATTATTATATTTTGTGATATATCAAAGGCATTTGATAGGGTTTGACATAAAGCCTTGATGAAAAAAAACTGCTTTCCTATGGTATCACTGGTGATCTTCTACACTGGCTAGAATACTATGTCAGTGATAGAAAGCAAAAGGTATTTGTTAATAATGAATGTTCAAACCCCAATACTGTCGAAGCTGGTGTTCCCCATTGATCCATACTTGGACCCCTTCTTTTTCTATTTTACATAAACGATATAACAGACAACTTGGGTAATCTAGCACGCTTATTTGCTGATGATACTTCACTATCTTATTCCGGTCGAAACTATGATATTATGAAATCTGATATTAATAATGATTTATCAAAATTAAACGAATGGGCAAAACTGTGGTTAGTAGATTTTAATCCTAAAAACACTAAAGCCCTAGTTATCTCAACTAGTGCTGTACCACATTTAGACCTACGATTTAATGGGGAACCAGTCGAAATTGCCATAAACATTTGGGATTAACTTTTGTATCAGATGCCGGTCGTCATGGAAATTGGACAAATCATATTGATAACATTGTAAATGCCGCTTTCAAACAGGTTAATGTTCTCAGAAAACAAAAATTTACTCTTTCCAAGCAAATTCTATCTAATATATATCTTACCTTCATAAGGTCAACATTAGAATATGCTTGCGAGGTATGGGATGGGTGTTTTGAACGAGAAGTAGCAAAACTCGAAAAAGTGCAATTAGAATCAGCTAAAATAGTTACAGGACTAACACAATTTGCAAGTAGAGACTCTCTTTAGGAACGACCATTTAACTTGCAGGTTGGGGGGGGGGGTTGTTTTTTTCTTAGAAAATATTCTGATTCCCAATGTTGCTGAAAAAAATATTCTGATTTTGGTGGAGGAAAAAAAATTCCCTAAGCCACTTTCGCTGACTATTCTTGTCCAATTCGTCTGAGGGGGGCCAGGTAGGTATATTTAAATGTGGCAGTCGAAAAGAGAAATATCTCGGGAGTGTAACGATATAATTGGGTCAGCGAAAGGATCACAAATAAGCGAAAAATATTGAGGCGAAGTGGGGAAGGGGAAAAGGGTAGATGTTTACCTTGAAGTAAGGAAGAGGAGGGGGCATATATTTTTTTGAATGAAACAAGTGCCTGTATTATACTTGAATAACCTGGTTTGGGTCAGTTTACCCTTTTAAAAGCGGTTTATTAAGCGTAAACTGACCCAAACCAGGTTATATCGTATAACCTGTTCAACAATTTCAAATATTCCTTAAATGGAATGTCCATTATACCAAAACGAGAGATATTGTCTTTTTAGAAACTTAAGAGAAACCAACAAAAATATAGAGACATTACTCTTTGGAAACGATGAAATTAATATAAACGAAAATTCTAATATCTTCAATAAAGTTCGAGCATATATTAGACAAACAAAAAGATTCTAATCAGTGGTCGATCATCTGGTCTACATCAACATCAATTTATTTCCCATGTTTCACTATATTGTGTTTTATATTATCTATATTTATGTATGTGCTAGATTTGTTGACATTATTATATGTGTATTACTTGTAGGGAGAGGACAGTACATAAGTTGTGATAACTTTTTGTCCAATCCTATTGCTGTTTTATTTGCAATAAAATAATATTAAACTATTAATATTCATCAAATTTTTCAGGACTACAATATTTGATATTGCTAATAGTACAGAGTAATAAGCATTAACATGTAAGTAGGTTTGTAATTCAACACACAATCTTAACAAACAAACGAGCATATTGTTGCACCACTGGGGTGGTAACGATATAAGTATAATAACTGGTTGTAATTTGTATAGTGGGTTATTTCTATTACTGGTAGAGTAATCTGCACAAGCTCAAGGCACTGGCAAAACTCAATGTTTCATACTTGTACAACAAATAACAAAGATATGGAATGGATTCTCATTGAAATTTATTATAATAACAATTGATAATTTAATAAATACAATATAAAATCCTACTGAGCGCTATAAAAATACCGGGACCCCCCCTTTTGGACAAATGTCACTATTAGCGTAAAGTCGTACGGATGTAGTAAAAATATATAGGTCACAGGTCAGAATATTCTATCTTCATGGGAACGTACCAATCTAAATAACAAAGACAGTACTGGGAAAATAAGCGATATCTATATCGTAGCTGGTAGTGCTCAGGTTAATTACAATGTGCTTCAAAGGTGTAACTTCCCTGGTCTCGGGTTAAAGTGTCTCTCCTCAGTTACAGAAGTTTGGTCTTTATATACACAAGGCCCACATCTGGATGTGGGTCAAACGCCGCTGATTGGTTGGTTACTCCGGAAGTTCCCACGGTAATTATAACCGTTAACGGGGACGCAAACAGTGCCACATAAGTATAAGCGACAATCGTAACTACTCGGCCATTCTCGCTACCCTACAATTAACCTCATACGTAGATAGTAGAAATTCTTCTTAAATTGTTTGCCGGAAGTTAAGTTAAAAATACAGTCCAATATGGAAGACATACTAAGTAAAATCTAATCATGCAAAACTAATTAAAACTTTAACATTTATCCATGAAATTAATTGAAATATAGAAAATTGTTTAAAATATAACTTTATCAAACTTTCATGTAACTGACATGTGAAAAGTAGTGCGATTTATACGCCTAATGCATACGAGGTTATTTGTAGGGTAGCGAGAATGGCCGAGTAGTTACGATTGGTATAAGCGATAACACATGCGCAAATGGAATTAATAGCTGGTTTTCCTCAATTGATTATCTGAAAAATAAAATTGGGTTGGATTTTAATATATGTAAGAAAATGAAACACCCTAAATTTAATACAGAGTTAACGAAGGGTCTAAGATGGAAATTTCTTTCATACAGGCACAAATTAAGAGATAATTATAGAGATTCCGGAAAATTGACTACATACTTTGATATAAAAGATAGATGGAGGAATATTTAAATATAAAAAAATTCCAGTACAGACAATTTTTTTTGTAAGTTTAGAATAAGTGCACATAATTTGCACACTGAAACTGGTAGATACGAAAAGGAGAGAAATGATTCAGGACAGTTTATATAATTAATTTCATTAAAGTTTTCTACTAAATTTGTGTTTTTTCGAGCCTACCTGGCCATTTTATCTTAAGTTTAACCTTTCCAAGACCATATATTTTCTGAAACATACATGATTCCTCAACGTTCTGTCAAAATATCAGGGCATGTTTAAAATCTTGCAGTGAAATGCCATGCTACGGAAAACACCTACTTTAAAAATAGCTCTGTCATCCCCAAGAAATTCCCTATTTATAGGTCATGCATCAAATCCTCCATAGAGGTATTAAAATACAACTAAGTCCATCAAATTTGGGCTCAAAATAATCCCTATATATTTAACTTCAATTATCAATTTTAATTAGTCCATTCCATTCAGTAGTTTTCACAATACGACAAAGTGAAAGGAACTTTTTTCTTGAAAAGTGACTACTTTCGTATATGGGTCATTATCAAAAAACACGCACTTTTCTGTTATTACGCAATTAAAAGACAAATATCAACCAAACTGATTGGAGAAAACATGTTTTGCATGAAGGCACATCAGCTTTCTATAGTTTTACCATCTAAATCCAGATTGGTCCAATTGCGAATTTATACTAGCTACTCGAAGACCTGTTTTTTCCTTGGTGTTACGTGTTATTTTCCCAGAATGACTTACTTTTGGTCATTTGTACTATTCAGATGTTATGATTTTATACGATCTTTATATTATTTTTGAACTATTCCTAAAACTCTTAATAGCACAACATTATTTTTGCTTGATATATATTGAAATTTAAAAAGAAAATTAGCAAAAACCTGCTGTTATAGATTTTCATGTCTGTGGTGTTACCCTTCCTATTAAGGCTGGTAAGAGTTATCTGTCTTGTCATATTTGAAGCAAAAATAGTTTCTCCCTTTGCTTATTTCCTGTTTCATGACATGTGCAGACGACAAAAAACAAAAGTGATCCATAAACTAATATAGAGCCGAAAAGGTACGTGCGATTGGTATAGTATATAAATTTTATGTCTGTGGTGTACTTCTCACTACTTCTTTTTGTTAGAATTGAACAAAATGTAAAAATATACACAACAATACATTACATTTGGTATTCTTCACAGGATATATCACAGGGGCTTGTTACGACTCCCCCTTTCCCCCTAGTACTCTAAAAACCACAAGGGAGGAATCTAAAATGTCAAATTTTCATACAA
The DNA here is from genome assembly GCA_963680875.1 of Bathymodiolus brooksi. NCBI lineage: Eukaryota > Metazoa > Mollusca > Bivalvia > Mytilida > Modiolidae > Bathymodiolus > Bathymodiolus brooksi. Next base: position 6,593,587 of record OY804590.1, on the reverse strand, counting down.
CACTTTTTCAAAATAGTTTTGTATTGGTGTCTTGACCTCATTCGCCATAATATTGGTACTAAAGCTTAATAAATATATTTTTGATATTTCGATTCCTTTTTGTCATTTGTCCTTTATTTATTGTGTCCGTGTATGTCGGTTAAAAGCTCAACAGAGCTTATGTTGTATGTTGTTTTAACCATGCCGACTCTAAATAAAGCTTATTTATTTATTTATTTATTTATTTATTATCATCTTTACCTATCTGCAACTTTAAAGCAATCCTTCACAGAATTTGCAATAACCTAATCCATTCTCAATCATGTTTACATGTCAATACGGGCTGAATTCATACGTGCGATTTGATTGGTCGGTTATTTTTAGGTAAGGATTGCAAAGAATGTGTTGATTGGTCAGTGATTTAAAATGGGATTTAAAACGATATATATTTTATTTATTACTTTCATCAGATCAAAATCTATCTAAAATAAACAATCATTTATACATGTATTAACTATATGAGAGGAAAAAATGAGAATTTCAGACTTTCAACCCATGTTACCTTTAACTCTTGATAGTAAACTGGGGTTAACAAATTACCTAAAAAAAATTCAGTCACTGAAACAGATACAGTCACTTCCGGTCCGTTCTAAATTGATTTAGAAACTAGAAAAAAAGGTGTTTTAAAAATCAAATGTCAGTAATTTGGAGTTGAACATATTTTTATAATCTGCATTGGAACAATTATCTGTATTTTAAAGGCTTACTTTACATTTGAGAGGAGATGATCATGATGGCATTGTTACACATGGCCGGTCTAGAGAATTTCGAATTCATATGAAAAATCCAGCGCAAACCGGAAGTGGTTGTATCCGTTTCAGTGACTGAAAAATAGAAAATGCGACTTTCGCTGAATATTCTTGTCCAATTCGTCTGAGGGGGGCCCGGTATTTATATTTAAATGTGGCAGTCGAAAAGAGAAATATCTCGGGAGTGTAACGATATAATTGGGTCAGCGAAAGGATCACAAATAAGCGAAAAATATTGTGGGGAAGGGGTAAAGGGCAGATATTTACCTTGAAATAAGGAAGAGGAGGGGGCATATATTTTTTGAATGAAACAAGTGCCTGTGCCATTTGTGCTTTAATTGATCTGATTTATTAATAACTCTTCATAATTGTCAGTGTTAGCATTTATTATTGTGCTTTGACTTAAATGTTTTTTCCATCAGCTGTGGTATCAACCCTAGAATAACATTATTACAAAATTTATTTGGTTTTTTCATTCTTTTATATGTTGATCTTTGTATGCCAAAATTGGAAAAAATAAGATTCTTGATTCTTGATTCTTGTGGATTATTAGTATCTATATAGGGTCGACACATCAGGCCTCTACATTAACATATTTTTCAGCTTGTCCCTTCGGACAACTAACTAAAAAAAGTACTTGTCCGACTCAATCTTTTAGTTGTCCGAAAAAATTAATAAAAATTACAAAAACTAGAGAATAATTATCCAGGGCTCCCACTACTTTCAAATTAGAGGGAGAAGTGACTTCTCTTTCAGAGAGCTCACAGGGAAAAGTGGGAGACAACAGAGAGAAATGGGGAGACTTCTGGGAGAAGTCAATTGCGATTAATCGAAACATTGTTTCGCGACCCCTCTGAACTCTGACATTACCGGTTACCCTGCCCAAATTTAGTAAATAGTTAAAGCTGCATGAACTGATTTGTTCTGGGTTTTTTTTATTCATAACTACTTTAAAGACATATATTCAATGTCACATTTTTATTTCTGTCTACCTTAATTGGAGTCTTGCATACCAGTGATTTTTATATGTACCCCCCCCCCCCCTTTTTCTTTTTGAAATATTACTGTGTTGTGATCCAATACCACACAAATTGTAATAACTCATATTTGTGTTATATAAATCCTTGTTTCTGGTATAAAAAAATATACCTAGATACTATATATAAATATACCAGTATCTAGGTATTTTTTTTACCAGAAACAAGTGCCTGTGATATATATAAAGCAAAGTATTTTATTTAAATTCACAGAGAAATATAAATTTTAGTGGATCTTTTCAAACAGATCAGGAAAAAGCTTGTAATATTTGTCAATTTCAAAGGTTTCAATATTTCCCAAAAGCCTAAATCAAGTCCTCTATCGTATTTTGCACAAAAGACAAGTTTAAATTTGGCGCCAAATTGATATCCGATAATTTTTACGTGTCCGTTCCGGACTGATTCTTGTTCTTATATTTCAAATATTGATATTTCCGTTCATTAAAGCATTTCTGAGATTGCGATTTAATTTTGTCAATGTCCTTGAACTTCATCAAAGCATGAAGGAACGATAAATGATACACAATAAAAGAGTTTTGATCTGGCGTTTCACTTTAGTTTTAATCAAAATAAATTATGGAGAAATTGGAGATCAAACAGGGCTCTTTTATACAACAAACCCAGTATTTTATACCAGTGGAAATAGATATGTCCGTCGTACCGGCACATTTGGGGATTTTTTCACTTGTCCCATCGGACAACCGTAATACAAGATCTACTTGTCCGACGTCAGTTTTCACTGGTATTGGACAAATGTCGAGGCTTGCACATGCAAGTTTTTGTTAGCATAATATTGTATGAATATTGACACGAACAAGTTAAAATAAGGAAAAAAGAGATGAAATAATAAAGAATTAAATAAAGAAATTTTATTGAAAATAAATTTGTAAACAGAAAGTTAGAAAAAAGGGGGGTGGTAAGTCCGTGCCACGAGCTCCTGTGGAGTAGACGGGTCTGTCAGTTGTGTAATTCAGGTAGTGTGGAAGATGAGTTTCATTTTTTATTTAAGTGTCCTTTATATAATAAGGAAAGAGAAACTGTGTTAAATGAAATTGGTAAAGATAACCAGAACTTCCTAAATTTATTCGACAAACAATTTTTTTTATGGATTTTAACAAATGAAAACAGCTCCATATTATTCAAACTTTGTAATTTCTTGGTTATTGGATTTGGGATAAGATCTAGAAAAATTATTGATAATAGGAGGAGTTCATAGTTTAATGTTATGTTATTCCTGTGGACATTTTACTTGTATATTGATCCTTTTTTCACAACTGCATCATCAGCCCTTCATATCATGTAGAATAGTTAATATTTGTGTTGTAATTACATGTCATGTAGAATAGTTAATATTTGTGTTGTAATTACATGTCATGTAGAATAGTTATAATATTTGTGTTGTAATTACATATCATGTAGAATAGTTAATATTTGTGTTGTAATTACATGTCATGTAGAATATTTAATATTTGTGTTGTAATTACATGTCATGTAGAATAGTTAATATTTGTGTTGTAATTACATATCATGTAGAATATTTAATATTTGTGTTGTAATTACATGTCATGTAGAATAGTTAATATTTGTGTTGTAATTACATATCATGTAGAATATTTAATATTTGTGTTGTAATTACATATCATGTAGAATAGTTAATATTTGTGTTGTAATTACATGTCATGTAGAATATTTAATATTTGTGTTGTAATTACATGTCATGTAGAATAGTTAATATTTGTGTTGTAATTGTTATTTTTTGGCTCTTCTTCTTATATGTGTTATCTGTATATGCCCCTTGTGGGCCCAAAATTGGTTTAATAAAATCTTATCTTATCTTATCTTATCATGTGCACTATAAATTACAGACAGGAAGTGGCAGAAAGTATGAAAACGTTGTTTGTCATGTCAAGAGGAAGAGAAAACGGCTTATTAAAGCTTACCCTTATGGAAAACAAACCCAAGTACAATATATAAATCTAGCGTGAATGAATGAAATAGGTAAGAAAATGGGAGTCATACTAAAAAGCGCCTGAGACCGCCCGGGGACTGGAAATAACGCCTGGCATATTGGAATATTGTTTAAATCAAATTTTTGATGAAATTATAATGGAATATGAAAAATATGGAAAAATGATAAAAAAAATAGCAAGAAATATATTTTGATATATATTTTAAATATTTAAAACACATGTAATATTTTTTTAATTTGTGTTAGAGTCCCGGGCAGTAATGTTTGACCGGATGGCTTGTACGATAAATAAAATTAAGAACATAATTTTGAAATAATATATTTAAACATAAGAAAGATATCTAAAAATATATTACTGTATGTTATTACATACTATATACTGGTAGTTCAAATAAAGTCATTTTTGTATGACCAATATAACCGGAAGTAAACTGTCCATATTTTCACACCCCGGGAAAATATGTACAATACTTGTGCACTGTCGAAGCATATAGATAATATGTGTATGAGGCTTAGAAACGGGGGAAAAGGCGAGGCATTGCCGAGCTTTTTCCCGCGTTTTCGCGCAGAATACACATATTTACCTATATGCTTCGACAGTGCACATGTATTGTATTTATCCTGCAATTTTAAATCGTAAATAAACGTTTACTGGACGATGATAAAAGTATTTGAAAACAATATCCCCCGATGAGTTCCGGAGTTAGTGGGCGGAGCTTACATTTGTATGTTCTATTTATAACTGACCAATATGAAAAAAAATATTGGGCAGGCTATATTGGTCGGTAAATGCTGTCATTGCAGGATAAAACCGGTTATTGGATTACTACAAGATCATTTCCATATCGAGGCCCATATTGGCTCAGGCCAATATGGGTGTCTCTTTTCTAGATGTCGGAAGTTATGTAATAAATAGTTTAATACATGGGCATTTCCATATTGGCCTGGTTATCATCCCTCGACCCATATGGGGGTCTCGAGATGATAACCAGGCCAATATGGAAATGCCCATGTATTAATCTGTATATATATATATATTAAATAAATACAAAACACGAGTAATATTTGTTCAAGTTGTGTTGGAGTCCCGGGCGGCAATGTTTGGTTGCAAATGGCTTGTACAATATATAAAATTAACAACATAATTTTAAAATAACACTTTATTTAAAACAATTATATATCCGGGCGCTATTTCTAATCCTCGTGCGGTCCCAGGCGCTTTTTAGTATGACCGAAGAAAATGTGACACAAGGTTTATAAGGAGGAATTAAAATGGGACTGTTGTAGGCCACAGGCACACGAATTCTGGACACCCTTTTTAGTTCACCTGGACCAAAGGTCCATGTGAACTATTGCCATCACTTGGCGTCCGTCATCTGTCGTCTGTCGTCTGTAAACTTTTCACATTTCAAGCTTCTTCTCCGAAACCACTTGGCCGATTGGAACCGAACTTAGCAGGAATGTTCCTTGGATGGTCCTCTACAAAGTTACTGTTTTTCGTTCCAGTCGGATATTCAATATGGCTGCCAGGGCCAATAATATGCTCTGATTGGCTGAAATTTCAAAGATCTTCTTCTCCGAAACTAATGAACTGACTGAACCCAAACTGTAAAGGAATGATCATTGGAATGTCCTTTACCAAGTTACTGTTTTTTATGCCGATCGGAAATCCAAGATGGCCGCCATCGCAGGACATAGATTAACATTGGACCCTATGGGAAAATGTTCAAATGCCTTCTTCTCAGAAACTACAAATATGATTAAAGCCAAACTGTACATGAATGTTCATTGGATGGTCCTCTACAATCTTAAGGTTTTTTGTTCCGATATGAAATTCAAAATGGCGGCTACGGCAGGACTTAGTTTAACATTGGACCCTATGGGAAAAATGTTTCAAAATGCTTCTTCTCTGAAACCACTTGGACAGTTGAAACCAAACTGCCCAGGAATGATCATTGGAAGGTCCTCTACAAATTTTATGTTTTTTATGCCGGTCGGAAATCCAAGATGGCCGCCACCGCAGGACATAGATTAACATTGGACCCTATGGGAAAATGTTCAAATGCCTTCTTCTCAGAAAGTACAAATATTATTAAAGCCAAACTGTACATGAATGTTCATTGGATGGTCCTCTACAATCTTAAGGTTTTTTGTTCCGATATGAAATTCAAAATGGCGGCTACGTCAGGACTTAGTTTAACATTGGACCCTATGGGAAAAATGTTTCAAAATGCTTCTTCTCTGAAACCACTTGGACAGTTGAAACCAAACTGCCCAGGAATGATCATTGGAAGGTCCTCTACAAATTTTTTGTTTTTTATGCCGGTCGGAAATCCAAGATGGCCGCCACCGCAGGACATAGATTAACATTGGACCCTATGGGAAAATGTTCAAATGCCTTCTTCTCAGAAACTACAAATATTATTAAAGCCAAACTGTACATGAATGTTCATTGGATGGTCCTCTACAATCTTAAGGTTTTTTGTTCCGATATGAAATTCAAAATGGCGGCTACGGCAGGACTTGTTTAACATTGGACCCTATGGGAAAAATGTTTCAAAATGCTTCTTCTCTGAAACCACTTGGACAGTTGAAACCAAACTGCCCAGGAATGATCATTGGAAAGTCCTCTACAAATTTTCAGTTTTTTATGCCGGTCGGAAATCCAAGATGGCCGCCACCGCAGGACATAGATTAACATTGGACCCTATGGGAAAATGTTCAAATGCCTTCTTCTCAGAAACTACAAATATGATTAAAGCCAAACTGTACATGAATGTTCATTGGATGGTCCTCTACAATCTTAAGGTTTTTTGTTCCGATATGAAATTCAAAATGGCGGCTACGGCAGAACTTAGTTTAACATTGGACCCTATGGTAAAAATGTTTCAAAATGCTTCTTCTCTGAAACCACTTGGACAGTTGAAACCAAACTGCCCAGGAATGATCATTGGAAGGTCCTCTACAAATTTTCCGTTTTTTATGCCAGTCAGAAATCCAAGATGGCCGCCACCGCAGGACATAGATTAACATTGGACCCTATGGGAAAATATTCAAATGCCTTCTACTCAGAAACTACAAATATGATTAAAGCCAAACTGTACATGAATGTTCATTAGATGGTCCTCTACAAACTTTACGTTTTTTGTTCTGGTATGAAATTCAAAATGGCGGCTACGGCAGGACTTAGTTTAACATTGGACCCTATGGGAAAAATGTTTCAAAATGCTTCTTCTCTGAAACCACTTGGACAGTTGAAACCAAACTGACCAGGAATGATCATTGGAAGGTCCTCTACAAATTTAAGGTTTTTTATGCCGGTCGGAAATCCAAGATGGCCGCCACCGCAGGACATAGATTAACATTGGACCCTATGGGAAAATATTCAAATGCCTTCTACTCAGAAACTACAAATATGATTAAAGCCAAACTGTACATGAATGTTCATTAGATGGTCCTCTACAAACTTTACGTTTTTTGTTCTGGTATGAAATTCAAAATGGCGGCTACGGCAGGACTTAGTTTAACATTGGACCCTATGGGAAAAATGTTTCAAAACGCTTCTTCTCTGAAACCACTTGGATAATTGAAACCAAACTGCCCAGGAATGATCATTGGAAGGTCCTCTACAAATTTTCTGTTTTTTATGCCGATCGGAAATCCAAGATGGCCACCACCGCAATACATAGATTAACATTGGACCCTATGGGAAAATGTTCAAATGCCTTCTACTCAGAAACTACAAATATGATTAAAGCCAAACTGTACATGAATGTTCATTAGATGGTCCTCTACAAACTTTACGTTTTTTGTTCTGGTATGAAATTCAAAATGGCGGCTACGGCAGGACTTAGTTTAACATTGGACCCTATGGGAAAAATGTTTCAAAATGCTTCTTCTCTGAAACCACTTGGACAGTTGAAACTAAACTGCCCAGGAATGATCATTGGAAGGTCCTCTACAAATTTTTTGTTTTTTATGCCGGTCGGAAATCCAAGATGGCCGCCACCGCAGGACATAGATTAACATTGGACCCTATGGGAAAATATTCAAATGCCTTCTACTCAGAAACTACAAATATGATTAAAGCCAAACTGTACATGAATGTTCATTAGATGGTTCTCTACAAACTTTACGTTTTTTGTTCTGGTATGAAATTCAAAATGGCGGCTACGGCAGGACTTAGTTTAACATTGGACCCTATGGGAAAAATGTTTCAAAACGCTTCTTCTCTGAAACCACTTGGATAATTGAAACCAAACTGCCCAGGAATGATCATTGGAAGGTCCTCTACAAAGTTTCTGGTTTTTTTTGCCGATCGGAAATTCAAGATGGCCGCCACCGCAGGACATAGATTAACATTGGACCCTATGGGAAAATGTTCAAATGCCTTCTTCTCAGAAACTACAAATATGATTAAAGCCAAACTGTACATGAATGTTCATTGGATGATTCTCTACAAACAATACGTTTTTTGTTCCGATATGAAATTCAAAATGGCGGCTACGGCAGGACTTAGTTTAACATTGGACCCTATGGGAAAAATGTTTCAAAATGCTTCTTCTCTGAAACCACTTGGACATTTGAAACCAAACTGCCCAGGAATGATCATTGGAAGGTCCTCTACAAATTTTCTGTTTTTTATGCCGGTCGGAAATCCAAGATGGCCACCACCGCAGGACATAGATTAACATTGGACCCTATGGGAAAATGTTCAAATGCCTTCTTCTCAGAAACTACAAATATGATTAAAGCCAAACTGTACATGAATGTTCATTGGATGGTCCTCTACAAACTTTGCGTTTTTTGTTCCGATATAAAATTCAAAATGGCGGCTACGGCAGGACTTAGTTTAACATTGGACCCTATGGGAAAAATGTTTCAAAACGCTTCTTCTCTGAAACCACTTGGATAATTGAAACCAAACTGCCCAGGAATGATCATTGGAAGGTCCTCTACAAGGTGTGTGTTTTTTCATGCCGATCGGAAATCCAAGATGGCCACCACCGTAGGACATAGATTAACATTGGACCCTATGGGAAAATGTTCAAATGCCTTCTTCTCAGAAACTACAAATATGATTAAAGCCAAACTGTACAAGAATGTTCATTGGATGGTCCTCTACAAACTTTACGTTTTTTGTTCCGATATGAAATTCAAAATGGCGGCTACGGCAGGACTTAGTTTAACATTGGACCCTATGGGAAAAATGTTTCAAAATGCTTCTTCTCTGAAACCACTTGGACAGTTGAAACCAAACTGCCCAGGAATGATCATTGGAAGGTCCTCTACAAAGTTTCTGTTTTTTATGCCGGTCGGAAATCCAAGATGGCCACCACCGCAGGACATAGATTAACATTGGACCCTATGGGAAAATGTTCAAATGCCTTCTTCTCAGAAACTACAAATATGATTAAAGCCAAACTATACATGAATGTTCATTGGATGGTCCTCTACAAACTTTGCGTTTTTTGTTCCGATATAAAATTCAAAATGGCGGCTACGGCAGGACTTAGTTTAACATTGGACCCTATGGGGGAAATGTTTCAAAACGCTTCTTCTCTGAAACCACTTGGATAATTGAAACCAAACTGCCCAGGAATGATCATTGGAAGGTCCTCTACAAGGTGTGTGTTTTTTATGCCGATCGGAAATCCAAGATGGCCACCACCACAGGACATAGATTAACATTGGACCCTATGGGAAAATGTTCAAATGCCTTCTTCTCAGAAACTACAAATATGATTAAAGCCAAACTATACATGAATGTTCATTGGATGGTCCTCTACAAACTCTGCGTTTTTTGTTCCGATATAAAATTCAAAATGGCGGCTACGGCAGGACTTAGTTTAACATTGGACCCTATGGGGGAAATGTTTCAAAACGCTTCTTCTCTGAAACCACTTGGATAATTGAAACCAAACTGCCCAGGAATGATCATTGGAAGGTCCTCTACAAGGTGTGTGTTTTTTATGCCGATCGGAAATCCAAGATGGCCACCACCACAGGACATAGATTAACATTGGACCCTATGGGAAAATGTTCAAATGCCTTCTTCTCAGAAACTACAAATATGATTAAAGCCAAACTGTACATGAATGTTCATTGGATGGTCCTCTACAAACTTTACGTTTTTTGTTCCGATATGAAATTCAAAATGGCGGCTACGGCAGGACTTAGTTTAACATTGGACCCTATGGGGGAAATGTTTGAAAACACTTCTTCTCTGAAACCACTAGAACAGTTGAAACCAAACTGCCCAGGAATGATCATTGGAAGGTCCTCTACAAATTTTATGTTTTTTATGCCGATCGGAAATCCAAGATGACCGCCACCACAATACATAGATTAACATTGGACCCTATGGGAAAATGTTCAAATGCCTTCTTCTCAGAAACTACAAATATGATTAAAGCCAAACTGTACATGAATGTTCATTGAATGGTCCTCTACAAAATATACGTTTTTCATTCTGATATGAAATTCAAAATGGCGGCTACGGCAGGACTTAGTTTAACATTGGACCCTATGGGAAAAATGTTTCAAAATGCTTCTTCTCTGAAACCACTTGGACAGTTGAAACCAAACTGCCCAGGAATGATCATTGGAAGGTCCTGTTTTTTATGCCGATCGGAAATCCAAGATGGCTGCCACCACAGGTCATAGTATTAACACAGAACCATATGGGGAAAATACAGAAATATATTCTTCTCTGAAGCTATTGCACTGATTGAACCTAAACTGTGCATCAATCATTGGAAGGTCCTTTACAAACTTTGTGTTTTTTATGTTGATCGTAATTCCAAGATGACGCAGGACATAGTTTTTACATAGGACCAATTGGTTTTTTTTATTACCAGGTGAACGATACAGGCTCTTGAGAGCCTCTGGTTCCTCATTTGGTCACTCCCACGATTATGGTATGGATCTTTGTCTGGAAGTATATCTTTGAGCCTTATATCCATATTTTTACAACATTTCGTGTTACAACTCTCTCGTTCTACTAACTTTTGTTTCTACCCAATCTAAGTCCAGCTGCCGTTTTACTTAAAAAAAAACATATATTAAGTAAAACGGCAGCTGGACCTAGAAACAAAAGTTAGTAGAACGAGAGAGTTGTAACACGAAATGTTGTAAAATATGGATAAATGGCTCAAAGATATACTTCCAGACAAAGATCCATACCATAATTGCGGGACGGACCAAATGAGGAAAAAGGGGGGTCCAGAATTCGAGTGCCTGGGCATGATACACGAATGAAATAACAACTGAACAAGATAAAGTAAATCATGAGTAGCACACAGAAAATCTAATAAATACACATACAAACAATCAATTATCATATTCTTAACTCCTAAATCCTTAATAGTATATGGGTTCACTCCCTGGTGTTATTGTGTGGTGACTGGTCCATGTTTTCCCTCTTTTTTTAGCTCACATGACCCAACTGACCCAAAGGGTCATGTGAGCTATTGCTATCACTTGGCGTCCGTCGTCGTCCATCGTACGTCGTAAACTTTTTCAAAGTACTAAACCAATGGAAACCAAACTTAGTCAGAATCATCACTAGGGTGTCTAGTTTCAAAATTGTGTCCGGTGATGCTGTGCACCAACCAACATGGCCACTGTTACTAAAAATAGAACATATTGTAAAATTGCAGGTTTTGGGTAATAACTCAAAAACCGTTAATAATATAAAAAATCAGACATGGGGTAAAACTGATCAGCACAGCAAGATCTACCTACCCTGCAATTTTGAAGTAAATCTGATTACCCATCTTGGAGTTATTTCCCTTTTTTCATCAAATTTTCAAAATTTTAATACTTTTCGTCATTTATTTCAAAAACTGTAAGAGACAGATGGTAAGTTGAAACTGCAAACATGTTCAGCATGTCAAGATCTACCTACCCTGCAATTTTGAAGTAAATCTGATAACCCATCTTGGAGTTATTCCCCTTTTTTCATCATTTTTTTTTTAAATTTTAATACTTTTCGTTTTATATTTCAAAAACTATTTAGAGATAGATGTTAAATTTAAATTGCAAAAATATGCAGCATGTCAAGATATACCTACCCTGCAATTTTGAAGTAAATCCCATTACCCATTTTGGAGTTATTGCCCTTTTTAGCTCACCTGACCTTTAGGCCATGTGAGCTATTGCCATCACTTTTCGTCCGTCCGTCAACATTTCACATTTTAATCTTCTCCTCAGAAACCACTGGGCCAATTGCAACCAAACTTTGGTGGAATGGTGCTTGGATGGCCCCCCTCCAAAATTGTGTCCGGTGATTCCGACATCCAACCAAGATGGCTGCCAAGCTAAAAATAGAAAAAAGGGGGGATGAAAGTTTAATTGTCCATTGCTGCTTTAGTATAAGTCAAAATGAGCTCAAATTTTAACTGCAGCTACATGGCAAGGAGTAGTTTAACATATGTTCAGGGTTTTTGTGTGAAATTTTTCTTTCAGCTGATTTATACCGATTATGCAAATTGGGCATATTTTGATAAAAGATCACATTTAAATCTTCTCCTTTGAAACCGCTCAACCAAATTAAACCAAACCTGGCAGGGATGGTTCTTGGGTCGGTCCCTTCCAAAATTATGTCCGATAGCCATGCCCTCCATCCAAGATGGCCGCCGTTACTAAAAATAGAAATTTCTTCAAATGACCAAAACTGCTTTATTTTAAGCCAGAATGTGTCCAAATTTGAACTGTATAAGCATAATGAGCTTATTAACATATATTATGGGATTTTTTATGAACTTTGAACTTTTGCCGATTATGCAAATTACGCATAAATAAGCAAAAAAATAATTTATAAATCTTCTTGTTAGAAACCACTTGGCCAATTTCAACCAAACTTTGTCTGAATGATCCTTAGGTGGTCCCCTTTCAAAATTGTGTCCGTCAGCGCCGTCCTGTATCGAAGATGGCCGCTATTACTAAAAATAGAAATTTCTTCAAATGGCCAAAACTGCTCTATTGTAAGCCAGAATGTGCCCAAATTTGAACTGTATAAGCATAATGATGAGCTTTTTAACATATATTACTGGATTTTTTATGAACTTTGAACTTTTGCCGATTTTGATTGATTATGCAAATTAGAAAAAAGGGGGGATGAAATTTAAAAAAAAATCTTCTCCTCTGAAACTACTGAGCCAATCTCAACCAAACTTTGCTGAAATGATTCTTGGGTGGTCCTCTTCCAAAAGTGTGTCCGGCATTTCAGAACTCCGACCAAGATGGCCACCACAGCCGAACTTAATTTAACATAGGACCCTATGGGAAATTCCCATAAAAATCTTCTTGTCTGAAACAATTTGCTCAATAAGAACAAAATTTTGATGAAATAGTCATTGGATGGTTCTCTTCCAAAAATAATTCAGACGGTTCGGCCCTTCGACCAAGATGGACCCCACAGCCGAACTTAGCTTAACATAGGACCCTATGGGAAATTCACATAAAAATTTTCTCCTCAGAAACCACTGGTCCAATTGCAACCGAACTTTGGTGGAATAGTCCTTGGATGGCCCCCTTCCAAAAATGTGTCCGGTGATCCCGACTTCCAACCAAGATGGCCGCCAAGCTAAAAATAGAAAAAAGGGGGGATGAAATTAAAAAAAAATCTTCTCCTCTGAAACTACTGAGCCAATCTCAACCAAACTTTGCTGAAATGATCCTTGGGTGGTCCCCTTCCAAAATTATGTCCGGCATTTCAGACCTCCGACCAAGATGGCCCCCACAGCCGAACTTAGTTTAACATAGGAACCTATGGGAAATTCACATAAAAATCTTCTTGTCTGGAACCAGTTGCTCAATTGGAACCAAACTTTGATAAAATAGTCATTAGATGGTCCTCTTCCAAAATTGTGTCTGGCAGTTGCGCTCTCCCACCAAGATGGCTGCCACAGTGCAGTTGCGTTGTTATTGAAAGCAGCTTTGATCCAGGTGAGCGATAACAGGCTCCTGGGAGCCTCTGGTTGATTGTCCCTTCAATTTTCTCTTACATGTATTCATTACAGATCAATCAGATTAAAATTAGATCCCTACCATTTACTAATTACATGTATGGCATGTTGTTGCTTAGGAGATCTGAGGAAACCCAATTAGGGGTCACATGAGATGATCCTACCATCCAATAAAAATGGGGATTGTAAGACTATGAAAGTGTTGCTAAATTGCTTTGCATGCTACGAGCAATCTGAAAAGGGACAGGACCTTATTTATCATATCATTATATAATCATGAGATAAGGAATAAAGGTCACTCGTATGTGACCCGTAATGGGGTTTCCGCTTATATCTGACGCTGTGATATATCAGTAAAGTGCAATCTTCAGTTTGCTGTGTACTGTTTGTTTTTCCTTTGTTCTTGTTTTTGGCCATTCTATTACCTTTTCAGTTTTCTTCTATTTATGGCTTCTGATTACTCCCTTTGGTATATCCAATCCTTTCTTAGATATACATAAGTCCTTTCTTAGATATAAATAAGCACTATTTCATTTCATTGTGAGAACAAGGTTGCAAATAACAAAACATTCAGCAAACAATTGGTATTGGGTGGGGGGTGTTTATGCACATGATTTAATATACAGGATCTGAATAATTTGTCTTCCAGCAGGTCATTTTCAATCCCCCTAAGGGCAGTTTCAAAATAAATGGCTCCTACTGCTATAGCTGTATAATTTACTCATTTTTATGATTTTATTGGATCTAAATAGTTCAAAAGATCTGTAATGATTTGATGTTTGTTACTGCAAAAAATCTTTAAGATATCTAGAATAACAAAAAAAATATGTCCAAAAAACATGTCAAAATTGTCAGCAGTGCAACACTTTTTTGTGACACTTTAAAAAATCCTTAATTTTCAACAACCTACCACAGTGCTAAATCAAACAATATGTTATCAAAATCTATTTCATCACAAACTTTGATATATATGTTGACATACTTTAAGATAGCAATAGATCATGCTTCACATTTATTATTGCATAAAAATATGGCTTTGTAAAAAAGATGTACCTAGTCAGGAGTGCAACAAACATTTATGCAAGTTTTCCTAAATTACATTGTAGAAATGTTGTCTTTTAGTTTTCAAAGATATGAGGTATAAATAAATCTTAATACATCATTGCTGCTTCAAAACCATAGTTAAAGGACACACTAAAATCAGTAGTAAGACCAAGAATGTCACATTAAAGGCAGCACCCTCAAATGTCAGGAGTGCAACATTTGATATTTTCTTAGACTTATTTTCTTTTAAATGTAACTAATATCACATTTGTCTTTCTATTGCAACAGAGACTGACCAAGAGAACAGATAAAACCCATTTACCTGTTTGAGATACATAAAATATCTCTCACAGAAGCATTTGATTCATGTCAGGAGTGCAACTAGTTTTAAGTGATCTTCTACACAGTCTAAATTATAGCTTTTTATATGGATGATTTAAATAAAATGAGATTCTGTCAAGTTTAGAATAATGTTTGAAAAAATTAAAAGTGCCAATAGCATTTTATGTGCTTTTAATTTTATGTAATAAAGCATTTTTGTTCATTTTAAATGGTCTCATGCTTTAATATCTATTAGGTATTAATACTAGAGACATTCTCTGACAAGGGAACTTGTTTTCTAGGTTCATTAGCTATTGGAGATTAATTGACTTGATAAAGTTTATGATAAATGCATTTATCTATTTTCTTATAGATAATTTATGGTTGACCATGTAAATGTTGCACTCCTGACATAAATATTTAAAAATCATTGAAATTTGATATAATCAATTTTCTAGGTATCCAAAAAATACTTGTAATTGTACATTAAACATCTATTTTCAATATTAATTTAAATTAATACATGCTTTAAATGTTTTTGTATAGTATATTTAAAAAATAAGTTGGAATTTTCGAGAAGTATGGCTGTAAACAAGTTACAAATAACTAGAAAAATGTTACTTTAAGAAACAATTATCATTAAAACTTGGTAAAACTAATGCTTGAAAGAACACCAACTGATTTTTTCCCCTGTGAATTGTTTTTAAGTTAATAATTCTTCTTTTTCTTGATGGCATTATAATGTCAGGATTGCAACATTTCCTGATAAAATAGTACCATAGATAAAATAATGATAATTTATAATAAATTGCCTTTTCTAGCCTATAAAAATATTCTAATTATTTCTTTATGATTTATCTAATATATTAGAGAGGTATAATACAAATTTTCAAATGTAATTAAAAATATTGCTGCTAAAACTGGGTATTAAAGAAGTGGGTATGGCAAAAAATTGTTACAAATTTCCAAATACAGTCATTTCTGTACAAATATTTCATTGAAACAGGTAAAGATTATTGTATGAGTTAACAGTAACATCACTGTTCAATGTTGGCATTTTAAAATGTGATATTTTCTTCTTTTTTTCTTTATTATAAAATGTCAGGAGTGCAACAAAAATAGACAAAATGTTTTTTCTACATCCAATTATTTTGCGATCGTTCAAAGAATCAATGTGATTTTTTTTTACAAATGGCTACTTATCTTTAAAGTTTGAAAATTTTGCTGTCTTAAGTAAAAATATTCATTATTATTTTGATAATAAAAACTTTACCAGGTAGATTGGACAAAAATATTGAGAATTTTTCATAAAAAATAGCTTTTAAGAAAAACTACAACTACCAATAACCCAATATTTTGCACAAAAAGTCATTTATATCAGTTGCATTGTTTGAGAAACCATTATACAAAATAATTGAGACTAAAGATTGTTTAACTGATATAGAATAAGTATGTGTTTTACATGTTTTTCATGCCAATTTGTGTTCAATAAAAGGTTCTTAAAAATTTATAGCTTATCTGTTTATAGTTTCTTTCTTGTTTCATTTACTTCAATGTATACAACATTGAAAATTATCAGCAGAAAGTTTTTAGGAGTGAGTTTAATTTGGAAATTTTTTTCACATGTTGGAGCCATTTTTTTTTAGACAGCCCCTAAACAAGATAACTGTCGTTAGGTGTTGCTACACGTTCTCCTTTGCATACAAGGAGATTGATGTACTCATACACTCGCCGCATCGATGGTGTAACACTTAGCGTGCTCGCCCGAGTGTGGCAAATCATTGGTTAGAGTACCGGTCGGATCAAAACAAAGACAGTAAAATTGGTAATTTCTGCTTCTCCACTAAGCACATGGCTTTAATTAGTAAGAACAAAGACTGGCTGGCTTGGAATAAGGTTAATGTGTCTAAGCGTGTTGGTAAAGCATAACCCAGACATCATCATTGCACTGAATATAACTTGTTCTTGCTATGATTAAGCTAAAACAATTGCTTTAAGCAGCAATCACTCCTCACAAAAAACACACTATTTACGCCTGTCAGTGGCCCTACACATCCATTGAATGTGCCTTCCAGAGAGAGGTTGTTAAACTAGGTATTATATCTATTCCCTCAAACTACCCCTGTGAAATTGTTTAAACAACATACATTTGTATTGTTATATTTCTAGGGATACAAGCAGTGTATATTATAATCACCAAAGCCAAACAACAGATGGTAGCAATCAACAATCAAACAGGTAATATTTAGTTTCTAAATAATGTAATTATTAATAAAAACTAAGGTTCCCCTCCCTCAGGCATAGGTGACCTAAATAGCCGGGTTTGACTATTCTGTTTTGGTTCTTTGGTTTAATTGCTCCCAAAACTTTAAATTATTTGGCTTTTCAATCTTTCGATTTGAGAGTACCTTATGATGGTTATTCCAGAAACGTGTCGTGCGCGCTAAATTTGATATCTACGTTTTATTTTTTTATATGCTAGCGGGGAAGTAAAACAAAATTATTTTTAAAAATCTATGATATATTCGCGAGCACCTCAGTTCATCCCCGGTGTTCTGGTGGAGTCCGTGCTGCTCATCTTTTTATTTTTTTTTCGTGTTGTCCTATTATGTGTCTTTGCATGCTTATTTCCATGCTGTGATGTCTGTTACAATCACGACATAGAAACGATGTTCAGTGTGTCCTTTGCAGCCAGTTGTTTTTAGGAGGGTTCTTGTCTTATTATGCTCGTTTTTGTGTATGTTTGTGGTTTTTTGTTTTTTGTTTGTTTTTGTTTTTGTTTTTGTTTTTTAGTTTTGTTTTGGTGTTTTTTGTCTTTGTATGTGTATGTTTGCTTATAGTGATGTCCAACATTTTGTTCTATCAAATGTCTTTACGTTCTGAGTTCTGTATATTTGTTCTACATAATAAATGTTCCATCTGGAACAAACAGTATTATAATAAAAGTTCTTTGGATAAAATATTATGTGATATTTATTCCATGCCTATAACAGTTTTTCCTCTACATACAGGTTGTCTTGATTATTTACAGGTAATAATATTATAAAAAATTACAGGTAAATCATGTGACATGATACACTTGATTGACTTTTGTTAATTTGATGAGTGTTGACAGGACATTTATAAACACATGCACTCAGGTGAAATTGTCTCATCAAAAATAAATGTGAAATTGATTCAACAGAATACAATAAGATATTTACATACTTAAATGATGGAACATACATTAAAGGCAAGATTTATTATTAATATATGATAATTTTTTATGTTATTTCATTATGAAAAGCAATATAAACAATTCTAATTTGAAATTGTTTGAAAGAATTTTTCTAGCTCCAAAGCATAAATCTGTATTTATACGTCATAAAATCCCTGCTGGGCTATGAAACGATGGGGGAGAGAGCACAGTTAGTCGCATATGGGGCTGCTACATGTAGCTAGTAACCTTTTGAACTCCTCTGTGGTTTTTGCTATTACCAGACTGTTTTCTAGGTGGTTTCAGTCAATGGCTGTTCTTATGAATAAGGAGTTTTTATATTATTCAGTGTTGGAATGTTCGACTACTATGGCGTGTGTGTTGTTTCTGACTTGTGAGTTTACAATGTTCGTGGTTTCACAGTCCTGGAATGTTCTAGCTCTGATGTGTCACTTAGATTTTTGGTGGCTTATATATTCATGAGGAGGAATTGCTGGTATCTGCCCCTCAACCACTTTGTAAAAGATATCAGTCGCTGGTGTTGTCTCCTGATTTGTAACAGTGGTAGATCTAAGTCTCTTAGCACTTTAGTCATGCTTCCTTCTTCTCGTGACTTGTAATCTTTAGTAATGAAACGGGCACCCCTCCGTTGTAGATTTTCCAATTTGTTAATATCATTTTTGTTATACGGGTCCAAGATGATAGCTCTGTATTCCATTATTGACTGGACCAGTGCGATGTAGGCTGTTTTTCTACATTCTCTCGGACAGTGTTGTAAATTCCTTCTTAGGAAGCCCAAGGTGGAACTGGCCTTTTTAGTAACGTTGTTAATGTGTTCCTTCCATTTAAGATCTTCTTGTATTTGCACTCCTAAGTAAGGGTTGGATGGTACCTGTTTGAGAGTATGGCCATCTAGTTTGTATGAACCTTGTATTTTCTTTTTGAGACTTAGCATATAACATTTTTTAGCATTAAATTTTATTCCCCAGTTTGTAGACCATTTTTCCAGGTTTTGTAGATCTTTCTGCAGGGTGTTTTGATCGTTTTCGTTGTTTATTTCCCGGTAGAGTAGGCAGTCGTCTGCGAAAAGTCGTACTTTGGAGGATACTGCATTTGGGAGATCATTAATGTGATAAAGGAAGAGTATGGGGACTAACACTGTCCCTTGTGGTACTCCTGATTCCACTGTAGCTTCATTTGAGAATTCCCCTTTTAGGGCTACGCTCATTTTCCGCTTTGTTAAGAATGTAGTTAGCCATGCGTGTAGAGGGCCTCTGTTGCCGTAATTGTTCAGCTTATGTAGGAGTCTGTCATGGGGGACTGTATCAAATGCCTTAGAGAAATCTAGGATGGCTATATCCAGTTGTTTCTTTCTGTCGAACGATTGTAGCATATCGTGTAGTGTCACTGCTAAATGTTCCAGTTATTCACTAAAAAAAACAAATGTTCCGGCCTACATTGAATTATAACATTGTTAAGAAAAAGAGCTTTATCACAAAACAATGTCCCTATATGGAATTTTCATTACATAACAAATGTTCCTAAAGGGAATTTTTATTAATTTACATAACACATGTTCCTATATGGAATTTTTATTACATAGCAAGTGTGAACACAGAAATGTGCTGTCCAAAAGGCAAGTGTGGATGTCAATATTTCATATTATTAACTTTAAAAAAAAAATTAAAAAAATCATGGACTCAGCAGTCCTGTATTTTTTTTAATAAAAAACTAATCCTGGATTATTATTTTTGCTTATTATTATTATTATTATTTAAAGTCCAGTCCTGTGTTTTTATTTCAAATTTTCATCATAGCGCCCCTCGCCCTCCCAAGGGATATAAAATTGTATCATTAATAATAGATTAATAAATAATAAATTCAGATTTTCTATTTAAAATAAATCTCATTTACAAAACCACTGATATTTGTTCAATTTTTAGCGCTGATTTAAGCTTTAGTCGCAACAAATTTTTATTTTTCTCTTTAAACTGTCGAAACATAACATTTATTTAATTGCAAAATTCACAAATAAAATTCCCCCCCTTTTCCCCTTTTTTCCTGTTTAAATCAATGATCAACAATATTCCAGAATCAAACAAATGAATAAATATAACATAGATTTCTTTTACATGCATCTTTTTACCATGCAGAGTCTGTGTGTTTTAAATCGGTCATCCAATCAGGATGCTCATTATTCTTGTACCAGATAAAAATACATCGCTAAAATTACCTTTGGGTGTTTCCCCACTTCAACTCTTAAATTTACATAGAAATCGGAGATATTTCGTCATAAAACTTCACACATGGTTTTGTCTATCATATTTCTTGAAGACAAACATAAAATTTTATTGCATTTATCAATATTTTATGAGTATCAACAGTTTTTTAACACCGTATCTGTTTCTCGATACAGCCGCCCGATTACAGTGACCTGTGACCCCCTTTAGCATGTTCTAGCAGTTTTTTCTTAATAGTGTTGTTTAACAAATATTCCTATATGGAACTTATATCTCATGACATCATGTTGTGATGTTCGCTACAATTTCTGCAAAAAAGATGTTCGGTTCGTCTTTACCCCCAGTTGTTTGTAGGAGGGCTCGTGTCTCATTTATATTATTTGTGTTTCTTTGCGCAATGTTGTTCCCTAACGTTTATTTTCAGTGAGATAGCACTAAAATAAAACATAGCAAACAGTCGGGAAAACATAGGATTTAACCCCACCACGTTTTATTGAAGTGCATGTATCAAGACAGGAAAGTGAGCGATTATGTATATGCGTGTTCGGAAAATCGGTCTACGATTTTTCTCTTGGATTTTAGAACTGTTCCAACATTGACATGATTTGTTTTTTAATTTATTATGCAATGCTTCGATTTTTAATGACGTTGTTGGTATTTAAATTTTGTTTTGAGAAACATTTTTGATTATATTCATACAAATGTTAATAAAAATAAAAACGCAGATATCAAATTTAGTGCGCACGGCGCGTTTCTGGAATAAGGTACGCTCAAAATCGAAAGCCAAATAAGATGAAAGTGTTTGGGAGAAAACTTGTGTTTTAGATGGTATATATAGCAGTACTGTTAGGCTGTCTCTGTAACGGTTGACATTATTGTAAACTTCAAATGGGTAAATCTCTTTCTTTAATCCAATGACTAGTTAATGCAATCTGTATTAGTAATTCTTTGTCAAGTATTTTTCGATTTAATTTTGTAATGATGAAATTATTTTCGTTCCTTTCATTTTGAAAATTCTTTTATTATGTAACTGTACATACAGTGTCAGTGTATATATAGATCATATTAGTGCCATTAGTGTCTTAAAATATATAGTTTATAAATGTGTATTAGGCTTAAAATATGTGATAAAGGCGAGGTTCACTGGGATCAAGGCAATGCTCAACCGGTTACAGTGGAAGGGTTGCCAGAAAAGGGTAAGATAGGTCTGCTTCATACCTTGACCTACACCTCGAAATCGACAGTGAGAGTCGGTTAAGAACGAAACTTTACGACAAAAAGAGATGATTTCAATTTTCCCATTGTGAACTTTCCATTTATATGTAGCAACATTCCAGCAGCAGTGAGCACCTGCATAATTATGGAGTATTATATATCTCTCAGATGATACGATATTCCAGAGCTTGTGGTTCCTATCAGGATTTCCTTGATAGAGGGTTGCTGCTAACAAAGCTTCTGAACCAAGGGTTCCTTTTGGTAAAGTTGAAGTTATCACTTTGAAAAATTTACGGTCACCACCATGACTTGGTTGACCGTTATGGAATACCCCCGTCACAAGCAAATGACCACGGATATGTTACACTTGTCATAAACATTTCCTGGTCCTTTCCTCATTCACGATTTATTACCGGGTTTGTAACTAGAGTTAAACAACACTAGTGGAGCAGGAACTGCTTATCCTTCCGGAGCACCTGAGTCGTCCCCCCCCCCCCCCCCCCCCCCCCGGATTTTAATGGGGTTTGTGTTACTCAATCATTAGTTGTATACGTATGTTTTGTAGATCTTGTCCTTTTGTACTTTTTCTATTGGCCATTGTGTTGTCTGTTCTTCTTCGATATTCTGATTCCGATTGCCCCTTTGGTATCTTCAAACTCTCCTTCACTGGGATAAAGGCAAAGCTCAACAGGTAACACGTGGAAGGGGTGCCAGAAAAGGCTATATTTGGGTCAGTGACAGTATATAGCAAATGTGTATCCTGTCAATGTACTTTGTTATCTCAAATAGAACAAGTGCAGGATAAAATTATTTATGATACTGACAATTAGATTTTAGTTCAAGAAAAGTTTGAAGATGCCAAAGTGATAATAAGAAGCCGTAAATTGAAGAAGGACAGACGATACAATTGCGAAACGAAAAGAACGAAAGAGCAAACAACGATCTACAACACTTTACATAGAAAACAACTAAAGCCCGAGATTCTGTGAAATTCTTACAAAGCTTGAAGATATCAAAGGGGGTTATCAGAAGCCGTAAATCGAAGAAAGTCGGGCAATACAATGACCAAGACTGAAAGGCAAACAATGATCTACAACAGACCACACAGAAAACTAAACAATGAGCATCACTAATCCTAGAATATCAACGGGATGAACACGGGTTCTCCAGGTTGATAAGCAGTACCTGTTCCACTAGCGGCACCTATTGTTTTACTCTTGCTACAAATCTGGTGATTTATTACTTCATTTTAAAATATGGTTAAGTAATAATCTATTATACTTCCCTTCAATCAGTAGCAATATTACAGCATCACAAGCTGTATGGAGTTTACATTTAGCAACTCATACGTTATTGTAGAGCTTGCGCCCAGTATAGTGAGTTTTTGGACAGAGCTCGATTGCTGACATAAAAGCCACTCAAATAAGGCTACATTGTTCCTATGTTAAAAACAACGCTACAAAACTTCTATGGTCGTCATCACAATCTGCTTGACCGTTACGAAATATCCATATATCAAATGACAATGGATATTTTCCTTTTTACGTATCTTTTTTCTTTCCTCTATCACTGCTAAGACTTTTACCGGACTTGACTGCATATATGAGTAACACAGCGAGTGTCTTATAAGAAGTAGAACTGCTTACCCTTCACGAGCACCTGAGTTCACCTCTGAGTTTTTTTATGGGGTTCGTGTTGCTCATCTTTTTAGTTTTTTGTAATGTCCGTTACAATTTCTGCATAAAACCGATGTTGAGTTCGTCTTTACCTGAAGTTATTTGTAGGAGGGCTCATGTCTTATTTGCGTTATTTGTGTTTGCTTGCACATAGTGGTGTCCAACACATATTGTGTTGTGTTTTTGGTTTGTTTTTCTTCGTCTTTTGTACCGACATGTTGCCAGTTTCTCTCCAATGTCTATTTTTAATTGCCCTTTCGGTGTTCTCTAACGTTTATTTAGCATCTTGCAAATAGAAAGAAATATGATAATGTGGATAATATGAAGCAGCCAGCCGTGATACTGGTATTACCAGTATTGTAATATTTACAATACTGGTATTACCAGTATTATAATATTCACAATACTGGAAATACCAGTATTGTAAATATTACAATACTGGTAATACCAGTATTGTAATACCAGTATTGTAACACTGTACAATACTAGAAATACCAGTATTGTAATGTTACAATACTGGTAATACCAGTATCGTACATATACAATACTGGATGTACCAGTATCGTGCATTTACAATACTGGAATACCAGAATCGTTGAGCTATACACAATACCGGAAGCTCCAGTATTCTTCATCCAACAATACTGGTAATACTAGTATTGTAAAACACACGATACTGGAAGCTCTAGTATTCTTCATCCAATAATACTGGTAATACTAGTATTGTAAAGCACATACTACTGGAAACTCTAGTATTCTTCATCCAGCAATATTGGTAATACTAGTATTGTAAAACACACAATACTGGAAGCTCCAGTATTCTTCATCCAGCAATACTGGTAATACTAGTATTGTAAAACACACGATACTGGAAACTCTAGTATCTGGCAATTTGACACGTCAGTGGGCAGAGCCTAATTCTAACTCTAAATCACACCTCATTGTATTTACCGTTAGTATTAGGCTACGTTCAGTCATGTCAAATTATCTTACCAATATATATCAAACTCTAAGGGACCATACAGAATATTTTGACATTACAGGGCTTTTGCCTCTTATGTTATGTACAGCAGAAATGACGTATGAGTATGAATTATATTCAATTCTTTTAGTATAATGTAGATATAAAAACTCGGGTTAACCGGAATTCTACCTAATCTTCCAATATCTGCAATACTGGTATAACCAGTATTTTCCAGAATCTTCCAGTATCTGCAATACTGGTATTACCAGTATTTTCCAGAATCTTCCAGTATCTGCAATACTGGTATTACCAGTGTTTTCCAGAATCTTCCAGTATCTACAATACTCATATTTTGGCAATGACCAGTATCTTCTAGTATTGCAGATACTGGAAGATACTGGGATACTAGTATTTACCAGTATCTGTACCAGTATTGCAGATACTAGAAGATACTGGTAAAATACTGGTATTACCAGTATTGTATACCAGTATTGTAGTACCAGTATCGCGGCCAGTTGCTTCATACTATCCGATAATGTTACTCTATATTAATTGGCGGTATTTTAATTGCTGGCGAGTACCAGAGTACCAGATGAGAATCATTGCACGTCATAAGTTTATAACATAATGTTGTTCTGGTGCAGCACAGTGCAACACAACACACAATCATGAGTCGAACACATCCACGTTAGTGGGGAACATACGATACGCTGATTACAAAGGTAGATCCAACTACCTACTAAACGATCGCAACCACATTTACAAGAAATAGATAAAATGAATATTTTGAAATTAACAAACATCAATATGTTATTAGCAAAGTATTTCGGGCAGTCGTGTCGTGATCGTGTAGTAGATTTGCAACTACGTATACAGTCAGTGCCTAGCAAGTTGCGAGTTCAAATCCTGCTATTGGAAAGGTGTACTCGATACAGCATCACGAGAAAAAGTTTGTGAGTGACTTGCGACAGGTCAGTGTTTTTTTCTTGGTATACTCTGATTTCCTCCACCAATAAAACAGACCACTACGATAAATCTGAAATATTGTTGAAAGTTGCATTTAACACCATAACAACAACCAAATTGTACAGACTTGAGTGTATATATGAGTAAAACGGTGGGTTTCTTATAAGAAGCAGGATATTATATGCATGTATTATATTATTCCGTAGAGAAGCCTATGCCATTAATATTAGCCCTGGGGATACAAAAGTTATAAAAATTAGCACAGACGATAAAAAAGTTATAAAAATTAGCCCAGAGGATATAAATGTCATAAATATTAGCCCAGAGGATACAAAAGTTATAAATATTAGCCCAGAGAATATAAATGTTATAAATATTAGCCCAGAGGATGCAAATGCTATAATTATTAGCCCAGAGGATACACTAGGACCATCAAAGTATTAATTTCCGGAGTAAAGTATTAAATTGTAATACTTGTCCGCGGAAATTCAGTGTGAACCTTGGGGATTAATACTAAATCACGGAGATTAGGCTTGCCTCGAGAGATTAAGTGCTACACTGTCAAATTAATACTTTCCGTTCAATCCAATACTTTTTTGGGCCGGATTTTATCGATAATCTTTATATATAATTATCTATTTATATATATATATAATATATCTTTATATCGTATAGATGTTTGTACATTTATCGATTTTTTACGGATGGGTATGTATACACGATCGAGTTGAGAAAACATGGATGTTTGTTTTCATTTAGTTATGAATTTGTATGATATCGATAGTGTATTCACCGTTGACAGAAGTCAAAAACGAATACATAACAAATGTATATAACATTATTGTATAGAGCGGATATACTAAGTTGATATAACTTGTTTCCAATCTAATTGTACATTTATAAGACAATAAAATATGTTTAAACTAAAATGAAAACGGAATACATATTTCGCCAAAGATCGAGTTTGTATTAATGAATATATGCAATCAAGTATTCACGGCTGACAAAAAATAAAAACATAATTTACACATCTCACCAAGATCGCGTTTAACAGCTAGTTTTCATGAATTAAATGATGAATGTTGTATTAAAAATTCCTTCTCTCTTGACCACGGTGTTATTACGCCATGTTTTTAACATGTTTGTGTACTGCATGACAGGTACAAAACATGATAGACTGATCGACCACGAGAGCTATATATAGCACACAGGTAAATTATTATACGCTCCCCAAAGGGGGAGGTGGTATACTGTTTTACCTCTGTCCGTCTGTCCTTCCATCCTTCCGTCCTTCCAAGATATTTTTCGTCTCATTTTTCTCAGTAACTGTTGATGGCAGAAATCTGATATTTGGTCACAAGCTTCATATAGGTACTCCATATTGGACCCATCAGATTCCTACTTCCTGTTTGCCAATTTTGTTGATTTTTATACACATTGAATATACATTTGTATATGCACATTTTTCGTCGCATTTTTCTAAGCAACTATTGATGATAGGAATCTGGTATTTGGTCACAAGCTTCATATAGGTATGCCATATAGTGGGAAGCGTTTTTGGATCCGTCAGATTCCTACTTCCTGCTTGCCGACTTAGTTGGTTTTTATACACCTTCAACATATATGCACATTTTTCGTCACATTTTTCTCAGCAACTATTAATGGCAGAGATCTGATATTCGGTCACAAGCTTCATATAGGTACCCCACCATCGTGGGAAGCGTTTTTGGATCCATCAGATTCCTACTTCCTGTTTGCCGACTTTGTTGATTTTTATTCACATTGAACATACATTTTTTATATGCCCATTTTTAGTCGCATTTTTAGCTCACCTGGCCTTTAGGCCATGTGAGCTATTGTCATCACTTTTCGTCCATCAACATTTCACATTTTAATCTTCTCCTCAGAAACCACTGGACCAATTGCAACCAAACTTTAGTGGAATGGTCCTTGGATGGCCCCCTTTCAAAATTGTGTCCGGTGATCCCGACTTCTAACCAAGATGGCCGCCAAGCTAAAAATAGAAAAAAGGGGGAATCAAATTTTAATTGTCCATTGCTGCTTTAGTGTAAGTCAAAATGAGCTCAAATTTTAACTGCAGCTACATGGCAAGGAGTAGTTTAACATATATTCCGTGTTTTTCTGTGACATTTTTCTTTCAGCCGATATATACCGATTATGCAAATTAGGCATATTTTGATAAAAGATCACATTTAAATCTTCTCCTCTGAAATCGCTGAACCAAATTAAACCAAATCTGGCAGGGATGGTCCCTGGGTGGGTCCCTTTCAAAATTGTGTCCGACAGCCCCGCCCTCCATTCAAGATGGCCACTGTTACTAAAAATAGAAATTTCTTCAAATGGCCAAAACTGCTCTATTTTAAGCCAGAATGTGCCCAAATTTGAACTGTGTAAGCATAATGATGAACTTTTTAGCATATATTACAGGATTTTTTATGAACTTTGAACTTTTGCCGATTTTGACCGATTATGCAAATTAGAAAAAAGGGGGGATGACATTTAAAAAAAATCTTCTCCTCGGAAACTACTTAGCCAATATCAACCAAATTTTGCTGAAATGATTCTTGGATGGCTCCCTTCCAAAATTGTGTCCGTTGATCCCGACTTCCAACCAAGATGGCCGCCAAGCTAAAAATATAAAAAAGGGGGGATGAAATTTTAATTGTCCATTACTGCTTTAGTGTAAGTCAAAATGAGCTGAAATTTTACCTGCAGCTACATGGCAAGGAGTAGTTTAAGATATATTCCGGGTTTTTCTGTGAAATTTTTCTTTCAGCCGATATATACCGATTATGCAAATTAGGCATATTTTGATAAAAGATCACATTTAAATCTTCTCCTCTGAAACCGCTCAACCAAATTAAACCAAACCTGGCAGGGTGGGTCCCTTTCAAAATTGTGTCCGACAGCCCCGCCCTCCATTCAAGATGGCTGCTGTTACTAAAAATAGAAATTTCTTCAAATGGCCAAAACTGCTCTATTTTAAGCCAGAATGTGCCCAAATTTGAACTGTGTAAGCATAATGATGAGCTTTTTAGCATATGATACAGGATTTTTTATGAACTTTGAACTTTTGCCGATTTTGACCGATTATGCAAATTAGAAAAAAAGGGGGGATGAAATTTAAAAAAAATCTTTTCCTGTCGGAAACTACTTAGCCAATATCAACCAAATTTTGCTGAAATGATTCTTGGATGGCTCCCTTCCAAAATTGTGTCCGTTGATTCTGACTTCCAACCAAGATGGCCGCCAAGCTAAAAATAGAAAAAAGGGGGGATGAAATTTTAATTGTCCATTACTGCTTTAGTGTAAGTCAAAATGAGCTGAAATTTTAACTGCAGCTACATGGCAAGGAGTAGTTTAAGATATATTCCGGGTTTTTCTGTGAAATTTTTCTTTCAGCCGATATATACCGATTATGCAAATTTTGATAAAAGATCACATTTAAATCTTCTCCTCTGAAACCGCTGAACCAAATTAAACCAAACCTGGCAGGGATGGTCCCTGGATGGGTCCCTTTCAAAATTGTGTCCAACAGCCCCGCTCTCCATTCAAGATGGCCACTGTTACTAAAAATAGACATTTCTTCAAATGGCCAAAACTGCTCTATTTTAAGCCAGAATGTGCCCAAATTTGAACTATATAAGCATAATGATGAGCTTTTCAGCATGTATGAACTTTGAACTTTTGCCGATTTTGATCGGTTATGCAAATTAGAAAAAAGGGGGGATGAAATTTAAAAAAAATCTTCTCCTCTGAAACTACTGAGCCAATCTCAACCAAACTTTGCTGAAATGATTCTTGGATGGCCCCCTTCCAAAATTGTGTCCGGTAATCCCGACTTTCAACCAAGATGGCCGCCAAGCTCAAAATAGAAAAAAGGGGGGATGAAATTGTAATTGTCCATTGCTGCTTTAGTGTAAGTCAAAATGAGCTGAAATTTTAACTGCAGCTACATGGCAAGGAGTAGTTTAAGATATATTCCGGGTTTTTCTGTGAAATTTTTCTTTCAGCCGATATATACCGATTATGCAAATTAGGCATATTTTGATAAAAGATCACATTTAAATCTTCTCCTCTGAAACCGCTCAACCAAATTAAACCAAACCTGGCAGGGTGGGTCCCTTTCAAAATTGTGTCCGACAGCCCCGCCCTCCATTCAAGATGGCTGCTGTTACTAAAAATAGAAATTTCTTCAAATGGCCAAAACTGCTCTATTTTAAGCCAGAATGTGCCCAAATTTGAACTGTGTAAGCATAATGATGAGCTTTTTAGCATATGATACAGGATTTTTTATGAACTTTGAACTTTTGCCGATTTTGACCGATTATGCAAATTAGAAAAAAAGGGGGGATGAAATTTAAAAAAAATCTTTTCCTGTCGGAAACTACTTAGCCAATATCAACCAAATTTTGCTGAAATGATTCTTGGATGGCTCCCTTCCAAAATTGTGTCCGTTGATTCTGACTTCCAACCAAGATGGCCGCCAAGCTAAAAATAGAAAAAAGGGGGGATGAAATTTTAATTGTCCATTACTGCTTTAGTGTAAGTCAAAATGAGCTGAAATTTTAACTGCAGCTACATGGCAAGGAGTAGTTTAAGATATATTCCGGGTTTTTCTGTGAAATTTTTCTTTCAGCCGATATATACCGATTATGCAAATTTTGATAAAAGATCACATTTAAATCTTCTCCTCTGAAACCGCTGAACCAAATTAAACCAAACCTGGCAGGGATGGTCCCTGGATGGGTCCCTTTCAAAATTGTGTCCAACAGCCCCGCTCTCCATTCAAGATGGCCACTGTTACTAAAAATAGACATTTCTTCAAATGGCCAAAACTGCTCTATTTTAAGCCAGAATGTGCCCAAATTTGAACTATATAAGCATAATGATGAGCTTTTCAGCATGTATGAACTTTGAACTTTTGCCGATTTTGATCGGTTATGCAAATTAGAAAAAAGGGGGGATGAAATTTAAAAAAAATCTTCTCCTCTGAAACTACTGAGCCAATCTCAACCAAACTTTGCTGAAATGATTCTTGGATGGCCCCCTTCCAAAATTGTGTCCGGTAATCCCGACTTTCAACCAAGATGGCCGCCAAGCTCAAAATAGAAAAAAGGGGGGATGAAATTGTAATTGTCCATTGCTGCTTTAGTGTAAGTCAAAATGAGCTGAAATTTTAACTGCAGCTACATGGCAAGGAGTAGTTTAAGATATATTCCGGGTTTTTCTGTGAAATTTTTCTTTCAGCCGATATATACCGATTATGCAAATTAGGCATATTTTGATAAAAGATCACATTTAAATCTTCTCCTCTGAAACCGCTCAACCAAATTAAACCAAACCTGGCAGGGTGGGTCCCTTTCAAAATTGTGTCCGACAGCCCCGCCCTCCATTCAAGATGGCTGCTGTTACTAAAAATAGAAATTTCTTCAAATGGCCAAAACTGCTCTATTTTAAGCCAGAATGTGCCCAAATTTGAACTGTGTAAGCATAATGATGAGCTTTTTAGCATATGATACAGGATTTTTTATGAACTTTGAACTTTTGCCGATTTTGACCGATTATGCAAATTAGAAAAAAAAGGGGGATGAAATTTAAAAAAAATCTTTTCCTGTCGGAAACTACTTAGCCAATATCAACCAAATTTTGCTGAAATGATTCTTGGATGGCTCCCTTCCAAAATTGTGTCCGTTGATTCTGACTTCCAACCAAGATGGCCGCCAAGCTAAAAATAGAAAAAAGGGGGGATGAAATTTTAATTGTCCATTACTGCTTTAGTGTAAGTCAAAATGAGCTGAAATTTTAACTGCAGCTACATGGCAAGGAGTAGTTTAAGATATATTCCGGGTTTTTCTGTGAAATTTTTCTTTCAGCCGATATATACCGATTATGCAAATTTTGATAAAAGATCACATTTAAATCTTCTCCTCTGAAACCGCTGAACCAAATTAAACCAAACCTGGCAGGGATGGTCCCTGGATGGGTCCCTTTCAAAATTGTGTCCAACAGCCCCGCTCTCCATTCAAGATGGCCACTGTTACTAAAAATAGACATTTCTTCAAATGGCCAAAACTGCTCTATTTTAAGCCAGAATGTGCCCAAATTTGAACTATATAAGCATAATGATGAGCTTTTCAGCATGTATGAACTTTGAACTTTTGCCGATTTTGATCGGTTATGCAAATTAGAAAAAAGGGGGGATGAAATTTAAAAAAAATCTTCTCCTCTGAAACTACTGAGCCAATCTCAACCAAACTTTGCTGAAATGATTCTTGGATGGCCCCCTTCCAAAATTGTGTCCGGTGATCCCGACTTCCAACCAAGATGGCCGCCAAGCTCAAAATAGAAAAAAGGGGGGATGAAATTGTAATTGTCCATTGCTGCTTTAGTGTAAGTCAAAATGAGCTCAAATTTTAACTGCAGCTACATGGCAAGAAGTAGTTTAGCATATATTCCGGGTTTCTTTCAGCCGATATATACCGATTATGCAAATTAGGCATATTTTGATAAAAGATCGCATTTAAATCTTCTCCTCTGAAACTGCTGAACCAAATTAAACCAAACCTGGCAGGGATGGTCCCTGGGTGGTTCCCTTTCAAAATTGTGTCCGACAGCCCCGCCTTCCATTCAAGATGGCTGCTGTTACTAAAAATAGAAATTTCTTCAATTGTCCATTGCTGCTTTAGTGTAAGTCAAAATGAGTTCAAATTTGAACTGCAGCTACATGGCAATGAGTAGTTTAACATATATATATTCCGGGCTTTTCTGTGAAATTTTTCTTTCAGCCGATTTATACCAATTATGCACATTAGGCATATTTTGATAAAAGATCACATTTAAATCTTCTCCTCTGAAACCGCTGAACCAAATTAAACCAAACCTGGCAGGGATGGTCCCTGGGTGGATTCCTTTCAAAATTGTATCCGACAGCCACACCCTCCATTCAAGATGTCTGTTGTTACTAAAAATAGAAATTTCTTCAATTGTCCATTGCTGCTTTAGTATAAATCAAAATGAGCTCATATTTTAACTGCAGGTACATGGCAATGAGTAGTTTAACATATATATATTCCGGGCTTTTCTGTGAAATTTTTCTTTCAGCCGATTTATACCGATTATCCAAATTAGGCATATTTTGATAAAAGATCACATTTAAATCTTTTCCTCTGAAACCGCTGAGCTAAATTAAAACAAACCTGGCAGGGATGGTCCTTGGGTGGGTCCCTTTCAAAATTGTGTCCAACAGCCCCACCCTCCATTCAAGATGGCTGCTGTTACTAAAAATAGAAATTTCTTCAATTGTCCATTGCTGCTTTAGTATTAAGTCAAAATGAGCTCAAATTTTTGCTGCAGCTACATAGCAAGGAGTAGTTTAACATACATTCTGGGTTTTTCTGTGAAATTTTTCTTTCAGCCGATTTATACTGATCATGCAAATTAGGAATATTTTTATTAAAGATCACATTTAAATCTTCTCCTTTGAAACCGCTGAACCAAATTAAACCAAACTGGAAGGGTGGGTTCCTTTCAAAATTGTTTCCGACAGCCCCGACTTCCATTCAAGATGGCTGCTGTTGCTAAAAATAGAAATTTCTTCAATTGTCCATTGCTGCTTTAGCATAAGTCAAAATGAACTCAAATGTTAGCTGCAGCTACATGGCAAGGAGTAGTTTAACATATATTCCGTTTATAGCTCACCTGACACGAAGGGTCATGTGAGCTATTGCTACCACTGGACATCCGTCGTCCGTCTGTCGTTAGCTTTTTGCATTTTAATCAACTCCTCTAAAACCACTGGGCCAATTTGAGGCAAATTTTAGTGGAATGGTCTTTGGATGGTCCCCTTTCAGAATTGTGTCCGATAATGCCCCCTGCCAACCAAGATGGCTGCCATTACTAAAAATAGAAAATTCGGCAATAAATCACTTAAAAATTATCTTCTCTGAAACTGCTGGGCCAATTGGGCCCAAACTATGGTGGAATGGTCTTCAGATGATTCTCTTTGATAAATGTGTCTGACGACCCCGGCCACCAACCAACATTGCCACCATTACTAAAAATAGAAAATTTGGCAAAAAAATCACTTAAAGATTATCTCCTCTGAAACTGCTGGGCCAATTGGGCCCAAACTATGGTGGAATGGTCTTTAGGTGATCCCCTTTGACAATTCTGTCCGACGACCCCGGCCACCAGCCAAGATGTCTGCCATTACTAAAAATAGAAAATTTGGCAAAAAAATCACTTAAAAATGATCTCTGAAACTGCTGGGTCAAATGGGCCCAAACTATGGTGAAATGGTCTTTAGATGGTCCCTTTCAGAATTATATCCGACAACCCTGCCCGCCAAAGTAGATGGCGGACATTGTAAAAAATAGAAGATTAACGTTTATTTTTTGTCTGACTTTGATGCAGTTTTTAGCTCACCAGGGTCAGGTGAGCTATTGTCACCACTGAGCGTCTGTCGTCCGTCCGTTAATTTTTCAAATTTTAATCAACTCCTCTGAAACCATTGGGCCAATTTGAACCAAACTTTGGTGGAATGGTCCTTGGATGGCCTCCTTCCAAAATTTTGTCCGGTGATCCCGACTTCCAACTAAGATGGCCACCAAGCTAAAATAGAAAAAAGGGGGGATACAATTTTAATTGTCCATTGCTGCTTTAGTATAAGTCAAAATGAGCTCAAATTTTATCTGCAGCTACATGGCAAGGAATAGTTTAACATTTATTTCAAGTTTTTCTGTGAAATTTTTCTTTCAGCCGATTTATACCGATTATGCAAATTAGGCATATTTTGATAAAAGATCACATTTAAATCTTCTTCTCTGAAACCGCTGAACAAATTAAACCAAACCTGGCAGGGATGGTCCTTGGGTGGGTCCTTTTCAAAATTGTGTCCAACAGCCCCGCCCTCCATTCAAGATGGCTGCTGTTACTAAAAATTGAAATTTGTTCAATTGTCCATTGCCGCTTTAGTATAAACCAAAATGAGCTCAAATTTTAACTGCAGCTACATGGCAATGAGTCAAGTTTAACATACAGTCAAACCTGTCTATAGTGGTCATCTGCTGGAGAATGACAAAATGACCACTATATACAGGTGACCTTTATATGAAGGGGTTTGATTATTCGACGAAATATTCTACATTAGTTGTAAATAAACATTTCTAATTACATGTTATGTTTTGTTTGTTATTTTGTTCCTGTCATAATGTTACTCTTGTTTACATTTATTGTGAATGAAATTGTCTCAATCTGATATGATTTGAATAAAACATACAAATAAATAAAGAAAGATATTTAATAAACAAAAGTACAATTTCCAGTTACAATAAGCACGATGTTGAACTGGAAACATTGTTTTCAAAATCGTCGATTGAATCTCACGTTTTCTTTAAAGAATGTTTATTATCTGGGTACGACCAACACCCTTCTCCTCGCCCACACTACCACAGTCCAACAACTTTTCCCACCATCGATCACAATGATTTATAACTTTCACTTTGTCGTCTAATTTCAAAGCTTTCCTATGTTTACGGATGTTGATGATTTTGACATGATGCACTAGATACAAAATATTTTTGGTGGGTGAATTTCTACTCTAGTCGTAATGAATAAATATCTCCAATAACCTCCTTTTATGTAATTTATTACTCACAAAATTTAATAGTATTTGTTTATTTAGTTAATTAAATTAAGCAATATATTTTGTAACACCTGGAATTTTTTGTACATTTGAGAAAAATACCGAACTTTCGAAATCAAGATGGCTGCTGTTACTAAAAATTGAAATTTGTTCAATTGTCCATTGCCGCTTTAGTATAAACCAAAATGAGCTCAAATTTTAACTGCAGCTACATGGCAATGAGTTAAGTTTAACATACAAAATGTATATTCCGGGCTTTTCTGTGAAATTTTTCTTTCAGCCGATTTATACCGATTATGCAAATTAGGCATATTTTGATAAAAAGATCACATTTAAATCTTCTTCTCTGAAACCGCTGAACCAAATTAAACCAAACCTGGCAGGGATGGTCCTTTGGTGGCTCCCTTTCAAAATTGTGTCCGACAGACCCGCCCTCCATTCAAGATGGCTGCTGTTACCGTCATTAGGGTTGCATAATGCGCATTGGTGCATAATGCCTTGAAAATCTCCAGAGAAAAACTAGTTCGTGTCTATAATGCACATGGACTTTCAAAAAAAATCGCCGTCGGAAATGTAAGAATTAAATATCAATCATATATATTTTTCAGTCCTTTGAGCATGTTTCATTTGCTGGGAGAATTTAAGAACCATTTATCTCTTTTAATCTTCAATAAAGTTGCAAAATATTAAATGTGTTGGGTTTTATTGGCATTTTCATATGATGTTTTTATTATCCGGATGTTGTGTAATGGATTCGAAATCTAGTACAGCATCGGTAAATATAAGTTTAAATTCCGGATCTGAACGTAAATTAACGCAGTTGATAGTTGAAGATGACAGAAAATAATGATATAGAATAAAGAAAGGCAAACAATTGTCATTTATTATGACATTGTTGAACATTGCTAAGCTTGTGAGGAGTTGTTGAAAATACGGTTGTTACATACATCAAAGAGTGCCGACAATCTGTTATTTTTTTGTATTTTTAAAATTAACCAAATAATTAATTATCATGAATGAACTACAAACAATGCCTTTTTATTTAGTGATGAAATAGCATCCAAGCTATGCAATCATAACAGATTTTTATATGTTGTAATTTTGTGTTAATCGGATTTAACTTCACCTGAACCAAATTAAACCAAACCTGGCAGGGATGGTCCTTGGGTGGTTCCCTTTCAATATTGTGTCTGACAGCCCTGCCCTCCATTCAAAATGGCTGCTGTTACTAAAAATAGAAATTTCTTTAGTTGTCAATTTCTGCTTTATTACAAATCAAAATGAACTCAAATTTTAGCTGCAGCTACTTGGCAATGAGTAATTTAACATATATTCTGGGTTTTTCTGTGAGATTTTTTCAGCCAGTTTATTCCGTTTAGGAATATTATGAGATAAAAATCACATCGAAATCTTTTGCTCAGAAATTTGAATTGAAATGATCATTGGGTGACCCACTTTCAAAATTATGTTTAACACCCCCATTTTCTATCAACTTTAGATGTCAAATCGAAAACCAGGTGAGCGATTACAGGCTTCTGTGAGGGAGCCTTTAGTTTCTTTATATTCCTTATTAAATTATCTTTCAGTAGTATGTCAACAGATTTGACTACAGAATCTTCCAATAATCTTAATAATCTTAGCAATAATTATGGCTTTTCTTTTTGGGGCCAACTTTGAGCCAGGTGAGTGATTACAGGCTCCTAGGAGCCTTTAGTTAAAACTAAGGTTCTCCTTCATACCTTGACCTACACCTCGAAATTGACAGTGAGGGGCGGTTAAGAACGAAACTTTACGACAAAAGAGATGCCTTCAATTTTCCCATTGTGAACTTTCCATTTATATGTAGAAGCAGGAATCAAATTCAACTTTTCAGAATTTATTTTCATATTCGATCTCGTTATTGTTCTGGACAAAAATCGAGAAAAAATACGGAAATAAAATCTTACTGACATTTGATTTTTTTTAATGAAAGACCGCAGTATTGGGACAGTTCTCTCGCATAAGTAGCAGTCAAATTCAACTATTGAAAATTCATTATTTGAAAACATTTCGTGTGGGAAGAATGATGGACCATCTAATTTGGTGATGACGGGATAGGACTGTTTTCTAGTGCAAGTAGGAATAAAATTCAACTTTTCAGAATTTATTTTCTGTAAGTGAAAAGTATTTAATTTCTCTTACAGTGGATTACAGCACTTTAAGTTAATTATACACAATGCCATAAAAATGTCAGAACCCCCATGGCCAGTGTGATCATTTTCTGTATCATTACACAGGTATACTATCAGTTCAGTATTGGGACAGTTCTCTCGCGTAAGTAGCAGTCAAATTCAACTATTTGAATCTCGCGTAAGTAGCAGTCAAATTCAACTATTTGAATATTCATTATTTGAAAACATTTCGAGTGGGAAGAATGATGGACGGGCAGACTAATTTGGTGACGACAGGATAGGGACCATTTTCAAGTACAAGCAGGAATCAAATTCAACTTTTCAGAATTTATTTTAATATTCGATCTCGAATATGGAAATAAAATCTTACTGACATTTGATTTTTTTTATGAAAGACTGCAGTATTGGGACAATTCTCTCGTGTAAACAGCAGTAAAATTCAACAATGGAAAATTCATTATTTGAAAACATTTCAGGTAGGGGGGGGGGAGGGAAGAATGATGGACGGACCTATTAATCATTGGTGATGATAGGATAGGGACCGTTTTCTAGTGCAAGAAGGATAATGAGTAATGAATTTAAGTTAATTATACACAAAGCCATAAAAATGTCAGAACCTCAGTGTGATCATTAATATTTCCTGTATCATTGTACACGTATACTATCAGTTTACACACTTTTTTAATAAAAATAATTCTATCATTAAAAAGCAAACTGAAGAAAAAATATTATATATATAAAAACACATGCATGCACACAAACAATTTAACAATTAACTTATTTCAAGGGTCATTATCAAAATACATGCACTTTTTCCTG
This sequence comes from Bathymodiolus brooksi, assembly GCA_963680875.1. Classification (NCBI taxonomy): domain Eukaryota; kingdom Metazoa; phylum Mollusca; class Bivalvia; order Mytilida; family Modiolidae; genus Bathymodiolus; species Bathymodiolus brooksi. Next base: position 6,555,543 of record OY804590.1, on the reverse strand, counting down.
TTTATATTTTGGTGACATCAAATATTTTTGTTCCCGTTTTACTTTAGCCTATTAGTTTTTCCTACATTACAATGACATATTCATATAATATGCAGTCGGAGAAAACCTCCATGAAAGTTTTTTTTTCTAGATATGTAGCACCCCCCTCATACCTTTCAGTCCGTGGTGTTACCAACATAAAATTATTCTTTTTAGGAAAATGAAAAATATTTTTATGTAAAATGTGGTTACATACATGATATACAGGGAAATTATGCATAAGTTAGGATATTTTCTTTGTATCACCATTTTTTTTCTCACAATATTTGGATATGTAGTTGTGGAGTCCCATTTAAGCTGCATTATGAAACAAACAAGTTTTCATAATTGTAGTTTGTTTCACTTTATATTAAGAAAAGATGACTTATACATAGTTATCAAAGTCAACTTTATTCAACTATAATATAATTTACTTCAATTATGTTATTTATCCTTTTTATGAAACAATTTACATGAGGTAACACCACAGATGACAAAAGTAACACCAGGGACATCTTCATGAATGTAAACATTTAATTCAAAAAAAAACCACAACTATCAACCTATATTTTTTGTTTTCTTAAATGTTTTCAGTACAATATTCAGTTTTTCAACATATTGCTTTAATGCATGAACGATATCAATTTTGTCCATGGTGTTATGACGATATGTCCCTGGTGTTACCAGGTCTAAACAGTATACTCCCATCAGCTCCTTAAACTATATTTTACAAGTAAATCACGATGCTTGAACAATTTTTCTGCATAGTTTAAGAGCAATATTTTGTTCTGTATAATACTGTTTATGGAATAATGTGTTTATTCACAATTTTAATGCTAAATGTCTGTGGTGTTACACAATCTTTATGGTAACACCATTGACAGTAACACCACAGACAAACAGGTAAGTATTTTCAGGATAAAAGGAAAATAATGTCTCACTGACTATATTTTATATGTATACCAGGCCTCTACAATAACTTTTTTCCAAACTTGTCCCTTTGGGCAAGTAACTTTCTAGATTGACTTGTCCGAATTAAAACATCACTTGTCCAAAAATTTTGACCCAAAGATAGAAAAAAATGGAAGAGTTTTAGTTATTTGGTAGAAACAAAACATAGGCTTTTCATGAAATTCTTGAAAATGTTCTAAAAGTACTCAGAACTTTGGTTTTTTCATAAATATGAATCAAAAGACTATAAAATAATTAGTACCCTGGTATTTTAAACAAAATTTGAAAGCATGATCTATAGATCCAGTGACCACCCAGGACTGAGGTATTCCGGAATTTACTCATTAAGCAATTTGTTATTTATATACAGTCTATAGCGACCATTGAAGGGAATTCTGAAAAAGGTCGTATAAGACAGGGAGTCTTTATATCTAGAGGTTATGATATTTACTCCCAAAATCCCGAGAGAGGAAACCACCTAGTTCGGGTATATTATCCGCATCAACTTTTAAACCCGTTCGTGTGGAGAACAAATGCATGGAAAGGGTACAATGAAATAAAAAAAATGTGTTAAAATTATCTTTAAATATTTCCGTCTTTTGTGGGTGAAATTTAGAGAGAAACAAAAGTATATCCTTGATTATATGATCGACTTTTTTTTACTTTTTTTCAACAGCTATTGTTTTCTTAATTGTTATCGTAATTACAATTAAACTTTATGATCAGAAGAATGAAATTTACTAACAAAAGGTTTTCAACTTAAATCACTCGCCGATAGCTATAAATAGCCTAATCGCACAATCAGTCTGTGTTTACTTTGATCTGTTACCGCACATTCCCCTTTTGCTCCCAGCGAGGGTTACGAATCGGTCCCATTCAACGTATGGGAGCAGCGCCCGGAGTGATTCACACCGGGCGGATTTTTGTCTTAATTCCGTTGTAAGTTGTTGGGAAAATTAACGGGGGTGAAAGATAAATATATTTAGGTAAATAGCCCAGTGACCAACTACGCAAAAGTCGCATATTAACGGAGTTTAATTTCACTTCATACTATACGGCTAAAAATTGGCATACTTGTAGGAAAATGATTGTACTTTGATCTTATAGACTGGTCGTCAAAAAGTCGTATGGTGCAGTTTTCTAAAATGCTATGTATAGTTAGCCAAATTTATTTACATTTGGACCTCGAGTGGCTAACAGTTTTGCTCAGGTATTTAAAAACTGTATAGAAATAGATTTCTTTCGCATTGGATTCAAAGTTTCCATATAATTTTTTATTCATTAAGCGAAAAAACTAACACAATAAACCTATTATTAAAAAATAATAACAATAAAAAATATTGTAAATGGGGTCATTTTGTAGTTTCATCAGATTTTAATTCTGTACAATAATGCGCCAGTTGATAAATAGTCAAGTAACTAGTAGAAATTAAAAATATAATCATTACCCTATTTAGTGACACACCTTTTTTCATCTAAGTTTTTTTAATGGGATTTTATATACCACCCAAAATATAGACTAACAAATCTTTACCTTACTTAATTTTTCGGTAGATCTGAATACTTTGTTCACCATATTGATCTTGAACTTCGAGTGCACCTTATGTTCGATTAATTTACGTTAACTATGGATTGATTTCTTTTGTATTTGTTGATGTGTCCTTGTTCTTTTGACTTTTAAATGTTGTTTGTTTGAATTTGAGGTTGTGGTGATAGTTATTTTTCATTTTTGTTCATTCTAAGAGGCAAATTTAGTTATTGAGTTGTAAGTTTTCAATCGCCATATTCTGAGACTTGATGGTTTTCACAGTTTGTCTTGTTTCTTATCTTCGATAGGGAAACTTTGGGTCGATGGCGGTCTTCGTGATCTTTTGGTTGATTCTGGCGTGTATGCTGGAAATACAGCTGAGCTTATGTTGGTTGGCAAAGAATTTAACACGGATGTCAGGGGATTCACACTTGTATTTGAAGCCCTACAAGTTCTGTTTATCGCGGCATTCATACATTGGTGTAGGACCTTTGAATACATCGAGCAAATACCATCAGCGTTCTGGAATGCGCTGTTTGAATTTCATAGAAGTATCTGTGATCAGACGATTGAAACATCAGTACTACTAACTAAAGTTGAAGAATTGTTTGAAGACCATGTACAGCCTCTAATCGATAAGTTTAGAAAATGGGGATACGATGCATCACCTACATTCAAATACTGGGATATGTTTCTGGTGGCGGTTCAAATTATGTTGTCAAATATACGAGCAGAACGGGAGTGTGATTGGTCGGTACATCTGATGTCTTCATGAAAAATGTTGCCCTATTTCTTCATTACTAACCCTACAAATTACTCTAGATGGATGCCTGTATATATACTTGATATGCTCGAACTTCCAGCCGAGATAAAATCAGCTTTTGAAAAAGGCGAATTGTCCATTAGACAAACATCCGGCAGCTTCAATGGTATTGAAAAAACCATCATAAAAAAATTTGAAAGGCTCAGGTGGTATCGTAGGAATAACGAATCAGAAATCTGCCCTTGCTAGATGGACACTCACTAGACATTTCCTAGCATCATTTAGTAGTGCAATGAACGACAGGGCAGGTATTACAAGCACCAGCAATACCTCACATGAAGAAATGAAGCATACAGCTTTGAAGCGAGATGAGAAACAAGTCCAAGCATTAGTAAACCATTTGACCGAACCATGACTGACCCCTTTGATATAGAGGCCCACCCTTCTTGTCTGATGAATATTTCTACAAGCATGCATGCTACCAGAGAAGTACAGGATTCTTTGCTGTCTGCTGTCAACGAAGTTTGTTAACATTGCTCTCTCTGTAGGGCAGTCTGTGAGTTTTTATAGCCCTATCTCAAAGTCAAAATTTAAAACATTTGAACACATGAATGCCAAAACATCCCTGAAATGCAAATCTGGTGAAATCATAACCGGTCATATCAATCCAGAAATTGTTTTCAGACGTGCTCTGGTTTTGGCTAATAGCAGAGATGATATCACGATTGACAACATTCTTTCACATCCTGTAGGGCCTATCCCGGTGTCCATGTTCCATGAAGATGGTACAATGAGGAAATCTTGTAAATCAGATCTAGTGAAGCAGTTCGAAAATGAAGTTTCCCCAGTTCTTTCGTTGCCGGATTTTGACCCTTCGTTGACAACTTACATCAGAGATAGCATGTCACTAGTTCAGTGCATGGATGCAAAGAAGCATAGAACCTTTGGAGACCTTGCTACCGACTACTGCAGAGAGTTGACATCATGCTTTGCAAAAGCACATACAGTAGCAGATGTATTTGAGCGGTATGACGTAAAAAAAACTCCATAAAGTCGGCTGAAAGAGAGCGTCGTACCAAAGTGACTGCCCATACAAAGGTGTTCCAAGTCATAGAAGGCAAAAATATTCCTGACTGGAAGAAATTTCTATCTGTCAAAGAAAACAAGCAGGCACTCATAAACTATTTTGGTGACTTCATTGTCAAATTCAATCAAAGTAACCCATTAGTGCCCCTGGAAATCTGTATTACATTGCCAGTTCATTTGGAAATCCGGAAATTGTGAAAGTTGTTTCAGACCAGGACGTCTTTGACTTGCACAACACTCAAGAAGAGGCGGACACCCGTATGATCCTCCAGGCTTTACATGCTGACAAAAGGCTCAAAGAATTGGGAAAGCAAGGCAGGCTCATTATCAAAACCTCTGATACAGATGCGATTGTTCACTGTATTTATTTTGATAAGCAGATGACAAACAACGGTGAACTGTGGGTCCAAATGGGAAACGTTAGTATAGTGTTAAGGACGGTTGTAGATTTTTACCTATTCATGAACTATGTTCTTCTCTCTCAGAAATCACATGTAGAGTTCTTCCTGGCACACATGCTCTCTCTGTGCGTGACACTACCTCTTCCTTCTTTGGAAATGGCAAAAAGTTAGTGTATAAAATACTGAAAGATGCAGCATCAGATTTCCATGAATTAGACAATTTGAGAGATCTCGACAAAGATGTTGCTATTTCATGCTCTTCACGGTTTGTAACTAGGCTTTATGATCAGAAGTCTTTTGCATCCTCCCATCATAACATTAACAAACTTCGAGTAAAACTTGCTACAAGTTGGGATGCAAGTCTGGTTAGATTACCACCTTCAGAAGCGGCGCTTCGTCAGCATATTCTTCGTGCCTCATTCCAGACCAAAGTTTGGCATGCTTTCTGTCTGGCAAAACCACCTCTGCCTTCACCAATGGAATACGGATGGCGAACTGTCAGGGATTCTTTGCATCCAATCTACTTTGAAGGAAACATGTCAGCAGAATTGTTTCGTGATCTAGTGTGTTCATGCAAGGGGAAATCGCAATGTAAAAAGTCCTGTGTTTGTGCAGAGCAGAACCTTGCATGTACTGACTTATGTTCTAGCCAAGGATCAGAATCATGTAAAAACGTCCATTCATATACCCTTGCAGAAGACGTTTCATGTGTTAACAACATAATCATGTACACTTTTTTGACGAGTTGTTTCATTGTTCTGCAAAGATCTTGTTTCGCTTAAGTCTTGTGTAGAACAGCTCCAATTTCCACATGAAAAAGGCAGTTCCAGTCACTCAGAATGCCTTGTACAGTTGTTTTGCCTTATTTGTTGCTGATTTATATTCTGTTGATGCATTTTGTTGCATACAAGAAGTAGTGTTTTTGCTTTTAACCCACATATAAGTATGCTTTGTATGAGTTAATGTTGCCAATTGGACATGTACCAATGCAAATCTATGCGAACAAATCTTATATTCCTCATTATAATTTGGCTATTATTTATATTTATTTTGTAGAATACATATTTTTCTATATTTTCTTTACGTTTGGATAAGTTTTAATGGTTTTACTTTCGACAGTATGGAAAATTACCAGGTTTTTAAGCGAAAACCCTCCCCCTTTTGGTGAAAACACATAAATTTGCACAGAACAATTATTTTTTGATAACATCCGACGTTTTAGATAGAAAATTGATTAAGGAAAACCAAATATGCAATTTTTTGTCTTTCTTTAATGAAAAAGGGATTCTAATTGAAATTTGGTATTCAATGAATTTTTGTGTGAAAAATGTTTTTTTGACCTTTGACCTTGATTTCTAAAAAACTGCACCATATTTTCTTTTGACGACCAAATTATTTTGAAAGTACGAACATTGACGAGTCGAATGATAAATGACACAGCCGTATAGTATTCATGACGATTACATTTTGGAAATGATGCCTCTAGTCACCGGGCTAAAAGCTTGAGGTGTTAAGTAAACGCTGCATCAATCCATGGTAGACTTATATCCATCTGAAAATTTGAATGAATGAAATCTTCTTTCTGTCCGACATTTTGTTTACAAGTTGCTATTTCACGTGCACTTGCCTCGTTTTGGAGATATCCTTATTTGGATCAATCGTAGTATTTAACATCGTAGTAAGTTTTTATATTTGGCATTCAGATCCATATATGGATAGACTCCGCCCATCACGAGAGTATACGTAAGGTGCCATGGCAGACAAGAAACAATTTTCGAATACTAAATCGATCGTGAAGGTAGAAACAGGTATTGTAACACTTATTTCGTATCGCCATTACTTAAAAATTGTAAGTTTTTATATTTGGCATTCAGATCCATATATGGATAGACTCCGCCCATCACGAGAGTATACGTAAGGTGCCATGGCGGACAAGAAACAATTTTCGAATACTAAATCGATCGTGAAGGTAGAAACAGGTATTGTAACACTTATTTCGTATCGCCATTACTTAAAAATTGTAGGGAATAATAAGTTATGACCAGATATGTAAAAAGAAAGTTGAAATATTCACTTAACGAAAATTTTAATTTGCTCCCATACGTTGAATGGGACCGATTCGTAACCCTAACTGGAGCACAAGCGGAATGAGGGTTACGTTATCGTATCTAATATAACGCTAATCGTGACTTCCTTTAATATGAAAAATCTAATTATTATTAACTAGTAACAGGTAGGGACTTTGTAAACATGTACATCTGGGAGTGAGATGTTGTCAGTAGATCATGCAAATATCGAATAGAGGAATAGGTCAACCTATGTCTACCATGCGTAGTATCGAGGAAATATAACCAGTATCTAATTTGCATGTACCTAATTTGCATATACGTTATCGGCAATGAAAAAAAACAGATTTTGGAACTATTTAATATGAAATTAAGTAAAACTATTGACCAAACTCGCATTTGCAAGAAAAGTTACGATGATCCTTTAGGTGTCAAACCACCAATTAATTTCTTTAAGGTTTTCTACTAAATTTGTGTTTTTTCGAGCCTACCTGGTCATTTTATCTTAAGTTTAACCTTTCCAAGACCATATATTTTCTGAAACGTACATGATTCCTCTACGTTCTGTCAAAATATCAGGGCATGTTTAAAATCTTGCAGTGAAATGCCATGCTACGGAAAGCACCCACTCTAAAAATAGCTCGGTCATCCCCAAGAAATTCCCTATTTATAGGTCATGCATCAAATCCTCCATCGAGGCATTAAAATACAACTAAATCCATCAAATTTGGGCTCAAAATAATCCCTATTCATTTAACTTCAATTATCAATTTTAATTAGTCCATTCCATTCAGTAGTTTTCACAATACTACAAAGTGAAAGGAACTTTTTTCTTGAAAAGGGACTACTTTCATATATGTTCCAAGCTCTGATTGGTGAATTAGTGGTTTGACACCTAAAGAGCATAAAAACTTGTTTCTTTCACCATTTGTTGGCCTAATTTCTATTCCTTAGACAATATCAACCCCAAAAAAACTCATAAGGTATGTGGCTGTCTGATATTTGCAATTGTAAGTGTTCAAATGCAAAGGTACCCCCTTGAAGATTTTTAATGAAAATATCTCCATTTACAGCTGTTGAGTTCAGATTGTGTAATACACCAAAACTTACCTATTCTCTTATATATTACAGTTATTAAGCTAGTTTCTAACATAATAAGCAATCTTAGCACATATATATGCCTCAGTTGTATATTTATTAGCTAAATACTATGAAATGTTTGCATTTAGCCCCCCTTTTTTCGTCCCATAAAATGAGCTCATATCATTCTTAATTTTATTAATTCATGCTTTTATCCCATAAATTATGTCGTTTAAGACATCAAATATGTTTTTGTATATACATCTTTAGTTGAAATTCCTTCTAATTCCATCAAATTTGCCAAAAATATGATTTATTGATATTCAAGTCTTGGAATTTCTGATGGTGCACAACTATAATTTCCCCCAAAACTCAATAAATATATGCTTCCACATCGTTTTTTTCCACTGTTTAAGTAAGCTGGATGTTCAAATGTACTGTTACAGCCAAATAATACTCTAAAACATGAAATTCAAATTGACAATTTGAAAAATTAACAGAAAATGCTAAGCAGTCAAAATATTTTTTCTGGGATCACTTAAATTACCAGGTATTTACTACATAATTTTCAACTAAAACTGCTTTCTATAGCCTTATATTATTTTGTAAGTACATTGTACATGTATTCTAACTGAAACTATCAAAATTTACCAGGAAAAATGTGTAGGTTTGACAAAAATCCAATCATGATTTCACCATATCCTATATTTGAAGTCAACAAACTGCCGCATGATGAAATTTTTTAAATTCTTAATATCAACCATATTTTCAATATTATATGCCCTTCTACTGCAAAAACACATTCAATAACATATTCCCAATAATTATAAAGTCATAAAGAAAAAGAAAATGAGTTGCAATACCCCGTGTCCATGTATATCCAGTGTTTGGGAGCAATATTCCAAAATATTACATAACATGCATTTTGACCATGTAATCTGACACCACAATGCATTTTGTAACATTTTTGTATGACAAATGTCACTCTGGGTCTGTTGTGACATTTTTAGGCTAATTTGAACATGATAGCAACAAAAGATAATTTTGACGTTTTTGTCTTAAGGTGTCAAACCACCAATTAATTTCTTTAAGGTTTTCTACTAAATTTGTGTTTTTTCGAGCCTACCTGGTCATTTTATCTTAAGTTTAACCTTTCCAAGACCATATATTTTCTGAAACGTACATGATTCCTCTACGTTCTGTCAAAATATCAGGGCATGTTTAAAATCTTGCAGTGAAATGCCATGCTACGGAAAGCACCTACTCTAAAAATAGCTCGGTCATCCCCAAGAAATTCAGTATCTATAGGTCATGCATCAAATCCTCCATAGAGGCATTAAAATACAACTAAATCCATCAAATTTGGGCTCAAAATAATCCCTATTTATTTAACTTCAATTGTCAATTTTAATTAGTCCATTCCATTCAGTAGTTTTCACAATACTACAAAGTGAAAGGAACTTTTTTCTTGAAAAGGGACTACTTTCGTATATGTTCCAAGCTCTGATTGGTGAATTAGTGGTTTGACACCTTTAGGGTATTTCTGTATGGGTTTTTTTTTTACTTGTCCCGACGGACAAGTGACCAACAAATTTCACTTGTCCTGGACAATCGGACAAACGTTATTGTCGAGGCCTGTATACCCTGTGAAGAATACCAAATGTAATGTATTGTATATATTTTTATTTTGCTCAATTCTAGCAAAAAGAAGTAGTGAGAAGTACACCACTAACATAAAATATATATACTATACAAATCGCACATACTTTTTTGGCTGTATATTAGTTTATATATCACTTTTGTTTTTGTCGTCTGCACATGTCATGAAACAGGAAATAAGCAAAGGGAGAAACTAATTTTGCTTCAAATATGACAAGACAGATAACTCTTACCAGCATTAATAGGAAGGGTAACACCACAGACATGAACATCGATAACAGCTGGTTTATGTTGATTTTCTTTTTAAATTTAAATATATATCAAGCAAAAATAATGTTGTGCTATTAAGAGTTTTAGGAATAGTTCAAAAATAATATAAAGATCGAATAAAATCATTATATCTGAATAGTACAATTGGCCAGAAGTAAGTGATTTTGGAAAAATAACATGTAACACCAAGGAAAAAACAGGTCTTCGTGTAGCAAGTATAAATTCACAATTGGACCCATCTGGATTTAGATGGTAAAACTATATAAAGCTGATGTGCCTTCATGCAAAACATGTTTTCTCCAATCAGTTTGGTTGATATTTGTCTTTTAATTGCATAATAACAGAAAAGTGCATGTATTTTGATAATGACCCATAAAAGAAATAGTTTTGTTAGTGAAAACAGTTGTTAATGCAAGTCATACAGCAATAATAATAAAGTTTAATTAAAAAATAAATGATAAAAACTTAACAGAAAATAATAAAGATAACTTATGGAAAGTAACAAAAAAATAACAAAAAACAAACAATTTTATATTTTGATACCTTTTCTTGAAATGTCTGTAAAGATAAACATACAGCTAAGCTATGTACAATAATTTACCTGTGTGCTATATATAGCTCTCATGGTTGATCAGTCTACCATGTTTTGTACTTGTCATGCAGTACACAAACATGTTAAAAGCATGGCGTAATAACACTGTGGTCAAGAGAGAAGGAATTTTTAATACAACATTCATCATTTAATTCATGAAAACTGGCTGTTAAACTTGATCTTGGTGAAATGTGTAAATTACGTTTTTATTTTTTGTCAGCCATGAATACTTGATTGCATATATTCATTAATACAGACTCGATCTTTGGCGAAATATGTAGTCCGTTTTCATTTGTTGTGTATTCGTTTTTTACTTCAGTCAATGGTGAATACACAATCGATACCATACAAATTCATAATTATTACTAAATGAAAACAAACATCCACGTTTTCTCAACTCAATCGTGTATACGTACCCATCCGTAAAAATATCGATAAATGTACAAACAAGATATATAGATAAGATAAATATATAAAGACAAGGATTTATATAGTAAGAAGGATATGAATCTCGAGAGATTTAACATAGATTGTATGTAAGTATGTTGCATGGCGAGATTACCCATAGTGCAATTCGTTGACGATGTGCGTGCCTTAATTAACGGTGGAAATTTTCATCGCTTCAACATTTTAAACTAGTATTTGTAAGTATATAAAACCATAATTACAGGAATAAAGTGAAATTATTTGTTCTAAATACCAATCATTGATAAAGTATCAACTTTGTAGATGTATCGCCCATATCTCATCAATAATTGACATTAATCGATTTGCCCTTTTGACCTTCATGGGCTGTCAAAGCTCAAATTTAAATTTCAAACTCCTCTTCACTCATCATACCGAATATTGAAGCGGAGCCGTCATTTTTGTGATAATATAATATTTTTCAATGTTAAGTAGGAGTTTTATTGAAAACAATGCTCCCCATTTGTATTTATTATACCCCCCGCAAACAAAGTTTAGGGGGGTATATAGGAATCACCCTGTCCGTCCGTCCATGTACCTTGTAAGCGCAACTCCTCCTAAATGACTTATTGGATTTTTATTAGGGAGGGCAATTAACCGGTACTCGCTCGAACATCCGATTATCGAATACCAAAATCGGTATTCGGTTACTCGGAAAACTTTTTTTTATGAAAATAATGATAAAATTTTCCGGACAATAAATAATTAGTGTTAAAGATATAATAGAAATCGTACACATAAACCAGCGCTTGGCATATGTTTACATAACAATTATTAGTCAATTAAATGGTAATTGATCTCTGATCTGTTTATTCCCCCGGCAAAACACTAGCTTGTAGGTTTACCAATGTTAACCAAACAAAGTGATTAAACTGGTATGTACACAATTCGAATTTAAAGTATTGAACTATTAAAAGTGTGTTTGAATTGAATTTCGAGAGACAGGGCTGTGATAAATATTCAAGACTCTCGGTTCTTGCGCGCAGGTATTTAGCTGTTCCGTCGGAAAGAATCTTCTCGGCAGCAGCTTTGATTCATTGTTACGAAGCTTCGCAACAGACTGTCATCGTCTTGCATCGACCAAATTATTTTCCTTAACAAAAACTCTGTACCACAATGACCGAATAACAATCATGAATGTGACATGACAACCTGGTATGTAAATAATTTGTACTGTGTTGTAAATAATAAATTTATATTTTAAATTTATTATCATTCAACTGAATCTTTACAATTATAGTTGAAATATAAAACTTGGAAATAATGAAAAGAAAGGAAGAAAACAGAAGTGTCATTGAACCCAGCTGTACCTTTTTTAAACCGAACAAAATAAATTTCCTACCGAGTAACCGGGTATTCGATCAGAAACCTGACCGAGTAACCGGTTACAAGGTTTTAATCGATTTGACATCCCTAATTTTTATGAAACTTTACCACATTTGTAGTACACTACCTGCAGATGTGAATGTAGGAATATGGTTGCTGTCCAAATTTTAAAACGGGAGATAATTCAACTTATACTTTCACGAAAAGGGGGGGGGGCATGTACCTTGTAAGCGCAACTCCTATTAAACTGCTTATTGAATTTTTATGAAACTTTACACAGTTGTAGTACACAACCTGCAGATGTGCATGAAGGAATACCGTTGCTGTCTAAAATTTAGAAAGGGAGGTAATTCAACTTATACTTTCACGAAAAGGGGGGTCGTGTACCTTGTAAGTGCAACTCCTCCTAAACGGCTTATTGCAGTTTTGTGAAACTTTACACAGTTGTAGTACACTACCTGCAGATGTGCATGAAGGAATATGGTTGCTGTCCAAAATTTAAAAGGGGAGATAATTCAACTTATACTTTCACGAAAAGGGGGGGGGGGGGGGCATGTACCTTGTAAGCGCAACTCCTACTAAGCTGCTTATTGAATTTTTATGAAACTTTACACAGTTGTAGTACACAACCTGCAGATGTGCATGAAGGAATACCGTTGCTGTCTAAAATTTAGAAGGGGAGATAATTAAATTGCTAATATACCTGTATTGCAAAGTTTGAACATCATAGTATTACAAGCGGGGGGCATCACTCAGTGAGGTTACTCACAGTTCTAGTTAAGGATTGTTTACATCATTTGTCAAAATGGCGGTGTTCTGGGTGGAAATGGGGGTGGCCTATTTAGAAATCAATAAACTTCATTGTTTACATGAAATCGACATACCAAAGTGTGTAAATGTGTAGTTTAGAGTGTATTCAATGTACACCACAAAACTTGGCGTGATTAGTTGCTTTGTTTTATCATTTTTGATATGTTTTTAGATGTATGTGATTCTTTTCATAGATTTCGTTAGAAAATGAAAGTGAAACCAAGTCAATACGAGTTTTAATCAAACAATATCAAATTTTACGGAATGTCAGGTGACAGCATGATAGCCAATAAAATTGTTTAAATAAAATCATTATGTAATAATAATAATAATAATAACAGTTTGTGCTTGGTTGAATCATGACACATTATTGTGATAGTCCTGGCCAGTGATTGCTATAGTTACAAGATGAAATATTATTGTGACTCCCAGCCTTGACGAGCTCTTGCTTTGTTTTCTTTTATATCATGTATTTAGTAGAAGAGCAGCAAGTTACATGTTTATATGGTCAACCATCACACAAGTGCCATACTCTGGTGAGACAAGAGAGCATATTAGCCATTACACCATTTACTAATTATTAAAGAAACAAAATCTCATCTCCCTGTTGTGTTGTTGGCATAATTACTTGTACAATAATACTCCAGCAATGCTATTGTAAATGCAGTCTCTAATATCAGTTACAAGCTACTAATAGAGGCGGATGATACAGGCACTGTACTGATAAGAGAGTTTTATAGTAATTTGACCCATTTGTGTGACAAGGTTAATATCTTTAACCTAATCATAATAAATGCCTTCCTATAAGTACTTATGCAGAAAAAGATACCAGTTATATCCAATACAGGCCTCTTCTTTTATTTCAATAGTATTGTATCTTATACTTACAGTTGTTTTTTGTTGTTATTTTTCAGAAATCGTCCTCAGTGTAGTGAGACAGGAGATACTCTACAGTATGGCCAGGGTAAAGGTAGACACATACATGTATTATATCTTGTAGATTTTTTTTCCCATACCATGCAATATATTTATTATAATCTTTAGTTAAAATGGTACAACAAAATAAATATGAATGAAAATTATCAGGAATATTATTTGCAATTTATAAAAAAATTTGTTGATAATCACCATTTTATTGGTGAACAGACTTATTTCCTAGGTTTATCTCGAGATTATATTTTTTCAGTTATTTAACCGATTTCAACTATTTTCCTCAGAATTTTTGTCATCGAAAATTGTATTACACAGTCTGAACGGGTCGAAATGAACCTTTTTGCAAGGGGGTGTGTATGGCTTTAGCTATTTTTATGTTATTTTATTTTGGAACCAGAATCTTCCCTGCTTTCTAAAATTCCATTCAAAATGTATGGTTTGGAATTTTTGTAAGAAGTTTACTGAGTTCTGTATTTTGTATGCCCCTGTTGTATGAAGCATCATGGGGAAATTTACTTCAAATTCTTTTTATCAATCAGAGATCCTTTGGGCACATTCTTCTATTTTTTTACATAAAAAAGATTAATTTCAGTCTCAAGGTTTTACTCAGATTAATCTAGTTGGAATTACCACCACAAAAATAGTGCAATAATAAATAAGTGAAATAAACATTTCCTTTAATGTACCGGTGCCGTCGTGATTATGATCTTATGGTAGTTGAATTTATAACTACCTGTGCAATCAGTGCCTATCACCACTAACGTAGTGAGTTCGAATCTCACTCATGGTGAGGTGTACTCGATACAACAGTATGTGATAAAGTTTGTCAGTGACTTACGACAGGTTGGTGGTTTTTTCTGGTTTCCTCCGCCAATATAGCTTACCCCCAGATATAACTGAAATATTGTTGAAAGTGGCTTTAAGCATAAACCAAACCATCTTTAGTGTACCTATTTTGAAGTTTCACCTCTTTCCACTGGTTGAGATATTTATCTCTAAAAAGTTGACAACAAAATAATATAAATATAATACTGATGTAGTAGGATAAAGACAATTAATCATTCTTATATAATAAACAGCTTATTTAGACTTACGAGGGTTTAGAATGGCGTCTGATATTAATACTGGTGTCTATAAATCATGACTTACAGATCGGGGAAAGCTTGTTTTAAAGTAAGGAGGAGACATTTCTGTGTATTTATACCTGTTTATGCTGGTGTCTATAAATCATGACTTACAGATCAGGGAAAGCTTGTTTTAAGTAAGGAGGAGACATTTCTGTGTATTTATACCTGTTTATGCTGGGGTCTATAAATCATGACTTACAGATCGGGGAAAGCTTGTTTTAAGTAAGGAGGAGACATTTCTGTGTATTTATACCTGTTTATGCTGGTGTCTATAAATCATGACTTACAGATCGGGGAAAGCTTGTTTTAAGTAAGGAGGAGACATTTCTGTGTATTTATACCTGTTTATGCTGGTGTCTATAAATCATGACTTACAGATCGGGGAAAGCTTGTTTTAAGTAAGGAGGAGACATTTCTGTGTATTTATACCTGTTTATGCTGGTGTTTATAAATCATGACTTACAGATCGGGGAAAGCTTGTTTTAAGTAAGGAGGAGACATTTCTGTGTATTTATACCTGTTTATGCTGGTGTTTATAAATCATGACTTACAGATCGGGGAAAGCTTGTTTTAATGTAAGGAGGAGACATTTCTGTGTATTTATACCTGTTTATGCTGGTGTCTATAAATCATGACTTACAGATCGGGGAAAGCTTGTTTTAAGTAAGGAGGAGACATTTCTGTGTATTTATACCTGTTTATGCTGGTGTCTATAAATCATGACTTACAGATCGGGGAAAGCTTGTTTTAAAGTAAGGAGGAGACATTTCTGTGTATTTATACCTGTTTATGCTGGTGTCTATAAATCATGACTTACAGATCGGGGAAAGCTTGTTTTAAGTAAGGAGGAGACATTTCTGTGTATTTATACCTGTTTATGCTGGTGTCTATAAATCATGACTTACAGATCGGGGAAAGCTTGTTTTAAAGTAAGGAGGAGACATTTCTGTGTATTTATACCTGTTTATGCTGGTGTCTATAAATCATGACTTACAGATCGGGGAAAGCTTGTTTTAAGTAAGGAGGAGACATTTCTGTGTATTTATACCTGTTTATGCTGGTGTTTATAAATCATGACTTACAGATCAGGGAAAGCTTGTTTTAAGTAAGGAGGAGACATTTCTGTGTATTTATACCTGTTTATGCTGGGGTCTATAAATCATGACTTACAGATCGGGGAAAGCTTGTTTTAAAGTAAGGAGGAGACATTTCTGTGTATTTATACCTGTTTATGCTGGTGTCTATAAATCATGACTTACAGATCGGGGAAAGCTTGTTTTAAGTAAGGAGGAGACATTTCTGTGTATTTATACATGTTTATGCTGGTGTCTATAAATCATGACTTACAGATCGGGGAAAGCTTGTTTTAAAGTAAGGAGACATTTCTGTGTATTTATACCTGTTTATGCTGGTGTCTATAAATCATGACTTACAGATCGGGGAAAGCTTGTTTTAAGTAAGGAGGAGACATTTCTGTGTATTTATACCTGTTTATGCTGGTGTCTATAAATCATGACTTACAGATCGGGGGAAGCTTGTTTTAAGTAAGGAGGAGACATTTCTGTGTATTTATACCTGTTTATGCTGGTGTTTATAAATCATGACTTACAGATCGGGGAAAGCTTGTTTTAATGTAAGGAGGAGACATTTCTGTGTATTTATACCTGTTTATGCTGGTGTCTATAAATCATGACTTACAGATCGGGGAAAGCTTGTTTTAAGTAAGGAGGAGACATTTCTGTGTATTTATACCTGTTTATGCTGGTGTCTATAAATCATGACTTACAGATCGGGGAAAGCTTGTTTTAAAGTAAGGAGGAGACATTTCTGTGTATTTATACCTGTTTATGCTGGTGTCTATAAATCATGACTTACAGATCGGGGAAAGCTTGTTTTAAGTAAGGAGGAGACATTTCTGTGTATTTATACCTGTTTATGCTGGTGTCTATAAATCATGACTTACAGATCGGGGAAAGCTTGTTTTAAAGTAAGGAGGAGACATTTCTGTGTATTTATACCTGTTTATGCTGGTGTCTATAAATCATGACTTACAGATCGGGGAAAGCTTGTTTTAAGTAAGGAGGAGACATTTCTGTGTATTTATACCTGTTTATGCTGGTGTCTATAAATCATGACTTACAGATCGGGGGAAGCTTGTTTTAAGTAAGGAGGAGACATTTCTGTGTATTTATACCTGTTTATGCTGGTGTTTATAAATCATGACTTACAGATCGGGGAAAGCTTGTTTTAATGTAAGGAGGAGACATTTCTGTGTATTTATACCTGTTTATGCTGGTGTCTATAAATCATGACTTACAGATCGGGGAAAGCTTGTTTTAAGTAAGGAGGAGACATTTCTGTGTATTTATACCTGTTTATGCTGGTGTCTATAAATCATGACTTACAGATCGGGGAAAGCTTGTTTTAAAGTAAGGAGGAGACATTTCTGTGTATTTATACCTGTTTATGCTGGTGTCTATAAATCATGACTTACAGATCGGGGAAAGCTTGTTTTAAGTAAGGAGGAGACATTTCTGTGTATTTATACCTGTTTATGCTGGTGTCTATAAATCATGACTTACAGATCGGGGAAAGCTTGTTTTAAAGTAAGGAGGAGACATTTCTGTGTATTTATACCTGTTTATGCTGGTGTCTATAAATCATGACTTACAGATCGGGGAAAGCTTGTTTTAAGTAAGGAGGAGACATTTCTGTGTATTTATACCTGTTTATGCTGGTGTTTATAAATCATGACTTACAGATCGGAGGAAGCTTGTTTTAAGTAAGGAGGAGACATTTCTGTGTATTTATACCTGTTTATGCTGGTGTCTATAAATCATGACTTACAGATCAGGGAAAGCTTGTTTTAAGTAAGGAGGAGACATTTCTGTGTATTTATACCTGTTTATGCTGGGGTCTATAAATCATGACTTACAGATCGGGGAAAGCTTGTTTTAATGTAAGGAGGAGACATTTCTGTGTATTTATACCTGTTTATGCTGGTGTCTATAAATCATGACTTACAGATCGGGGAAAGCTTGTTTTAAGTAAGGAGGAGACATTTCTGTGTATTTATACCTGTTTATGCTGGTGTCTATAAATCATGACTTACAGATCGGGGAAAGCTTGTTTTAATGTAAGGAGGAGACATTTCTGTGTATTTATACCTGTTTATGCTGGTGTCTATAAATCATGACTTACAGATCGGGGAAAGCTTGTTTTAAGTAAGGAGGAGACATTTCTGTGTATTTATACCTGTTTATGCTGGTGTCTATAAATCATGACTTACAGATCGGGGAAAGCTTGTTTTAAAGTAAGGAGGAGACATTTCTGTGTATTTATACCTGTTTATGCTGGTGTCTATAAATCATGACTTACAGATCGGGGAAAGCTTGTTTTAAGTAAGGAGGAGACATTTCTGTGTATTTATACCTGTTTATGCTGGTGTCTATAAATCATGACTTACAGATCGGGGAAAGCTTGTTTTAAAGTAAGGAGGAGACATTTCTGTGTATTTATACCTGTTTATGCTGGTGTCTATAAATCATGACTTACAGATCGGGGAAAGCTTGTTTTAAGTAAGGAGGAGACATTTCTGTGTATTTATACCTGTTTATGCTGGTGTCTATAAATCATGACTTACAGATCGGGGGAAGCTTGTTTTAAGTAAGGAGGAGACATTTCTGTGTATTTATACCTGTTTATGCTGGTGTTTATAAATCATGACTTACAGATCGGGGAAAGCTTGTTTTAATGTAAGGAGGAGACATTTCTGTGTATTTATACCTGTTTATGCTGGTGTCTATAAATCATGACTTACAGATCGGGGAAAGCTTGTTTTAAGTAAGGAGGAGACATTTCTGTGTATTTATACCTGTTTATGCTGGTGTCTATAAATCATGACTTACAGATCGGGGAAAGCTTGTTTTAAAGTAAGGAGGAGACATTTCTGTGTATTTATACCTGTTTATGCTGGTGTCTATAAATCATGACTTACAGATCGGGGAAAGCTTGTTTTAAGTAAGGAGGAGACATTTCTGTGTATTTATACCTGTTTATGCTGGTGTCTATAAATCATGACTTACAGATCGGGGAAAGCTTGTTTTAAAGTAAGGAGGAGACATTTCTGTGTATTTATACCTGTTTATGCTGGTGTCTATAAATCATGACTTACAGATCGGGGAAAGCTTGTTTTAAGTAAGGAGGAGACATTTCTGTGTATTTATACCTGTTTATGCTGGTGTTTATAAATCATGACTTACAGATCGGAGGAAGCTTGTTTTAAGTAAGGAGGAGACATTTCTGTGTATTTATACCTGTTTATGCTGGTGTCTATAAATCATGACTTACAGATCAGGGAAAGCTTGTTTTAAGTAAGGAGGAGACATTTCTGTGTATTTATACCTGTTTATGCTGGGGTCTATAAATCATGACTTACAGATCGGGGAAAGCTTGTTTTAAAGTAAGGAGGAGACATTTCTGTGTATTTATACCTGTTTATGCTGGTGTCTATAAATCATGACTTACAGATCGGGGAAAGCTTGTTTTAAGTAAGGAGGAGACATTTCTGTGTATTTATACCTGTTTATGCTGGTGTCTATAAATCATGACTTACAGATCGGGGGAAGCTTGTTTTAAGTAAGGAGGAGACATTTCTGTGTATTTATACCTGTAACTGACTGTCCATAACTTTATATATATAATTGTTTACTCTGAAATTTTTGTCTTCCTAAAGTCTGTGTATTCCCTTGTTCAGGTTCGCTGTTGATCTAATTAAATATGGTTCCAAAAACTCATGTCCAGTGTTATTCTTTAATTAGACTAAATGTGTTTGTAATCTTTTCTATTTTAGATTTTATGATATTGATATAATTTCTGCCATTTGGGGAAAATTTTTCATGGGGAATTCAATATATTTTAGATCCTTTGGTTTACTTTCTCCCAAAAGTTTTTAAATTATTTGGCTTTCCAATCTTTTGACTTTGAGCGTACTTGATGAAATTGAAGGTTATTCCACATGCACACTAAATTTTATATCTACAAGCTTAGAAAGATGTAGAACATTTTTAGCTCACCTGACACAAAGTGTCATGTGAGCTATTGCCATCACTTGGCATCCGTCGTCGTTGTCCGTCGTAAACTTTTTCAAAAATCTTCTCCTCTGAAAGTACTAAACCAATGGAAACCAAACTTGGTCAGAATCATCACTAGGGTGTCTAGTTTCAAAATTGTGTCCGGTGATGCTGTGCACCAACCAACATGGCCGCTGTTTCTAAAAATAGAACATATGGTAAAATTGCAGGTTTTGGGTAATAACTCAAAAACTGTTAATAAACAGCAAGATCTACCTACCCTGCAATTTTGAAGTAAATCTGATTACCCATCTTGGAGTTGTTGTCCTTTTTTCATCAAATTTGTAAAATTTTAATACTTTTCGTCTTATATTTCAAAAACTATAAGAGATAAAGGTTAAGTTTAAGTCGCAAAAATGTGCAGCATGTCAAGATCTACCCACCCTGCAATTTTGAAGTAAATCCCATTACCGATTTTGGAGTTATTTCCCTTTTTTCATCAAATTTTCAACATTTTTAATACTTTTCGTCCTTTATTTCAAAAACTGTAAGAGACAGATGGTAAGTTGAAACTGCAAACATGTTCAGCATGTCAAGTTCTACCTACCCTGCAATTTTGAAGTATATCTGATAACCCATCTTGGAGTTATTGCCCTTTTTTCATCAATTTTTTTTTTTATTTTAATACTTTTCGTCTTATATTTCAAAAACTATTTAGAGATAGATGTTAAGTTTAAATAGCAAAAATGTGCAGCATGTCAAGATCTACCTACCCTGCAATTTTGAAGTAAAGCCCATTACCGATTTTGGAGTTATTGCCCTTTTTAGTTCACCTGGCCTTTAGGCCATGTGATCTATTGCCATCACTTTTCGTCCGTCCGTCAACATTTCACATTTTAATCTTCTCCTCAGAAACCACTGGGACAATTGCAACCAAACTTTGGTGGAACGGTCCTTGGATGGCCCCCTTCTAAAATTGTTTCCGGTGATCCCGACTTCCAACCAAGATGGCCACCAAGCTAAAAATAGAAAAAAGGGGGGATGAAATTTTAATTGTCCATTGCTGCTTTAATATAAGTCAAAATGAGCTCAAATTTTAACTGCAGCTACATGGCAAGGAGTAGTTTAACATATGTTGGGGGTTTTTGTGTGAAATTATTCTTTCAGCCGATTTATACCGATTATGCAAATTAGGCATATTTTGATAAAAGATCACATTTAAATCTTCTCCTCTGAAACCGCTCAACCAAATTAAACCAAACCTGGCAGGGATGGTTCTTGGGTCGGTCCCTTCCAAATTTATGTCCGATAGCCATGCCCTCCATCCAAGATGGCCGCCATTACTAAAAATAGAAATTTCTTCAAATGGCCAAAACTGCTTTATTTTAAGCCAGAATGTGTCCAAATTTGAACTGTATAAGCATAATGATGAACTTTTTAACATATATTATGAGATTTTTTATGAACTTTGAACTTTTGCCGATTTTGACCGATTATGCAAATTAGGCTTAAATAAGCAAAAAAATCATTTAAAAATCTTCTTGTTAGAAACCACTTGGCCAATTTCAACCAAACTTTGTCTGAATGATCCTTAGGTGGTCCCCTTTCAAAATTGTGTCCGTCAGCGCCATCCTTTATCCAAGATGGCCACCATTACTAAAAATAGAAATTTCTTCAAATGGCCAAAACTACTCTATTTTAAGCCAGAATGTGCCCAAATTTGAACTGTATAAGCATAATGATGAGCTTTTTGACATATATTACGGGATTTTTTATGAACTTTGAACTTCTGCCGATTTTGACCGATTATGCAAATTAGAAAAAAGGGGGGATGAAATTTTAAAAAAATCTTCTCCTCTGAAACTACTGAGCCAATCTCAACCAAACTTTACTGAAATGATCCTTGGGTGGTCCCCTTCCAAAATTATGTCTGGCATTTCAGACCTCCGACCAAGATGGCCACCACAGCCGAACTTAATTTAACATAGGACCCTATGGGAAATTCCCATAAAATTTTCTTGTCTGAAACCATTTGCTCAATGAGAACAAAATTTTGATGAAATAGTCATTGGATGGTTCTCTTCCAAAATGTGTCTGGCGGTTCGACCCTTTGACCAAGATGGCCCCCACAGCCGAACTTAGTTTAACATAGGACCCTATGGGAAATTCACATAAAAATCTTCTTGTCTGGAACCAAACTTTGATAAAATAGTCATTGGATGGTCCTCTTCCAAAATTGTGTCTGGTGGTCCCGCCCTCTGACCAAGATGGCTGCACAGCTGTACTTAGTTTAACATAGGACCCTATGAGAAATTCACATAAAAACCATCTTGTCTGGAACCAGTAGCTCAGTTAGAACCAAACTTTGATGGAATAGTCATTGGATGGTCCTCTTCCAAAATTGTGTCCGGCAGTCGCACTCTCCCACCAAGATGGCCACCACAGTGCGGTTGCGTTGTTATTGAAAGCAGCTTTGATCCAGGTGAGTGGTTACAGGATCCTGGGAGCCTCTAGTTTTATACCCCCACTCATAGAGAGGGGGCTGTATTGCAATCACCTTGTCTCTCCGTCCGTTCACGCTTTCGTAACAGATATCTCAGCTTCTACTGGAAGAAAAGAATTGATATATGGCTTTGGCATGGTGACTTGTACCATGTCTCCTCTTTCCAGGCTTACTGCACATCTACTTTCTGTTTACCGTGCGACTTGGAATTTTTCATGTTTGCCATAATGAAAATTTTCGTAACAGATATCTCAGCTTCTACTGGAAGACATGATTTTATATTTGATATGTGGCTTTTGCATGGTGACTTGTACCGTGTCTCCCCTTTCCAGATTTACTGCACATCTACTTCCTGTTTACCGTGTGACTAAGAATTGTTCATGTTTGCCATAATGAAAATTTTCGTAACAGATATCTCAGCTTCTACTGGAAGAAATGATTTTATATTTGATATATGGCTTTGGCATAGTGACTTGTACCGTGTCTCCCCTTTCCAGGTTTACTGCACGTATACTTCCTGTTTACCGTGTGACTTAGAATTTTTAATGTTTGCCGTGATGAAAACTTTTGTAACAGATTATCAGTCTCAGATATCTCAGCTTCTACTGGAAGAAATGCTTTTATATTTGATATATGGCTTTGGCATGGTGACTTGTACCGTGTCTCCCCTTTCCAGGTTTTCTGCACGTCTACTTCCTGTTTACCGTGCGACTTAAGAATGTTTCATGTTTTTACAGCATTTTCTGGTAATAGTGTTGAGATATATACAAATTTGACGCAAATGAACGTGTGGGGGTATTCTTAGCACGACGTTACGCGTGCAACATCTTGTTTTATTTTATTTTTTTAACAAGAATTGAAGATCAAAATCACTTGGCAATGGCTTCTAACTTTTTCTTTTAATTGTTCCCTCCCATGTAATAAAATATTGATAGGTAATTTAACCAATCAATTCTTGTAATAAAAATCTAATTACCCTTGCTTAAAAGTTTAATGACAACATACTGATTTGGGCATTGACCTAATTATGTTCTGCAAAACACTGGATGGTTAAAGAGTATTTCACAGTAGAAAAATGCTTCTTGAAAGCTGCAAGATTTTTTAAATGCATTTGACCTGGCTAGATCCCCCATAAGTCTCTTATTAATGGTGTGCAAGATTTAAGAAATTTATTTTCAGAGAGAATGTGTAGATTGATACTAGCCCTTCTTAAAACAAAAGCAGTGTTTCAGCTAGACTTTGAAATCTTCAGGACAACTACCAGTTTTATGAACATTTCTTCAGGACAGTCTTCAATAATTAAACTAATTTTTATAAAGTTCTTCAGGACAATTTGAGAAATAGGTGGGGAAATGTCCTGAGACCAGTGCCTAGCTGAATCATTGCAAAAGGGAACGAGTGGGAGCTTCATCTATCAGTACAAACATTTTAAGTGATTAGATTTCATGTTGGCAGTGTCCATTTTTAATTTCTGTCAATTTTCATTGGCTTTTGTTTTTCGCAAGTGATTTCTCTCAGTAAATAATAAATATTGCTAATCTTAATTGGTGAACTATGTTTCATAACAAACATTTGTATCTTGTACTGGCTTATGGTCACATACAATGGAGAAAACGCTATTTTACTAAAATCGTCAGTGATCGTTTAATATACAAAGTTGTTTTCAAACAAATGGGGAAACACATTTCTTGAGAAATAAAACAAGGGGACGATTTTGAGATAAATTATGGACATTTACCCAGTTTTTGCACTAACCCACTTGCCCGCAGCCTGGGACAAGTGACAATTATGAAAGAATTTGTTTGAATAAATATTATTTTTTTTTTACTAATTTTGGCATTCGGGCAAGTAGGTGAAAAAAAATTAAGGCAAAGACTGCTAACCTATATATCAAATTTTATTTAGCCTATGTAGTTACATGTATACTAAACTGATATTTTATTTTCAATAACCATGCCTCTGTTTACTCCTTCTGGCTCAGTGAATGTCTACATAGACCCTAAATATTACCAGTACCTTAACCAAGGTGTGAGAGAGTCCACTAAAGAAATTAACAGGTCATACATTGATATGGAATATCAAATCGGTGGAGGTATGTAATTTGTTATGTGTTTATCTGGTCTGTGCCAAAAACATTTTACGGTTTTCTCCAGGTACTCTGGTTTCCTGAAGCAATAAAACTGACTGCCACGATATAATTGAAATATTGTTGAATGTGGTGTTACACACCATAACCATAACCAAAAACATTTTGACAAACTAACCTGAACAGCATTTTAAAAGAATTTTTTCTATGTGGTTAAGCAAATTTTATGCAATATTTACTAGACGGGGGCTTAGAGGTAGTGGTTTTTGGGTCAGATTGTTTATCCAATAGAATCTGTTATTGGTGTACTGATTATTGTTTATTTAACCTGTAACTGTAGGTTTTTGGGGAGATTTTTGGAATTTTTTTAAGAGAATTTGAAGGGAAAAAGAAAGACTTCAATAGTTCTCTCCAATTGTCATTTTCATCAGTCAAGAATCTATTTGCATATATTACAAAAATATGCTTTCATGACTTTGCAAGTTTAAATTCTTTCATTATTTAAAAACATTAGTACAAACAACAGCCTTCCTTCATTCATAGGGTTAATAATTAACAATATCAGGTATGATTTTTGTCAGTTATTTAACTGATTTCAGCTAGTTTACTCTGGACAGGGAAATTGCCAAAAGTTGCAGGACAGTCAGAACATGTCAAAAATGACAATTTTAAAAAGGGTGTAGATGGTTTCAGTTATTTTTCATTAAGTTTCAGTTATTTTTAGTAACCAGAATCATTCCTGCAAATTGCACTCGATATATTTTTCTTTTATTTTTTTATTTGAAGAATTTAGTCAGTCTATAGTAATAATACCTTACAATATTTGTTTTTTTAAGGAGTATTTGGAGATGTGTGTAAAGGTAAACTTAGAATCCCAGGAAGAGTGGAGATATCCGTCGCTATAAAGACTTTAAAACAAGATGCCACAGACAAAGATAGACAGGATTTCCTGATAGAAGCAAGCATCATGAAACAGTTTGATAATCCTAATGTTATTAATCTGGAAGGTGTCGTTACTAAAAGTAAGTTCTCGTTATAAACTCATCATAGCATATCATCGTTCTATTCTCTGGTGATTCTGTTAAGATCTAATGACATTTGGTATATAGTCATATCAGATAGCGATCACGAGTCCATGAAAGCTTTTTCAGTATTTAGAGTAGGATTATCTGTAGCCTGTCATTTTAATTTGATTAGAGTTCGAAAATGATTTTTTGGCAAAGAATTTTAAGAGTTATCCACCTTGAATATGTCTAAATGTTTGACAATGTTCTTGTTAACTGACTAGTAAAATAGTTCCTCAACAGATTCAAACCAAATTTATATGCTAACTTGATATCAAGTCGAGTTCAAAAACCAAAAGGCAACTCTGTTTGTGCATCTCTGAAGTATTTACAATTTTATCATTAGATTGTACATGTTTAATTGTAAGAAAGGAAACACACAAAATAAAAAACCTCACACACACCATTTGAAGAAACAAGTTACTTTACTGAGAAACTTCACTAGTCTTATGAAATGTAGATTGAGGAAAACATATTTTTAAATAAACAGCAAACTTTATATCAGAAATTCTTAATTATCATGTATTAAAAACGTAGATATCAAATTTAGTGCACATGACACGTTTCTGGATTAGCCTTCATCATGTACGCTCAAAATAGAAAGATTGGAAAGCCAAATAATATAAAGTTTAAATTGCAGCCAATTTCAAAATATAATATCTTTTTTACATATTTAGAATAATGTATGCACTGAATATCTAAGTCTTGAAACGATGTATGATATATAAAATGTATATTTTTAAACAACTAGATTTCACCGTTTTATTCTATTTTTTTGTAGGTCGTCCTGTAATGATAGTAATAGAGTATATGGTCAATGGTTCTATAAAAGAATTCCTTGAAGTAAGTTTTACCATGAATTACATGTCAGTTCTCTGACCAAACATTTTTCTGTCTTCTTCTGCCCTCTAACAGATTATTGATCCAGTTCTGTGACATAATATACACTTGACTGAAGTTAGTACATGTACAGTGAAATCGGCATAAAGCGAACCTCCTTAGGACCTACTTTTGCGTTTGGAATAGACAGATGTTCAGGTTATACAGATTAAATCCAAGATTTCGTACATTTGGACTTTATTTGTAACTCAGTTTGTACAATAGTCCGACTTATTCAGGGTTTGATTTAGACAATTTTTGCTGTATTTGTTCAGTCCTCCAAACAAAATCCATTCTTCAGAATTCAGTATTTGGTTAGAGTTAAATGTCTATATTTATCAGAATGAATATAGAACAAAATTGTTTATATGTACATTATGGAAACAATACATTGAAAATATCTGGAAATTGCAATTGCAAAAAGCATATATACACTGTCGTCAAAGAGCTCCGGTCGAAAATGTTCTAGGCGACGACAAAAAGTAAGTATTATGATCATATTGTATTATTATATCTTGAATCCAGAAGATGTCGTTATCTGTCGATTATTTTTGTTTGTTTTTAAGTTCATCGATTACTCAGATATAGATAAAATGATGGACATAAACAATGACAATTGCTAACAATGAGATTGAAATCATCAAATAAAGCTATAAAAAGTAGTCTATATGTGTAATTAAAGTACACAAACCCTTTGTAATGCTTATATACATGATAATTTGCACTTGCGTGCCACCATGAATAGTTTTAGACTTGCTACAGTGAAAAACACAATGCTTATTTACGTACATTCGCTCCGGCTCTGCCAGCCACTACTTTCAGGTTGAGTCCCAAAAATTGTGTTTCCGTAGAACCGATTTTGTCTATGTAAAAAATTGAAAGAATAGCGAAAACAGCTCAATATCACAATTATGTTTCCTTTCTGTAATTTATTTAAGGTTCATTATAACACTTGTCAAGGGTATGTTCGACTTCCAAATTGATAAAAATAAAAAAAAATAAAAAAATTGTCTTAAATGAATAAAAGTTGTGAAAAAACTCCAAAAGCACACGGTTTGTGCAGAATTGGCATTCGCCAAGTCACCTTCGACAGAATGGTCATGATTTTGAATAGAACTTGTATTTTTTTTTCTTAATTTGATATGCAGTGGATTATTGCAATATTCTAAAGAGATTAAAAAAATTAATAAAAATAGGGAACCGCATCGGTAGCGTAATGGTTAGCGTGCTCGCCGCGAGTGCGATAGATTGTGGGTACGAGCCTCGGTCGGGTTAAACAAAAGAATATACAATTGGTATTTGTTGCTTCTCCGCTAAGAACGCATCATTAAGGAGAAAGAGCAAAGACTGGTTGGCTCGGAATCAGAATAATGTGCCCCAATGGAACGACATATCTACCCGCTGACTGTTGTTAGCTAACCTTGTCAAAGGCAATGTGAGCTTTTACCATCACTTGGCGCCTGTCGTCTGTCATCTGTTTACTTTTCACATTTTAATCTTCTCCTCTGAAAGTCCTCAGCCAAATGAAGTGAAACTTAGTAGGAAGCATCTATGGAAGGTCCTCTGTAACGATTACTCATTTCGTCCCGATCCGTTAACAAACATGGTCGCTACAGGTGATTCTTGTTTCTGATTGGCAGGTTTTTTAGCTCACCTGACCCAAAGGGTCATGTGAGCTATTCTCATCACTTGGCGTCCGTCGTCCGTCGTACGTCGTAAACTTTTTCAAAAATCTTCTCCTCTGAAAGTACTAGACCAATGGAAACCAAACTTGGTCTGAATCATTACTAGGGTATCTAGTTTCAAAATTGTGTCCGGTGATGCCGTGCACCAACCAACATGGCCGCTGTTACTAAAAATAGAACATATGGTAAAATTGCAGGTTTTTGGTAATATCTCAAAAACCGTTAGTAATATCAAAAATCTGACATGGGGTAAAAATGATCAGCACATCAAGATCTACCTACCCTGCAATTTTGAAGTAAATCTGATTACCCATCTTGGAGTTATTGCCCTTTTTTCATCAAATTTGTAAAATTTTAATGCTTTTCGTCTTATATTTCAAAAACTATAAGAGATAAAGGTTAACTTTAAATTGCAAAAATGTGCGGCATATTAAGATCTACCTACCCTGCAATTTTGAAGTAAATCCCATTACTCATTTTGGAGTTATTTCCCTTTTTTCATCAAATTTTCAAAATTTTAATACTTTTCGTCCTTTATTTCAAAAACTATAACAGACAGATGGTAAGTTGAAACTGCAAACATGCTCAGCATGTCAAGATCTACCTACCCTGCAATTTTGAAGTAAATTTGATTACCCATCTTGGAGTTATTGCCCCTTTTTCATCAATTTTTTTTTTTCCTTTTAATACTTTTCGTCTTATATTTCAAAAACTATTTAGAGATAGATGTTAAGTTTATTGCAAAAATGTGCAGCATATCAAGATCTACCTACCCTGCAATTTTGAAGTAAATCCCATTACCCATTTTGACCGATTATGCAAATTAGAAAAAAGGGGGGATGAAATTAAAAAAAAATCTTCTCCTCTGAAACTACTGAACCAATCTCAACCAAACTTTGCTGAAATGATCCTTAGGTGGTCCCCTTTCAAAATTGTGTCCATTAGCCCCGTCCTGTATCCAAGATGGCCGCCATTACTAAAAATAGAAATTTCTTCAAATGGTCAAAACTGCTCTATTTTAAGCCAGAAAGTGCCCAAATTTGAACTGTATAAGCATAATGATGAACTTTTTAACATATATTACGGGATTTTTTTATGAACTTTGAACTTTTACCGATTTTGACCGATTATGAAATTTAAAAAAAGGGGGGATGAAATTAAAAAAAAAATCTTCTCCTCTGAAACTACTGAGCCAATCTCAACCAAACTTTGCTGAGATGATCCTTAGGTGGTCCCCTTTCAAAATTGTGTCCGTCAGCGCCGTCCTGTATCCAAGATGGCCACCATTACTAAAAATAGAAATTTCTTCAAATGGCCAAAACTGTTCTATTTTAAGCCAGAAAGTGCCCAAATTTGAACTGTATAAGCATAATGATGAGCTTTTTAACATATATTACGGATTTTTTATGAACTTTGAACTTTTACCGATTTTGACCGATTATGAAATTTAAAAAAAGGGGGGATGAAATTAAAAAAAAATCTTCTCCTCTGAAACTACTGAGCCAATTTCAACCAAACTTTGCTGAGATGATCCTTAGGTGGTCCCCTTTTAAAATTGTGTCCGTCAGCGCCGTCCTATATCCAAGATGGCCACCATTATTAAAAATAGAAATTTCTTCAAATGGCCAAAACTGCTCTATTTTAAGCCAGAAAGTGCTCAAATTTGAACTGTATAAGCATAATGATGATCTTTTTAACATATATTACGGATTTTTTATGAACTTTGAACTTTTACCGATTTTGACCGATTATGCAAATTAGAAAAAGGGGGGATGGAATTAAAAAAAAATCTTCTCCTCTGAAACTACTGAGTCAATCTCAACCAAACTTTGCTGAAATGATCCTTAGGTGGTCCCCTTTCAAAATTGTGTCCGTCAGCGCCGTCCTGTATCCAAGATGGCCACCATTACTAAAAATAGAAATTTCTTCAAATGGCCAAAACTGCTCTATTTTAAGCCAGAAAGTGCCCAAATTTGAACTGTATAAGCATAATGATGAGCTTTTTAACATATATTACGGGATTTTTTATGAACTTTGAACTTTTACCGAGTTTGACCGATTATGCAAATTAGAAAAAAGGGGGGATGAAATTAAAAAAATCTTCTTCTCTGAAACTACAGAGCCAATCTCAACCAAACTTTGCTGAAATGATTCTTGGGTGGTCCTCTTCCAAAATTGTGTCCAGCATTTCAGAACACCGACCAAGATGGCCGCCACAGCCGAACTTAATTTAACATAGGACCCTATGGGAAATTCCCATAAAAATCTTTTTGTCTGAAACCATTTGCTCAATAAGAACAAAATTTTGATGAAATAGTCATTGAATGGTTCTCTTCCAAAAATGTGTCTGGCGGTTCGACCCTTCGATCAATTTTTATTTACCTGCAATTTTGAAGTAAATCCGATTACCCATCTTGGAGTTCTTGCCCTTTTTTCATCAAATTTATAAAAATGACGAAGGCTACAATTGTTAATTTTTTTTACCGAAGTTATCAAGTTTTATTGACTGATGTTATTATTATACCCAGGTGAGCTATACAGGCTCCTGGGAGCCTCTAGTTTTTATATCTTCATCTCTAAGACTTCTTAGCCAAATGAACCGAAACTAGGTAGGAAGCAACTATGGAAGGTCTTCTATGAAGATTGCTCATTTCATCCCGATCCCACAAACTGAACACAAATATGACTTGTCCCGCATTTCATAAAACGACTCCTCAACGACTGTTACACTGATACATCTGTAAAGTAGCAGATACTAGTAAGTGAATGTTGAATGTAAAGATACACAAACATCTGTATGGAGCTCACAATATAATATAAATGTAGCAATCAAATTGTCTGAAGCTTATACAAATAAAATGAGGGTAATCGCAAGATAGAAACATAAGATGTTTTAATAGTATTTCTCCGCTGCCCAGTTAATGTTTTTTTTATCCTGCACTTGTTCTATTCGAGTAATCACATGGTATTGACCGGATGTTTTTTGTTATGCATTTGTATTTGGCTTCTGACCAAGATATCTTTTTCTGGTATCTGATTCATGTTGAGCGACGGTAAGAAACAGTAACAGCAGTTATGCCTATAAACTTATAAGTGCGGACTTCACAGAGGACACTATCAAAAACGATAAGAACAACGCTTGTTTCTGCTCTTTTTAGACAATTTGACAGTTTCTTTGGGGCTTTTGAAATAATACGATAGATACAATATACTACATTGTCGGAAAATATATAATTCATTTCCACTCGCTGCGAAACAGGTAAGAAAAACTCGTATGAATAAGGCACAGGCTACGAATACGACGGAAACATATTCGTAGCCTGGGTTCTACAAGTATGACGGGCGAAGTTATAACTAAATGATCAACCGGTTTCTGGACATGGACACCTATTTTACGAAAATTAATCAGTATTGCTAGCATCTAGAGGCTATGAATACGACGGATATTTGTTTCAATATATTGTTTTTAGACATTTATTACTGTGATACTATCAAGTTAAAAAAAAAATATACATAGATATTTAAATAAATAATGTTTAAAGTTATTTTAAGCAATTTCGGCAACACCAGTAGGTTTTTTTTTCGGCGCAAAGCGTATTCCAATACATCTTAGATGGTACCAGTTGAAACAGACATTTAAACTTTATAGTATCACAGTAATAAATGTCTAAAAACAATATATTTAAGAAAACAAAAATCCATCGTATTCGTAGCCTCTAGATGCCAGCAATACTGATTAATTTCCGTAAAATAGGTGTTCATGTCCGGAAACCGGTTGATCATTTAGTCACAACTTCCGCCCGTCGTACTTGTAGAACCCAGGCTACGAATACGTTTACGTCGTATTTGTAGCCTGTGCCTATAAATAAATTTTATATTTTCGACAATGTATATATATTGTCTATTTTTTTTCTACCTCGTTTCACTCCTCCGAAAATATTTTATTAACTAAACAAGTGTGGACACAGAAATGTGCTGTCCAAAAGGCAAGTGTGGATGTCAATATTTCATATTATTCCCAGTAAACAAAGTAACGTTTATATAATGTTAACTTTATGTTGTACTTACGTTATAAATTAACGTTGTGTTGACGTCATTATTGTGGACTCCGATCAACGTTGTTATAACGTTTAAAATAACGTTATTTAGTAACGTAAAATTAACGTTACAGTAACGTTTTCAATTTTACGTTACTTAGTAACGTAAAATTAACGTTACAGTAACGTTTTCAATTTTACGTTACTTAGTAACATAAGATGTACTTTTTTCAACGTAAACCAGTAACGTTGCAGTAACATTATTGACTTAATGTTACTTAATAACGTACTAGTAACATTTGAATGTTGCCTAGTAAAGTTACTCAAAAATTATTTTAATGATGTTTATTTTAACCTTAGTCTGAGAGGTTACTTGAATACTTAAATAAACGATGCATGCAAAAGTTCACAAAATTACAACAGATCCCCCATTTATGGACACAGGGGCCCAGGTGGCTCAATGAGTTAGGTCGCTGGATCTAACAACTCATACAAGCCTATCACCAATACGGCGTGGGTTCGCATCCGGCTTTGTAAATAATAAACTAGAGGCTCCCAGGAGCCTGTATAGCTCACCTGGGTATAATAACATCAGTCAATAAAACTTGATAACTTCGGTAAAAAAAAAAAAAAAATGTAGCCTTCGTCATTTTTATAAATTTGATGAAAAAAGGGCAAGAACTCCAAGATGGGTAATCAGATTTACTTCAAAATTGCAGGTAAAAAAAAAAATTGATCGAAGGGTCGAACCGCCAGACACATTTTTGGAAGAGAACCATCCAATGACTATTTCATCAAAATTTTGTTCTTATTGAGCAAATGGTTTCAGACAAAAAGATTTTTATGGGAATTTCCCATAGGGTCCTATGTTAAATTAAGTTCGGCTGTGGCGGCCATCTTGGTCGGTGTTCTGAAATGCCGGACACAATTTTGGAAGAGGACCACCCAAGAATCATTTCAGCAAATTTTGGTTGAGATTGGCTCTGTAGTTTCAGAGGAGAAGATTTTTTTAATTTCATCCCCCCTTTTTTCTAATTTGCATAATCGGTCAAAATCGGTAAAAGTTCAAAGTTCATAAAAAATCCGGTAATATATGTTAAAAAGCTCATCATTATGCTTATACGGTTCAAATTTGGGCACTTTCTGGCTTAAAATAGAGCAGTCTTGGCCATTTGAAAAAAATTCTATTTTTAGTAACGGCGGCCATCTTGGATACAGGACGGTGCTGACGGACACAATTTTGAAAGGGGACCACCTAAGGATCATTTCAGCACAGTTTGGTTGAGATTGGCTCAGTAGTTTCAGAGAGGAAGATTTTTTTTTTAATTTCATCCCCCTTTTTTCTAATTTGCATAATCGGTCAAAATCGGCAAAATTTCAAAGTTCATAAAAAATCCCGTAATATATGTTAAAAAGCTCATCATTATGCTTATACAGTTCAAATTTGGGCACTTTCTGGCTTAAAATAGAGCAGTTTTGACCATTTGAAGAAATTTCTATTTTTAGTAATAGCGGCCATCTTGGATACAGAACGGCGCTGACGGACACATTTTGAAAGGGCACCACCTAAGGATCATTTTAGCAAAGTTTAGTTGAGATTGGCTCAATAGTTTCAGAGAAGAAGATTTTTTTAATTTCATCCCCCCTTTTTTCTAATTTGCATAATCGGTCAAAGTCGGTAAAAGTTCAAAGTTCATTAAAAATCTCGTAATATATGTTAAAAAGCTCATCATTATGCTTATACAGTTCAAATTTGGGAATTTTCTGGCTTAAAATAGAGCAGTTTTGGCCATTTGAAGAAATTTCTATTTTAAGTAATGGCGGCCATATTGGATACAGGACGGCGCTGACGGGCACAATTTTGAAAGGGGATCACCTAAGGATCATTTCAGCAAAGTTTAGTTGAGATTGGCTCAATAGTTTCAGAGAAGATTTTTTTTAAATTTCATCCCCCCTTTTTTCTAATTTGCATAATTGGTCAAAATCGGTAAAAGTTCAAAGTTCATAAAAAATCCCGTAATATATGTTAAAAAGCTCATCATTATGCTTATACAGTTCAAATTTGGGCGCTTTCTGGCTTAAAATAGAGCAGTTTTGGCCATTTGAAGAAATTTCTATTTTTAGTAATGGCGGCCATCTTGGATACAGGACGGCGCTGACGGACACATTTTATAAAGGGGATCACCTAAGGATCATATCAGCAAAGTTTAGTTGAGATTGGCTCAGTAGTTTCAGAGGAGAAGATTTTTTTTAATTCCATCCCCCCTTTTTTCTAATTTGCATAATTGGTCAAAATCGGTAAAATTTCAAAGTTCATAAAAAATCCCGTTATATATGTTAAAAAGTTCATCATTATGCTTATACAGTTCAAATTTGGGCACTTTCTGGCTTAAAATAGAGCAGTTTTGGCCCTTTGAAGAAATTTCTATTTTTAGTAATGGCGGCCATATTTGATACAGGACGGTGCCGACGGACACAATTTTGAAAGGGGACCACCTAAGGATCATTTCAGCAAAGTTTGGTTGAGATTGGCTCAGTAGTTTCAGAGAAGATTTTTTTTAATTCCATCCCCCCTTTTTTCTAATTTGCATAATCGGTCAAAATCGGCAAAAATTCAAAGTTCATAAAAAATCCCGTTATATATGTTAAAAAGCTCATCATTATCCTTATACAGTTCAAATTTGGGCATTTTCTGGCTTAAAATAGAGCAGTTTTGGCCATTTGAAGAAATTTCTATTTTAAGTAATGGCGGCCATCTTGGATACAGGACGGCGCTGACGGGCACAATTTTGAAAGGGGATCACCTAAGGATCATTTCAGCAAAGTTTAGTTGAGATTGGCTCAATAGTTTCAGAGAAGATTTTTTTTAAATTTCATCCCCCCTTTTTTCTAATTTGCATAATTGGTCAAAATCGGTAAAAGTTCAAAGTTCATAAAAAATCCCGTAATATATGTTAAAAAGCTCATCATTATGCTTATACAGTTCAAATTTGGGCGCTTTCTGGCTTAAAATAGAGCAGTTTTGGCCATTTGAAGAAATTTCTATTTTTAGTAATGGCGGCCATCTTGGATACAGGACGGCGCTGACGGACACATTTTATAAAGGGGATCACCTAAGGATCATATCAGCAAAGTTTAGTTGAGATTGGCTCAGTAGTTTCAGAGGAGAAGATTTTTTTTAATTCCATCCCCCCTTTTTTCTAATTTGCATAATCGGTCAAAATCGGCAAAAGTTCAAAGTTCATAAAAAATCCCGTTATATATGTTAAAAAGTTCATCATTATGCTTATACAGTTCAAATTTGGGCACTTTCTGGCTTAAAATAGAGCAGTTTTGGCCCTTTGAAGAAATTTCTATTTTTAGTAATGGCGGCCATATTTGATACAGGACGGTGCCGACGGACACAATTTTGAAAGGGGACCACCTAAGGATCATTTCAGCAAAGTTTGGTTGAGATTGGCTCAGTAGTTTCAGAGGAGATTTTTTTTAATTCCATCCCCCCTTTTTTCTAATTTGCATAATCGGTCAAAATCGGCAAAAGTTCAAAGTTCATAAAAAAATCCCGTGATATATGTTAAAAAGCTCATCATTATCCTTATACGGTTCAAATTTGGGCATTTTCTGGCTTAAAATAGAGCAGTTTTGGCCATTTGAAGAAATTTCTATTTTAAGTAATGGCGGCCATCTTGGATACAGGACGGCGCTGACGGGCACAATTTTGAAAGGGGATCACCTAAGGATCATTTCAGCAAAGTTTAGTTGAGATTGGCTCAATAGTTTCAGAGAAGATTTTTTTTTAATTTCATCCCCCCCTTTTTTCTAATTGCATAATTGGTCAAAATCGGTAAAAGTTCAAAGTTCATAAAAAATCCCGTAATATATGTTAAAAAGCTCATCATTATGCTTATACAGTTCAAATTTGGGCGCTTTCTGGCTTAAAATAGAGCAGTTTTGGCCATTTGAAGAAATTTCTATTTTTAGTAATGGTGGCCATCTTGGATACAGGACGGCACTGACGGACACAATTTTGAAAGGGGATCACCTAAGGATTATTTCAGCAAAGTTTGGTTTAGATTGGCTCAGTTTCAGAGGAGAAGATTTTTTTTAAATGGGTAATGGGATTTACTTCAAAATTGCAGGGTAGGTAGATCTTGATATGCTGCACATTTTTGCGATAAACTTAACATCTATCTCTAAATAGTTTTTGAAATATAAGACGAAAAGTATTAAAATGAAGAAAAAAAATTGATGAAAAAAGGGCAATAACTCCAAGATGGGTTATCAAATTTACTTCAAAATTGCAGGGTAGGTAGATCTTGACATGCTGAGCATGTTTGCAGTTTCAACTTACCATCTGTCTCTTATAGTTTTTGAAATAAAGGACGAAAAATATTAAAATTTTGAAAATTTGATGAAAAAAGGGAAATAACTCCAAAATGAGTAATAGGATTTACTTCAAAATTGCAGGGTAGGTAGATCTTGATGTGCTGATCATTTTTACCACATGTCAGATTTTTGATATTACTAACGGTTTTTGAGTTATTACCAAAAACCTGCAATTTTACCATATGTTCTATTTTTAGTAACAGCGGCCATGTTGGTGGGTGCACAGCATCACCGGACACAATTTTGAAACTAGACACCCTAGTAATGATTCAGACCAAGTTTGGTTTCCATTGGTCTAGTACTTTCAGAGGAGAAGATTTTTGAAAAAGTTTACGACGGATGACGACGACGGACGCCAAGTGATGGGAATAGCTCGCATGACCCTTTAGGTCAGGTGAGCTAAAAAGGGTGCACTCGACTCACAGCCGCAAGTGATAAAGTTTACCAGTTGCTTACCCATGGCCGGTGATTCTTTCTGGCTTCCTCCACCACTAAAACTGGTCGCCATGATATAGCTGAAATATTGTTGAAAGTGACATTAAAACACCAAAAATCAAAACCCGTTGATGGACATCTTACATTGCGACATTTCAGAATTTACAAAGTTCACTCATATTTGTTGACTGTTTTAAACACAGGTTTCCTACAAAGTGACCAGGTTCAACGGTATATATACAAAATTAATTGGCTCAACATTAAAGTTTTGAAGACTGCTGCATCATCAAAATCAATCAATCTTTATTTGTATACATTTATCATAAAATGTTCTCAAGTTATTTAATGTATCATAATGATTAAATCAATAAATGATGTCCGACAGAATTTTAAGATCTGTTTCGTATTAAAAGTAAATTGTCTCCTCTGCCACCACCACCTATCCTTTCTGGCACAAACTTCAAGAAACTGGCAGCACATTTGGTAATTTTTGCCTCATCTGTGTTATGACATGTCAGAAGATCTTCTGAAAGTAAAAATAAAGATTTCTATTACTATTTCTGATATATACCTGAACACACAAGTTAATGAGTTTATTGAAGTTTAATACACATGATTTGGTTTAAGTGAATGGTTTCTGTTGCACTCAAATAATCACAAGTTAAAATGTTAGTCTTTATATCTGAAACATATCCGAGGTCACATAATATCCAACTTGTTCTCATTTCTTTAATGTGTATACCAACAAAATTGAAATGACTAGATACACAAGACTGCTGCTACTGTAGTTACCTTAAACTGTATATTGTTTATTTGGATTTCTTCGCATGTATATTTGCAGTTTATTTTTCAGGAGAAAATAAAGCACCATGTAAAATTCACTACTACTGTTTAAAATTCACTACAAATACCCCCTCCCCTCCTAAAAAATGTATTAACAATTTTAATATTTGCAGTGTCCAATAACACAATCAATTATTATATTATCAAATTAAATGCTAACTTTTTATAAAATATACTTATTAAGGATTTTACTTGAAGAACATCACAATCAAAATGAAAAGAATAAAACTTTGTAAATACTATTTAAGTAAACTCTTGAAAATCATAAACAAAATTACAATCTTAATAATAATCACTAACCTTGATTAGTTTAAATAAACATGACTTTGCAAAAGGGAATTTATCCTTCTTGCCCTTCTGTTCATCCTGGCCATCAGTCTATTACTCATGCATCTGAAGAAAGAAAATCAAATACACAATGTATTATCAAAACCATTCCATGGAATTATACTGCGTTAAAATTGGATTGGTATAGTACTGACTGCAAACACAAAATGGACAGGATTTAACTAATAGCTATAATGGTTACTGTAACTCCCATTCCCTTGGAATGATATTGCAAATATGTATTATTCTGCACCTTTAGCAAACTTGACTAGGGGAAAAAACAAGCAAAATTGTCTTTGTGCAGACTACTGTTTGTCACACTTTCTTTTCTTAGATACTGAAATTTGATTTGTGACCTAGTATAATTTCTGTTCTCAAGTAAAATTCTTATTTTGACTATTTAAAAGTTTTCTATGTACAATGTATTAAGTAAGAGATGTTAAACACAGCAAGTTATAATTCTTGTTAAGCAATCAACATACCTTGACATGACCTTTTTAAGAATTTTAATATCTAGCTTTAATCAAATGAAATATATAAATGTTCTTTAATTTTAGTACATTGTATTCAATAAATAACAAATTACAGGTAAAAGTATTGATTATTTACACGTAGAAATAAACAAACAATAAACAAACGCATTCAGTTGTTTACACAAAACATGTTTCACATAATCAGTGTGAACACAGCCTGTGTTGATGTGGATTAATTCATTCCTTTTTCATTGTGGGAGAGGTGACCAGTAAATCTATGATTATCAATAAAATCAGGGAAAAACCAGAGGCTCTCAAGAGCCTGTATCGTTCACCTGGTAATAAAAAAAACCAATTGGTCCTATGTAAAAACTATGTCCTGCGTCATCTTGGAATTACGATCAACATAAAAAACACAAAGTTTGTAAAGGACCTTCCAATGATTGATGCACAGTTTAGGTTCAATCAGTGCAATAGCTTCAGAGAAGAATATATTTCTGTATTTTCCCCATATGGTTCTGTGTTAATACTATGACCTGTGGTGGCGGCCATCTTGGATTTCCGATCGGCATAAAAAACAGAGGACCTTCCAATGATCATTCCTGGGCAGTTTGGTTTCAACTGTCCAAGTGGTTTCAGAGAAGAAGCGTTTTGAAACATTTTTCCCATAGGGTCCAATGTTAAACTAAGTCCTGCCGTAGCCGCCATTTTGAATTTCATATCGGAACAAAAAACCTATAGTTTGTAGAGGGCCATCCAATGAACATTCATGTACAGTTTGGCTTTAATCATATTTGTAGTTTCTGAGAAGAAGGCATTTGAACATTTTCCCATAGGGTCCAATGTTAATCTATGTCCTGCGGTGGTGGCCATCTTGGATTTCCGATCGGCATAAAAAAACAGAAACTTTGTAGAGGACCTTCCAATGATCATTCCTGGGCAGTTTGGATTCAATTGTCCAAGTGGTTTCAGAGAAGAAGCGTTTTGAAACATTTTCCCCATAGGGTCCAATGTTAAACTAAGTCCTGCCGTAGCCGCCATTTTGAATTTCATATCGGAACAAAAAACCTAACGTTTGTAGAGGACCATCCAATGAACATTCATGTACAGTTTGGCTTTAATAATATTTGTAGTTTCTGAGAAGAAGGCATTTGAACATTTTCCCATAGGGTCCAATGATAATCTATGTATTGCGGTGGCGGCCATCTTGGATTTCCGATCGGCATAAAAAACATAAAATTTGTAGAGGACCTTCCAATGATCATTCCTGGGCAGTTTGGTTTCAACTGTTCTAGTGGTTTCAGAGAAGAAGCGTTTTGAAACATTTTTCCCATAGGGTCCAATGTTAAACTAAGTCCTGCCGTAGCCGCCATTTTGAATTTCATATCGGAACAAAAAACGTATTGTTTGTAGAGGATCATCCAATGAACATTCATGTACAGTTTGGCTTTAATCATATTTGTAGTTTCTGAGAAGAAGGCATTTGAACATTTTCCCATAGGGTCCAATGTTAATCTATGTCCTGCGGTGGCGGCCATCTTGAATTTCCGATCGGCATAAAAAACAGAAAATTTGTAGAGGACCTTCCAATGATCATTCCTGGGCAGTTTGGTTTCAACTGTCCAAGTGGTTTCAGAGAAGAAGCATTTTGAAACATTTTTCCCATAGGGTCCAATGTTAAACTAAGTCCTGCCGTAGCCGCCATTTTGAATTTCATATCGGAACAAAAAACCTTAAGATTGTAGAGGACCATCCAATGAACATTCATGTACAGTTTGGCTTTAATCATATTTGTAGTTTCTGAGTAGAAGGCATTTGAATATTTTCCCATAGGGTCCAATGTTAATCTATGTCCTGCAGTGGCGGCCATCTTGGATTCCCGACCGGCATAAAAAACAGAAAATTTGTAGAGGACCTTCCAATGATCATTCCTGGGCAGTTTGGTTTCAATTATCCAAGTGGTTTCAGAGAAGAAGCGTTTTGAAACATTTTTCCCATAGGGTCCAATGTTAAACTAAGTCCTGCCGTAGCCGCCATTTTGAATTTCTTATCGGAACAAAAAACGTAAAGTTTGTAGATGACCATCCAATGAACATTCATGTACAGTTTGGCTTTAATAATATTTGTAGTTTCTGAGAAGAAGGCATTTGAACATTTTCCCATAGGGTCCAATGTTAATCTATGTATTGCGGTGGCGGCCATCTTGGATTTCCGATCGGCATAAAAAACATAGAATTTCTAGAGGACCTTCCAATGATCATTCCTAGGCAGTTTGGTTTCAATTATCCAAGTGGTTTCAGAGAAGAAGCGTTTTGAAACATTTTTCCCATAGGGTTCAATGTTAAACTAAGTCCTGCCGTAGCCGCCATTTTGAATTTCATACCGGAACAAAAAACGTAAAGTTTGTAGAGGACCATCTAATGAACATTCATGTACAGTTTGGCTTTAATCATATTTGTAGTTTCTGAGTAGAAGGCATTTGAATATTTTCCCATAGGGTCCAATGTTAATCTACGTCCTGCGGTGGCGGCCATCTTGGATTTCCGACCGGCATAAAAAACAGAAAATTTGTAGAGGACCTTCCAATGATCATTCCTGGGCAGTTTGGTTTCAGAGAAGAAGCATTTTGAAACATTTTCCCCATAGGGTTCAATGTTAAACTAAGTCCTGCCGTAGCCGTCATTTTGAATTTCATACCGGAACAAAAAACGTAAAGTTTGTAGAGGACCATCCAATGAACATTCATGTACAGTTTGGCTTTAATAATATTTGTAGTTTCTGAGAAGAAGGCATTTGAACATTTTCCCATAGGGTCCAATGTTAATCTATGTATTGCGGTGGCGGCCATCTTGGATTTCCGATCGGCATAAAAAACAGAAAATTTGTAGAGGACCTTCCAATGATCATTCCTTGGCAGTTTGGTTTCAACTGTCCAAGTGGTTTCAGAGAAGAAGCATTTTGAAACATTTTTCCCATAGGGTCCAATGTTAAACTAAGTCCTGCCGTAGCCGCCATTTTGAATTTCATATCGGAACAAAAAACCTTAAGATTGTAGAGGACCATCCAATGAACATTCATGTACAGTTTGGCTTTAATCATATTTGTAGTTTCTGAGAAGAAGGCATTTGAACATTTTCCCATAGGGTCCAATGTTAATCTATGTCCTGCGATGGCGGCCATCTTGGATTTCCGATCGGCATAAAAAACAGTAACTTGGTAAAGGACATTCCAATGATCATTCCTTTACAGTTTGGGTTCAGTCAGTTCATTAGTTTCAGAGAAGAAGATCTTTGAAATTTCAGCCAATCAGAGCATATTATTGGCCCTGGCAGCCATATTGAATATCCGACTGGAACGAAAAACAGTAACTTTGTAGAGGACCATCCAAGGAACATTCCTGCTAAGTTCGGTTCCATTCGGCCAAGTGGTTTCGGAGAAGAAGCTTGAAATGTGAAAAGTTTACAGACGACGGACGCCAAGTGATGGCAATAGTTCACATGGACCTTTGGTCCAGGTGAACTAAAAACCACAGGAAAAAGAAACAAATTTAAATATTTTGTAATCATCACACAAAGTTATGTGATAGTGTACTAGATTTTAAGCCTTTACATGGTGTTAATATACACACTTTACGATCAATTGAGTCATGAAGCAAAGAAGTTTGACATTAAATAACAACAACAATTTTGCTAATTTCTTAGAAGTCTGTATAATTTCCAGGTTGTACTTTTCACATATGAAATTGTGTTGTATGACCTATATTATGGTCAACTTTTTGGAATTGTATCTTATAAAGCCATCTTTTTTCTCCAACTTCGGTATTTGTTGTATATTTTGCAACTTATTCTAACGCTCTAACTGTTGAAAAAGTGGCTCAACAATCAGGCAACACCTTAATTAAACAATTTTTGTATGGCAGTTGTTGACCCATACATACTGAAGTGAGTCAGTCGGTCAGCAAATTTACACATGTATTTTACCAGCAAAAAATATAATAAAATGAAAAAAAAAGGTGAACATGCGACACAGATGCCCCACTCTTGTTTAAATCAAAGTTGACAGACCTTTTGTGATTCTTAACACAGACAAATTTCAAAACATTTGACAAAGTCCAAGGCAAACTCAAGTTATTGAAGGGAAACCAAAACATGACGGAGGGAAAGACAGACGGACAAGGGTAAAACATAATGCAAAATTGGTCAACTAGAATAAGTAAATGCACACAAACCAATGTGTCCACAGATGAACGACAACGAATAACTACTCCAAAATAGGGCGTCCCTATCGAATTATACTTGCAGAAATAGTGTTTTAACATGTTGTATAATCTGCCGTTTTTGTTTTTTTCATGAGTCAACATTAACAGACAGTAAGTAGGAAGTCACAAACCTATATATACACTTTATTTATTTATATATAAAAGTGTTTTTTTTTGTGCAGCCTGTTTTGCCCACCTCACCCTTTTTTTTTATTCCACAAAAGTCACAGCCCGTGCTTAAAATGTACATTCCTTTATGAATATGTTTGAATAAAGATGTTTTTATTTTCTAAGTAATATTATTCGCTGTAACAAAAACAGGAATGCAAACTTGAAACCACTGGCACCAGGTTATGGAAACGATTATCTCCCTTGGCTATATACTCAGCCATTACAACCAAAAGGGGGGTGCTAATGTGTGTATCGTGTTAGGTAAATGAGTTTGCCAGACATTTATTTATGGATATATTGTGACAAAATATGGATGTAATTGTTTGAAATATATATTTCCCAAGGAGGTTTGTATTATTTTACATTCAACATACGTCTTCTTGTAAAATTTTAGATGTGAAGTAAAATGTAATCAAATTTTGAGCCAAATGTTACCAGCGAGCTGCTGGTGAGATCAGGATCAGAATCAGAAAGATTTTTAGTTTGACAAATTTTTCTGAATGGTTTTTTGTTCTTTTGTCTGGTATTTTTACCTTAATAATTATATATAAAAACAGAAAATATTGGTTATATATTTTTATAAAATAAATTAATTAAAAAAAACACGTGTTTTCTTAGAATATGGTA
Organism: Bathymodiolus brooksi; assembly: GCA_963680875.1. Lineage (NCBI taxonomy): Eukaryota > Metazoa > Mollusca > Bivalvia > Mytilida > Modiolidae > Bathymodiolus > Bathymodiolus brooksi. The sequence goes on along the minus strand of OY804590.1, from coordinate 6,511,622 downwards.
AATCCGAGGATTTATGATATGCAAAGCAGATGTTTGTTTACAAACAATAATTATATATATATAAGTGTATTTTGTAAACAACTAATGGTACGTAGATACATTGTATCTAACATAGTTAACACTTAATCCAAATTTTATTTAGCATATGCATTTTGATTATTTTATTTTATGAATATAAATTGTTATTAAATACAGAGGATCTATTTAGATCATAGATGGGCTTCATACTCCTACAGGAGTACAGACAGTATTGTAAAATATTTATTTCATTTTTTTTTTAATCACTATTGGTTCAATTTTTTTTTACAAAAAGTTTTTCAGTAGTAATTTTATAATACTATACAATACTATGATTATCTCCCTTTATTTATATTCCTTAAAAAGCATTTTCCCCAATAATTACTGTTAATTCAACTTTTTGCATTTAATTGTTATATTTTGAAATTGTTATCAATATTAAACAATAATTTTATTTTATGTTCATATTTATATGAATATTATAGTTGCAATTATTTAAATTAAATATACTTACCTTGAAGACCTTTCGATTTATTTATATAATCAACGCCCACTTTCTTATAAATATATTGCCGAATTTCCTTCGATATTTTCCGTATATTACAATTATACTTCGGTATTTTCCGATTTATTTCGGTCAATTCTAAATTTGCATAGACACTTCAAATACGTCAACAAATTATCCAATGAACAGTTTCTCGATATACGAGAACTAGACGAGAATTTCCTTACTTATTATAAAATCCCGAGATACATCGAATGGTATAATCGGCCATTTTCTAGCATCATTATTGGCCGATTCCATCCCCTTTCCCTATGACATCCCCTGCTGGCACTGAAACAACAAACAACGTAAATTAAAGTTTCAAACACGACACGAGCACTGCTCTTTAACCAGTTTAAAACGAAAATCTTGGTGGTGGTGCTTTGTGATATGAAAATTACCTCTCCAAAACAGTTTTCACCAAAAACAACACCTTCAGGATACTAAAAATCAATTACTTTCTGCTTCTTCATGTCTCTGTGTTGATATGCGAGCTCGATATTTGAACCGCTCGGCAATGCGCATGTACGAATTTTGTTACTTCCTGTTTCTAGCCCGCGAAAATTTAAAAATGATAAAACGAAATTTTACCTACGGATTCGATTAACAGTTAAACGCATACATGGTGGTTACTAGTAGGAAGGAAGTCCCAGTAAGAGACTTATATTGAATTGAAACAGAGACATATTTGGCTCTGATTTAAATTAAGGGATGTGTCTGAGGAAAAAAAAGGGGGGAGGGTGCATGCAAATAAAATTATGAAGGGGTTGGCCTTCAAGTGAAATAGGAATTTTGCTCTTTTTGCACCAACTTCTTTATTTCTTTGACCATGTAGAGTTGCTGACTGCTAAACACTATTTTAGCCTTTCTTTCAATTTGTGAGAAATACTTTTAAACGTTAAAAAAACGTTATAATAATGTTATACTTTAACGTTATTGCAAGGTTTATAAGTAAACGTAAACATATACGTTATTCAAACGTTATATAAATGTTACAAAAAAACGTATAACATGTAACGTAAGTTATACGTTGTACAAACGTTATTATTTTACGTTATATTTTGGTTTAATACATAACGTAAAACACTAAACGTTAGTTAATCGTCAGGACAACGTTTAAGATTAAACGTTAATAATTGGACGTGGCAAAAACGTTTAAAAAACAATAAAAATTAACATTGTAAATAGGTCACTAGGTAACGTTTATTTTTTACGTCGATATAACATTATAATAACGTTATTTGTGTACGTTACCTAAGTATAACGTTACTTTAACGTTATGCTTACGTTACGTGTTTGCTGGGATTAACTTTAAAAAAAAAATCATGGACACAGGGGTCCTGGATTTTTTTAATAAAAAACTAATCCTGGATTTTTATTTTTGCTTAAAGTCCGGTCCAGTGTTTTTATTTCAAATTTTCATCATATCCCCCTCTCCCTCCCAAAGGATATAAAATTGTATCACTAATAATAAATTAATAAATAATAAATTCAGATGTTCAAGTTAAAATAAATCTCATTTACTAAACCACTGATATTTGTTCAATTGTTAATGCTGATTTAAGATTTAGTCGCAACCAATTTTTATTTTTCTCTTTAAACTGTCGAAACATAGCATTTATTTAACTGTAAAATTCAAAAATAAAATTCACCCCCCCCCCCCCCCCCCCTTTTTTTTCTTGCTTAAAACAATGATCAACAATATTCTAGAATCAAACAAATTAATAAATATAACATAGATTTCTTTTACCATGCAGAGTCTGTTTTAAATCGGTCATCCAATCAGGACGCTCATTATTCTTGTCCAAGGTAAAAAAAAAAAAATACATCGCTAAAATTACCTGTGGGTGTTTCCTCACTTCAACTCGTAAATTCACATAGAAATCGGAGATATTTCGTCATAAAACTTCACACATGGTTTTGTCTATCATATTTCTTGAAGACAAACATAAAATTTTATTGCATTTAACAATATTTTATGAGTATCAACAGTTTTTTCAACACCGTATCTGTTTCTCGATACAGCCGCAACTTCAACTCGTGAATTTACAGAAATCGGAGATATTTCGTCATAAAACTTCACACATGGTTTTGTCTAACATATTTCTTGAAGACAAACATAAAATTGTATTTCATTTATCAATATTGTATGAGTATCAACAGTTTTTTCAACACCGTATCTGTTTCTCGATACAGCCGCCCGATTACAGTGACCCGTGACCCAGATTAGCATGTTCCACCAGTTGTTTTCATAATAATGTTGTTTAAATAATGTAATATAAATAAGACTCGACACAGTGTAGGGTTGTGCGTTCGTTACAAGATCGCATAGCATTAATATAAATATATATCAACATAACAAATTTATTCAGTCTGTCATTTCTACTCCCCCAAAAAAATGCAAAATATATACGAGTGATTGAAATTCTTTTGGCATTAATATTGGTGGATGGGCAGGGGGCCCTGTATAAGACTATTGAGTTTAAATACTTTAATTTGATTAACTATAATAATACTTTCAATACAATATAAATTTCAGTGATCGTATAGTTTCTTAGTTCACAATTCAGAGTCCAAAAGTCTATCAAAAACACTTGTTATTTTAGAGTTAGTTTCAAAGGGTTCTGCCAAAACACTTCCAGTCCGAAAGGTTCCCCCAAAAGGGGTCTACCTCTTCTGCTCGCCATCTCCCTATTTATAAGTCCCATCTTTGGACTTAATTTATCTGACTGTCACTTCCGTCGCCCATTAACCTTCCGTTCCCTTTTGTTATTCAATATTCTTCCCATAAATGTACCAAACCAATCTCTTTTGATATATATATATATATATATATCCTGTCTCCCCAACCTGGTATCGCTTACAATTACCCTTGACTTGTGCTGCCTCAGGTCCTACACATATTCCCTGCATGTAACGTTAATCTCTTAATAGGTGTAACCGTGTCACTAATACATTTAGGTCTATAATTACAAGTGTACTGCCTCAGGTCCTAAACTTGTTTTAACCCAGTTCATTTTTACTTTAATTTCAATTTTATTAATTCGTATTAACAGTCACCATATTACATATAACATCCAAAGCACACACTTTTGTCGTATTACAACTTGTAACGAACGTTGCATTAATCGAGTACACTTAACAGTTTCTTTATATATACAAAAATCGTCCGTGGGGAAAGGAATTCAGTACTACAGCCTTTGTTAATTTGCTTATCTGTAATGTTAATGTAAACATTATACTGTGAAGAAATGTAAATATCGTATCCACGAAGTTATTTCCACAGAGTGACTTACTTAGTTATCAACCAGTATACAATTAAAATATTGTATTATAAAAGAATCTCTCACTACTCAATTGATGCGCCTGGACAGCGACTTAAAGTGAGTGTAGTGTATTGAGCACCAACCGTGATGTCAGTGCCACAAAAAGCATAAAAAAATCAAGTGTTCGCGACAGTAGCAATTTAACATAGAAATAACGATTTTTTTATTGTACAAAGTAGCTGAAATTAGAAGCCATGGCAAATATTCATACTATGGATCAGTATTTATCGCTTTTGAGATATTTCCTAATCATAACTATTGTTAAATTGCAATATAATGCTCAATAATAATACGATCAGTCGTATTTACATACTGACAAACCCGGTTATTTATAAATGATCCAACCGGTTTGTATACATGTTTACATTTTGACCAAGCCGGATTTCAAAAACATCTGTTGACATCATGTTTTAGGGTATAACTAGTTACTAATTTACTTGTCCTCAACAAAGTAATATGTCTAAGTAAAATCAATCATTCATCAATACTTTTTTTCTTTTTTGGCAACATTTAATTCATTCGTAAATGCAAGATATAGCGATATTTCAGTTGATTTGTAATGATTTTGAAGCCGGATTCCTTATAACTTATAGAAAAATCTAATTTTACACTGCAAAAATAAATGATATTTGGACAAAAAATGAAATTAATAATAATAACAATCATAAAGCATCATAATTCAAAACATATATACACAGTATATTCATAAATACTTACGATAATTATATGTCTTCTTTAGAAATACCGCTTTAAAATATCCCGGATATTGACCAAACATTTTCGATGGGAGCTCTTTGACGACAGTGATATACACCACTGAGACAGTCACATTTACATCACTGAGACAGTCACATTTACACCACTGAGACAGTCACATTTACACCACTGAGAGTCACATTTACACCACTGAGACAGTCACATTTACACCACTGAGAGTCACATTTACACCACTGAGACAGTCACATTTACACTACCAAGGCATTTTATCTATGACAATTAAACAGCTACTTACTGATTCGCTATCACTAAACTTGTTCATTTAAAACAACAGGAAATTTTTTTGACATTTTATTAATCAATCTAACAGGAAAAAATAATGGTCTACTTACATACCTTAAGCAAACTACCTTTAGCTTAGAGTGACTTTTTTGTTTCTTACAGAAATATATTGATGGATTTACAGTCATAGAGTTGGTAAAAATGATGAGAGGTATATCATCTGGGATGATGTATCTGTCAGAGATGGGATATGTTCATAGGGTAAGTAACAAAAGGTATATGGTCTTGAATGAGGTATATCTCCAGATATGGTTAGGATGAGGGGTTTATTGGGATACAATTTGGGAAGAAATATTAATATGGATAGCTTGTAGCAAGGCACATTGCATATATTAATGTATCATGTTGTATGATTGATCTTTTGAGATACGAATGGGATGAGGGGTTTATTGCGATACAAGCTAGGAAGAAAGATTTATTTTTAAGGATAGGGTGTAGAACAAGGTACATTGTTTACATTTAGATATCATCTCGTATGAGGGATCTTCTGAGATATAACCCTGATGTGGCAGTTCACATATTGTTATGAAAAGAAAATTTGAAACAGTGATGGTCAACAATTCCACCGATATCAACAAAACAAACAACAAACTCTAAACAGTGATGGTCAACAATTGCACCGATATCAACAAAACAAACAACCAACTGTAAACAGTGATTGCCAACAATTCCACCGATATCAACAAAGCAAACAACCACCTCTCACAATTCACTGAACATAAGAAAAACCAAAACATTTAATAGATATTTATTTAGATAAAGAACAAGCCATTTCAGTTGGTTCATCTTTATAAAGTGCATGATTTATTTTTACAGGATTTGGCAGCCAGAAATATTTTGATTGGAGAAAATCTTGTCTGTAAAGTAGCAGATTTTGGTCTTTCAAGAAAAATAGATTTAAACACAACAGATCGTGTTTACATATCTACAGTAAGTATAATGAAAAGAAAGTTTAAATAGTGATAGACAACAATTCTACCAATATCAACAAAACAAACAACTACCTCTTACCTCAAAACATCAAACATAAAAAAGAAAGTTTAAACAGTGATAGACAACAATTCTACCAATATCAACAAAACAAATAACTACCTCTTACCTCAAAACATCAAACATAAAAAAGAAAGTTTAAACAGTGATAGACAACAATTCTACCAATATCAACAAAACAAATAACTACCTCTTACCTCAAAACATCAAACATAAAAAAGAAAGTTTAAACAGCGATAGACAACAATTCTACCAATATCAACAAAACAAATAACTACCTCTTACCTCAAAACATCAAACATAAAAAAGAAAGTTTAAATAGTGATAGACAACAATTCTACCAATATCAACAAAACAAATAACTAATACGGGATTGTTTGGCAAAAGATAGTTACCTTCATTGACACTGGCCGAATTGATCACTGGGACCAGTTGCGACGACCCTGAAGGCAAGCTCACATTACTGACTGGAAAAGCAGGCCCAACTGTTGTACCTGTACTTGCACTTGATGAGGGTGTAATGTTCGGGACTACCAAATGACGACTTGCGGTTGTGATGAAGCCCCCACTTTGGGTAGCTGAGGCAGGCATATGGAAAGATTCATCTCCACTTGTGTTTGTGATGGTGGCAATAGGTCTCGACACTCTGGGTTCTCTTTCCTCCCACCTTGTCGGAGCGCTTCTTTTCCTACTGGAGCGACGCAACATGCCTGAAAAAATTAACTCTGACACAATTAGCAATTTGTCGAAAATGTTTTTTTTTTTTTTTATAATTGTTACTTGTGTCCAGGGGGAGATATAAGAAAATTATTTAGGAGCCGACAGGGCTTCTTATTCCACTTATCTGGAGCCCTTATCCTCGATCAAAAACATGACATGGTCACAGGGCTACCAGACTTGGCACTAAACGAGCACTCCTGAATTTCCAAGAGCCTCGAGCTCCCGGGCCCCTCTTATCTCTACCCCTGGTGTCGTCAGAGAAGTTATTACAATACGGTATAAGAAATGTTGTTAACTTGTGTGTAGAAAAGTCTCAGACATCACAACTTGCTTCCCCAAAACGTAATAACATCACATAGCTGACAATCGAAATGGTCGTCGGGAGACCCTCAATCAATCAGTGACCTACATTTCGACTTATTCTCTCATTAGCCCCTTTTACTACTGTGGCCGACGAGTGGGCTAAAGTATTGAAATGCAAGCGATGGCGATTTCTGATGCAAAACACGGCATGACTCGAAGTGGCCGGTACCTTATATTATAAACCAAATGTTATCTTGTTAAATTAAAGACATAAAAGTGTTAGGGAAACAAAATTGATTCAAATTCTAATTGTTTTACTCATTGCTGGACGATTCTCTTGTCAGATTTTTTCCGATTGTGTTTACAAATTCTCTCTGCAACCTCCCGCTGCTGCAACTTTTGATGAAAAGGAAGATTTCAGTTTTCTGCTTCAGTAAATGGAATGTCTAGATACCAACATATATAATGCACGAGACCAAGTATGATCACGGACCAGATATATGAACACTTGTATAACAGATCTAAAAATATAGTTTTTTAGATCTTATTAACGTGCGGTAACAGATTAAGGTAAACACATGCTGATTGTGTGATAAGGCTATTTATAGCTTTCGGCGAGTGATTGAAGTTTAAAAACGTTTTGTCAGGAAATTTCATTCTTCTAATCATAATGATTAATTCTAATTACGATAACAATTAAGATAACAATAGCTGTTGAAAGAAAGTAAAAAACTTGATCATTTAATATTCTTTTTTTATAATTTCACCCACAAAGGACGGAAATATTTAACGATAATTGAACATATTTTTTATTTCATTATACCTTTTTCTTGCCAGAATTTAATCTCTATTCATGCATTTGTCCTCCACACGAAAGGGTTACAAGTTGATGCGGATTATATACCCGAACTAGGTTTTTCCTCTCAAGATTTTGGGAGCAAATATCACAACCTCTATTCAACGACCCCTTGTCTTATGCGACCTTTTTTCAGATCTCCCTTCAGTGGTCGCTATAGACAAGTTTGACTGTACAATAAAACTATAAAACACCTGTACAGATTCACTTCTACTCAATTATTTGATCTCCAGCTGCAATATACAATAAAACTATAACACACCTGTACAGATTCACTTCTACTTAATTATTTGATCTCCAGCTGCAATATACAATAAAACTATAACACACCTGTACAGATTCACTTCTACTCGACCTTAAAATACAATTTATGAAACTTATGGAATGTGACATGTTGCTTGTACTCAAGTTAGGCCAAGACTGTATATTAAATGTATACCAAGAAATATTTGTGGCAATTTTAGTTTTCTGACTACAAAGTAATAGACAAATCAAAACAATTCTCTTCAAGTGCTTAAATAGAGGTAGTTAAACAGTTCTTCTTAAATTACAAAAATAGAACTCGTTCTGTATGTACAGATTGTGTGATAAATTTCTGTTATCAGTAGCTGTTATGTATACATTTGTTCTCATTTACAGGATATTATTTATTTCTGTTAGAAATACCCAAATAAATACACCTCAAAACCATGTTATAAATATATTATTTTGATATGTTGATAAAAGTTGGAAATCAAAAAAGAATTACAGTTGGAAATTTTCTGTACAAAGGGAGATAACTTGTATCTTCAATTTGTCTCTAGAATTCTATGATTCTTTTCAGCTAATTTCCTCTGAAAATTGTTTTCCGAAAGTTGCTGGACATGGTGAGAACATGTCAAAAATGACCATTTTGAAAGGGGGTGCAGATGGTTTCAGCTATTTTTCATTGCTTTCAGATATTTTGTTTTCTAACCAGGATAATCCCTAAGAATTGTATCTCATTAATATTGACAGATTATTAGTCATGAGATATAGTTACTATTTCTGTGATTAATAAATAATTTGTGAAATTTATTAAAAAAAACAATTTGTGGAAAATGGAATGTGACCTGTTTACAACACAATTTGATAATATATAAATATGAATGCAAGATACACAGAATCTTAAAACTCGACTTGTATCAGATTTATATATCATATATTTGAGAAACTTTTACTGATTGATTTTCCTGAAATTTTCTCCACAAAAATGCATATATTATCATGTTTATAAAAATAAATGATAAAAAAACATGTACAAAAATAAACTCGGGGAAAATATCAATAATTCATTCAGTAAGAAACAATTCGTAACAGTGATAACCAGGTGAGCCTCTAGTTTGTAAGTTTTTTATATTTATGATGTTAAACATAGCTACAGTTTTATTTTTGTACTTACATGTAAATTTGCGTTTTTTTAAGGGAGGTAAAATTCCTGTACGATGGACAGCTCTTGAGGCTATAGCAAACCGTATGTTCACGTCGGCCTCAGACGTGTGGAGTTATGGGGTAGTCATGTGGGAGATAATGTCCTATGGTGGGAAGCCATATGGGAAGTGGTCTAATCAGTATGTGAAACAAGTTGTTAAGGAAGGATTCAGACTCCCTCCACCAAAGGTAATTCTAATTTTGGATGGAATTTTTTCTTTAAATTCCTGCTTGTATTTTTCAAACTGATTTTACCTAATGTTTTTGTTTCCAAGATAAAACTAGTCACTTCCATATAACTGAAGTGTCATTATTAAACATCCATATTCCATATTGTCATTGAAAAAAACCTCTTGATTTAGTTATTATAAAGAATACCACGGAATTTGTTTTTATGTTGAAGCAACAAATTTGATGATAATTTTGACATAATAAAACTGTGACCTTTGCAGGGTTGTCCGGAGGCCATTTACCAGTTGATGTTGGACTGCTGGCAGAAGGAATGTGGAAATAGACCTAAGTTTAATCAAATTGTAAGGTCACATGACGAATTCATCAGTGCACCGGAGTTACTAAAGAAAATAGCAAAACTAAGGTAACGTACATTGATCTAATAATAGAAATACAATCAAACCTGTATTAAGAGGTCATCTTTGGGACAAGGAAAAAGTGGTTCTTTAAAACAGGTGACCTCTTAAAAGAGGTTCAATTGATATGAAATTTTTCTATGACAGGACAAGAAAAGGATCTCTTTTTAATACAGGCGACTGCTTAAGATAAAGGTGACCACATGGGCAGGTTTTACTGTATATACAAGGTCTAAAGTGAAAAGTTGTTAAAAATTAAGGTACAAATAAAAGTTAATTTGATCTGTGTTGAAAATAAATCAATTTTGTTCTATGTTGTTTATTTTACTTACTTGATATCATATGGTACTCACTTTGTTTATCATTTATAAATATTTGGTAGAAATGAAGTCTATTTGTAGACAAGCGTATACAAATCCTCAAAGTTATGAAATGAAGTTTTTAATAGATGATGGTCAACAATTCCGCCAATATCAACAAAATGAACAACCTCCTCTAAGCATTGAACAATAATAAAAGGGCCATGACATATGACATTGGAAATCCATGTCATGGCTTTGGACAGGCACGGAAATGTGGTGGAGTTATACAGGTTAATGTGAATCTCAACTTCTTGATAATTGGATCTCCAATGTCAATACAAACAATAAAACACAGGAATGCACAGAAATGCTTCCACACAAAAAGACGACACACCATCACAAAAAAGAATAACATTATTAATATAGACAATACAATTACAGGGTCAATGAATGTTCATATGTTTGGTTTCGTTTGACTCCTGCTTGTGTACTACAGCCATGAGTCAAACGTCTGTCAATATAAATATATTTTTGTTTTTACGATTTTGAAGGAATCGGGACAAAATCCATTCGTTTTAACCCCTTACAAATATTTCTCTGTGTCAAAATTCAATATCAGTATATTTCCTTTTTTTTTACTATTTTGAAGGAAAGGGAAAACAATTCATGGAAATAACAAAGTGTTAAAATTCAACCTTGATATATATTGCCATTTTAACAATTTTCGAAGAAATTGGAACAAAATCCATTAAATAACAAGTTTTAAATACCTAAAGGTTAAATATGTTTTGTAGAAATGTTTAGATGTCATTAAGAAGTTCATTATCATCACCGTGTTGTGTATATAGTGTATACAAGATTTTGTCAAATAGTGTACATAGTATAGTGATGTATATAAATTCTTCATTATCCTATACAATATATTAAAAATTGTTGAGTTAGATTGCTGTCAAATTATAATATTAAGTATATATGTACCATCTACACACGCTTATACACATGTCTTACGTCTATCCCTAGATTTTCCTTACGAGACAAGGTAACACTACGACTATTGAAGCTCCTTTTTTAGGGAGTGGATGTAGTCGAGTGGTCTAGGGCGCTGGACGTAAGGCTAAGCGAATGGTGCTGCAGTGTATCAATGGTGTGGGTTCAAATCCCGTCGAGGGAAGAACAAAAATTTGACAGCTCTAAAATCTAATTCTAACACTGTTTGGTTTAATTTTCAGACGTATATATATATATTACAAATTTTGATACTAATTAAAAGATATATATATGGTTATGAAGAGTGAAAACGTTTTTATAAATACATGTATTATGTCTGAAGATCTATTGCGTGGTTTTTTTATCCCCTCGCCAACGAAGTTGCGAAGGAATATAGTAACGATACCGTCCGTCCGTTACATCCTTGTGAACACTCTAGGATCAACATCCTTCAATGGATTTTGACCAAACTTGGTACATATTTAATTCTTAAGAAAATCTGGAACCCTATTGATTTTCAAGGTCAAAGGTCAAGGTCACCGGGTCAAATTTTTACCGCATAACATCCTTGTGAACACTCTAGAATCAACATCCTTCAATGGATTTTGACTAAACTTGGTATATACTTAGTCATTAGGAGCGTCTGGAACCCTATTGATTTTCAAGGTCACTGGGTAATTTTTTTTACAGTGTAACATCCTTGTGAACACTCTAGAATCAACATCCTTCAATGGATTTTGACCAAACATGGTACATGCTTAGTCCGTAGGAGAATCTGGAACCCTATTGATTTTCCAGGTCAAAGGTCAATGTCACCGGGTCAAATTTTTACCTCATAACATCCTTGTGAACACTCTAGAATCAACATCCTTCAATGGATTTTGACCAAACTTGGTACATACATAGTCCTTAGGAGAGTCTGGAACCCTAATGATTTTCAAGGTCAAAGGTAAAGTGATCAATTTTTTACCGCATAACATCCTTGTGAACACTCTAGAATCAACATCCTTCAATGGATTTTGACCAAATTTGGTACATACTTAGTCCTTAGGAGCGTCTGGAACCCTATTGATTTTCAAGGTCATAGGACAAAGGTCAATGTCACCGGGTCAAATTTTTACTGCATAACATCCTTGTGAACACTCTAGAATCAACATCCTTAAATGGATTTTGACCAAACTTGGTACATACTTAGACCTTAAGATAATCTGGAACCCTATTGATTTTCAAGGTCACAGGGTCTAATTTTTAGGCGAGGGGATACACCACGCTTTGAATTGCCCTTGTTGTTTTTTGTTTTTATCCTAATTTTTTTTTTTTTATATGTATGTATGTAATATTTTTCATTGATTCTGTTTTAATTAAATGACAAAATTTGATATTCTTCTTCTCCGAAAGTCTTTATCTTGTAGCTTTGAAAATGAACCTGATATCAATGCTAAATGCTTAAAATAATGATAATAAAAAGCTTGTTGGGATTCAGCGATTACTACATTTTGGCTCCAGAGGGGTACAGTAGAGGGTGTTCAGTGGTTACTATATTTTGGCTCCAGAGGAGTACAATAGAGGGCATTTATGTCACCAAACAAACGTAAAAAAGAAGATGGCAGTAATAAATAGGTTATATTTATGCAGTATTAATACCACTTAACTTGCTGGCTTTTTTCAACTTGAATAATCGATACGTATAGAATAATGACATTTTGAAGGTCGAGACGGACATTATCACTAGTATCACAGGGAGTCTGAAAGGAAAAGCTGTGATACTAGTGAAAATGTATGTTGAGACCTTCATAAACTGGAATTGTTTTAATCGGTTGCGTCATATAAAGTTTAACGTGACACTGACTAATAATAATAAGTGTTTTGTTATGTCAATTTTCAACTTCAGTGGCTTTGGGAAATCATAATTATGCCTAAAAGAAATAAGAAATATTGCCAATTTAATTTTTCTGGAGAAAATAAAACATTTGCAACTTTGTTTTCAGTGCATAAATTTCTAAATAAAGATATAAATAAAACTGCCACATACTGTACCTAATATTTTGTTCAGTGTTTCTATAATCAGACTTTTATTAAAGACCCCCCCCCCCCCCTTTTCAATAGTAACTTTCTGGAGCCATGTATTGAGTCAGTTTTATGCTATTTATTTTTACTTGTTATTTTGTATTGTCAGCTAGATAATGTTCTAAATCTTAAATTTTCATGGTCAATTACATTTTTTTTTTTTTTTTAGGTATGATGGAAGGCATCATTGCGCTTGTTAACAGAGAAATCCAGGGTATGCTAATTAATTGCTCATTCATAAAATCTAAAAGCTGTTTTGTTTAACGAAAGGTTCACATTCAAATTTCACATTCCAATGAAGTCTTCACACAAAAATAAGTTGTAAAACAACTGTTTCCATATTTTGTATACACCTAAGAAATTATAATATATAAAACATAAATTCTGCAATTATCAAATTGCTGATGATAATAAACCATAATTTCATGTATATTGTTTAAAACAAGTTAATTTGTGTCCCACACACTATAGAAATCTATTTTTTTTAATAGAAATTATTTAAAAAAATGTTTTGTTAATGTTGTGATCATTTACTTTGTAGCTAAAATGTCAAACAAAGACAATTATTCAGTATAATTTCTGAAATATATATGGTAGAAAAATAATTGGGGAAATTCCATGCTTTTTTGGGGCTTTCTAAAGCTTTCCATTGTGCACGATATGGTATTGGAAAAATTCCTATATAATTTTTTGGTAAAATGTGTCGATTCTTTTGTTAAATTCAATTATAGATAAGATTTTGTGACTAAGGCCAATGTATAGTACCATACCCCCTCCCCTTTCCCCATTTTATATTTTATTCTGTAGAAAACAATAGTTGTTTCAGAGTTATGTGGGAAACAATAAATTATTTATTTTAAAAATACAGATGTATGTATAATTTCTGAAGTCACTTAGGATTAAAAGTGTGTTATTATATAAAGTAAGATTAAACAGTGATGGTCAACAATTCCACCAATATCATCAAACTGTACAACCACCTATCACCTAAAACCATGGAAAACAAAAAATACCACAATATATGATGTTGGATATTCAGGTACTGGCTTGTGACAGGCACAAAAATGTGGCAGTGGTTAAACTGAGTAATGAGATCTCAATGCTCTTCCTCTGATAATTGGACATCCAACAACAATACAGATATAAACAAACAATAATAAAAACCTGCATAGATTTGTTTCCACTCAAAAACATTTGATTTATTGTGCTTAACGCCACTCTCAGCAATATTTCAGCTATATCATGGCGACCAGTTTTAGTGGTGGAAGAAGCTGGAGTACCCGGAGAGAACCACCGACCATGGGCAAGCAACTGGTAAACTTTTCACTTGCGGATGTGAGTCAAATGCACCCTTTTTTAGCTCACCTTGCCAAAGGCAATGTCAGCTTTTGCCATCACTTGGCGTCCGTCGTCCGTTAACTTTTCACATTTTAATTTTCTCCTCTGAAACCGCAAAGCCAATTGATCTGAAATTTGGTAGGAAGCATCTATGGAAGGTCCTCTATAAAGATTGCTCATTTCGTCCCAATCCATTAACAAACATGGCCACCACAGGCAATTCTTGTATCTGATTGGTCGATTTCTAAAAAAATCTTCTCCTTTGAAACTGCTTAGCCATATGAACCGAAACTTGGTAGGAAGCATCTACATGTATGGAAGGTTCTGTATTAAGTTTCCTCAAAGCAGAATGAAAGGTGAGCAACACAGGCTCAGCCCACTGAGCCTCTAGTTTTTTTTCCATTTTACCAGTGTGGACACAGAAATGTGCTGTCCAAAAGGCAAGTGTGGATGTCAATATTTCATATTATTAATTTAAAAAAAAAAAAATTCATGGACACAAGTGTCCTGGATTTTTTTAATAAAAAACTAATCCTGGATTATTATTTTTGCTTTAAAGTCAGGTCCTGTGTTTTTATTTCAAATTTTCATCATGGCCCCACTCCCCCTCCCCCTCCCAAGGGATATAAGATTGTATCATTAATAATAAATTCAGATTTTTTATTTAAAATAAATCTCATTTACAAAACCACTGATATTTGTTCAATTTTTAACCCTGATTTAAGCTTTAGTCGCAACACATTTTTATTTTTCTCTTTAAACTGTCGAAATATAACATTTATTTAACTGTAAAATTCACAAATAAAATTCACCCCCCCCTTTTTTTTCCCCTTTTTTCTTGTTTAAATCAATGATCAACAATATTCCAGAATCAAACAAATGAATAAATATAACATAGCTTTCTTTTACATGCATCTTTTTACCATGCGGAGTCAGTGTGTTTTAAATCGGTCATCCAATCAGGATGTTCATTATTCTTGTCCAAGATAAAAAAATACATCGCTAAAATTACCTGTGGGTGTTTCCCCACTTCAACTCGTAAATTTACATAGAAATCGGAGATATTTCGTCATTAAACTTCACACATGGTTTTTTTCTATCATATTTCTTGAAGACAAACATACAATTTTATTGCATTTATCAATATTTTATGAGTATCAATAGTTTTTTCAACACCGTATCTGTTTCGCGATACAGCCGCAACTTCAACTCGTAAATTTACATAAAAACCGGGATGAACTCATGTGCTCCGATATGGGTAAGCAGTTCCTGTTCCACTAGTGACATCCGTCGTGTTAATCTAGTTACAAACCCGGTGATAAGTCATGAATGAGGAAAGGACCGAAGTGTTTACGACAAGTGGAACATATCCGTGGTCATTTGTGACACAGATATTCCATTACGGTCAACCAAGTAGTGGCGGCGACCGTAAAACTTTCGAAGTGATGAGTTCAACTTAACTAAGAGGAACCCTTGGATCAGTAGCTTCCTTGTTAGCAGCAACCCTCTAACAAGGAAATCCTTATATAAAACACAAGCTCTGGAATACAGTATCAACTGAGAGACATATACTCCATATGTAGGTGCTGCTGCAATGTTGCTACATATGAATGGAAAGTTCACAATGGGGAAATTGAAATCATCTCTTTTGTCGTAAAGTTTCGTTCTTAACCGTTCCAACCAGATTGTGATTGCTACATGGATACCATGTAACGGTTAACTAAGTCATACTCATAGTGACGACAGTAAAACTTCGAAGTGATGGCTTCAACTTAACCACTAGGGACTCTTGGTTCAGTAGCTTCCTTGTTAGCAGCAACCCTTTAATCAAGGAAATCATGATAGGGACCATAAGCTGTGGAATGTTGGATCATATAAAAAATAAATTCTGGTTCGGGGTAAAACATACATTCCTCCAAGTTAATTACATATATATAGCTATTAGTACATTAAAGGGAATATTTCCTAGATTTATTGATGGAATTATTTAAAAAGACACTTTTTTTTGCAGGTATGCCTTTTGAGTTGAGATACTCCAATGATGAAAGTGATACAAAATAAAATTCATTTGAAAATCCAGTTTTCCAGTTTTTATTGCAATCACCTTGTCCGTTTGTCCGTCAGTTCACACTTTCGTAACAGATATCTCAGCTTCTACTGGAAGAAATGATTTTATATTTGATATATGGCTTTGGCATGGTGACTTGTACCGTGTCTCCCCTTTCCAGGTTTACCGCACATCTACTTCCTGTTTACAGTGTGACTTAGAATTTTTCATGTTTGCTGTAATGAAAACTTTCGTAACAGTTATCTCAGCTTCTACTGGAAGAAATGATTTTATATTTGATATATGGCTTTGGCATGGTGACTTGTACCGTGTCTCCCCTTTCCAGGTTTACCGCACATCTATTTCCTGTTTACCGTGCGACTTACAAATGAATGAGTGGGGGTGTTCTTACCACGACGTAGCGTGCAACATCTTGTTCCATCTACAGAACCTGCCATTACAACAGAATAAGGGAAAACACATTTAAAAACCATTGGTATTCCCTTTAAAACCATTGACTTTTACTTGAAACTCCATTGAATTTCCATTTATTTTGGCGAAATATGCTAATGAGCGTGACCATTTCGATGATGTCATAAATTAATGGTTTATAAATGATCCTCAAAATGGTGCCATTTAAATGATGTCTCAAATAAATGGTTTAGAAATGGTTCTTGTTTACAGAAATAATTAATATTTGATAATTAATAATTTATGCAACATTATGTAATAAAGTTTGTCAGCGACTTCTGACAGGTAGGTGGTTTCCTGTATCAGTAAAATTGACTGCCGCAACATAACTGAAATATTTTTAAAAGTGGTGTTAAACACCATTAAACTTACTCTTATTTAGTGATAATACCACAGGCGCTCCTGGTACGGATCACCCCACTTTTTCTAACTTTCTGTTTACAAATTTAGGTTGAGGTGGATAAGGTTGAGACGGAGGCATTCAATTTTCTAGTTTTTGGTTTTGTTGATATTGTTGGATTTGTTGGCCATCTCTGTCTACATTTTCCTTTTAATGTATTCTGAGGTATCCAGCGACTTACTTCTTTTTTCTTATAAATAATCTGCTATTGGTCAGAAAAGTTTGAAGATACCAAAGGGATAATCGGAATCTGTAAAGCGAAGGATAAACAAGACAATGGCAAAATAAACAAAATTTAAAAAACAAACAAAAGACGAACAATCATAGAAAACTAAAGATCGAGCAACATGAATATCACTAAAAAAAACAGGGGTGAACAGCAGAATTAGCACCAAACCTTTTAGAAAATTTTAGAAATGTCATCATGTGTTAATAAAGCCCATCAAAATGAATAAACAATGAACTGTTTAATGTCTGCCATAAAACTAATTATTGAAGTACCTGTACCAAACCAAGAAAGTGGGTTGTCATGCCTATGTGTGTTAGTGTATCTGTTTGTATGATTTTATAAATTGGATTTTGGAAAACTATTTCAAATTCGATGGATTATTTAATTAAAAAACAAGTAATTTAACAACATAACAGCTAGGAAATGTAAATAGTTATATGTGGGTTCAAACGTTAAATGTGTAATTCAAACGGATTATAACGGAAGGAATATCCTCAATTGTTGTCCTGAATTTATCCCATGTAAAACATGGGATAAATTCAGGACAACAATTGGGGATATTATGAAGAAGTACATACCAACTAAATTAACTTCTACCAGAAATTCACACCCATGGATAAACCGCAACATCAATAAACTTACAAGAAAGAAAAACCGAGCACACAAAAAAGCAAGATCCACAAAGAAATCAAAAGACTGGAACCGATACACCAAGTTAAAATCAGCATGTCAAAGAGAGATAAGGAAATCACATGACTCTTACTTACAGGACATCGAAAGCGGCGACATGAAGGATAATTCGAAGAAACTATGGTCATATATAAAGCGCACGAAACACGATTCCAGTGGGGTAGCACCACTAAAAGATACTGACGGTCTTCTGTACAGCGACACGCCTGCAAAAGCTGAGATTTTGAACAACCAATTCCACTCGGTTTACACAATGGAGAATTTTGACAACTTGCCATCAAAAGGACCTAGTCCCCACCCAACTATGCCTAAAATACAGGTCAACAGTAATGGCATCAAGAAACTACTGAAGGGTCTTATTAACACACATAAAGCGACAGGCCCAGATGCAATACCTACAAGATTTCTTCATGACTACGCAGAAGAACTAGCGCCAATCATGACTTTCATATTCCAACTGTCATTAGATACAGGTAATATACCCGACGATTGGAGAGAGGCAAACATGGTAGCATTATTTAAGAAAGGATCAAACAATAGGCCAGTTTCACTCACGTCCGTATCTTGTAAAATACTGGAACATGTCCTTCACAGCCAGATAATAGACCATTTCGACCGTTGGAACATACTGACAGACAAGCAACATGGGTTTAGAGGGAGGAGATCTTGCGAGTCACAACTGATCATCACCATCGATGCGCTAGCCAAGTCATTGGCCAAAGGAGAACAAGTTGATGTGATTTTGCTTGATTTCTCTAAAGCCTTCGATAAGGTTCCCCATCATCGACTGCTTCACAAGCTGGACTATTATGGAGTGAGAGGAAACACCTGGAAATGGGTACAGGACTTCTTGAGTAAGAGAACGCAGAAAGTCGTATTAGACGGTGTTACATCCTCCTGCGCAGACGTTATATTCGGAGTCCCACAAGGTACTATGATGGGTCCATTGCTGTTTTTAACCTTCATAAATGACTTGCCAGAACACGCTACATCTGATGTTCGGCTCTTCGCAGACGACTCTCTGCTGTACAGACATATCCGAAATGATGAAGATGCGGCAGCTTTACAGAAGGACCTAACATCACCACAGCAATGGGAAGAAACATGGCAGATGCAGTTCCATCCGCCAAAATGCAATGTCATTCATGTAACCAACAAACGTAAACCCATCACACATAGTGAATTACAGTCATTTCGTACCATAGTGAAAATCATTTTCGTACCATAACCATTTCGTACCATTGCCATTTCGTACCATAACCATTGCGTACCATTGCCATTTCGTACCATATGCAGATCGATACATTATTACCATTTCTTACCATATGCAGATCGACACATTATGACCATTTCCAGGAGCGGATCCAGGGGGGGGCGCGCATCAGGCACGCGCCCCTCCTCAAATTGGAAAATAATAAGATTTTTTGGCGTATAATCGTGGTTTTTCACACGAAATACCCCAAAAACTTTCGCGCCTCCCTCCGCTCAGCGCCATTCTTTTAAGTGCGCCGCCCCCCCCCCCCCCCCCCCCCCCCTTAGCTTGAAATCCTGGATCCGCCCCTGATTTCGTACCATATGCAGATCGATACATTATTACAATTTCGTACCATATGCAGATCGACACATTATGACCATTTCGTACCGTATGCAAAATCTTATGAAGATAGTACAGTTATCCTTATTTTACATCATATTCAAATAAATGTTATACCCAAGTACATGCTGCATGTTGGTACCGTAAAAAGTATGTATTTAAGACGGGGAAAAAACGAACAAAGAAAATATACATGTATATACATATTATTAATTTTATTAAATGTTCAGTGATTTCAACATTATTTATTATTTTATTTAATAAAGATAATTATTTCGTTACAACTTGTAGAACCTTTGAAGTAATAAAGCTTTGTCTGCATTTAATTTATTATTTGCTTAACAGTTAATCAAAGATGGTAATTAAAACATAAAAGAACTAATCATTGTCCATTTGCTTTTATTGCTATTAGATCAAAGGTAGTGTTTCGGAAATGAAATGAAAGAAAGTCCAAGCTCATATCGTTTGAAGAGAAATTCGAACAAAAGTTACCCAAGCTCTTATTTTCTAAAGAGAAATCCATGCACTTTTTTTTGTTTTTACAAATATTTCCTGCTAGTTTATCCAATCAAATTACTTGAATTTTTTTGAAAATTGGCTCAACCAATAATTTCATTTTTGATTGACATGAAAAATCTTAAAAGTGATTTTTTTTTATGAATATAATTCATATGCAAAAATGACGGGTAACGAATGTCTACGTTGCAATTCCACGGTTAGACCATGCAGTGTGACAACTGTCTACGATGGCAGCCGGTATGTGGTACTGGTAAGTGTTAATTATAATTATCAGTAGTTAATGTCTCTTTTCCGTACAGCGGATTGCAAGTGACTATGATCTCTATTAATTTTTAAACATCCAAGTATCTACAACTGGGGAGACAAACTTAACCATAATAAATATATGCACGAATTGGTCATAGTGGTATTCTATTTCTATATGGTACGAATTGGTCATAGTGTATTCTATTTCTATATGGTACGAAATGGTCATAGTGTAATTCTATTTCCAAATTGGCTACTGAGCAAACAATGTATGGTACGAAATGGTTATGGTGCAAAATACATAAAAAAAATGGTACGAAATGGTTTCTGGTTATGGTACGAAATTGCAATTTTGTGGTACGAAATGGTAAATTATGGTACGAAATGGTTTCTGGTTATGGTACGAAATTGCAATTTTGTGGTACGAAATGGTAAATTATGGTACGAAATGGCAATGGTACGAAATGGTTATGGTACGAAATGACTAGCTTCGCACATAGTTATAGGTTACATGATCACATACTGGAAGTAATGGAAAACAGCAAATATCTAGGAGTTACTATCAACAAGGGAGCGTTCTTGGCCCATACTATTCACAATATATATTAACGACTTGCCTGACGTAGTACAAAATGTAGCTAAGCTCTTCGCAGACGATACAAAGTTGTATGCTGCAGTAAATAATACAAATGATGAAATAAAACTACAAGGAGATATAGATAGGTTAATGCAGTGATCAAAAGAATGGCTATTAACTTTCAACAAATCCAAATGCAAACATGTACATTTCGGTCCGCCCAATAATGCTAGATATCAAATGGGAGGGGATATCATCACCCAATCTACAGAAGAGAAAGACCTATATCACTATAGATGATAAATTAAAATTTCAAATTCACATCAATAATCAAACAAAAAAGGCCAACCAAAGACTAGGAATGATAAATAGAAGCTTTACATACATGGACAAGAATATGTTTACCACACTTTATAAAAGTATAGTCCGTCCACACCTAGAATACGGAAGCAATATATGGTCTGTTATGTATAAAAAGGAAGCCATCCAAATTGAAAATGTTCAAAGACGAGCCACAAAACTAGTCAAAAATATTCAACATCTCAGTTATAGCGACCGATCAAGATATCTAGGATTACCATCTTTACAATACAGGAGATTAAGATCTGACATCGTAGAAACGTTTAGAATTATTAACAATATAGATAGGGTAAATAGCAATAAAATCTTTCCGAAAAATGAGAACACCACCAGAGGCCACAAGCATAAAATCTACAAGAAGCAATGTAGAACTAATATTAGAAAATACAGTTTCTCGCAAAGAGTAGTAGACACTTGGAATAGTTTGCCCGCGAAAGTCAAATACAGTAAATGGGTTCAAAAACAAGTTAAATTTGCACTGGAAAGACCTCAAAATCAAATTCAAGCCAGACATATACAATGTACAAACCGGAAGTGACAAATGGATATGACAAATCAAGAAGGGTCGCAGGGGCAATCTAGCCCACATATATGACCTCTACACCAGGTAAAACCAGGTAAAACAACAAGCTGAACTGGACCCAACATCAAAGGGCAAAGCCAGTAGGACCTTGGGCTTTTCACAGAGAAACCTCCGTGGATGCAAATCAAATGTCAAGTCAACCGCCTATACCACCATGGTGAGACCGACATTAGAATATGCAGGCACAGTATGGGACCCACACCATCAGGTCCACATTATATCACTCGAGGGGGTCCAGCGAAGAGCCGCCAGATTAGTTAGCGGTAATTTTTATGACCGCACTCCAAGTTGTGTAACAGCGATGATAAACTAACTCAAATGGGAACCCCTAGAATATCGCCGGTTGACATCACGGCTAGTCATGTTCTCCAAGATCACACATGACCTCATTGACATCAATGCACCATTCTACTTACTACCAGGTGATGCTAGAACAAGGAGTGCAAATAGATATCGTCAACCAACAAGGATATCTACAAGTTCTCTTTCTTTCCAAGAACCACCACTGATTGGAACAGGCTACCAGAAACAACTACATCAGCCAATACCATCGAGAGCTTCCGTATGCAGCTGAATTCCAGCCAAGCTGCATACTTCACACACTAGGTCCATGTCTTTCTTTTTGTATATAGTTTTAACTGTTCATATGCCGAAGGGTTTTTAGTCGTCTTTGACATGCGTCAGTGCAAAATTACACTCAAGATGAGTCCTGCACTATACCAGGAAGAAGGAAAATGGACTAAAGTTCATTCAGAATCGGAATCACTAAACGATAAAGGTAGGATTCTTTTATATTTTGTTTTTGCTATTTGTAGTCCGGAATCATCACTTTGTCTTTTCTGACTAGACTGAGGATTGTTAAAATTAAAAGTTCCTCCGTAAGTGTAAGTGTTCTCATAATAAAGAGATGACATCTTAGTGTCAGAAGTCATTGAACTAGAGTTAATTAATTTGATAGCAAACGATTTTTTGGGGGTGGTTAAAAGTTTTACTGTTGGAAAGATTCTTTCTGCCGAGACCACATGTTTTAGAGCATAATTCTGCCATGAAATGTATTAAAACTGTCAATGTTTGTCAAATTTACCTGCTTTTTATTGTATCGCAATGAAATACTAGATTAAGATATCATTTTGTTTATTTTTTAAATCTTTCCTTTATCGTAAATGAAACTAACAATCTGTCAATGAAATGAAGCAAAGGGACATCACTCCATATAATATTATAAAAAAATAGTTCCGTCTCGAAAAATGGTGGGAAAAATAGCGAGAGTGAAAATAAAAATGGTAATTTCACTAGTGAAATTATCGTTTTTATTTAACTCGGAAATCACGGTATTTCATCGATATCTATATAATAAGAAGATTTAATTGTACTTTACTATATAGATTGTATGATGTTTTATATGTTATTATATTATTGTACTCTATTCTGTATTGATGTATATTTTGTTGAGAAAAAAAATAAATAAAAAAAATAAAGCTGACCGTCACGAAATAACTGAATTATTGTTGAAAGTGGCGTTAAACACCATAACCATCCACCATCAAAAGGAAATATTGTCGTAATGATTAGACAAATGACAACAAGGTTTTTGAATATTATCGATGTAAATATTATCATACAAGTCCGTAGGGTACTTTGGTCTGGCTTTTGTCATACAGGTTCGTTGTTAATAGTATAACTAGAGGTTCAGTGAGCTGACCCTGTGTCGCTCACCTTTCATTCTTCTTTGAGGAAACTTTATACAGAACCTTCCATACATGGTGCTTCCTACCAAGTTTCGGTTCATTTGACAGCGAAGAATATTTAGAAATCAACCAATCAGAAACAATAATTGCCTGTGATGGGGAAGATTTTTTTTAAATTCATAATATTATATATGTGATATATATAAGCCTAAAAATTAAACCAAACATTGTTAGAATTAGATTTTTGAGCTGTCAAATTTTTGTTCTTCATGAATTTTGTTTAAAACTTTATCTATTATAAATGTATGTGCAAATATTGGTTACTGTAACACAGAGCGTTACAAATGTCCCCTAAACGAAAAATACAAGTACTAGTGGTATGAATGAAGAATAGTGTGAGAACATAGCAAGAAATAATTAGAGCCCTATTTTTGACTCTATCATGTCTATTGTAGGGCTTCTTTGTTATGTTACCCTACAATGTGCTAAAATAAACTAGTAAGCAAAGCAAGAAAAAAATGGCTTCAATTGTCTACCATCATCTACAACACCAGTAATGGAGATGTTAGAAGACTATATTATTAGCATGAAATCAAATGCAAAAGATGTTTGTCATACACTATTATATTAATAAACAAATATTAGATAGCTATTTGCATACTAAGTCTGAAAAGATATGGTTGTTATTCACCTTTGTGTTAAATTGAGAGTTTTTGCGGTTTCCATGGAAACGGCAGGCATTTTGAAATTTCCAAGCCTCAAAACCATTTATACACATGCCATACAACATTTCTATTAAGTTTCATCCAATGCCGAGCACTTTAAATTTTTCACGTTTTTTGCGGCAACGGCGGCCATTCTGAAATTTCTAAGCCTCAAAATTATGTGTACACATGTCAGACAAAATTTCTGGAAAATTTCATCCAATTCGGACCACCATAGCAAACCAACGATGAATATCAATTTGCAACATCATAATCTACTTGGAAACCAAATTTCGCCCAAATCGGAGGATTTTTGTATTTGGCGGCCATTTTATGCCTTGGTTACCATGGCAACGGCCGCCATTTTGAATTTATTCAACACCCCGAAAAGCTGTCACATACTACGGTGGATATTCCTACAAAGTGGACCATAATATGGCTCCCAAACCATGGATATCAATTCCCAACATCAAAATCTACTTGGAAACCAAATTTCGCCCAAATC
Source organism: Bathymodiolus brooksi (assembly GCA_963680875.1). Lineage (NCBI taxonomy): Eukaryota > Metazoa > Mollusca > Bivalvia > Mytilida > Modiolidae > Bathymodiolus > Bathymodiolus brooksi. The sequence goes on along the minus strand of OY804590.1, from coordinate 6,486,463 downwards.
GGAGGATTTTTGCATTTTGGCAGCCATTTTGGATTCAAAATGGCCGCAATAGCAAACCAACGATGGATATCAATTCGCAACATCATAATCTACTTGGAAACCAAATTTCGCCCAAATCGGAGATTTTTGTATTTTGGCGGCCATTTTGGATTCCAAATGGCCGCCATAGCAAACCAACGATGCATATCAATTCGCAAAATCATAATCTACTTGGAAATCAAATTTCGCCCAAATCAGAGGATTTTTGTAATTGGCGGCCATTTTGTACCATGGTTACCATGGTAACGGCCGCCATTTTGAATTCCTTCAACCCCAAAAGCTGCCACACACTACGGTGGATATTCCTACAAATTTTGATGAAAGGAATCCAATTTTTTTTAAATCCCCCCCTTTTTTGTTTCCATGGCAGCTGCGGCAAAGTTTGTCCAACCGATTCCGATTTCTTTGGCTTATCTCGTTCCACTAGATGTGGATGTTGTTCCTATTAAGTTTCATTAATTTCTGTTCAGCGAGTAACCTGCTATGATCATTTTTGTGTTTTTCTTTCAATTTTTTAGCATGTTGGCCGTTTCCATGGCAACGGCGGCCATTTTGAAAATTCCGAAAGTAGTCTGCACATCTACTCATAGTGCTTATGATTCTTGTGAAGTTTCATTGATTTCCGTTCAGTATTCGCCGACAAATGTGTCGGATAAACTTTTGGCGGAAGAAAGAAAGAAAGAAAGAAAGAAAGAAAGAAAGAAAGAAAGAAAGAAAGAAAGAAAGAAGAAGAATGATAAGAATAACTAGAATTGCCATTACAAAGCAATAGCGGACATCACCCCACCCCATTATTTTGGTACCTCGGTTTCGATGGTAATGCCATTTTGAACTTTATCAACACGCCAAAAGCTTCCACACACTACGGTGAATATTCCTACGATGTTTCATGAAGTTTGATGAAAGAAATCAATTTTTTTTTAATCCCCCCTTTTTTATTTCCATGGCAACTTCGGCAAAGTTTGTCCTACCGATTCCGATTTTTTTGGCTTATCTCATCCACTAGATGTGGATGTGACAGGAAACATTACTGCAAAACATTGTGAAGTTTGGAGTGAATTAACATTTTTTACCTTGGTTACCATGGCAACGGCCGCCATTTTGAGTTTTTTTAACCCACCATAAGCTGCCACACACTACGGTGGATATTCCTACAAAGTTTGATGAAGTTTGATGAAAAAAATCATTTTTTTTTAAAACCCCCCATTTTTGTTTCCATGGCAACTGCGGCAAAGTTTGTCCAACCGATTCCGATTTTTTTGGCTTATCTCGTTCCACTAGATGTGGATGTTGGTCCTATCAAGTTTCATCAATTTCTGTTGGCGAGTAACCTGCTATGATCATTTTTGTGTTTTTCAATTTTTTAGCATTTTGGCCGTTTCCATGGCAACGGCAGCCATTTTGAAAAAATCAACCCTTAACAGCACAACTTCACATGGCATATGATATTCCTACAAGGTTTCATAAAGTTTGATCAAGGCATCTCCGAGAAATCGAGCGGACAAAAATGTGTGGAAGAATAATAAGTATTACTAGAATTGCCATTGCAAAGTAATAGCGGACATCACCCCACCCCATTATTTTGGTACCTCGGTTTCCATGGTAACGCCATAAGCTTCCACACACTACGGTGAATATTCCGACGATGTGTCATGAAGTTTGATGAAAGAAATAAAAAAAAAATTAAATCCCCCCCTTTTTTTTATATTTCCATGGCAACTGCGGCAAAGTTTTTCCAACCGATTCCGATTTTGTTGGCTTATCTCGTTCCACTAGATGTGGATGTGACAGGAAACATTAGTACAAAACATTGTGAAGTTTGGAGTGAATTTAACATTTTTTGCACCTTGGTTACCATGGCAACGGCCGCCTATTTTTTCAAACCCCCAAAAGCTGCCACACACTACGGTGGATATTCCTGCAAAGTTTGATGAAGTTTGATAAAAGGAATCCAAACAGTCGGGGTGATGTAATAATAAGAAACGGAGCAAACACAATATGTCTCCCAAACATAAATATTGTTTATTGCTTGACATTCTGCTTTACGATCCTTTATGGCAATCCTTTATGGCAAGGAAACCATATTGAGAATTGTAAAATTAATTTTCGTTCAGTTCAAACCGAACACCCCTTGATTATCCAAGTCAAAGAATCGTTTTCCATAGCTTTCTAAGCGCCATGGCAGAAATTCCTTGCGGTTTATGTGACAAACATTATGATGAGGACACTGAGTGTGTTCATAGTGGGTGCGATAAATGGCATCATATGAAATGTGTACCTATGACTTCTTCCCAGTCAGCGTATGGTCTGATGCTAACTTAGACTTTTTGTGTAGAAATTGCTGTTTCACAGAAAACCAGTATGACCCGAAGAAGTCACTACAGAGGTGAGGTTATCTTTATATTATAAGCAAATTATGTCATGATTTACGTAAGACAATCCTGAATCTTGATAAGATTTGTGACTCTTTTGAAACCGAGATCTGGTCCATAACCAGTAAAACAATATAATTTATACGCAGTAAATGTGTAAGATAGGATTTTAATGTTGCATAAGAATTTCAAAACAAATTGTCTTTTTAAAATTATGTAAAGTTTGTAAAACATTATTTTTATCAGGTTTTCTTACAAGTTCCGTGTTTCAGTGTTGTTTAACATTGTGCTTTTTCTATTCCTCACATAGCCTTCATGCATGTCTTTATTTAAAGTCGGGTTTAAGCTTAAATGTCATTTGAAAAGCACAAGTTTTACGCCTAAATATTATTAAATCGACAAGTTATATATACATATTAATTTTATTACAAGGTAAATGTTTTATTATATAGACATAAGCGATATTAATGAGAATGATAAACATACAATATATTAACTAGTTTGTCAAGAGTCAAGAAAATTGGTACCTCACGAATAAAATTGATTTCACAGTCAATCAAACTTTACTCTTGGTGTATATACAGACATGATATATATTTATGCTCTTAGTGCAGTTCTGCACAAACCCATTAGATCGTATTATCCACCTCATTTATAAGTGCAGACTTTGTGTCAGAACCATACGCAAGAAATGTAACAGGACGGGGTGTGAACAATAGTTACGGTAACGTGGACTCAAATTCAACATGTGTCTGGTTCACAATTTCAACCAAATCATTTCGTACAGTTACCTACAGAGCAGTCAATTCCTGAGACGATCAACTTGACGAAAGATAATCATACTTTGGACAACACCCCAGACATTCAAACAGAGGACTCTGGACAGTGCGTCCTTTAATGGAGATGATCCAACAGTACCTGAAGAAGTGCATAACATTCAGCACGATCAGATTGCTTTAAGTAACATTCCTGATTTGACTGATAGTAAAGATCAGATACACGACTTAGCATATGGTAGTTTAGGAAAAACCTTTTTGGAAGTTGGGCAAGTAGTAAATATGTTACAAACATTTTCGTCATCTGATGCACACAAACATATTCCTAGTGGAATAAAAACTGATGTCTACTTTGCTGTTGACAATACAGAACATATGAGAAGAAGAGGGAAGGGCAACAGGAGTACATTTTCGGATGACGGTGGTATATGGAATACATCAACAGGTTTAACTCCAAAAACTTACTATATGAGGACACCGAATCTGGTGCGTTGAAAAACATAGTTGGCAAAAATTATCAGTTTTGTATTGCAAAGAAGGAAAAGGGCAAATATAAATACATACCTCTTGATCCACAACCAGACGCCAGTAAAACAGTGGAGCTAGTCAGATTTTACACCAGCCTGAAAAAGGATTATTCATACAAAAAAGAGTGTCTTGGTTAGTTTTAGGAGTGAAAGACCAGATAGCAATAGTTGTGTACTGTGGTCAATTTCCAGGACATATTCCACATGGCAACTCAAAAAAGGAAACAGATTATGTTCGTACACCAACATATGTAATGGACGAGATGTCAGAACTGCTGAAAAACTCCAAGCCGATGAATGTTTATAACAAATTAACTTTAAAGAACGATGAATTAAGTGGTCCTAGTAGTCTGAGACAAGTGTACGACAAGAAGTACAATAACGGGAAGAAACACAGGTTGCAAGAGTTGGGTTATATACCGAGTAGACGCAATATAGCAGACCTTATAAATGAACTGGATAAAATGTTAACAGATGGTGAATCAATCGTCAAGTCAATTATTCGAGATCAGGGAAAAGCTCCATGCATTATATTGTATTCAGATGAACATTTGACAGATCTAAAACACTTATGTTGTACCGGGACAAGCATTACTGGAGTTGATAAGACTTGTAATTTGTATGATATGCACGTGACAGCAACATGTTATAAGCAGACGACAGTAGTTAAAGATTCCACGGGAGAAGCACCCAGATTCCTTGGACCAATGTTTATTCACGACAATAGTGACTGAAAGTTTCAGCAATTTCTTTAATCACCTTCGAACAAAATTATCAGATACTAACACAGAGCAGCTTGTAATTGGGTCCAATGAAGAACAAAGTCTGGTCAATGCCATCACTAAAGCCTTTCCATAACGCAGTCACATCCTATGCACAAGGCATCTTCTGCAAAACGCAAAACAGAAATTAATTGTCGATTCTGTTGACAAAAATGACAGAGAATCTATAATCAGTGAAATTTTTGGTGATAATGGTTTAATGAATGCGGATGACATCATATGTTTCGATGAGAAAAGTTCAGAGTTAGAAGAGAAATCGAAAGATCTATCATCCAAATTCAACAAATACTATTTGCAGAAAATGAAGAACATTTTGAAAGAAAAGATGAATAAGCCTATAACAGCTGGGTTTGTGTCTAAAACTTGGACTAATAACAACAGTGAATCTCTGAACCATGTCCTCTAACAAGCCATCGACTGGAAATCAAAGCCGTTATTGGATCTTGTCAATATTCTATCGGACATCGTAGCAACTCAGTTCAAAAACCTTCGACCTGCTTTAGTGAACACAGGACAATACTGACTAGCAGATACACACAGATAATTTGGCGTGACCAGGACAGTATGGGTATCCAAGACATATTCCGAGAGACAACGACTGTACCGACGCTTCAGACTGCACGTACACAAGGACAAGAATACAGTCACTTCAACTGACGGAACAACGACAGTGATTCCACCAAGAATTCTTGGGAAGAAAATTGGACAGAGGAAGAGAAAAATGAACGAGAGGACCACCAGTTTCAAGAAGTGCAAACAGAATGACTGACTGACAATGTTATGACTGATTTTGTGAAAGTGACAATATAATGTTTAATTTGGTATACGTTTTAATTAATTAATTAAATAGATAAATAAAATTATGAATTTACTTAAAAAATAACACTTTTGGGGGGATTTTGGAAGCCCCCCCACATTGTTCATAGCCTTGCCGTGGCGTGGGGGCTCTGCCATTATTTGCAGACACCAAATTACAGTTGGGTTTTATCTAGAATGTTTTTCATTTTCGGACATTTTCTTTTTCTTTTTGTATTTTTTATAGCTTTATGCTTTGAAATCACATTATGATTTGAAATAAATTTATGAAGCCAAATTAGTAAGTCTGTACATAATGGTATGAACACACTTTTTACTGACAATACATGTATATATAAATAACTAAAACTACTTTATGTTCTGTCTACATTTTATTTCTACTATTTAAAAATTAAAACGAAACATTCCTTTTCGGTCATTAGCATTTTCTATCCAAGTTTGGGGATTCCATAATTTGTCACAATCCTTCCTTCACGATTGAAAACTTTTGAAATAAAAAACGCAGGTAAACATGATTAAAATGTTATAAAAACACATCTTTGTATAGTTTGGAACTTTAATTCATCGATTTAGAGGTTATTTCGGTGCATGTTAGGGTTATTTCGGTGCATGTTAGGGTTATTTCGGTGCATGTTAGGGTTATTTCGGTTAATCAGGGTTATTCATTGTGGTTATTCGTACTACCGCAACTGAACAACCCCAATAGCAATACGTTACAAAATGCGAACTCGATTGGGTCAAAATCAAACTTAAAGACTCCAAAGATCTAATAATTGGTGCATTCTACATGCCACATAGAAACAACAAAGACATGGAGGAATTAGAAAAATCACTAAAGGTCATCACAAAAGAAAACAACAATAACAACATAATGATAGCAGGGGACTTTAACTACCCAGATATCCAATGGGAAACACTTTTATTAAATCGTGAGGCAATCGACAAAGAGGTTCAAAGAACGCTGATAGATATCACTTCTCAATCTGGACCACAGGCACTTGTCTCTGTAAAAATAATAAAATGTAACAAATATCATATATTAAGACAAGGTACTTAACTTTCATTTTTGCAAGATGTCACCTGATCGCGAACTTCCGCCGTTATTCGAAATTCACGGTCGTCTAGGCAAATAACGCTTGTCGTATCGTAAATCTACGATAATTTATCTATAAAATGATGCATCATACACCTACATTTGCTGTCTGTGTAAGGTGTACAGAGCATCGCTAGTAGGTTACCAAGTTTAAGTTTATTGATCTCGTATTAGAATTGAAATGACGATGTCGCACTGAATAAAATAATAACAAAAAGAATTAAAAAAAAATCTGACAGTTTATCTGTGATAAGGAACAATTTAGTTGATTTTAATTACGTAAATGATTTGTGGATAACAAAAATTAAGCTAAGAGATATTAAATGTCTAAATCTTGAAGTGATTGGCATCTCCCGTCTATTTTTAGAACGCTACAAATTTCGCACTATAAATTGACCAAATTTTCCAACTTCCAATTTAGGCACGAAAGCTCGGCCAATCAGAATCCGGGATTCCCAAATTCATCATTCAGTGCGGAGCTGTCATTTCAAATCTAATGTGAGATCAATAAACTTAAACTTGGTAACCTACTAGTGAGGCTCTGTACACCTTACACAGACAGCAAAGGTAGGTGTATGATGCATCATTTTATAGATAAATTATTGTACATTTACGATACAACAAGCATTATTTGCCTAGACGACCGTGAATTTCGAATATCGGCGGAAGTTCGCGACCCGGTGACATTTTGCAAAAATGAAAGTTAAGTACCTTGTCTTAATATATTATATTGGTACATTTTATTTTTTTACAGAGACAAGTGCCTGTGATCTGGACTCGCTCAACTCCATGAGGAATCAACAAGGGAGAATAATCTACTTGACCTGATATTCACCATAAACCCAACACTAGCCAAAACTTCGACAAATATACCGGGGATCTCGGACCATGCAATTGTAGTCACGGATATAGACACCAAGCCATACTACCAAAAAAACAACCCTAGGAAATCTTATGTATGGGCAAAAGCAGATTGGGAACAAGTAACTCAGGACCTGGACACTCTTAACACCAAATATTCAAGAAATGGCAGACAGTAGATCCAACATAAACGACATCTGGAACACGTTTAAACAACATCTTTTCAAATGCCTTGACAATCACATTCCATCCAAAATAATCAAATCAAACAACAGACTACCATGGTTCGAAAATGCTCAGGAAAAATTACAGCCTCTACAACCAAGCAAAAAGAACTAAGAATTGGTCAAGCTACAAACACTACCAAAAAGAATTTAAACGACAAATAAGGAAAGCAAAATGGAATTATATATACTCTGCTATACTAGAGGGGATGGAGGAAAACAATACGAAACCCTTTTGGAAGTACGTTAAATCTAGGAAACAGGACAACATCGGGTAGCTCCACTAAAAGAACGAGGACACCTTATAAATAACAGCAAAGAGAAAGCACAAATCTTAATTAAATAATTTTCTTCAGTTTTCACGAGGGAGAAAGTCAACAAAATGCCTAAAACACACAGAAGAGTCCAACAAAACATTCTAAACATCAAAATCACACAAGATGGCATAGCAAAACTCATGAGGAATATAAACCCCTCCAAGGCATCGGGTCCAGACAATATACCAAATAGAGTCCTAAAACAATGTGCAGACCACCTGGCCCCTGCATTAACCATCATATTCCAACGTTCAATAGACCATGGTAAACTTCCAAATGACTGGCTAAACGCAAATGTATCCTGTATATTCAAGAAAAGGGATAAGCACGCTGCAGAAAATTATAGACCAGTATCGCTCACATCAGTAACATGTAAGCTACTAGAACACATAATATGCGGACACATGATGAAACATCTAGATCGAAGCACAACGTCTTAACATCACTAAGCCATAGGTTCAGGTCGGGTTACTCCTGCGACGCGCAACCTGTAGTTACCATACATGACATGCTGCAATCATTCGACAAAGGGAAACAAGTAGAAATAGGAATCCTAGACTTCTTTAAAGCTTTCGACACAGTCCCACACGACAGGCTCCTCCATAAAGTAGATCAGTACGGAATAAGAGGACCGCTCCACACATGGCTCACATCCTTCCTAACAGAAAGGAAAATGTTTTGAAGGCGAATACTCTGGCGAGGCCACAGTTGACTCCGGAGTACCACAGGGAACAGTGCTGGGACCAAACTCTGTCAAATCATCAGTGAGACTGCCTTTTGTACAGAGAAATTAATAACGAAAATGACCATATCACCCTACAAAGCTACCTAGAAAAACCTGGAGAAATGGGCATCATACTGGGGAATGCGTTTCAGTGCCAAAAAGTGTTATATTCTAATTATGAAGAAGAAGAGCCACCACTCCTATACATTAAACAACTAAATCCTGGAACAAGTACCATCAAACCCCTACCTAGGACTACAAATACCATCAAACTCCTACCTAGGACTACAAATAGCAGAAGACCTCAAATGGAAGGAACATATAAACAACACCTGTAAAAAAGCCAGTTCTACACTTGGATTCCTCAGGAGAAATCTACAGCACTGTCCTAGAGAATGCAGAAGGACCGCATATATTGCTCTCGTAAGATCAATTATGGAATATGGATCAATCATATGGGATCCATATACAAAACAAGAAATAACAAAACTGGAGAGTATTCAAAGAAGGGGATCCAGGTTCATAACCAAAGACTACAAAAGCAGGGAAGAAGGATGCATGACTGAAATGCTAAATGAGCTAAACATACCAACCTTACAGTCCAGAAGACAGAACAACGCCTGATCTTTCTCTATAAAGTGGTTGAGGGGCAGGTACCAGCAATGCCGCCGGACCTATTTGTAAAATACCAGAAATCAAAACGTCAAATCAGAGCAAAACAAAATTGACAATTGTATAACTAACAATATAGTGACTTCCTCGGTAAGAAACATCAGTAAATATATAATGATCCCGCAGAGTAGAACCGATCAATATAAACACTCATTCTTCGTACAGACAGCTGTTGATTGGAGCCACCTGGACGGAAACACTGTATCCGCAGAGAAACTCGAAAGTTTCAAGTCCGTGCTCGCGGAACATCGCGACTAAGTCGCTCTCCACCCGTCATATCATAGCCCAGCAGGGATCCTATGACGTAACATTACAGATAGAGAAAATTAGCAATCTTTATAGGGGACCTTCCATAGATGCTTCCTACCCAGTTTCAGTTCATTTGGCTAAGGGGTTTCAGAGGAGAAGATTAAAATGTGAAAAGTTAACGTACGACAAGTGATGGGAAAAGCTCACCTTGCCTTTGGCAAGGTGAGCTAAAAATGAGTTTTATTTTGTCAGAATGTTGAAAAATTTTCGCCAAATGTTATAAAGTTTTCGATAAAAAATACCCGGACGTTGTCCTCCCTGTTTAATGTTAAGTTAGTGTCTACAAAAGAAAATTTATATTTATTCATTAAGTTTCCAATGTGATGTGCTATTAATATCTTTATTTACCAATGTGGTAAAACATATAGACATCTACATGTGTACAATAAATAGTTCATCAGGTCTTCATACAAAACAAACCTAAAATAAACATACAAATACAACACATCGGTCATGACATAAATTTTCTACGTCATAATGTCGTGGTATTTGTTTGTGTTCAATGAGTTAAGATGGGAGGTGGTTGTTCGTGTTGTTGATATTGGTGGAATTAATGATCATTACTGTTTAAACTTACGTTTCATAACAAATTGCTATAACACAAAAAATAAACAGACCATTACATAAATGAAATAAGCATGTACGATTTTTCATTGGATTTTGGAATTGTTACGACAGTGTGGTATATTTTTTTATTTTTTATTTTTATCAATGATTAAGACAAAAATATAATAATATAATGGAAATTTGAACATGCATATAATACATATAGAAATTTATTGTAAACATTTAACGAGTTAATAAAAAATGTTGTGTTGGATGGATGTGAGGTTGGAGAGTAGATACTTATCAAATAATTATACTACAAGGAATCTCTCCGAAGATTTAATAAATTTGAAAACGTGTTTAAAGATATTGATATTTTCTTCGTATGTTAAAATATCAGACCCACAGGTTAGTAGATTGAAATCGATTGTCTGTACCCACTTTAAATTGTTCATCATAGTAAGTCTTATTTCCGTATAGTTTGGACAAGTAAAAAAATAATGGTATACATCTTCCCGTGGAGTTCCACATGAACAAGCAGCATCATTTACTATATTAACCTTTGATAGATCGTAATTTAGAAAGGAATACGAGTTACGAAGTTGGGTAAGAATAATATAATAGTATTTACAAATATTGGAATGGGTTAGGGTTATTGATGTTTAACGCTACTTTCAACACTAGTTCAGCAAATATTGGGAGAATGCATAGTATTGATAATTGGAACTGATGTGAATTGTGTATTTGAAGTAATAGTCTCATAAGTGTCCATCAACGTCAAAAATTATTTTTAAATTAATGCACAAACACCATAAGAAGTATTATTTAGATGAACATGTTAAAATCGTATAAAAATATAATATTTATATAATAGTTACTGATATGGAGGGCAATATCAGGATATACCGACTGCCCAAGGGTCGTGGTCCGTACCACGACCTAAGGACAGTCTGTCTATCCTGATATTGCACTCTATATCAGTAACTATTGTGTTTATTGCATTGAAGACCAGAATCTGACACATGATACAATATAAATGCATAGAAATTTTTAATCAGGATCATTGAAGGTTTCCCTAGACGTTATCACCTTCGTTATTACCTAATTTGAATTGACTACAACAACAATGTGTGAATGGTGTTCAACATATAATGTGAAATAAAATGAGATTATAAGTCATGAGTAACATTGGAATTTATTAATACGTAAACACACAAATATCCGTGTATAAACCAGTAGTACCGTCTATACACGGTTTTTGGACCGGTCTATATCAGCATTCCAGTCTATATCGCGGAATAGTGAAGGTCACATGGAGAGTGTTCAGCCAATTAAATGTATGATTTTTATTCGTATATGCAATAAATTATCGATATTCACAATTAGATAAAACTACTACAAGAAAAACAAAACATTTATTTTTTTACAATTCATCTCCTTATGAAGATTTACCATATAATAAAAAAAGTTTGAATATACTAAAGGGTAAATTAGAAGGAGTATATGGACTGACAGACGAGCCAATTGCCAAAATAAAAGGACAAACAATGATCTACAAAATACTACTAGATGGGCAACGCGAATCCCACTAAAATCCTGGGGTAAACTCATATGGTTACAAACCAAATCATGGAAGAGAAAAGAACATGATTGTGAATGTGACAAACGAACATGTCCGATGTCATTTGTTACACAGATGTTCCATAACGGTTAATCAAGTCATGATGACGATCGTAAAACTTTCGAAGTGATGACCTTGAACTTAACTGTCAAATAAGCTCAGGAATTGTCAATTAATTCTCTGAAGTTTGTTAACCACAAGAGCTGTCGCTAATATAACACTTGCACCTGTTCCCACAAGAAACTTCCAGTTTTCCCGGAAAAATTGAGCTCTGGTTATCGCGGTATTTGGTAGTGATAAGAATTGCTTGTGTGGGTATTTTTCCCGATAATTGGCAAGAATGACGTCATTTGGTTGATTTGTATCGATCTTGAAAATCTGAAGTAGACGTTTTGCTTGTTTGTTCAGTATGTTATGAGACCACTCACAATTTTCATTTAGACAACTACCATGAAACCAGTCCTTACAAATGTGTGTAAAAGGACAATGTAACTCGCCGAGCATACACCCTTTGTAGTTATAGTAACAACAAGGACCAGTGACGTTAACATGAGCAGCAACAGTCAACTTTTCTTTACATTTTTTACTGTAAGTTTCTAGAAGTGAGTCGTAGTCGCCATCTGCAATAAATCCCAAATCAGTCAAAATGTCACGTGACTGCTCAGTAACCAAGTTGTGATTTCTCGTACATGTGTTCATGTCACATGATTCGTCAGAGATAATATGTTTGGCACACACATGAGGATATCGACAAGATTCAACAGCATGATCCATGTCTCGGTTGTATTTAATACAAGGTACAGCAACGAACCTTATATTCTTCCTACTTGAAATTAAATGATCTACAATGAAAAATAAAATTATTATAAAATGAAATTTTGTATTTTGAATATACGGATGTATCTTTCAATTTTTTTAACACATTTTTATTTGAATAAAGATTGAATTGAAAATTTATTAAATCGAAGCAGACGATCAATTTGAAATGTGATCGATACTCTCCATTACAATCTAAGGTACAGTCGAACGATTGAACTTCCTTATCTAAAACACTGATAATTCGTTTTCTTAGATAAATCGAAGTAAAATTGCAAGATTCTTTGTAGTAGCTTTCTTCTACTTCTATTTCTACCAAATAATGACCTACTTCAACAGTTTGAAGATTATGTCATTTAATTGCGATACGAAAAAGGAAGAAAAGGGGAAAAAAGTACAATAAGAAAATAAGCTAAAACATATGTACAAAGCAGGAGGTGAATTTAAGGATGAGATGTGGTAATGGCAGTCCTGAATGACTCGACTGAGTCAGTACTGATGGCTGGGGTAGGCGGTTCCAGTCAACAATGGTTCTAGGGAAAAAGAAGCCTTTCTTTGTTGTGTTCTACATAGTGAGACCTGATATGATCGAGAGTGCATGTTTCTGGAGTGTCTCAGGGGTGGTGAAAGTCTGTCACTTTCACTGACTGCAAACTTGTCATGGGAGATTGTATACATCATAACAAGGCGTGCATCTCTTCGTCGACCTTCGAGGCTGCGCCATTTAAGCTGTTGTAGCATGTCACCAACATTAGATGTATTACGTTGTCTGTTGGTGATATATCTCGCAGCCCTCCATTAAACCATTTCTATCTTGTTGATGTCAGATTTAAGGTGGGGATCCCATACAGAACATGCATACTCGACTAATAATGTGTATGCATGTTCTTTAGCGGAGGTGGAAACGATGTTCAGGTTGCGACGCAGGAAGCCAAGAATCCTATTGGCTTTACCACAGATGTTGTTGATGTGGCCTTCCCATTTGAGGTCCTCGCTGATTGTTACTCCCAGATATTTTGCCTTATCAACTGATTCCAAGACATGACCGTGAAAGTAATACTTGAATTTTACATGTGTTTTATTACGTGAGATGGTAAGTACGTTATATTTATCTGGGTGGAAAGCCATCTTCCAAATTTGTTCTCACTGTGCTAGTTTATCAAGATCTCTTTGCAGGTTTAATTCCAAAGCCATATATACCATAACACGAATATTTGGTTAATTTGAATTATATTCGTTGGTTCATTCTATTCAGACATAACGAAAGGTATCTTTTTAAAAGCCATATTTATATACCATAACTCGAATATTCGATTAATTCGAATCAAGCTTGTCGGTTTGTATTATTTCGACATAATGAAGTCCGATAGTTCTCAACAGTAACGTAAAATGTTTATAGATCCCCAGATAAAATCAAACCAAAACAGAGACGTTTATTTCAAATAAGATAAATCATTTCAGTTTTGAATCCAAAATATTCTGTTAGAATTTAACTGTTAACATTTTATGACATCATTCACCATATGTTTGTGACTTTTCCAGGGTAAGACCTGGATTTCTAACACCATTTGTCAAGGTGTATTTATGTACAATAGTCTGGAGGGACAGGTGATTGTTCGTTTTATTGATATTGATGGAGTTGTTGACATTACTCTTTAAACGTTCTTTGTCAAGATATCGAGTATTGCATGGTTCAGTAGATTATCACATTGGATGGCTTTGTGCGACTGGTGATAAGCTATGTATCCAATGATTCATTGAAGAACATTTGTTCATTATGAGTTTGTTTGTTTGTTTGTTTGTTTGATGGTGTTTAACGCCACTTTCAACAATATTTCAGTTGTATCTTGGCGGGCAGTTTTATTGGTGGAGGAAACCGGAGGACCCGGTGAAAACCACCGACCTGTCGCAAGTCATTGACAAACTTTATCACATAATGTTGTACACCTCGCCCTGATCGAGATTCGAACTCACAACATATATAAGTTGTGATAGGCACTGATTGCATAGGTTGTAGTAAAGTTCATTGGTTCGATATAACTATATTCATTGTGCTGATTGCTGTAATATACCGGGTTTAAGTTAATGTATTCATTTGACACAAGTGAGCAAATGAATGTTAATGTAACGTCGAGTGAGCAAATGATTGTAATATAACACCACGTGAGCAAATGACTGTAGTGTAACACCACGTGAGCAAATGATGGTAATGTAGCGCCACGTGAGCAAATAATTGTAATGTAACGTCAAGTGATCAAATGTTTGTAATGTAGCGTCAAGTGAGCAAATGATTGCAATGTAACTCCACGTGAGCAAACGAATGTTAATGTAACGTCAAGTGAGCAAATAATTGTAATGTAACACCACGTGAGCAAATGATTGTAATGTAACGTCAAGTGAGCAAATGATTGTAATGTAACACCACGTGAGCAAATGATTGTAATGTAACGTCAAGTGAGCAAATGATGGCAATGTAGCGCCAAGTGAGCAAATGATTACAAAATAACGTCAGGTGAGCAGATGATGGTAATGTAAAACCACGTGAGCAAATGATTGTAATGTAACAAGTGAGCAAGTGATTGCAATGTAGCGCCAAGTGAGCGAATGATTGTAATGTAATATCGATTGAGCGAATGATTGTAATGTAACGCCAAGTGAGGAAATGATTGTAATTTAACGCCACATGAGCAATATATTATACATGCTCTGTACTACATAGACATGATTAAAATATTTTATAGTGCATGTACTAGTAGAAAAAACGTAGTACGCACTGCACGTTCTAGAGTAACCTCTATCAGGTCCATTTAATAGTCAAAATTTTAGAAAGCCAAATAATTTTAAAAGTAAGTGAACCAATTGGACTAAACAGGATAATCTGCTAAGGTTACGTATGTCAGAGGGATGTTTTACCTGAGTTTTAATAGCTCACTGAAGTCGGCTAAGGTTACGTATGTCAGCAGGAGGTTTTACCTGGGTTTTAATAGCTCACTGAAGTCGGCTAAAGTTACCTATGTCAGCGGGAGGTTTTACCTAGGTTTTAACAGCTCACTAAAGTCAGCTAAGGCTACCTATGTCAGCGGGAGGTTTTACCTGGGTTTTAATAGCTCACTGAAGTCGGCGAAGGCTACCTATGTCAGCGGGAGGTTTTATCTGAGTTTTAATAGCTCACTGAAGTCGGCTAAGGCTACCTATGTCAGCGGGAGGTTTTATCTGAGTTTTAATAGCTCACTGAAGTCGTCTAAGGTTACGTGTGTCAGCGGGAGATTTTACCTGGGTTTTAATAGCTCACTGAATTCGGCTAAGGTTACCTATGTCAGCGGGAGGTTTTACCTGGGTTTTAATAGCTCACTGAAGTCGGCGAAGGCTACCTATGTCAGCGGTAGGTTTTACCTGGTTTTAATAGCTCACTGAAGTCAGCTAAGGTTACGTATGTCAGCGGGAGGTTTTACCTGGGTTTTAATAGCTCACTGAAGTCGGCGAAGGCTACCTATGTCAGCGGGAGGTTTTACCTGGTTTTAATAGCTCACTGAAGTCAGCTAAGGTTACGTATGTCAGCGGGAGGTTTTACCTGAGTTTTAATAGCCCACTGAAGTCTTGAAAGGTTACCTATGTCAGCGGGAGGTTTTACCTGGGTTTTAATAGCTCACTGAAGTCGGCTAAGGCTACCGATGTCAGCGGGAGGTTTTACCTGGGTTTTAATAGCTCACTGAAGTCGGCTAAGGTTACCTATGTCAGCGGGACGTTTTACCTGAGTTTTAATAGCTCACTGAAGTCGGCTAAAGTTACCTATGTCAGTGGGAGGTTTTACCTGGGTTTTAATAGCTCACTGAAGTCGGCTAAGGTTACCTATGTCAGCGGGTGGTTTTATCTGAGTTTTAATAGCTCACTGAAGTCTTAATACAGTGTATTTTATAGCAGAGACTAAGGGCCCGGTGGCTCAATGAGTTAGGTAGTTGGATTACCTAACAACTCATACAAGCTTATCACCAATGCGGCGTGGGTTGGCGCCCGGCTTTGTAAATAACAAAAAGGGTGCACTCAACTCGCAAGTGATAAAGTTTACCAGTTGCTTGCCCATGGTCGTTGGTTTTCTTCGGGTACTCTGGCTTCTTCCACCACTAAAACTGGTGACATTGATATAGCTGAAATATTGCTGAAAGTGGCGTTAAAACACAATAAATCAATCAATCAATCAATAGCAGAGACTAAGCATATTTTCTGATCTTCTTTGGAACATCACACACCAAGGTGGTTGAGATAAAATGTAGCAATATTAATTGTAATGGGGTGAAACACTTCTTACCTGTTTGATTGTTAATTGCTTTGCCCAATCTCCCAATCCAGCTATCAATTGGTCCATTTACATCCAGGTAGGTGTAAGGCCTCATGGCATCTGGTACGTCACACTTGTCGAGCCTAAGAATGATTGGTTTGTATCCCTTATTTTGGATATGGATAGTTTCGGTAACAGTTAGCTCGTATTGACACCATTCACTTTCTTTTGAATTCTCGGAAAGGAGGAAAATAACCTTGATCGATCTTTCAATAGATTTGACTATATTTTCAAATATTGTTGCACCTGGTAAGAACTCTCGTTCGTGGAGACAACATGTGTACCCCTTTCTTCTTAGTAATGTGTCTATGCCATAAGCTGTAAGGCAATCCGGTTTAACTGATTTATATGAAATAAAGATGTGATATTCTTTATCGATGGGTAAAATAGGAGGCTGTATGGAATTGAAATCTTCTATAATGACATCTAGCTGAAATGAATCGTCAGTATAATCGACCGTGTCCGTCTCCGTCATGGTTTATTGCTGAAAAAATCCAAAATCAACCTATTTAGAGTCATGTGTAGGCAGGTGTACTTAAATATATATCTTTGTTGTGCGCAATAAATTTGATATAGATCTACGTTTTTATTTCATCTCTTTAACTTGTTGCATTTTCCCGGATAATTTTCATTAGTTGTCCGTCCATCATTTTTCTGATATATTTTGACAACAGAGAGATATGTTGGGCTGTGATATAGGTGTTTAAATACCGTTAACCATGTAACTTTACGACAAAAATATTATTTCAATTTTCACATTGTGAACTTTCCATTTATATGTAGCAACATTCCACCAGCACCTGCATATGGAATATATATATATATCAGTTGATCCGATATTTCGGAGTTCGTCGTTCATATCGTGATGTCCTTGATAGACGGTTGCTTCTAACAAAGACACTACTGAACCAAAGGTGACTAGTGGTTAAGTTGAAGTCATTACTTAGAAAGTTTAGTCTCCATCATAAGTTGGTTAACCGTTCCGGGATATCTGTGGAACAAAACTGCTGGCTATTCAGGGGCATCTGATTTCATCCCCGGTTGTTAGTGTGGTTCGTGTTGTTCAATCGTTCGTTTTCTGTGTACTGTTTTGTTCTAACATCCAATGGAAAATTCCAGAAACAAGAGGTATACGGTAATCGATAACCCTAAAACACATACAAATGACCTCCCTCTTTCCTGGCTTGGTACAAGCTCTTCAAATGCGGCGGGGTAAACATCTTAGTGAAAAGATGTGGTCATACAAGTGATTTCCACATGCGAATTGTATCATTATTTCTATATATAGTCAATATAACATAGTTTAAATATAATCAAACCTGTATATAAAGGCCACCCAAGGGAACCTGAAAATGTGGCCTATGCGAGCAATTGTCCTTTATACTGGTTAAAATTATATGCACTATTCATTTATGAGACACATGAGACAGTCCTTTATAGCTTTGTTATATAAATGTGTCCTTTAAGGCAGGTTTAATTGTAGATGATATTATCAACCATCAGTATGTTTTGTTTGCTTGATAGGTTCAACACGTCAGAATATAAAAACAAAATGTTTTAAAGGTTGATTTTTAAACGTATATCTATAAAAAATGAATATTATAATAAAGATAAGCTAATTATATTAACTAATAAGTTCACGTAAGTATTTTCAGATAATTTCCATGTCACGTGACAGTATACTGGGTTAGTTTACATTTCTCGAAAATGCCTGTATAGTCACCCTCGTCTACTTTTCTTAATTCAGTATTTTCATATGCACAGTGTTGTATGTACATGTAGTTTTAATCTTTGAAAGGCTACAGTTTGAAAATCACAGAGAACTGATCAAACTGGTACTTCAGTGACATTCACGTTTTCCAACCAAGTATATACAATTGATAGTAGATAAAAACACCGTCTGGAAATGCCAAAAGGTTCAAATAGTTCGACTAAAATTTGAGTTTATGAGTTAGACCGGTAATGTAACAATTGTACCCCCCCCCCCCCCCCCCCCAATAATAACATAACATATATATATTGTGAATTGCAAGTAATATTTAGAGTACTTTTCTTGTATGTGCTGATGAATTGAACGAGGGCGTGTCCGAGATCAGTTTATCTGCGCATACATGAAATTAAAAGTATTCTAAATGTTTTGTATCATAACCAATCAAACGGAAACATATGTGTGATTGACGTCTGTCGCACTTGAACAACTTTTGAGAAGACTGTTCTTGGTCACGTACGCCAGCAGTCAGTGACGTGGGAAAAAGCTTTTAATAGAACACGTGGTTAACGTCAAAACGTTAAATGGCAGCGAACATGACGGACGATCTTTTAGAAATGCCTGTACCAAGTCAGGGTCATTACGGTTTTCACAGTTTTCCGGTTGTTGACTGATTTTGTCTGTTTATATAATTATGAGTTTTGACTTTCCCTTTGTAAGATGGTTCGGAGTTCGGTAATTTTGTTATTACCCTTATTAAACGACGATATGGATTTTATGCTTTCACAAATCAGTTTTTAACAACTGTGTGTTCAACTTTTAATCCTACATGTGATGCACAAATGCGTACCGGTATTCATGTTTTGAACGTGGTGTGACTCAAATATGATCACTTTTTTATTGCAAATGCCAAAACTGATACTTTTCGTTGCGTACGTGAATTGGGCATTATTATTTTTTTCTAGACCTACATTGCATGTGCATTGAACAAGTCAAAGCGGAGACTAATTTGTCTTGTTTGAATAAAAAAATTGCTTAGTAAAGTTAAAGAATTGTTCATGTGTTTTTATATCATCTGCATGAACAAACACGTGGGGATCGCTTTGTCAGTCTTTGTGCTTGTTTTATAGTTTTTTCCAGTGTCAGATTTAAGAATGCTTGCACTTAATACCACTTTGCACCCAAAATGTCTATCACTTGTCAAAAAATTACAGTGTGTACCAATTGTCCAAAAAAAGTTACAATGTGTTTATTTCTGTGTTCTATCAAAATTAGGTCACAGTTAAAGCACGCTAAATAGAAAATGCTTTGCTCAAAAATAGCTATCTTGACTCCACCTCCTGTATGGTTATCTTCATTTAGAAAACACTAAAGATCAAAGGAAAACACACTAGGTTTATTACTGAATACATAATAGACCAATTTCACATTAACAATTTTATTATAAGCGGCCTTAGTCCAAAGTCCAATCGGAGTAAAATCAGGGTGGTAAGCGGCCTTACTGTTTGGATTATTTCATGGCGATACGCTGATTTTCGACTACCACTTCATTCTTAACCTTTTCGAAGTTCTATTCAACTATACAATTTTATTCTACATTTACACATGGATCCTGGTGACAAAATCTACACTATTAATGACTTTAGATATTGGAAAGTCGAGAATCTTGACGATGAGAAGTCTGACAAAAACAAGAACGAATGGGGAGCCAACGCCAACGGCCTTCAGGCTTGTGTTGTCGATATGTAAGTTAAACTTGCCTTTGGTGCCATCACAAGATTATGTTTTACAAGATAACAAGCTTTGTTGAGTGACTGGAATTTCAGACCCCCTTCAAATGTATTCTGGTAGGCTTGATGAACATGATTGATGGTATGTGATTTTGGACACCAATTTATTTTTACAGACATAAAACAATTCTTGTTAGCCCATGGCTATGTTGCATTGACAAATGACATGCTGAAATCCTATAAGGTTGCCCAGGTCTCAAAATTTTTAAGTGGGTGGTTGCAGGAGGCAAATTTATTAAAGACGAAGTCAAACAACAACAACTTGTGTATTTTAAGGACAAAGTGTTCACCATCACAGACACTGGATGACGACCCCCACAATGTATAGATATTGCGCCAAAGAAGATGATCGTTTGACAGAAGGAAGTTATTGTTCTTGCACTGCAGGGTATGAAATTTATGCATGTTTTTTTTATATTCTCTATCGTGTCTGCAGTGCCAATTCAGGACCATTAGATAATAACAGAAGGGATTGCAACCAATCTTGGCTGAAATGTTCCTAACAAATTCATGACAAAATGTTGTAGTTACTATGGTGTCAATGAATCAGTACATTTCAATAATGTTTGAGAGATGTCAGTTCAAATCTCTCTGGAAGCTAATGATCTGAGTACATATTAGGTTTGTCAACAACTAACAATAACAATACATGTATATAGCTTCTATAGTACAAGGTAGTACATTTCAATAATGTTGAAAAGATGTCAGTTCAAATCTGACTGGAAGCTAATCTATGGGTTTATTTTAATATATGCTTGATCATGTTGACTGCAATAACTAACTTGGACACCTGAGAAAGTCTTAGTCAAATATTTTGAAATTAAAGGAGATTTGAACCATATTACATGTAGTATATTTTGGGGGGAGGGTGGAACTTTTGTCAGATTGTTTAACTTCTCAATTCAACAACTAATAGATAGAGGAAATAGTATAGTGTCCCCCAACATTAAAAGCAATATAATTTTCACCAGGATGAGGGGAATGTGTTTTATTACCCATTCTTCAATATTCCAGTTCATAGTTTTGTTATTTTACAACATTGTTATACATGTAGCTGACCTTTTTAATAATGTTTTGTTTTTGCAATAAATATTTCTTGTTAATGAATATTTGTTTACGTTTTGTGCTCTACTATTTTCAAAAATTATCGGGTTGAATCATTTACAAAGTACATGTACATGTACATATTTTGCCCAACCAAGACTGACTTGTTCTTGAATTTAGCACTTTTTCCATACTAATCCTTATATGTTATTATTGGTCTCATGACATTGGCATAAACAAGAAAGGATGGAGTGTCTTAGCTTCTTTATATCCTCCACGACGTAATGGCGAGCGTGTCTGGAAACACAAAGGCCATATATCAGATCTGAATTTCAAAGACATTTCACTTTCTGTAAAGATGGATGATATTCCAAAATTTGAGAAACATATTCGGATACGAGAAAAATGAAATATTTCCTGTCCACATAACCAATCATCGATTTGAAAGACACATCAATGTTTTGATGATCTCAGACAACAGGAAAAACCACTATTGCTGGATTAAGGATTTAAACAGGTTATTAGGCGATCAGCATAGTAATACTAGACGATACCATTATTGTTCATACTGTTTATATGGATTTATCAAGGAAAGACTACTGGAGGATCATATACCATATTGTCAAACACACGGACCACAAAAAATCGAGTTACTCAAAGAGGAAGACAATGGTTGTATTACAAAGATATTCGCAAACAACTAAAAGTTCCTTATGTCATCTACAGTGACTTTGAAAGTCTGCTGATTCCAATTGAAGGTTGTGAAAACGATCCAGAAATGTCGTCAACTATGAAAACTACCAATCACGTACCCTGTGGATTTGCCTACAAAGTCGTCGGTTTGACAAATGAAATTTCAAAGCAGCCAGTAGTGTATCGAGTTTTAGATGCAGCAGAAATATTCGTAGAATATATGGCGAAAGAACAGGAAGACATTGAACAGAAATTCAAGCATTGCGAACCGATGAAAATGAGTGGCAGCGACTGGCAAGCGTTCAAAAAGACCATCAATTGTCACATATGCAACAAAGAGCTCGGTAAAGATAGGGTAAGAGACCACTGTCACGTGACCGGAAAATTTAGAGGAGCGGCTCACAACGACTGTAACATTAACTATCAATTTACGGGTCGCATACCCGTAGTTTTTCATAACAATCGTAATTATGACTCACATCTGATCATGAAAGCCATTGGAAAAGTACAAGGGAAACAACTCAAATGCATTCCAAACAACATGGAAAAATATATCTCGTTTTCGCTTGGATGCATGGATTTCATCGACTCATTTCAGTTTATGTCATCATCATTGGATAGGTTGGTGGAAAATCTAGCCAAGGAAGGACCTCAGAAATTTACCCATATGACAGATTATTTTGGAAAAGAGAAAATAGACCTGCTTCTGAGAAAAAAAGTATATCCCTACGAGTATCTTGACTCTGAATATAAATTCACAGAGAAACAACTTCCTCCAAAGGAAGCATTTTACATCTCTTTATCTGGAGAAGATATTTCAGGGGAAGATTATGCACATGCACAATCCGTTTCGAAAGACTTTAACATACAGAACCTTGGACAGTACCATGATTTGTACATTTTGACTGATGTTTTATCTTTAGCTGACGCATTAGAAAATTTCAGAGAGATATGCATCAACTATTATGGATTAGATGCTGCACATTTTTACACGTCACCGGGACTGGCTTGGTAAGCAGCTTTGAAAATGACTGATGTACGACTTGAATTGCTAACTGACATCGATATGCACTTGTTCATTGAAAAAGGGTTGAGAGGTGGAATCTCCATGATCTCTCATCGTCATGCCAAAGCCAACAGCAGATATGTACCTGACTACCATCCCAGTCAACCAAGTAGTCACGTGACCTATATAGATGTCAACAACCTATACGGGTGGGAGTGGTCTCAAGCACTTCCGGTTGGTGGGTTCAGATGGCTTGAAAAAGAAGAATTTGAACATTTAAACATTAACTCTGTGTCTAATGATAGTAAAGATGTCTATATATTAGAAGTTGACCTCGATTATCCACCGGAACTGCACGACCACCACAAAGAATATCCATTAGCCCCCGAGAAAATGAAAGTCACAGAAAACATGTTGTCACCCTAGGCAAAGCAATTGTTAGAAGAGCTGGAAATGAAAGGTATCTCAACAGAAAAACTCATACTGAATCTACACCCAAAGGGGAAATATGTGGTACATTACAGAAACCTTAAGCTGTATTTGTCCTTGGGAATGAGACTTACCAGGATTCGGAGTCATGACTTTCAAGCAGCAACCGTGGTTGAAGACATATATAGATTTTAATACCCAGAAAAGAAAGATGGCAAATAACGAGTTTGAGAAAGATTTTTTTCAAACTCATGAACAACGCCGTGTTTGGAAATACGATGGAGAACCTACGCAAGAGACTTATAGTCCAGTTGGTAAACAACCAATCAAAAGTGAGGAAGCTCACCAGCAAGCCTACTGGCCGTTCACATGTTGAAACAACGTCTCTATCTCAACAGACCTATATATGTAGGGTTTACTATATTAGATGTGTCTAAGACACTCATGTACGACATTCACTACAACTACATTACGAAAACGTATGGACAATGTGCTAAGTTGTTGTTCACCGACACTGATAGTCTGTGCTACAACATATCCACCGAAAATATATATGAGGATATGATGAGAGACATACATTTATTTGACACATCAGAATACCTCGTGAAGAAAAGGTTTGGTCCGATGATTGCCGATCAAGAACAGATAAACGGGTGTGTTCGATTTGCGTTTCAATTATCTCCCTTTTTGAAACCTGGCTGTCAAAAGTAGACATTTATATTTATGTTGATATGTTTAATTGATATATTTTGTAATGATAAGGCTATTTGTAATATATTTATCGTATTTAAACATTGACAACCTTCTTCAAATAAAATTTGTTAAGAAATTTGCAGAATTAAAATAATAACCATACCATTGTCAAGGTGACGAATGTTTTATATAATGTTTAATTTTACATTTTCAACTTGTAACAGTATGACCTACAATATTATTTGCTCATGAGTGACATATTTTTTATCATGAAACTCGTCAATTAGTTACAGTATTTATTATATAGATAAAAAAATGTTTCGAATCGAATTTAATACAAAATGAGCTTAATTGCACTATGCATTGTGTATTACGTGTGTAGGTAGAATTACAGAATTTTTCGCTAATTTCACTCTGGCTATATTTCGCGCCATTTCGTTGTTGGAAAAGTAGTTCCGACAACGAAATGGCGCGTAATATAGCGAGAGTGAAATTAAAAACGATAATTTCACTGTAAATTACCGTTTTTATTTAACTCGGTAAATTCTGTAATTCACAGCTATCTATATATTAATGAAGTTTTAAAGTTACCGGGTTCGCCCGAACAATGTAAAATTGCTGTTTTTGCTGATGACAGCACTGGTATTTTAACCACTGACAAGAGTATTAAGAAATTTTTGTATTTAATTAATTTATTTGGTAAACTAGCGTCAGGGTCTAAATTGAGCAAAAATAAAACAAACGGTTTATGGTTAGGAGCATTGGAAAGATAGAAAAGATAATTATAATTTTGGTATTGATTTTGTAGAATGTATAAAAATTGTTGGTTTTAAAATTGGTAATAATGTAACTCAAGATGATATTTGGCATCCTATTTATGTAAAATTTGAAAAAGTATTAAATTTATGGAAATCCAGACATTTGTCTTTATTAGAAAAATCTATTGCTATTAATGTTTTAGCTTCGTCAAAAATACGGTATATTTTGGTAGTGTCTTAGTTATGTCAAAACATTATATTTGTAAATTTCAACGTCTCATTTTTAATTTTATGTGGAACTCTAAATCGGAGTCATTGGCCCGTAAAACTATGTACTTAACTAAATATTCAGGTGGTTTAAATAATGTTAATATTGAATATAAATTATATGCTTTACGCTTAAAACATATATAAGATATTATTGTCAATAGAAATACAAAATTTGTAAACTTTTCAATATATTGGATAAGTTATCACTTAAGGGATCTAAATTGTAGTTTAGCGTCACTATCTGTTCCGCATAGTGACCTTGTATCACCTTTTCATAATAAATGTTTAAAGGTACTGAATATTTTGAAAGATAAATGTAATGATATCGTATTAGGACAATATAATACGAAAACGTTGTACAACTTATTATTAGATAGTGATGAGCGTGTAATTAAAATAGTAGAGACGAAACGTTAATATTGATTATTCTGTTGTATTTAAAAATGTTTTTGATAAATTTATAGACAAGTTTTCTAGAGATGTTATGTATAAAATTATACATGAAATTCTACCAGTTAATATTTTAATGTTAAAATATAATATTTCTAAAACGTATAAATGTGTTTATTGTCATGAAGTAGAAACTTTAAGACATTTGTTCTTTGAATGTACTTTTAATTCTCAACTGTTATTATTAATTAAAAATTGGATATTTGCTTTGTCTAATGGCATTATGTGTTTAAATTTTAAAAAATATTGTACTTCAAGATATTAATATCAGTAATAATGAAATAAAAAGTGTAATTTTAATGATTATATCTCTATATTGTAAAACTGTTTGGCTAAATAGAAATGTGAAAAAATTTGAAAAGAAAAATGTAAATTAAAATATATTATATATAATTTTTTTATCTCAATTAAAATTGAGAATCTTGGCAGATTTTGAAAGGTTACCAATAATGAAATTCAATGAACATTGGTGTAACAATGATTTGTTTTGTAATGTGAAAGACAATATATTGAATGTAACCTTTTATTGAAAATGAAAATTATAATTATATTATTATGTTAATTTATCTGTGATATTGCTACTACTTATGTAGTATTTTATTATGTATATATGTGATTTTATTTGAATAAAGTCCTTAAAATAAGAAAATAAAAAAAGTATAACTTTTGATCCTGCTTCTATAGGAGTAGTACCCAATCTATTTGTTTTTGGAATAGCTTAAAATGGGAGACTACATATTTGTTTCCTTTGGAGGGACACTGTTTAAGCAGGTCGTCGGCATACCAATGGGTACGAATTGTGCCCCTCTTCTAGCCGATTTATTTTTATACTCATATGAGTCGGAGTTTCTTCAAAAGCTTGTAAAAGATAAGAAGATTCATGAGGCAGGAGCCTTTAATTTCACATACAGGTATATTGATGACGTTTTCTCTATTAATTATTCTAGATTTGCAGAATTTCTTTCATTGATATATCCTTCAGAGCTGGACGTTAGAGACCACAGATACAGTTTCGTCCGCATCATTTTTGGACTTTTACCTCGAATTTGACGACAGTGGTCAACTCAGTACTAAAATTTATGATAAACGGGACGACTTCAATTTTAAAATCATAAATTTTCCAAATATGTGCAGCAATATACCAGCTTCTCCTGCATATGGTATTTACATCTCGCAATTGATTCGCTATGCAAGGGCCAGTAGCAATTATTCTGATTTCCTGAAACGTCATTTTCATCTGAGAAACAGGCTACTGGACCAAGGCTAAAAAAAGATTCGCCTTATTCCATCTCTTAAAAAGTTTATATTCCGATACCAAGATCTTGTCGAAATATATTCCGTCTCTGCAGAGACGATTATAAGCGATGCATATTCATATAGTGAAAATGTATTAAGATAGGGAAGTCAACAAAAATGTCAAAAATATTTTTCTATCAATGTGTGACGTAAAATTGTTTTTGACATTTACTTCACTGAATTTGGTACTGCTTTGACATATATTTTACCTATTTTGTTCCAGTATTGTTATAAATACTGCTATAATGACAGCCGGAACCTTTGAGTCGTAATGAATGCAGGAGGTTTGGCGCTTTAAAATCTGATTCAACCCACCATTTCTTTAGAAATGCTTGTACCAAGTCAGGGTCATTACGGTTTTCACAGTTTTCCGGTTGTTGACTGATTTTGTCTGTTTATATACTTATGAGTTTTAACTTTCTCTTTGTAAGATTGTTCGGAGTTCGGTAATTTTGTTATTATCCTTATTTGTTAATTTTCGGCTTTAAATTTAGATTAGCTTTAACCCCAGAATGCCTTATAATATAAACTTTTTGTTAGCTATTCACCACATCATGTTTTTCTGGGTTGATTTTTTACATTCGAACCTCAGTGCTACCTAGGTTATTTTTTATATTGGTATTTTACAGCCGTTTTTGCATCAATTTTTTGTGCAGTATTTATTTGAAGCCTTTGCAATTGTTGATTTTTATGTTCTGTTATATCATGACTGTTGTTGTCATGTTTAAGTTAGTACATCTAAAGTGTCTTACACACACAGACTTTATACATTCTCTAACAAAAGGCGCCTTTTAAAAAGTTTTATTTGATGCTCCATAATATGATAATTTACAAATTGCATGTTTAATCATGTGATATAAATATGATAAACTATAAAACCATGCAGAAGTCTAACATAATGCCAACTTTAAAGCATTAACATTACAAAGCTGGTTTTTGTACGAATACCTGCCAGTCGTTTAGGGGGTAAATACCTCTTTTGATTTCCCTTTTTAATGAGGACCCCCCCTTTTTTTCATAGGATAGTCAGACAACAAAATATACGAGATTTAGATTAATTGTCTTCAAGTTAATTGATAAGTACCTGCTAGGATGATATATTTTATTCATTCTTGCAGGTCTAGGATGTTTTGTAAACAGTACTATTTGCGAGGTTGTGTCACAATATCCTTGGAAGTTGGAACTACTATTGTTGAATATTCACACGATCTCTCATTATTTTCAAGATCTACGGGATACATGTAGTCATCAATTATTTTCCTAACCAACAAACTCACGAAAACTTCCTTACGACCGTGACAATATGTGCATAACTGTCACGACGAATAAACTGCGTCACCGTGTTTACAAATGCAACGACGTCTTGGTTTACGTTTATTACTCCGATTGACCTTTGAACCATAATGGCGGCGGTACCGTGAAATTTGTCTATTATGAAATAAAACTGTTATTATGGTCAAATACACCCTGTCACATCTGTTACAATTTTATCATTTTGCACTGTAAAAGCGGATAGCCAAAGAAGAATCATTATATTTTCTTTATTGATTTGATCTGAAGATCTTAAAGTTAAATATACAATAAGAACCGAATGATCAAATCAATAACACTGACTTACCTTTATATATATTTCCTGCATGAAACCAACTGAACGCAGTGATGTCTGCTATGATCTGCTATCTCTGTAAATGAGGAACTTTCCAAAAACTGTGTATTTACTATGACAGTGTGAACAATGTGGGTTTTACCACGGACTATAAATAGATTTGTTTGCCGACTCCACTATATTGATAAAATACTGCTATCGCCCTCGTTTTAACAGATTATATACAGTCAAACCTGTATTAAGAGGTCACCATTGTGAAAAAGAAAAAGTGGTCTTTTAAGACAGGTGACCTCTTAAATGAGGGTCAATTCATATGAAATTTTCTATGACAGGACAAGAAAAGAGTAATCTTTTAATACAGGTGCTTACTTAATAGAGGTGGCCGCTTGAACAGGCTTGACTGTATATGTATAACTGTATCGTCATGTAGTCACAACCAAATGTAATTCTTTCTTTTATTGCATTTTTGCTTTCGTTTTCGAACTTTATTCATTTGTGTATCTATATATAGACAACTTTCAAGACAATACAACTTTATTTAAACCAATTGTGGGGCCTAAATAATGAGTAAGTCAATGAAATATAATTACAATTAAATAATAATAAAGAAACACAAATATAATTGTTCAATGATCTATTAGTTTGATTAGGAAATATCAAAAAAAGAAAAAGAAACGTGTTACACTGTCACCACGAGAATGTGTTTACAATCAAAGAGAGACAATTCTATTGTAAAAAAAATATAATCTGTTATTAAAATTTTGTTTTTGTTGTTACAATTCTTTTAGTTGTTTTGAGCGTTCTTCAAATAAAGAATGTAATAAATTTGAGAGAGTATGGCAAACCATTTCATCCTCGGAGGAAAGAATCCATATAAAGCGGTTATCATCTATCAACTGAGCCATGGTCAGTAGCTTCCTTGTTAGCATCTTCGCTAGCCAAGGGTTACGATCTGCTCTACTCATCTTCGCCCTTGGCATCGTCAGACGGATTTTCGTAATTCCCGCGCACTGCCACCTGCTGGATTTTGACAGTTACGCCCCTTGTAATGATGTCATTTCAGCCAATCGACTCAAGGCTTTCATTTCCTTTCGTTTGAATGCCCTGAAAATTGAGTCGAGATTATAATAGACAGTGTCTCCTCGTGCAAACTTTTTGTGCGAATGTAGCGGCTAATCGTACAAACTTTTTTATACTATCAAAATCGTGCCAGACTGACGATTTTTCGCATTTGTATTTTTTTGACATTTTTCTTACAAAACATGTGCTTTTGGTGAAGCCCGTTCTGATTGGTTACAGCTACCACTAGCATTATTACATATAAACCGTCACGTGTGACCGTCTAGCGATGCCAAGGGTGAAGATGAGTAGAGCGGATCGTAAGCCTTGGCTAGCGAAGATGCCTTGTTAGCGGCAACCCTCTATCAAGGAAATCTTGATAGGAACCACAAGCTCTGGAATATCTTACCAACTGAGAAATATATACTCAGATACTGTGTATCAGATCGAGCCTGTTATGTGAACCAGTATCACTACGAGTCGCGATAGCGACGAGTTGTGATGCGGTTTGTTCACACAACAGGCAAGACCTGATACAAAGTCTTGTACCAACTCACTATACATGTAATAAGTTTACATAACATTTCAATGATAAAAACAAATTTTAAGCATATAACAAGGGTCGAAATAAGATTAACAAATTTGTACAATACTCTGTAGGAGACTACATTTTGCGCATGACATCACGTTATTTGTTGCCGTTCATTCTTTTGCTTTGTACCAAGTCAGGGTCATTACGGTTTTCACAGTTTTCCGGTTGTTGACTGATTTTGTCTGTTTATATAATTATGAGTTTTGACTTTCCCTTTGTAAGATTGTTCGGAGTTCGGTAATTTTGTTATTACCTTTATTTGCTTACGTTGCTTACAATGACGTGTTTCCCCGCATTCCAATGATATGACCTAATGAAAAAATAGTTCAGCAGAGAACATCCTGTGCAACATCGCGCCATTCTTTTATCACCACAGTGTGGTGATACAACATCTTGTATTAGACAGGCTACTTTCTTTAAATTCAACGGAAAACGTACAAAATGCTAAACAACTATATTTATTGATTGCTTGATATCTAAAGGGGAATGAAACCTATTCATAATGTAGTGCTAAAAACGTAATTACTTATTAAAAAAAAAAAAAAAAAACTCATTTTCAGCTTAAAAGATGGGCAGAAAGTTATTAATTGGATATGCTAATATAAAATATCATAACTTTCTCGCCTGGATGGCAGTTACCAAGTTTTAATGAATAGGAAATTAGACAATACGGTGTTTGATCTGTATATCATTAATCCATAATAGTGGGTACTAAGTAGCATCATCCATAGAAATCAATATCGTATTTGTTCAACTGTCTGTACGACTATACTACCGTATTAGTAATTAAAAAAGATACAAACGCTTAAGTTATTTTGTTACATCTTTCGTTTGAAATCAACATACATCTAATGTTGGGTTTACCTCCCCTTTAATATCAATGGAGCAGTAATACAGAACTTAAGAATAAGTTTCATGATGAGAGCAAGTTAACTTTTGATGCAATACTAATGATATCTGTCGTTACGATTTCCGCATAAAAACAATGTTCGGTTCGTCTTTATCCCCAGTTGTTTGTAGGAGAGTTCACGTCTTATTGTGTTGTTTGTGGTGTCTGACATTTTGTCTTATTATGTGCGTTTACGCTCTGCGTTCCATGTTGTGATGTTCGTTAGGATTTCTGCATTAAAAACAATGCTCGGTGCGTCTTTATCCCCGTTTTGTGTACGAGGGCTTATGTCTTATTGTGTTTAGTTGCACATAGTGGCGTGTAACATTTTGTCTTATGTGTTTTACATTCTTAGTTCCGTGTTGTGACCCCGTTACGATGTCCACATAAGAAACGAAGTGTGTTGCCTCTTTACACTCAGTTGTTTGTAAAATGCATCATGTCTGACTTGTGTTGAGTGGTGTCCTATGCGTAACATGATGGGTGTTATATAGGAAGCAGGAACTGCTTATTCTACACAGGCACCAGGCCCGGGTTCGCTCTCGTTTTTTTGGCGTCCGTGTTGTTCATCTTTATAATTTTCTTTGTTGTGTCTGTTTTCTTGTCTACTTCCTGTGTATTGTGTGTCCAATGTTGTCAGTATCTCTGGATTGTCTATTCTTGATTGCCCCTTCGGTTTTCTCTAACGTTTATTTTTGTATTAGACCACACGAGCTGGATGTTTTACAGTGCTAGATCACTGAAGCAGACCATATGTGGATGTGACGTACCACTGGGACACATTATCCAGACTCCGAGCCAAACAGTATTTATTGCTCATACTCCTTAATGGTGGATGTTTCATGGAGAAATAGTAAATGCCAATCTTATAAGTCTTTCGTTTGTCCTGACCGAGGACTGAACCCGGCATCTACCACACTCGAGATGATATAAGCTAACTATTCACACCAGCGAGATTGTTTATTATTAAAGATCAACTATGTAATAAATAGGGGTTGGTCTAAAAACAGGACGGAGAAAAACAGGACGGGCAATTTTGATACATTTTTAGACATAGCTTTTTTATTACTTGAGCTGTTTTAAAAATTTAGATTGATTGTTAAAGTAGAAACAAATATCTAACAATTGATATAAAATTTATTTGGAAATATTGAAAGATGAATTCAACATCTTGACAGGACGGACTTTTTCACGGAACAAAATGGTGAGAAAATTATCAGTGGACTTGTCTTTGCTTTCAGATTATTCTTTTAATTAAAAAATTCTGTCAAAAGATAATTATATATTTGGAAAGCTTGTAAAATAAGCTTTATTTTGGTATAAAATAAATATTTTTTTGGAAATCTTAAAATATGAAAATCTTGACAGGACGGACTTTTACGTAAAATAAAAGGTTAGAAAATTATCAGTATTCTCGTCTTTGATGTCAAATTATTCTTTTAATAATAATTTCTGTCAAAAGGTGGTTATATATTTGGAAAGCGTATCAAATAAGCTTTATATTGATATATATGTTTATTATTTTTGTGTACATTAAAGTATGAATATCTTGACAGGACGAACTTTTACACAAAACAAAATAGCGAGAAAATTATCAGTGTTCTTGTGTTTGATCTCGAATAATTTGTTTAACAATAACTTCTGTCAAAAGATGATTATATATTTGGAAAGCGTGTAAAAACAGCTTTATTTTGATACAATTATATTGTACATTGTACAGCGGGCTTGTAACTAGATTAACACGACAGGTGCCACTAGTGGAGCAAGAACTAAAAGTTTTTCTAAAGCACCTGAGTTCACCCCCGATTTTTAATGAGGTTCGTGTTACTCGATCTTTAGTTTTATGTATATGTTGAAGATACTGAATATTGCCTTAATATATATAAATATTTTGTATGTGAAAGCAGAGACATGTCTGATGGAAGCAATGCCTATATTATTCTTTTAAAATTAAAAACTATTTTGTTCACTTGGATCTAGTATACTATTGGCCGAAATACACATACTGTAAAATGTCGAAATGAAGATTATCAGAATTACAGTAACCGTACGCAGTGCAGTCTTATGTATGGGCACAATGGGCAGGTGTCCGGTAGTCTCACGAGCAAATGAACCCCATACTAATCTATGTATGTTGTATACGGCATGATTTTTAATGTTTAACACTGATTTTGTAGGAAGTACCAATACAAGAAATATATGTTTAATTTTATAGACCATTTACAGTTTTATTTCTGTGAGTGTTTGTATAGATAGCGGCATCAGTGCACTGATTTGACCGGGCCTATGTTGCTGATAAGACGGCCCTGACCGTACGTCATTCATCATTTACACTTCATGAGCATGTATCGGCTGTACATAGCATGGTATAGGCAAATATTGCTTAAGTATGTTAAATGTATGTTGGTTGTATTCATTGATATTTTCGTAATAAACCTCTTTCCTTGTGACCTAAAAAACCATACTTTCATTTTACAGACAACGGCGTCTACTACCCCCTTTTAAATATAATGGTTGATACCACCCGCGTACTAGTACTAGTTAGCCTTCAATGTTTGCACTGTCCCTAGTCCAAAAATAAAAGATTCCATACTTTTTTCTCGTAATTTTCTATTCTACTTCATGTAACTTTCCAGTGGATGTCATAGGGAATATAAAGGTATTTTTAGTATCATTTAATTTCAAATACTGCCGTCCTCTCTATAGGCCATGCCTACTCATATTAATTACGGAAGAGAACTTACATGTCTGATGTGCAATCCCTTTCAATACATGCATATACATTTTTGTACATTCATAAATAAATTAGTTTTAGAGTCACATGTCATTTTATACGTGTTTTGATTGGTTTAAAAAGTTGATTTTCTTTAAATGATGCACCTTTGGGGTTATTTAAATTTAATTCCGATTATTTGCCTTATTTTGAAAAAATAAATATATTTTTCAATAT
The DNA here is from genome assembly GCA_963680875.1 of Bathymodiolus brooksi. Taxonomy (NCBI): domain Eukaryota; kingdom Metazoa; phylum Mollusca; class Bivalvia; order Mytilida; family Modiolidae; genus Bathymodiolus; species Bathymodiolus brooksi. Next base: position 6,452,399 of record OY804590.1, on the reverse strand, counting down.
CATAACAAAAAAAGTTTGAATTAATTGATAAGGAATGATCGAAATTATTTGTTCGGTTCATTCGAAATAATCCCAATCAGGTTGCACCTGATTGAGGCTATTTCTTCATCAACCGAACAAAAATTGCGATCAATTCCTAACTGCACTTTGTTCAATGAAATATTTGAATTCAATCAAATATACACAATACACACAAATAGATTATATTTAATAAACTGTTAAGAAAATCAAATTTAAGTGATTTGTTTTTCTACATCAAGGCTGAAACAATGAAAATGTTAATTCGTATATACAAATATTGGGTTGGGTTAGGGATATGGGTGTTTAACGCCACTTTCAACACTATTTCAGCAAATATTGGGAGAATGCATAATATTGATAATTGGAACTGATGTGTATTTGAAGTAATAAAGTATCATAAGTGTCCATCGACGTCAAAAATAATCTAAAAAAAACCGCACAAATATCGTAAGAAGTACCATTTAGATAAAAACATTATAATGTTATAAAATAGAATTAATCATGGATATTCACAATTAGTTAAAATTACAACACAAAAAACAAAATATTTATCCCTTTTTTACAATTCATCTGCTTATGAAGATCTGCCATATAATAGAAAAGTCTGAATATACTAGAGGGGCAATGATAATCCGCATATAGAAGGACAGACAAGGAAGCTGTATATAGAAGGACAGACAAGACAATTACCCAAAAAAAAGGTTGCTCAACAAAATACTACTAAGAGCGGTTGCTAATATAAAAATTGCACCTGTTCCCACAAGAAACATCCAGTTTTTCCGGCAAAATTGAGCTCGGGTTATCGCGGTATTTGGTAGTGATAAGAATTGCTTGAGTGGGTATTTTTCCCGGTAATTGGCAAAAATGACGTCATTTGGTTGATTTGTATCGATCTTGAAAATCTGAAGTAGACGTTTTGCTTGGTTGTTCAGTATGTTATGAGACCACGCACAATTTTCACTTAGACAACTACCATCAAACCACTTCTTACAAATGTGTGTAAAAGGACAATGTAACTCGCCGAGCATACACCCTTTGTAGTTATAGTAACAACAAGGACCAGTGACGTTATCATGAGCAAACACAGTCAATTTCTCTTTACATTTTTGACTATAAGCTTCTAGAAGTGAGTTGTAGTTGCCATCTGCTATAAATCCCAATTCAGTCAAAATGTCACGTGACTGCTCAGTAACCAAGTTGTGATTTCTCGTACATGTTGTCATGTCACATGATTCGTCAGAGATAATATGCTTGGCACAAACATGAGGATATCGACAAGATTCAACAGCATGATCCATGTCACGGTTGTATTTAATACAAGGTACAGCAACGAACCTTATATTCTTCCTGCTTGAAATTAAATGATCTACAATGAAAAATAAAATTATTATAAAATGAAATTTTGTATTTTGAATATACGGATGTATCTTTCTATTCTATTTTTTTAACACATTTTTATTTGAATAAAGATCGAATTGGAAATTGATTAAATCGAAGCAGACGATTAATTTGAAAGGTGATCGATACTCTCCATTACAATCTAAGGTACAGTCGAACGATTGAACTTCCTTATCTAAAACACTGATAATTCGTTTTCTTAGATAAATCGAAGTAAAATTGCAGATTCTTTGTAGTAACTTTCTTCTACTTCTACTTCTACCATATAATGACCTACTTCAACAGTTTGAAGATTATGTCATTTAATTGCGATGCGAAAAAGGAAGAAGAAAAGGGGAAAAAAGTACAATAAGAAAATAAGCTAAAAAATATGTACAAAGCAGGAAGTGAATTTAAGGATGAGATGTGGTAATGGCAGTCCTGAATGACTCGAGTCAGTATTGATGTCTAGGGTAGGCGGTTCCAGTCAACAATGGTTCGAGGGAAAAAGAAGCCTTTCTTTGTTGTGTTCTACATAGTCAGACCTGATATGATCGAGAGTGCATGTTTCTGGAGTGTCTCAGGGGTGGTGAAAGTCTGTCACTTTCACTGACTGCAAACTTGTCATGGGAGATTTTATACATCATAACAAGGCGTGCATCTCTTCGTCGATCTTCGAGGCTACGCCATTTAAGATGTTGTAGCATGTCACCAACATTAGATGTGTTACGTTGTCTGTTGGTGATATATCTCGCAGCCCTCCATTAAGCCATTTCTATCTTGTTGATGTCAGATTTAAGGTGGGGATCCCATACAGAACAGGCATACTCGATTAATAATTTGTATGCATGTTCTTTAGTGGAGGTGGAACCGATGTTCAGGTTGCGATGCAGGAAGCCAAGAATCCTATTGGCTTTACCACAGATGTTGTTGATGTCATTGATAAACTTTATCACATAATGTCGTACACCTCACCCTGATCGAGATTCGAACTCACAACATATATAAGTTGTGATAGGCACTGATTGCATAGGTTGTAGTAAAGTTCATTGGTTCGATTTAACTATGTTCATTGTGCTGATTGCTGTAATATACCGGGTTTAAGTTAATGTATTCATTTGACACAAGTGAGCAAATGAATGTTAATGTAACGTCAAGTGAGAAAATGATTGTAATATAACACCACGTGAGCAAATGACTGTAGTGTAACACCACGTGAGCAAATGATGGTAATGTAGCGCCACGTGAGCAAATGATTGCAATGTAACACCACGTGAGCAAATGATTGTAATGTAACGTCAAGTGATCAAATGTTTGTAGTGTAGCGTCAAGTGAGCAAATGATTGCAATGTAACGCCACGTGAGCAAACGAATGTTAATGTAACGTCAAGTGAGCAAATGATTGTAATGTAATACCACGTGAGCAAATGATTGTAATGTAACGTCAAGTGATCAAATGATTGTAATGTAGCGTCAAGTGAGCAACTGATTGTAATGTAACACCACGTGGGCAAATGATTGTAATGTAACGTCAAGTGAGCAAATGATGGCAATGTAGCGCCAAGTGAGCAAATGATTACAAAATAACGTCAGGTGAGCAGATGATGGTAATGTAAAACCACGTGAGCAAATGATTGTAATGTAACAAGTGAACAAGTGATTGCAATGTAGCGCCAAGTGAGCGAATGATTGTAATGTGATATCGATTGAACGAATGATTGTAATGTAACGCCAAGTGAGCAAATGATTGTAATTTAACGCCACGTGAGCAATATATTATACATGCTCTGTACTACATAGACATGATTAAAATGTTTTATAGTGCATGTACTAGTAGAAAAAACGTAGTACGCACTGCACGTTCTAGAGTAACCTCTATCAGGTACATTTAATAGTCAAAATTTTAGAAAGCCAAATAATTTTAAAAGTAAGTAAACCAATTGGACTAAACAGGATAATCTGCTAAGGTTACGTATGTCAGAGGGATGTTTTACCTGGGTTTTAATAGTTCATTGAAGTCGGCTAAGGTTACCTATGTCAGCGGGAGGTTTTACCTGGGTTTTAATAGCTCACTGAAGTCGGCTAAGGTTACCTATGTCAGCGGGAAGTTTTACCTGGGTTTCAATAGCTCACTGAAGTCGGCTAAGGTTACCTATGTCAGTGGGAGGTTTTAACTAGGTTTTAATAGCTCACTGAAGTCAGCTAAGGTTACGTATATCAGCAGGAGGTTTTACCTGGGTTTTAATAGCTCACTGAAGTCGTCTATGGTTACCTACGTCAGCGGGAGGTTTTACCTGGGTTTTAATAGCTCACTGAAGTCAGCTAAAGTTACCTATGTCAGCGGGAGGTTTTACCTGGTTTTAATAGTTCACTGAAGTCGGCTACGGTTACCTATGTCCGCGGGAGGTTTTACCTCGTTTTAATAGCTCACTGAAGTCAGCTAAAGTTACCTATGTCAGCGGGAGGTTTTACCTCGTTTTAATAGCTCACTGAAGTCGGCTAAGGTTACCTATGTGAGCGGGAGGTTTTACCTGGTTTTTAATAGCTCACTAAGTAGGCTAAGGTTACCTATGCCAGCGGGAGGTTTTACCTGGGTTTTAATAGCTCACTGAAGTCGGTTAAGGCTACCTATGTCAGCGGGAGGTTTCACCTGGGTTTTAATAGCTCACTGAAGTCGGCTAATGTTACCTATGTCAGCGGGAGGTTTTACCTAGGTTTTAATAGCTCACTGAATCAATAGTCAGCAGCTAAACATGTCGCTCTTCTCGTTAACATTATCCTAGCTAATTGTTTTGTTGTTGTTATCTTAAATCTTAATACAGTGTATTTTATAGCAGAGACTAAGGGCACGGTGGCTCAATGAGTTAGGTAGTTGGATTACCTAACAACTCATACAAGCTTATCACCAATGCGGCGTGGGTTGGCGCCCGGCTTTGTAAATAACAAAAAGGGTGCACTCAACTCGCAAGTGATAAAGTTTACCAGTTGCTTGCCCATGGTCGTTGGTTTTCTTCGGGTACTCTGGCTTCTTCCAACACTAAAACTGGTGACATTGATATAGCTGAAATATGGCTGAAAGTGGCGTTAAAACACAATAAATCAATCAATCAATCAATAGCAGAGACTAAGCAAATTTTCTGATCTTCTTTGGAACATCACACACCAGCGTGGTTGAGATAAAATGTAGCAATATTAATTGTAATGGGGTGAAACACTTCTTACCTGTTTGATTGTTAATTGCTTTGCCCAATCTCCCTATCCAGCTATCAATTGGTCCATTTACATCCAGATAGGTGTAAGGCCTCATGGCATCTGGTACGTCACACTTGTCGAGCCTAAGAATGATTGGTTTGTAGCCCTTATTTTGGATATGGATAGTTTCGGTAACAGTTAGCTCGTATTGACACCATTCACTTTCTTTTGAATTCTCGGAAAGGAGGAAAATAACCTTGATCGATCTTTCAATAGATTTGACTATATTTTCTACTATTGTTGCACCTGGTAAGAACTCTCGTTCGTGGAGACAACATTTGTACCCCTTTCTTCTTAGTAATGTGTCTATGCCATAAGCTGTAAGGCAATCCGGTTTAACTGATTTATATGAAATAAAGATGTGATATTCTTTATCGATGGGTAAAATAGGAGGCTGTATGGAATTGAAATCTTCTATAATGACATCTAGCTGAAATGAATCGTCAGTATAATCGACCGTGTCCGTCTCCGTCATCGTTTATCGCTGGAAAAAAAATCAACCTATTTAGAGTCATGTGTAGGCAGGTGTACTTAAATATATATCTTTGTTGTGCGCAATAAATTTGATATAGATCTACGTTTTTATTTCATCTCTTTAACTTGTTGCATTTTCCCGATAATTTTCATTAGTTGTCCGTCCATCATTTTTCTGATATATTTTGACAACAGAGAGATATGTTGGGCTGTGATATAGGTGTTTAAATACCGTTAACCATGTAACTTTACGACAAAAAAATATTATTTCAATTTTCACATTGTGAACTTTCCATTTATATGTAGCAACATTCCACCAGCACCTGCATATGGAATATATATATATCTCAGTTGATCCGATATTTCGGAGTTCGTGGTTCATATCGTGATTTATCCTGCAATGACAGCATTTACCAACCAATATAGCCTGCCTAATATTTGTTTTGATATTGGTCAGTTATAAATAGAACATTTTTTTATATTGGTCAGCTATAAATAGAACATACAAATGTAAAACGGGGCACATCGGGGGATATTGTTTTCAAATACATACACAAAATTATTTCAAATACTTTCATCATCGTCCAGTAAACGTTTATTTACGATTTAAAATTGCAGGATAAATACAATACATGTGCACTGTCGGCGCGAAACGCGGGAAAAGGTTCGGCCAAGCCTCGCCTTTTCCCGCGTTTCTAAGCCTCATACACATATTACCCATATGCTTCGAGAGTGCACAAGTATTGTATATGTCCTTGATAGACGGTTGCTACTAACAAAGACACTACTGAACGAAAGGTGACTAGTGGTTAAGTTGAAATCATCACTTAGAAAGTTTACAGTCTCCATCATAAGTTGGTTAACCGTTCCGGAATATCTGTTGGAACACAACTGCTGGCTATTCATGGGCATCTGAGTTCATCTCCGGTTGTTAGTGTGGTTCGTGTTGTTCAATCGTTCGTTTTCTGTGTACTGTTTTGTTCTAACATCCAATGGAAAATCACAGAAACAAGAGGTATACGATAACCCTAAAACACATACACATGATCTCCCTCTTTCCTGGCTTGGCATAAGCTCTTCAAATGCGGCGGGGTAAACATCTTAAGGCCCTGTTACACGGTAAAGCAAGTATCGCGATACTTGTATCATGCAACTTTTTGTATCATGATCCTTGTTAGTTTACACACTAAATCAAGTAGCATGTTTCATGAAGAGTTTGTTTACAAATTGTTCCCGCAAAAAGGAGAATCCTGACAATGAAGACATTATCATGCAAATTGAGGAAACTCTCCATCTGTTCCTTTGACAAAATAACATCACTACTTTTTCCCCCTTTCCAGTCATGTTTTATTTACCATGTGCTGACCATGGGCTTTTATTTATTGATGATGTTGTAACCTCCTGACCTCAAACAATGATCTCTGATTGGTCAGAGATAAAATGTATCGTAATCCTTGCTGTACAGAATAGAACATGTTCTATCCCAAAGTGTGTATCATGCAACTTCTAAAAGTTGCATGATACAGAGTAATAGCACTGTTTACACTGTATTTGTTGGTTTATAATACAAGTATCATGATACTTGCTTTACCGTGTAACAGGGGCTTTAGTGAAAAGATGTGGTCATACAAGTGATTTCCACAAGCGAGTAATTGTATCATTATTTCTATAGTCAATATGATCTAGTTTAAATACAATCAAACCTGTATATAAAGGCCACCCAAGGGAACCTGAAAATGTGGCCTATGCGAGCAATTGTCCTTTATACTGGTTAAAATTATATGCACTATTCATTTATGGGACAAATGAGACAGTCCTTTATAGCTTTGTTATATAAATGTGTCCTTTAAGGCAGGTTTAATTGTAGATGATATTATCAACCATCAGTATGTTTTGTTTGCTTGATAGGTTCAACACGTCAGAATATAAAAACAAATGTTTTAAAGGTTGATTTTTAAACGTATATCTATAAAAATGAATATTATAATAAAGCTAAGCTAATTATATTAACTAGTAAGTTCACGTAAGTATTTTCAGATAATTTCCATGTCACGTGACAGTATACTGGGTTAGTTTACATTTCTCGAAAATGCCTGTATAGTCACCCTCGTCTACTTTTCTTAATTCAGTATTTTTATATGCACAGTGTTGTATGTACATGTAGTTTTAATCTTTGAAAGGCTACAGTTTGAAAATCACACAGAACTGATCAAACTGGTACTTCAGTGACATTCACGTTTTCCAACCAAGTATATACAATTGATAGTAGATAAAAACACCGTCTGGAAATGCCAAAGGGTTCAAATAGTTCGACTAAAATTTGAGTTTATGAGTTAGACCGGTAATGTAACAATTGTACCCCCCCCCCCCCCCCCCCCAATAATAACAAAACATATATATATTGTGAATTGCAAGTAATATTTAGAGTACTTTTCTTGTATGTGCTGATGAATTGAACGAGGGCGTGTCCGAGATCAGTTTATCTGCGCATACATGAAATTAAAAGTATTCTAAATGTTTTGTATCATAACCAATCAAACGGAAACATATGTGTGATTGACGTCTGTCGCACTTGAATAACTTTTGAGAAGACTGTTCTTGGTCACGTACGCCAGCGGCCAGTGACGTGGGGAAAAGCTTTTAATAGAACACGTGGTTAACGTCAAAACGTTAAATGGCAGCGAACATGACGGACGATCTTTTAGAAATGCTTGTACCAAGTCAGGGTCTTTACGGTTTTCACAGTTTTCCGGTTGTTGACTGATTTTGTCTGTTTATATAATTATGAGTTTTGACTTTCCCTTTGTAAGATTGTTCGGAGTTCGGTAATTTTGTTATTACCCTTATTAAACGACGATATGGATTTTATACTTTCACAAATCAGTTTTTAACAACTGTGTGTTCAACTTTAATCCTACATGTGATGCACAAATGCGTACCGGTATTCATCTTTTGAACGTGGTGTGACTCAAATATGATCACTTTTTATTGCAAATGCCAAAACTGATACTTTTCGTTGCGTACGTGAATTGGGCATTATTATTTTTTTCTAGGCCTACATTGCATGTGCATTGAACAAGTCAAAGCGGAGACTAATTTGTTTGAATAAAAAAATTGCTTAGTAAAGTTAAAGAATTGTTCATGTGTTTTTATGTCATCTGCATGAACAAACACGTGGGGATCGCTTTGTCAGTCTTTGTGCTTGTTTTATAGTTTTTTTCAGTGTCAGATTTAAGAATGCTTGCACTTAATACCACTTTGCACCCAAAATGTCTATCACTTGTCAAAAAATTACAGTGTGTACCAATTGTCCAAAAAAAGTTACAATGTGTTTATGTCTGTGTTCTATCAAAATTAGGTCACAGTAAAAGCACGCTAAATAGAAAACGCTTTGCTCAAAAATAGCTATCTTGACTCCACCTCCTGTATGGTTATCTTCATTTAGAAAACACTAAAGATCAAAGGAAAACACACTAGGTTTATTACTGAATACATAATAGACCAATTTCACATTAACAATTTTATTATAAGCGGCCTTAGTCCAAAGTCCAATCGGAGTAACATCAGGGTGGTAAGCGACCTTACTGTTTGGATTATTTCATGGCGATACGCTGATTTTCGACTACCACTTCATTCTTAACCTTTTCGAAGTTCTATTCAACTATACAATTTTATTCTACATTTACACATGGATCCTGGTGACAAAATCTACAATATTAATGAGTTTAGATATTGGAAAGTCGAGAATCTTGACGATGAGAAGTCTGACAAAAACAAGAACGAATAGGGAGCCAACGCCAACGGCCTTCAGGCTTGTGTTGTCGGCATGTAAGTTAAACTTGCCTTTTGTGCCATCACAAGATTATGTTTTACAAGATAACAAGATTTTTTGAGTGACTGGAATTTCAGACCCCCTTCAAATGTATTCTGGTAGGCTTGATGAACATGATTGATGGTATGCGATTTTGGACACCAATTTATTTTTACAGACATAAAACAATTCTTGTTAGCCCATGGTTATGTTGCATTGACAAATGACATGCTGAAAGCCTATAAGGTTGCCCAGGTCTCAATATTTTTAAGTGGGTGGTTGCAGGAGGCAAATTTATTAAAGACGAAGTCGAACAACAACAACTTGTGTATTTTAAGAACAAAGTGTTCACCATCACAGACACTGGATGACGACCCCCACAATGTATAGATATTGCGCCAAAGAAGATGATCGTTTGACAGAAGGAAGTTATTGTTCTTGCACTGCAGGGTATGAAATTTATGCATGTTTTTTTTATATTCTCTATCGTGTCTGCAGTGCCAATTCAGGACCATTAGATAATAACAGAAGGGATTGCAACCAATCTTGGCTGAAATGTTCCTAACAAATTCATGACAAAATGTTGTAGTTACTATGGTGTCAATGAATCAGTACATTTCAATAATGTTTGAGAGATGTCAGTTCAAATCTCTCTGGAAGCTAATGATCTGAGTACATATTAGGTTTGTCAACAACTAACAATAACAATACATGTGTTTAGCTTCTATAGTACAAGGTAGTACATTTCAATAATGTTGAAAAGATGTCAGTTCAAATCTGACTGGAAGCTAATCTATGGGTTTATTTTAATATATGCTTGATCATGTTGACTGCAATAACTAACTTGGACACAAGTCCCTAGCTTAATGAAAGTTTAGAAGAACTACTCCTTTTTCAGTGTGATTTTAACACGACCACACAAATGGTGTGTAATGGTTAACATGCTCACCTTGAATGTGGTAGAGCCATGGGTTCTAGCCCTTGTCTAGTCAAACCAAAGATTATAAAATTGGTTTTAAGAATGCAGCATTAAGGAGTAAGAACAAAGACTGGTCGGGTCAGAATCAGAATAATGTTTCAGAGTGGAACGACATATCTACCCACAGACTGTTGCTTCAATGAACTAACACTCTAAAAATCCAACTAAGGGTGTTGGTCTTTCCATTTTTTGCATCTAAATCCCCCATATGAGTGTTGTTTTTCATGTAAAATTATTGAATATTTTGGGCTTTGTTCATTTACCTGAGAAAGTCTTAGTCAAATATTTTGAAATTAAAGGAGATTTGAACCTTATTGCATGTAGTATATTTTGGGGGGAGGGTGGAACTTTTGTCAGATTGTTTAACTTCTCAATTCAACAACTAAAAGATAGAGGAAATAGTATAGTGTCCCCCAATATTAAAAGCAATATAATTTTCACCAGGATGAGGGGAATGTGTTTTATTACCCATTCTTCAATATTCCAGTTCATAGCTTTGTTATTTTACAACATTGTCATACATGTAGCTGACCTTTTAATAATGTTTTGTTTTTGCAATAAATATTTTTTGTTAATGAATATTTGTTTAAGTTTTGTGCTCTACTATTTTCAAAAATTATCGAGTTGAATCATTTACAAAGTACATGTGCATGTACATATTTTGCCCAACCAAGACTGACTTGTTCCTGAATTTAGCACTTTTTCCATACTAATCCTTATATGTTATTATTGGTCTCATGACATTGGCATAAACAAGAAAGGATGGAGTGTCTTAGCTGCTTTATATCATCCACGACGTAATGGCGAGCGTGTTTGGAAACACAAAGGCCATATATCAGATCTGAATTTCAAAGACATTTCACTTTCTGTAAAGATGGATGATATTCCAAAATTTGAGAAACATATTCGGATACGAGAAAAATGAAATATTTCCTGTCCACATAACCAATCATCGATTTGAAAGACACATCAATGTTTTGATGATCTCAGACAACAGGAAAAACCACTATTGCTGGATTAAGGATTTAAACAGGTTATTAGGCGATCAGCATAGTAATACTAGACGATACCATTATTGTTCATACTGTTTATATGGATTTATCAAGGAAAGACTACTGGAGGATCATATACCATATTGTCAAACACACGGACCACAAAAAATCGAGTTACTCAAAGAGGAAGACAATGGTTGTATTACAAAGATATTCGCAAACAACTAAAAGTTCCTTATGTCATTAACAGTGACTTTGAAAGTCTGCTGATTCCAATTGAAGGTTGTGAAAACGATCCAGAAATGTCGTCAACTATGAAAACTACCAATCACGTACCCTGTGGATTTGCCTACAAAGTCGTCGGTTTGACAAATGAAATTTCAAAGCAGCCAGTAGTGTATCGAGATTTAGATGCAGCAGAAATATTCGTAGAATATATGGCGAAAGAACAGGAAGACATTGAACAGAAATTCAAGCATTGCGAACCGATGAAAATGAGTGGCAGCGACTGGCAAGCGTTCAAAAAGACCATCAATTGTCACATATGCAACAAAGAGCTCGGTAAAGATAGGGTAAGAGACCACTGTCACGTGATCGGAAAATTTAGAGGAGCGGCTTACAACGACTGTAACATTAACTATCAATTTACGGGTCGTATACCGTAGTTTTTCATAACAACCGTAATTATGACTCACATCTGATCATGCAAGCCATTGGAAAAGTACAAGGGAAACAACTCAAATGCATTCCAAACAACATGGAAAAATATATCTCGTTTTCGCTTGGATGCATGGATTTCATCGACTCATTTCAGTTTATGTCATCATCATTGGATAGGTTGGTGGAAAATCTAGCCAAGGAAGGACCTCAGAAATTTACCCATATGACAGATTATTTTGGAAAAGAGAAAATAGACCTGCTTCTGAGAAAAAAAGTATATCCCTACGAGTATCTTGACTCTGAATATAAATTCACAGAGAAACAACTTCCTCCAAAGGAAGCATTTTACATCTCTTTATCTGGAGAAGATATTTCAGGGGAAGATTATGCACATGCACAATCCGTTTCGAAAGACTTTAACATACAGAACCTTGGACAGTACCATGATGTGTACATTTTGACTGATGTTTTATCTTTAGCTGACGTATTAGAAAATTTCAGAAAGATATGCATCAACTATTATGGATTAGATGCTGCACAATTTTACACGTCACCGGGACTGGCTTGGTAAGCAGCTTTGAAAATGACTGATGTACGACTTGAATTGCTAACTGACATCGATATGCACTTGTTCATTGAAAAAGGGTTGAGAGGTGGAATCTCCATGATCTCTCACCGTAATGCCAAAGCCAACAGCAGATATGTACCTGACTACCATCCCAGTCAACCAAGTAGTCACGTGACCTATGTAGATGTCAACAACCTATACGGGTGGGAGATGTCTCAAGCACTTCCGGTTGGTGGGTTCAGATGGCTTGAAAAAGAAGAATTTGAACATTTAAACATTAACTCTGTGTCTGATGATAGTAAAGATGTCTATATATTAGAAGTTGACATCGATTATCCACCGGTACTCCACGACCACCACAAAGAATATCCATTAGCCCCCGAGAAAATGAAAGTCACAGAAAACATGTTGTCACCCTTGGCAAAGCAATTGTTAGAAGAGCTGGAAATGAAAGGTATCTCAACAGAAAAACTCATACTGAATCTACACCCAAAGGAGAAATATGTGGTACATTACAGAAACCTTAAGCTGTATTTGTCCTTGGGAATGAGACTTACCAGGATTCGGAGTCATGACTTTCAAGCAGCAACCGTGGTTGAAGACATATATAGATTTTAATACCCAGAAAAGAAAGATGGCAAATAACGAGTTTGAGAAAGATTTTTTTCAAACTCATGAACAACGCCGTGTTTGGAAAAACGATGGAGAACCTACGCAAGAGACTTATAGTCCTGTTGGTAAACAACCAATCAAAAGTGAGGAAGCTCATCAGCAAGCCTACTGGCCGTTCACATGTTGAAACAACGTCTCTATCTCAACAGACCTATATATGTAGGGTTTACTATATTAGATGTGTCTAAGACACTCATGTACGACATTCACTACAACTACATTAAGACAACGTATGGACAATGTGCTAAGTTGTTGTTCACCGACACTGATAGTCTGTGCTACAACATCTCCACCGAAAATATATATGAGGATATGATGAGAGACATACATTTATTTGACACATCAGAATATGATCCAGAACATCCATTATACAGCACAGAAAATAAGAAAGTCCTTGGGAAAATGAAGGACGAAACACATGGCATCGCAATACAATAATTCGTGGGTCTCAAATCGAAGATGTATTCCATGATCTATGAAGAGGAAGGATGCTTAAAAGAAAAGAAGACGGCCAAAGGTATAAAGAAGAGTGTCATCAAACATCACACCAAGCACGAACATTGCAAACAGTGTCTCTTCGATAAAACTATACATATGTCTACCATGAACCAGGTAAGAACCTACGATCATCAGTTATACAATATCACCATCAATACACTTGGACTCTCTCCATTCGACGATAAACGGTATATTCTAGACGATGGTATTGACAGTCTAGCCGATGGCCACTGGAGAATATAAATATGCTGTAAATCAACATGCAAAGTCATTTCATGATAGACCTTCAAAGGAGTTTTTTTAAAGCTCACGATGATGTCTGCGACTTGTCCGGAGTGTGATATGGAATTTTCGAGAAAAGACGCTCTGCTGAGACATGAAAGAAATAGGCATAAAACAACTCAGCCGTATCCACAGAGCAGTGATGCGTATCCACCGAGCAGTCAAGCATATCCACCACCACCAATACCACCACCACCACCACCACCACTGACACCACCAATACTGGGTGGTGGACTCCCAATATACATATTGAAGGATTTTCATGACGAAGAAATAAAAGGAACGTTCTATTAATCAGAGTTGCAAAAAGTAGATGTTAGAGACGTTGACATATGGAAAATAGAGAAAATTATACAGACGAAAGCAACAGGAAACAATAAATACTATTTCATTAAATGGCTACACTGGCCAAAGAAATTCAATTCGTGGATCTCTGCTCGCAATGTAAATAATCTTTGATTTTATTATCAATGAGAGTGAACTATTCCGGAAAGGCTAACTTCAAATCTCGGCAATTTACGCCCCTGCACGAAAGATAGCATACTATTGGCCCTTTCGTGAGGTTGAAGATATTGTCGAGTAGTAGACGACTCTCGTATTTTCTAATATCTAGATGTATAAATGGTCAAGGTTAGCAATATATTGTAAAGGCATTCGTGTGGATGGCTCTCCGACCCAGGTCTGTCTATATTGACAGAGATATTAAATATTGTATAAATCATATTCTTGTCGTATATTCCTATGGAGATCAAAGAAATATACCTTAACAAACATTGTATTGAAAAAAATTTCAATCCAATAATACCTTGGCACACACAACATACACACCTCAACGGTTTTTACAAGCAGACATTAATTCAAGTACGAACACGCTGGACTTTAATCAATACACAATCAACTCAGGTGAACCCTCTGTGATTTAAAGTAATATTAGACCAGTTTTGGGTGAAGAACATTTTCCCCTGAAAATTCATTTGTAATACTAAGCTATTCATGCATGTTTCAAGTCGAAATATGTTCCCAATAACTAGAAATCTGCAAATCCGTCTGCATGTTTTTCGTCCTCGCCATTGTTGTTGAGACTAATTAACTTTCGGTTGTTTTGTTCCGATGATTGCCGATCATTATACCTCGTGAAGAAAAGGTTTGGTCCGATGATTGCCGATCAAGAACAGATAAACGGGTGTGTTCGATTTGCGTTTCAATTATCTCCCTTTTTGAAACCTGCCTGTTAAAAGTAGACATTTATATTTATGTTGATATGTTTAATTTATATATTTTGTAATGATAAGGTTATTTGTAATATATTTATCGTATTTAAACATTGACAACCTTCTTCAAATAATATTTGTCAAGAAATTTGCAGAATTAAAATAATAACCATACCATTGTCAAGGCGACGAATGTTTTATATAATGTTTAATTTTACATTTTCAACTTGTAACAGTATGACCTACAATATTAATTATTTGCTCATGAGTGACATATTTTTTATCATGAAACTCGTCAATTAGTTACAGTATTTATTATATAGATAAAAAAATGTTTCGAATCGAATTTAATACAAAATGAGCTTAATTGCACTATGCATTGTGTATTACGTGTGTAGCGTAGAATTACAGAATTTTCCGTTAATTTCACTCTGGCTATATTTCGCGCCATTTCGTTGTTGGAAAAGTAGTTCCGACAACGAAATGGCGCGAAATATAGCGAGAGTGAAATTAAAAACGATAATTTCACTGTAAATTACCGTTTTTATTTAACTCGGTAAATTCTGTAATTCACAGCTATCTATATATTAATGAAGTTTTAAAGTTACCGGGTTCGCCCGAACAATGTAAAATTGCTGTTTTTGCTGATGACAGCACTGGTATTTTAACCACTGACAAGAGTATTAAGAATTTTTTGTATTTAATTAATTTATTTGGTAAACTAGCGTCAGGGTCTACATTGAGCAAAAATAAAACAAACGGTTTATGGTTAGGAGCATTGGAAAGATAGAAAAGATAATTATAATTTTGGTATTGATTTTGTAGAATGTATAAAAATTGTTGGTTTTAAAATTGGTAATAATGTAACTCAAGATGATATTTGGCATCCTATTTATGTAAAATTTGAAAAAGTATTAAATTTATGGAAATCCAGACATTTGTCTTTATTAGAAAAACCTATTGCTATTAATGTTTTAGCTTCGTCAAAAATACGGTATATTTTGGTAGTGTCTTAGATATGTCAAAACATTATATTTGTAAATTTCAACGTCTCATTTTTAATTTTATGTGGAACTCTAAATCGGAGTCATTGGCCCGTAAAACTATGTACTTAACTAAATATTCAGGTGGTTTAAATAATGTTAATATTGAATATAAATTATATGCTTTACGCTTAAAACATATATAAGATATTATTGTCAATAGAAATACAAAATTTGTAAACTTTTCAATATATTGGATAGGTTATCACTTAAGGGATCTAAATTGTAGTTTAGCGTCACTATCTGTTCCGCATAGTGACCTTGTATCACCTTTTCATAATAAATGTTTAAAGGTACTGAATATTTTGAAAGATAAATGTAATGATATCGTATTAGGACAATATAATACGAAAACGTTGTACAACTTATTATTAGATAGTGATGAGCGTGTAATTAAAATAGTAGAGACGAAACGTTAATATTGATTATTCTGTTGTATTTAAAAATGTTTTTGATAAATTTATAGACAAGTTTTCTAGAGATGTTATGTATAAAATTATACATGAAATTCTACCAGTTAATATTTTAATGTTAAAATATAATATTTCTAAAACGTATAAATGTGTTTATTGTCATGAAGTAGAAACTTTAAGACATTTGTTCTTTGAATGTACTTTTAATTCTCAACTGTTATTATTAATTAAAAATTGGATATTTGCTTTGTCTAATGGCATTATGTGTTTAAATTTTAAAATATATTGTACTTCAAGATATTAATATCAGTAATAATGAAATAAAAAGTGTAATTTTAATGATTATATCTCTATATTGTAAAACTGTTTGGCTAAATAGAAATGTGAAAAAATTTGAAAAGAAAAATGTAAATTAAAATATATTATATATAATTTTTTTATCTCAATTAAAATTGAGAATCTTGGCAGATTTTGAAAGGTTACCAATAATGAAATTCAATGAACATTGGTGTAACAATGATTTGTTTTGTAATGTGAAAGACAATATATTGAATGTAACCTTTTATTGAAAATGAAAATTATAATTATATTATTATGTTAATTTATCTGTGATATTGCTACTACTTATGTAGTATTTTATTATGTATATATGTGATTTTATTTGAATATAGTGCTTAAAATAAGAAAATAAAAAAAGTATAACTTTTGATCCTGCTTCTATAGGAGTAGTACACAATCTATTTGTTTTTGGAATAGCTTAAAATGGGAGACTACATATTTGTTTCCTTTGGAGGGACACTGTTTAAGCAGGTCGTCGGCATACCAATGGGTACGAATTGTGCCCCTCTTCTAGCCGATTTATTTTTATACTCATATGAGTCGGAGTTTCTTCAAAAGCTTGTAAAAGATAAGAAGATTCATGAGGCAGGAGCCTTTAATTTCACATACAGGTATATTGATGACGTTTTCTCTATCAATTATTCTAGATTTGCAGAATTTCTTTCATTGATATATCCTTCAGAGCTGGACGTTAGAGACCACAGATACAGTTTCGTCCGCATCATTTTTGGACTTTTACCTCGAATTTGACGACAGTGGTCAACTCAGTACTAAAATTTATGATAAGCGGGACGACTTCAATTTTAAAATCATAAATTTTCCAAATATGTGCAGCAATATACCAGCTTCTCCTGCATATGGTATTTACATCTCGCAATTGATTCGCTATGCAAGGGCCAGTAGCAATTATTCTGATTTCCTGAAACGTCATTTTCATCTGAGAAACAGGCTACTGGACCAAGGCTAAAAAAAGATTCGCCTTATTCCATCTCTTAAAAAGTTTATATTCCGATACCAAGATCTTGTCGAAATATATTCCGTCTCTGCAGAGACGATTATAAGCGATGCATATTCATATAGTGAAAATGTATAAAGAGAGGGAAGTCAACAAAAATGTCAAAAATATTTTTCTATCAATGTGTGACGTAAAATTGTTTTTGACATTTACTTCACTGAATTTGGTACTGCTTTGACATCTATTTTACCTATTTTGTTCCAGTATTGTTATAAATACTGCTATAATGACAGCCGGAACCTTTGAGTCGTAATGAAAGCGGGAGGTTTGGCGCTTTAAAATCTGATTCAACCCACCATTTCTTTAGAAATGCTTGTACCAAGTCAGGGTCATTACGGTTTTCACAGTTTTCCGGTTGTTGACTGATTTTGTCTGTTTATATACTTATGAGTTTTAACTTTCTCTTTGTAAGATTGTTCGGAGTTCGGTAATTTTGTTATTATCCTTATTTGTTAATTTTCGGCTTTAAATTTAGATTAGCTTTAACCCCAGAATGCCTTATAATATAAACTTTTTGTTAGCTATTCACCACATCATGTTTTTCTGGGTTGATTTTTTACATTCGAACCTCAGTGCTACCTAGGTTATTTTTGATATTGGTATTTTACAGCCGTTTTTGCATCAATTTTTTGTGCAGTATTTATTTGAAGCCTTTGCAATTGTTGATTTTTATGTTCTTTTATATCATGCCTGTTGTTGACTGTATAAAGTATTGAAAACTTATTAACCTTAATTCCTATTGCCATAAGCTCCAATCCCAGTGGACCAAACCTGGATATGTCTAAATTTCATTTTGTATCCATCGTCAACTAATTCAATCACTTTCTGTAACAGGAGCGTGTTTAGATATGTCACTCTTGGTAGTTGCCAATAACAAGCTCACAGACAGACAGACACAGGATCAAAAGTTACACTTTTTTATATTTCAAAAATCAAAGTTATACTAAGTAGACCATACCGTTAATAGCCAATGGTTCCTTGAACAAGTTGAAAATGTAAACATTAAGCATTATATAAAACATTCGTCACCTTGACAATGGTATGGTTATTATTTTGATTCTGCAAATTTCTTAGCAAATTTTATTTGCAGAAGTTTGTCAATGTTTAAATACGATAAATATACTATAGATAGCCTTATCATTACAAAATATATCATTAAAACATATCAACATAAAAATAAATGTCTACTTTTGACAGCCAGGTTTCCAAAAGGGAGATAAATTAAACACAAATCGAACACACCCGTTACTCAATCTCCCCGAAAGAGTTCAAATCTTGGGTCACGCGCATAGCATTGCATTACTGTTGTGCACAACAGAATTATCTGCTGTCAAATAGTTTGTGATTTGCTCATAAATTCTGCTTTTGAGCGGATTTTTAATGTTATGCAGTTGATTTTGGCTAAATTAAGTGGCATATTAAGTAAAATATTGAATCCAAAAATTCCACGATATTCGCCTTCCATATGACTTTAAATATAGACATGATATATACCAATATCACAATATTACCAATTAAATACACAAATTAATTACACCACCTATTACAACATATTGATTAATTGCAATACACCAATTAACACCTAATTAATGAATTAACCACCTAATTATATGACGTCATATATGGTAAGCATCACACTGGGAGGCTTACTCAAGGAGGTTTACCTTTTCCACATTGTAATAACATTACACTTCCGGTGGCCAGAACAGACATTTGACCTACTATTTGGCATACTATTTAACCCTTGTCTGTCCCTCCCTATAGTTTTGAGCTAGAGTTTTTGTAATATTTTGTAGTGTGTTTAATGTACAAATACTAAAGGTGTGCATTCGTACAGGATTTTGACTTCTATAAAATCACAAAATGATATATAGTAGAACTAAGTCATGTTTAAGTTAGTACATCTAAAGTGTCTTACACACACAGACTTTATACATTCTCTAACAAAAGGCGCCTTTTAAAAAGTTTTATTTGATGCTCCATAATATGATAATTTACAAATTGCATGTTTAATCATGTGATATAAATATGATAAACTATAAAACCATGCAGAAGTCTAACATAATGCCAACTTTAAAGCATTAACATTACAAAGCTGGTTTTTGTACGAATACCTGCCAGTCGTTTAGGGGAAAATACCTCTTTTGATTTCCCTTTTTAATGAGGACCCCCCCTTTTTTCATAGGATAGTCAGACAACAAAATATACGAGATTTAGATTAATTGTCTTCAAGTTAATTGATAAGTACCTGCTAGGATGATATATTTTATTTATTATTGCAGGTCTAGGATGTTTTGTAAACAGTACTATTTGCGAGGTTGTGTCACAATATCCTTGGAAGTTGGAACTACTATTGTTGAATATTCACACGATCTCTCATTATTTTCAAGATCTACGGGATACATGTAGTCATCAATTATTTTCCTAACCAACAAACTCACGAAAACTTCCTTACGACCGTGACAATATGTGCATAACTGTCACGATGAATAAACTGCGTCACCGTGTTTACAAATGCAATGACGTCTTGGTTTACGTTTATTACTCCGATTGACCTTTGAACCATAATGGCGGCGGTACCGTGAAATTTGTCTATTATGAAATAAAACTGTTATTATGGTCAAATACACCCTGTCACATCTGTTACAATTTTATCATTTTGCACTGTAAAAGCGGATAGCCAAAGAAGAATCATTATATTTTCTTTATTGATTTGATCTGAAGATCTTAAAGTTAAATATACAATAAGAACCGAATGATCAAATCAATAACACTGACTTACCTTTATATATATTTCCTGCATGAAACCAACTGAACGCAGTGATGTCTGCTATGATCTGCTATCTCTGTAAATGAAGAACTTTCCAAAAACTGTGTATTTACTATGACAGTGTGAACAATGTGGGTTTTACCACGGACTATAAATAGATTTGTTTGCCGACTCCACTATATTGATAAAATACTGCTATCGCCCTCGTTTTAACAGATTATATACAGTCAAACCTGTATTAAGAGGTCACCATTGTGAAAAAGAAAAAGTGGTCTTTTAAGACAGGTGACCTCTTAAATGAGGGTCAATTCATATGAAATTTTCTATGACAGGACAAGAAAAGAGTAATCTTTTAATACAGGTGCTTGCTTAATAGAGGTGGCCGCTTGAACAGGCTTGACTGTATATGTATAACTGTATCGTCATGTATTCACAACCAAATGTAATTCTTTCTTTTATTGCATTTTTGCTTTCGTTTTCGAACTTTATTCATTTGTGTATCTATATATAGACAACTTTCAAGACAATACAACTTTATTTAAACCAATTGTGGGGCCTAAATAATGAGTAAGTCAATGAAATATAATTACAATTAAATAATAATAAAGAAACACAAATATAATTGTTCAATGATCTATTAGTTTGATTAGGAAATATCAAAAAAAGAAAAAGAAACGTGTTACACTGTCACCACGAGAATGTGTTTACAATCAAAGAGAGACAATTCTATTGTAAAAAAAATATAATCTGTTATTAAAATTTTGTTTTTGTTGTTACAATTCTTTTAGTTGTTTTGAGCGTTCTTCAAATAAAGAATGTAATAAATTTGAGAGAGTATGGCAAACCATTTCATCCTCGGAGGAAAGAATCCATATAAAGCGGTTATCATCTATCAACTGAGCCATGGTCAGTAGCTTCCTTGTTAGCATCTTCGCTAGCCAAGGGTTACGATCTGCTCTACTCACTTCACCCTTGGCATCGTCAGACGGATTTTCGTAATTCCCGCGCACTGCCACCTGCTGGATTTTGACAGTTACGCCCCTTGTAATGATGTCATTTCAGCCAATCGACTCAAGGCTTTCATTTCCTTTCGTTTGAATGCCCTGAAAATTGAGTCGAGATTATAATAGACAGTCTCCTCGTGCAAACTTTTTGTGCGAATGTAGCGGCTAATCGTACAAACTTTTTTATACTATCAAAATCGTGCCGGACTGACGATTTTTCGCATTTGTATTTTTTTGACATTTTTCTTACAAAACATGTGCTTTTGGTAAAGCCCGTTCTGATTGGTTACATCTACCACTAGCATCATTACATATAAACCGTCACGTGTGACCGTCTAGCGATGCCAAGGGTGAAGATGAGTAGAGCGGATCGTAAGCCTTGGCTAGCGAAGATGCCTTGTTAGCGGCAACCCTCTATCAAGGAAATCTTGATAGGAACCACAAGCTCTGGAATATCTTACCAACTGAGAAATATATACTCAGATACTGTGTATCAGATCGAGCCTGTTATGTGAACCAGTATCACTACGAGTCGCGATAGCGATGAGTTGTGATGCGGTTTGTTCACACAACAGGCAAGACCTGATACAAAGTCTTGTACCAACTCACTATACATGTAATAAGTTTACATAACATTTCAATGATAAAAACAAATTTTAAGCATATAACAAGGGTCGAAATAAGATTAACAAATGTGTACAATACTCTGTAGGAGACTACATTTTGCGCATGACGTCACGTTATTTGTTGCCGCTCATTCTTTTGCTTTGCTTACGTTGCTTACAATGACGTGTTTCCCCGCATTCCAATGATATGACCTAATGAAAAAATAGTTCAGCAGAGAACATCCTGTGCAACATCGCGCCATTCTTTTATCACCACAGTGTGGTGATACAACATCTTGTATTAGACAGGCTACTTTCTTTAAATTCAACGGAAAACGTACAAAATGCTAAACAACTATATTTATTGATTGCTTGATATCTAAAGGGGAATGAAACCTATTCATAATGTAGTGCTAAAAACGTAATTACTTATTAAAAAAAAAATCATTTTCAGCTTAAAAGATGGGCAGAAAGTTATTAATTGGATATGCTAATATAAAATATCATAACTTTCTCGCCTGGATGGCAGTTACCAAGTTTTAATGAATAGGAAATTAGACAATACGGTGTTAGATCTGTATATCATTAATCCATAATAGTGGGTACTAAGTAGCATCATCCATAGAAATCAATATCGTATTTGTTCAACTGTCTGTACGACTATACTACCGTATTAGTAATTAAAAAAGATACAAACGCTTAAGTTATTTTGTTACATCTTTCGTTTGAAATCAACATACATCTTATGTTGGGTTTACCTCCCCTTTAATATCAATGGAGCAGTAATACAGAACTTAAGAATAAGTTTCATGATGAGAGCAAGTTAACTTTTGATGCAATACTAATGATATCTGTCGTTACGATTTCCGCATAAAAACAATGTTCGGTTCGTCTTTATCCCCAGTTGTTTGTAGGAGAGTTCACGTCTTATTGTGTTGTTTGTGGTGTCTGACATTTTGTCTTATTATGTGCGTTTACGCTCTGCGTTCCATGTTGTGATGTTCGTTAGGATTTCTGCATTAAAAACAATGCTCGGTGCGTCTTTATCCCCGTTTTTTGTACGAGGGCTTATGTCTTATTGTGTTTATTTGCACATAGTGGCGTGTAACATTTTGTCTTATGTGTTTTACATTCTTAGTTCCGTGTTGTGACCCCGTTACGATGTCCACATAAGAAACGAAGTGTGTTGCCTCTTTACACTCAGTTGTTTGTAAAATGCATCATGTCTGACTTGTGTTGAGTGGTGTCCTATGCGTAACATGATGGGTGTTATATAGGAAGCAGGAACTGCTTATTCTTCACAAGCACCAGGCCCGGGTTCGCTCTCGTTTTTTTGGCGTCCGTGTTGTTCATCTTTATAATTTTCTTTGTTGTGTCTGTTTTCTTGTCTACTTCCTGTGTATTGTGTGTCCAATGTTGTCAGTATCTCTGGATTGTCTATTCTTGATTGCCCCTTCGGTTTTCTCTAACGTTTATTTTTGTATTAGACCACACGAGCTGGATGTTTTACAGTGCTAGATCACTGAAGCAGACCATATGTGGATGTGACGTACCACTGGGACACATTATCCAGACTCCGAGCCAAACAGTATTTA
The DNA here is from genome assembly GCA_963680875.1 of Bathymodiolus brooksi. Taxonomy (NCBI): domain Eukaryota; kingdom Metazoa; phylum Mollusca; class Bivalvia; order Mytilida; family Modiolidae; genus Bathymodiolus; species Bathymodiolus brooksi. The sequence continues at coordinate 6,428,818 of OY804590.1, read as the reverse complement.
TTGCTCATACTCCTTAATGGTGGATGTTTCATGGAGAAATAGTAAATGCCAATCTTATAAGTCTTTCGTTTGTCCTGACCGAGGACTGAACCCGGCATCTACCACACTCGAGATGATATAAGCTAACTATTCACACCAGCGAGATTGTTTATTATTAAAGATCAACTATGTAATAAATAGGGGTTGGTCTAAAAACAGGACGGAGAAAAACAGGACGGGCAATTTTGATACATTTTTAGACATAGCTTTTTTATTACTTGAGCTGTTTTAAAAATTTAGATTGATTGTTAAAGTAGAAACAAATATCTAACAATTGATATAAAATTTATTTGGAAATATTGAAAGATGAATTCAACATCTTGACAGGACGGACTTTTTCACGGAACAAAATGGTGAGAAAATTATCAGTGGACTTGTCTTTGCTTTCAGATTATTCTTTTAATTAAAAAATTCTGTCAAAAGATAATTATATATTTGGAAAGCTTGTAAAATAAGCTTTATTTTGGTATAAAATAAATATTTTTTTGGAAATCTTAAAATATGAAAATCTTGACAGGACGGACTTTTACGTAAAATAAAAGGTTAGAAAATTATCAGTATTCTCGTCTTTGATGTCAAATTATTCTTTTAATAATAATTTCTGTCAAAAGATGGTTATATATTTGGAAAGCGTATCAAATAAGCTTTATATTGATATATATGTTTATTATTTTTGTGTACATTAAAGTATGAATATCTTGACAGGACGAACTTTTACACAAAACAAAATAGCGAGAAAATTATCAGTGTTCTTGTGTTTGATCTCGAATCATTTTTTTAACAATAACTTCTGTCAACAGATGATTATATATTTGGAAAGCGTGTAAAAACAGCTTTATTTTGATACAATTATATTGTACATTGTACAGCGGGCTTGTAACTAGATTAACACGACAGGTGCCACTAGTGGAGCAAGAACTAAAAGTTTTTCTAAAGCACCTGAGTTCACCCCCGATTTTTAATGAGGTTCGTGTTACTCGATCTTTAGTTTTATGTATATGTTGAAGATACTGAATATTGCCTTAATATATATAAATATTTTGTATGTGAAAGCAGAGACATGTCTGATGGAAGCAATGCCTATATTATTCTTTTAAAATTAAAAACTATTTTGTTCACTTGGATCTAGTATACTATTGGCCGAAATACACATACTGTAAAATGTCGAAATGAAGATTATCAGAATTACAGTAACCGTACGCAGTGCAGTCTTATGTATGGGCACAATGGGCAGGTGTCCGGTGGTCTCACGAGCAAATGAACCCCATACTAATCTATGTATGTTGTATACGGCATGATTTTTAATGTTTAACACTGATTTTGTAGGAAGTACCAATACAAGAAATATATGTTTAATTTTATAGACCATTTACAGTTTTATTTCTGTGAGTGTTTGTATAGATAGCGGCATCAGTGCACTGATTTGACCGGGCCTATATTGCTGATAAGACGGCCCTGACCGTACGTCATTCATCATTTACACTTCATGAGCATGTATCGGCTGTACATAGCATGGTATAGGCAAATATTGCTTAAGTATGTTAAATGTATGTTGGTTGTATTCATTGATATTTTCGTAATAAACCTCTTTCCTTGTGACCTAAAAAACCATACTTTCATTTTACAGACAACGGCGTCTACTACCCCCTTTTAAATATAATGGTTGATACCACCCGCGTACTAGTACTAGTTAGCCTTCAATGTTTGCACTGTCCCTAGTCCAAAAATAAAAGATTCCATACTTTTTTCTCGTAATTTTCTATTCTACTTCATGTAACTTTCCAGTGGATGTCATAGGGAATATAAAGGTATTTTTAGTATCATTTAATTTCAAATACTGCTGTCCTCTCTATAGGCCATGCCTACTCATATTAATTACGGAAGAGAACTTACATGTCTGATGTGCAATCCCTTTCAATACATGCATATACATTTTTGTACATTCATAAATAAATTAGTTTTAGAGTCACATGTCATTTTATACGTGTTTTGATTGGTTTAAAAAGTTGATTTTCTTTAAATGATGCACCTTTGGGGTTATTTAAATTTAATTCCGATTATTTGCCTTATTTTGAAAAAATTAATATATTTTTCAATATCATAACAAAAAAAGTTTGAATTAATTGATAAGGAATGATCGAAATTATTTGTTCGGTTCATTCGAAATAATCCCAATCAGGTTGCACCTGATTGAGGCTATTTCTTCATCAACCGAACAAAAATTGCGATCAATTCCTAACTGCACTTTGTTCAATGAAATATTTGAATTCAATCAAATATACACAATACACACAAATAGATTATATTTAATAAACTGTTAAGAAAATCAAATTTAAGTGATTTGTTTTTCTACATCAAGGCTGAAACAATGAAAATGTTATTTCGAATATACAAATATTGGGTTGGGTTAGGGATATGGGTGTTTAACGCCACTTTCAACACTATTTCAGCAAATATTGGGAGAATGCATAATATTGATAATTGGAACTGATGTGTATTTGAAGTAATAAAGTATCATAAGTGTCCATCGACGTCAAAAATAATCTAAAAAAAACCGCACAAATATCGTAAGAAGTACCATTTAGATAAAAACATTATAATGTTATAAAATAGAATTAATCATGGATATTCACAATTAGTTAAAATTACAACACAAAAAACAAAATATTTATCCCTTTTTTACAATTCATCTGCTTATGAAGATCTGCCATATAATAGAAAAGTCTGAATATACTAGAGGGGCAATGATAATCCGCATATAGAAGGACAGACAAGGAAGCTGTATATAGAAGGACAGACAAGACAATTACCCAAAAAAAAGGTTGCTCAACAAAATACTACTAAGAGCGGTTGCTAATATAACAATTGCACCTGTTCCCACAAGAAACATCCAGTCTTTCCGGCAAAATTGAGCTCGGGTTATCGCGGTATTTGGTAGTGATAAGAATTGCTTGAGTGGGTATTTTTCCCGGTAATTGGCAAGAATGACGTCATTTGGTTGATTTGTATCGATCTTGAAAATCTGAAGTAGACGTTTTGCTTGGTTGTTCAGTATGTTATGAGACCACGCACAATTTTCACTTAGACAACTACCATCAAACCACTTCTTACAAATGTGTGTAAAAGGACAATGTAACTCGCCGAGCATACACCCTTTGTAGTTATAGTAACAACAAGGACCAGTGACGTTATCATGAGCAAACACAGTCAATTTCTCTTTACATTTTTGACTATAAGCTTCTAGAAGTGAGTTGTAGTTGCCATCTGCTATAAATCCCAATTCAGTCAAAATGTCACGTGACTGCTCAGTAACCAAGTTGTGATTTCTCGTACATGTTGTCATGTCACATGATTCGTCAGAGATAATATGTTTGGCACAAACATGAGGATATCGACAAGATTCAACAGCATGATCCATGTCACGGTTGTATTTAATACAAGGTACAGCAACGAACCTTATATTCTTCCTGCTTGAAATTAAATGATCTACAATGAAAAATAAAATTATTATAAAATGAAATTTTGTATTTTGAATATACGGATGTATCTTTCTATTCTATTTTTGTAACACATTTTTATTTGAATAAAGATCGAATTGGAAGCAGACGATTAATTTGAAAGGTGATCGATACTCTCCATTCCAATCTAAGGTACAGTCGAACGATTGAACTTCCTTATCTAAAACACTGATAATTCGTTTTCTTAGATAACTTGAAGTAAAATTGCAGATTCTTTGTAGTAGCTTTCTTCTACTTCTACTTCTACCAAATAATGACCTACTTCAACAGTTTGAAGATTATGTCATTTAATTGCGATGCGAAAAAGGAAGAAGAAAAGGGGGAAAAAGTACAATAAGAAAATAAGCTAAAAAATATGTACAAAGCAGGAAGTGAATTTAAGGATGAGATGTGGTAATGGCAGTCCTGAATGACTCGAGTCAGTATTGATGTCTAGGGTAGGCGGTTCCAGTCAACAATGGTTCGAGGGAAAAAGAAGCCTTTCTTTGTTGTGTTCTACATAGTGAGACCTGATATGATCGAGAGTGCATGTTTCTGGAGTGTCTCAGGGGTGGTGAAAGTCTGTCACTTTCACTGACTGCAAACTTGTCATGGGAGATTTTATACATCATAACAAGGCGTGCATCTCTTCGTCGATCTTCGAGGCTACGCCATTTAAGCTGTTGTAGCATGTCACCAACATTAGATGTGTTACGTTGTCTGTTGGTGATATATCTCGCAGCCCTCCATTAAACCATTTCTATCTTGTTGATGTCAGATTTAAGGTGGGGATCCCATACAGAACAGGCATACTCGATTAATAATTTGTATGCATGTTCTTTAGCGGAGGTGGAACCGATGTTCAGGTTGCGACGCAGGAAGCCAAGAATCCTATTGGCTTTACCACAGATGTTGTTGATGTGGCCTTCCCATTTGAGGTCCTCGCTGATTGTTACTCCCAGATATTTGCCTTATCAACTAATTCCAAGACATGACCATGAAGGTAATACTTGAATTATACAGGTGTTTTATTACGTGAGATGGTAAGCACGTTACATTTATCTGGGTGGAAAACCATCTTCCAAATATGTTCCCACTGTGGTAGTTTATCAAGATCTCTTTGCAGGTTTAATTCCAAAGCCATATATACCATAACTCGAATATTTGGTTAATTTGAATTATATTCGTTGATTCATTCTATTCAGACATAACGAAAGGTATCTTTTTAAAAGCAATGTTTATTATTTATATACCATAACACGAATATTTGGTTAATTTGAATTATATTCGTTGATTCATTCTATTCAGAAATAACGAAAGGTATCTTTTTAAAAGCCATATTTATATACCATAACTCGAATATTCGATTAATTCGAATCAAGCTTGTCGGTTTGTATTATTTCGACATAATGAAGTCCGATAGTTCTCAACAGTAACGTCAAATGTTTATAGACCCCCAGATAAAATCAAACCAAAACAGAGACGTTTATTTCAAATAAGATCAATCCTGTCAGTTTTGAATCCAAAATTTTCTGTTAGAATTTAAGAAGCTGTTAACATTTTATGACATCATTCGCCATATGTTTGTGACTTTTCCAGGGTAAGACCTGGATTTCTAACACCATATGTCAAGGTGTATTTATGTACAATAGTTTGGAGTGACAGGTGGTTGTTCGTTTTATTGATATTGATGGAGTTGTTGACATTACTCTTTAAACGTTCTTTTCATAAAATGCTTCTGTTTTGTCAAGATATCAATTATTGCATGGTTCCGTAGGTTATCACATTGCATGGTTCCGTAGGTTATCACATTGCATGGTTCCGTAGGTTATCACATTGAATGGTTCCGTAGGTTATCACATTGCATGGTTCCGTAGGTTATCACATTGCATGGTTCCGTAGGTTATCACATTGGATGGTTCCGTAGGTTATCACATTGCATGGTTCCGTAGGTTATCACATTGCATGGTTCCGTAGGTTATCACATTGCATGGTTCCGTAGGTTATCACATTGCATGGTTCCGTAGGTTATCACATTGCATGGTTCCGTAGGTTATCACATTGCATGGTTCCGTAGGTTATCACATTGCATGGTTCCGTAGGTTATCACATTGCATGGTTCCGTAGGTTATCACATTGCATGGTTCCGTAGGTTATCACATTGCATGGTTCCGTAGGTTATCACATTGCATGGTTCCGTAGGTTATCACATTGCATGGTTCCGTAGGTTATCACATTGCATGGTTCCGTAGGTTATCACATTGGATGGTTCCGTAGGTTATCACATTGAATGGCTTTGTACGACTGGTGATAAGCTATGTATCCAATGATTCATTGAAGAACATTTGTTCATTATGAGTTTGTTTGTTTGTTTGTTTGATGGTGTTTAACGCCACTTTCAACAATATTTCAGTTGTATCATGGCGGGCAGTTTCATTGGTGGAGGAAACCGGAGGACCCGGTCAAAACCACCGACCTGTCACAAGTCATTGACAAACTTTATCGCATAATGTCGTACATCTCTCCCTGATCGAGATTCGAACTCACAACATATATAAGTTGTGATAGGCACTGATTGCATAGGTTGTAGTAAAGTTCATTGGTTCGATATAACTATATTCATTGTGCTGATTGCTGTAATATACCGGGTTTAAGTTAATGTATTCATTTGACACAAGTGAGCAAATGAATGTTAATGTAAGGTCAAGTGAGCAAATGATTGTAATATAACACCACGTGAACAAATGACTGTAGTGTAACACAACGTGAGCAAATGATGGTAATATAGCGCCACGTGAGCAAATGATTGTAATGTAACACAACGTGAGCAAATGATTGTAATGTAACGTCAAGTGATCAAATGTTTGTAATGTAGCGTCAAGTGAGCAAATGATTGTAATGTAACACCACGTGAGCAAATGATTGTAATGTAACGTCAAGTGATCAAATGATTGTAATGTAGCGTCAAGTGAGCAAATGATTGTAATGTAACACCACGTGAACAAATGATTGTAATGTAACGCCAAGTGAGCAAATGATTGTAATGTAACGTCAAGTGAGCAAATGATGGCAATGTAGCGCCAAGTGAGCAAATGATTACAAAATAACGTCAGGTGAGCAGATGATGGTAATGTAAAACCACGTGAGCAAATGATTGTAATGTAACAAGTGAGCAAGTGATTGCAATGTAGCGCCAAGTGAGCGAATGATTGTAATGTAATATCGATTGAGCGAATGATTGTAATGTAACGCCAAGTGAGCAAATGATTGTAATTTAACGCCACGTGAGCAATATATTATACATGCTCTGTACTACATAGACATGATTAAAATGTTTTATAGTACATGTACTAGTAGAAAAAACGTAGTACGCACTGCACGTTCTAGAGTAACCTCTATCAGGTCCATTTAATAGTCAAAATTTTAGAAAGCCAAATAATTTTAAAAGTAAGTAAACCAATTGGACTAAACAGGATAATCTGCTAAGGTTACGTTTGTCAGAGGGATGTTTTACCTGAGTTTTAATAGTTCACTGAAGTCGGCTAAGGTTACCTATGTCAGCGGGAGGTTTTACCTGGGTTTTAATAGCTAACTGAAGTCGGCTAAGGTTACCTATGTCAGCGGGAAGTTTTACCTGTGCTTTAATAGCTCACTGAAGTCGGCTAAGGTTACCTATGTCAGCGGGAGGTTTTACCTGGGTTTTAATAGCTCTCTGAAGTCAGCTAAGGTTACGTATGTCAGCGAGAGGTTTTACCTGGGTTCTAATAGCACACTGAAGTCAGCTAAAGTTACCTATGTCAGCGAGAGGTTTTACCTAGGTTTTAATAGCTCACTAAAGTCAGTTAAGGCTACGTATGTCAGCGGTAGGTTTTACCTGGGTTTTAATAGCTCACTGAAGTCGGCTAAGGCTACCTATGTCAGCGGGAGGTTTTATCTGAGTTTTAATAGCTCACTGAAGTCGTCTAAGGTTACGTATGTCAGCGGGAGGTTTTACCTGGGTTTTAATAGCTCACTAGTCAGCTAAGGTTACGTATGTCAGCGGGGGGTTTTACCTGGGTTTTAATAGCTCACTGAAGTCGGCTAAGGTTACCTATGTCAGTGGGAGATTTTACCTGGGTTTTAATAGCTCACTAAAGTCGGCTAAGGCTACGTATGTCAGCGGGAGGTTTTACCTGGGTCTTAATAGCTCATTGAAGTGAGCTAAGGTTACGTATGTCAGCGGGAGGTTTTACCTGGGTTTTAATAGCTCACTGAAGTCAGCTAAAGTTACCTATGTCAGCGGGAAGTTTTACCTGGGTTTTAATAACTCACTAAAGTCAGCTAAGGCTACGTATGTCAGCGGGAGGTTTTACCTGGGTTTTAATAGCTCACTAAAGTCGACTTAGGCTACTTATGTCAGCGGGAGGTTTTACCTGGGTTTTAATAGCTCACTGAAGTCGGCTAAGGTTACCTATGTCAGCGGGAGGTTTTACCTGGGTTTTAATAGCTAACTGAAGTCGGCTAAGGTTACCTATGTCAGCGGGAAGTTTTACCTGTGCTTTAATAGCTCACTGAAGTCGGCTAAGGTTACCTATGTCAGCGGGGGGTTTTACCTGGGTTTTAATAGCTCTCTGAAGTCAGCTAAGGTTACGTATGTCAGCGAGAGGTTTTACCTGGGTTCTAATAGCACACTGAAGTCAGCTAAAGTTACCTATGTCAGCGAGAGGTTTTACCTAGGTTTTAATAGCTCACTAAAGTCAGTTAAGGCTACGTATGTCAGCGGTAGGTTTTACCTGGGTTTTAATAGCTCACTGAAGTCGGCTAAGGCTACCTATGTCAGCGGGAGGTTTTATCTGAGTTTTAATAGCTCACTGAAGTCGTCTAAGGTTACGTATGTCAGCGGGAGGTTTTACCTGGGTTTTAATAGCTCACTAGTCAGCTAAGGTTACGTATGTCAGCGGGGGATTTTACCTGGGTTTTAATAGCTCACTGAAGTCGGCTAAGGTTACCTATGTCAGTGGGAGATTTTACCTGGGTTTTAATAGCTCACTAAAGTCGGCTAAGGCTACGTATGTCAGCGGGAGGTTTTACCTGGGTCTTAATAGCTCATTGAAGTGAGCTAAGGTTACGTATGTCAGCGGGAGGTTTTACCTGGGTTTTAATAGCTCACTGAAGTCAGCTAAAGTTACCTATGTCAGCGGGAAGTTTTACCTGGGTTTTAATAACTCACTAAAGTCAGCTAAGGCTACGTATGTCAGCGGGAGGTTTTACCTGGGTTTTAATAGCTCACTAAAGTCGACTTAGGCTACTTATGTCAGCGGGAGGTTTTACCTGGGTTTTAATAGCTCATTGAAGTGAGCTAAGGTTACGTATGTCAGCGGGAGGTTTTACCTGGGTTTTAATAGCTCACTGAAGTCAGCTAAAGTTACCTATGTCAGCGGGAAGTTTTACCTGGGTTTTAATAACTCACTAAAGTCAGCTAAGGCTACGTATGTCAGCGGGAGGTTTTACCTGGGTTTTAATAGCTCACTAAAGTCGACTTAGGCTACTTATGTCAGCGGGAGGTTTTACCTGGGTTTTAATAGCTCACTGAAGTCGGCTAAGGTTACCTATGTCAGCGGGAGGTTTTACCTGGGTTTTAATAGCTCACTGAAGTCGGCTAAGGCTACCTATGTCAGCGGGAGGTTTTACCTGGGTTTTAATAGCTCACTGAAGTTGGCTAAGGTTACCTATGTCAGCGGGAGGTTTTACCTGGGTTTTAATAGCTCACTGAAGTTGGCTAAGGTTACCTATGTCAGCGGGAGGTTTTACCTGGGTTTTAATAGCCCACTGAAGTCGGCTAAGACTACCTATGTCAGCGGGAGGTTTTACCGAGGTTTTAATAGCTCACTGAATCAATAGTCCGCAGCTAAACATGTCGCTCTTCTCGTTAACATTATCCTAGCTAATTGTTTTGTTGTTGTTATCTTAAATCTTAGTATAGTGTATTTTATAGCAGAGACTCAAAGAGTTGGATTACCTAACAACTCATACAAGCTTATCACCAATGCGGCGTGGGTTGGCGCCCGGCTTTGTAAATTACAAAAAGGTGCACTCAACTCGCAAGTGATAAAGTTTACCAGTTGCTTGCCCATGGTCGTTGGTTTTCTTCGGGTACTCTGGCTTCTTCCACCACTAAAACTGGTGACAATGATATAGCTGAAATATTGCTGAAAGTGGCGTTAAAACACAATCAATCAATCAATCAATCAATAGCAGAGACTAAGCAAATTTTCTGATCTTCTTTGGAACATCACACACCAAGGTGGTTGAGATAAAATGTAGCAATATTAATTGTAATGGGGTGAAACACTTCTTACCTGTTTGATTGTTAATTGCTTTGCCCAATCTCCCAATCCAGCTATCAATTGGTCCATTTACATCCAGGTAGGTGTAAGGCCTCATGGCATCTGGTACGTCACACTTGTCGAGCCTTAGAATGATTGGTTTGTAGCCCTTATTTTGGATATGGATAGTTTCGGTAACATTTAGCTCGTATTGACACCATTCACTTTCTTTTGAATTCTCGGAAAGGAGGAAAATAACCTTGATCGATCTTTCAATAGATTTGACTATATTTTCTACTATTGTTGCACCTGGTAAGAACTCTCGTTCGTGGAGACAACATTTGTACCCCTTTCTTCTTAGTAATGTGTCAATGCCATAAGCTGTAAGGCAATCCGGTTTAACTGATTTATATGAAATAAAGATGTGATATTCTTTATCGATGGGTAAAATAGGAGGCTGTATGGAATTGAAATCTTCTATAATGACATCTAGCTGAAATGAATCGTCAGTATAATCGACCGTGTCCGTCTCCGTCATGGTTTATCGCTGGAAAAAAAACCAAATCAACCTATTTAGAGTCATGTGTAGGCAGGTGTACTTAAATATATATCTTTGTTGTGCGCAATAAATTTGATATAGATCTACGTTTTTATTTCATCTCTTTAACTTGTTGCATTTTCCCGGATAATTTTCATTAGTTGTCCGTCCATCATTTTTCTGATATATTTTGACAAAGAGATATGTTGGGCTGTGATATAGTTGTTTAAATACCGTTAACCATGTAACTTTACGACAAAAAATATTATTTCAATTTTCACATTGTGAACTTTCCATTTATATGTAGCAACATTCCACCAGCACCTGCAAATGGAATATATATATATCTCAGTTGATCCGATATTTCGGAGTTCGTCGTTCATATCGTGATGTCCTTGATAGACGGTTGTTGCTAACAAAGAAACTACTGAACCAAAGGTGACTAGTGGTTAAGTTGAAGTCATCACTTAGAAAGTTTACAGTCTCCATCATAAGTTGGTTAATCGTTCCGGAATATCTGTGGAACAAAACTGCTGGCTATTCAGGGGCATCTGATTTCATCTCCGGTTGTTAGTGTGGTTCGTGTTGTTCAATCGTTCATTTTCTGTGTACTGTTTTGTTCTAACATCCAATGGAAAATCACAGAAACAAGAGGTATACGATAACCCTAAAACACATACACATGATCTCCCTCTTTCCTGGCTTGGTATAAGCTCTTCAAATGCGGCGGAGTAAACATCTTAAGGCCCTGTTACACGGTAGAGCAAGTATCGCGATACCTGTATCATGCACTTTTTGTATCATGATCCTTGTTAGTTTACACACTAAATCAAATAGCATGTTTCATGAAGAGTTTGTTTACAAATTGTTCCCGCCAAAATGGAGAATCGTGACAATGAAGACATTATCATGCAAATTGAGGAAACTCTCCATCTGTTCCTTTGACCAAATAACATCACTACTTTTTCCCCCTTTCCAGTCATGTTTTATTTACCATGTGCTTTTATTTATTGATGATGTTGTAACCTCCTGACCTCAAACCAAGATCTCTGATTGGTCAGAGATCAAATGTATCGTATTCCTTGCTGTACAGAATAGAACATGTTCTATCCCAAAGTGTGTATCATGCAACTTCTAAAAGTTGCATGATACAAAGTAATATCACTATTTACACTGTATTTTTTGGTTTATGATACAAGTATCATGATACTTGCTTTACCGTGTAACAGGGGCTTTAGTGAAAAGATGTGGTCATACAAGTGATTTCCACATGCGAGTAATTGTATCATTATTTCTATATAGTCAACATGACCTAGTTTAAATACAATCAAACCTGTATATAAAGGCCACCCAAGGGAACCTGAAAATGTGGCCTATGCGAGCAATTGTCCTTTATACTGGTTACAATTATATGCACTATTCATTTATGGGACAAATGAGACAGTCCTTTATAGATTTGTTATATAAATGTGTCCTTTAAGGCAGGTTTGACTGTAGATGATAATATCAACCATCAGTATGTTTTGTTTGTTTGATAGGTTCAACACGTCAGAATATAAAAACAAAATGTTAAAGGTTGATTTTTTTTTTAAAGGTAAATCTATAAAAATGAATATTATTATAAAGGTAAGCTAATTATATTAACTAGTAAGTTCACGTAAGTATTTTCAGATAATTTCCATGTCACGTGACAGTATACTGGGTTAGTTTACATTTCTCGAAAATTCCTGTATAGTCGCCCTCGTCTACTTTTCTTAATTCAGTATTTTCATATACACAGTGGAGTATGTACATGTAGTTTTAATCTTTGAAAGGCTACAGTTTGAAAATCACACAGAACTGATCAAACTGGTACTTCAGTGACATATATACACGTTTACCAACCAAGTATATACAATTGATAGTAGAAAAAAACACCGTCTGGAAATGCCAAAGGGCTCAAATAGTTCGACTAAAATTTCAATTTATGAGTTAGACCAGTAATGTAGCAATTGTGTCCCCCCCCCCCCCCCCCCCCCCTAATAATAACAATACATATATATATTGTGAATTGCAAGTGTGTATATAAAACCGGGCTGCTCGTTTATTACTTAATACATAATTATGAAATAAAACTATTATTATGGTAAAATACACCCTGTCACATCTGTTACAATTTATCATTTTGCGCTGTGTAAGCGGATAGCCAAGGAAGAATCATTATATTGATTTGAACTGAAGAGAAAATTAAAGTTAAATATACAATAAGAAGATCAAATAAATAATACTGACTTACCTTTATATATATTTCCTGAAACCAACTGAACGCAGTGATTTCTGCTATCTCTTTAAATGTGGAACTTTCCAAAAACTGTGTATTTACTATGACAGTGTGAACAATGTGGGTTCTACCACGGACTATAAATAGATATTTTTTGCCGACTCCATTCTATTGATAAAATACTGATATCGTCCTAGTCGATATTAAAGCTCGTTTTGACATATATTTTTTCAACTCGTGACGAGGGTTGTTTCTTTTCAATTTAATTGTAAAAACAATCCAAAAATACTTTGCACGCCAATATAATCCATATCGTTAAAATATCACTTAAAAGGGTCGAAATGAATTGTTGTCCAGGAAGCAAAAATTAAATTATTGGCAAAGACCGCAAGATATGACAGAATTATCAACGAATTATGTCACTTTTACAAAGTTTCATTGATAAAAACCGGGTTAATGTTTCATAAATATCATTCATGAGATACAAAAAATTACCAAAATGAGCTTTAATATCCCTTTAACAGATTATATACAGTAAAACCTGTATTAAGAGGTCACCTTTGTGAAAAAGAAAAAGTGGTCTTTTAAGACAGGTGACCTCATAAAAGAGGGTCAATTCATATGAAATTTTCTATGACAGGACAAGAAAAGGGAGACCTCTTAATACAGGTTACTGCTTAATAGAGGTGACCGCTTGAACAAGCTTGACTATATATGTATAACTGTATCGTCATGTATTCACAACCAAATGTAATTTCTTCTTTTATTGCATTTTTTGCTTTCGTTTTCGAACTTTATTCATTTGTGTATCTATATATAGACAACTTTCAAGACAATACAACTTTATTTAAACCAATAGTGGGGCCTAAGTAATGAGCATGTCATTGAAATATAATTACAATTAAATAATAATAAAGAAACACGAATATAATTGTTCAATGATCTATTAGTTTGATTAGGAAATATCAAAAAAAAAGAAAAAGAAACGTGTTACACTGTCACCACGTGAATCTGTTTGTTTAATAATATTTTATTGTACATAAACAATAGGATTGGACAGCAAGGTATACCAACTTATATGAAATCCTCTCCTTACAAATTATACACATGAATTAATGACAGCAAAACAAAACACAGACAATAGACATTTAAAATTTTTGACACTAGAAGAAAGTAAGTACAAGTGAAAAAGTGAAAAAGTGAAAAAGTGAAAAATTGCTTACATTAGCCCTAAAATCTTTTTGATTGATTTATAAAAGTTCGAACTTTTCCAAATATTTTGGAGTTGACGTCATAACTATACTTGTCGTTCCCAAAGAGCAAAGTTTCAATATTGATATTGATATCGTCGCAATTACTCAGAAGTGTTCTTCTTTCGTTCAGGTATAAAGGACATTCTAGAGAATAATGTATAGCATCTTCAAAAGAAGCACCGCAATTACATTTAAAATTATTTATTATATGTATTTTTGACAGATCGGCATTGAGTGAGCTGCATTGGTGTCTAAGTCTAGTATGTAATATACTTAGTTTCCGTGGGCCTTCATTACAATTTACAATCAAAGAGAGACAATTCTATTATAAAAAAAATATAATCTGTTATTAAATATTTGATTTTGTTGCTACAAATTCTTTTAGTTGTTTTGAGCGTTCTTCAAATAAAGAATGTAATAAATTTGAGAGAGTATGGCAAAACATTTCATCCTCGGTGGAAAGAATCCATATAAAGCGGTTATCATCTACCAATTGAGACAGATTTAATTTATTAATTTTTATTTATTTACTAGTATACATTATCAATTACTAACATACAAACGAGATTGTATTTTTGGTAGGTTGGGTTTAGCAATGTTAGGAAGTGTAGGCAATTCCTGCTCCACATACAGTACCCGTCGTGTTACTGTTGTTACAAACCCAGTGATAAATCATGAATGAGGACAGGACCAGATTGTGATTACGAGAAGTGGAACATATCCGTGGTCATTTGTGACACAGATATTTCATAACGGTCAACCAAGCCATGGTCAGTAGTTTCCTTGTTAGCGGCAACCCTCTATCAAGGAAATCCTGATAGGAACCACAAGCTCTGGAATATCTTACCAAATGAGAAATATATACTCCATATGAAGATGCTGTTGGAATGTTGCTACATATAAATGGAAAGTTCACAATGGGAAAATTGAAATCGTCTCTTAAAAAAATTGTCGTGAAGTCGAGTTCTTAAAAATCGAGCTAGTTTCATTTCGTTTTTCCCCAGAAGCCCCTGCAGTATGAAGTATGCCTCGTGCGAATAAAGACACAAATCGGCCAGAAGAAGAGCACAGTTAGTACCCATAATAATGCCGACTTTGTGTTGAAAAACACGCCCACCAAACATAAAAAAACTGAAAAAAACAAAGTTTACTAACAATCTGTAACCCACTGAAAAATAAGTTACTCAGTAACCTAATCTAGTGGCTGGGAGGAGCAAGGTCGTCACATATATTACAAAGGTTTTTTTTCTATTGGATATTTGAACTGTTCGATCCGACACTATGGTATTCTTTGTTATCCACACATTACAGACATATATATGAAAAACTATCTTCTAGTTCAAATCTGCAAAAATATTGATGTTTCCTTACCTTTTACAGCGTATATCAGATAAAATAATCATAAATCTACTTTTAGTGAACTCATGAACTACACCACGTGATCAAAATCGTCACGGATTTTGTTACAGTCGATGTCAAATATGTATTGTGTATATGCAAGCATACGTGGAAACATGTCAAATCAATAACCCATAAAACACAAACACAATGAAGATCAGTTTGAAGATGTCAAAGGTGTAATCAGAATCCGTAAATCGAAGAACAGACAAATTATCCTACATAATCCTACTGAATGTTTAATACCTATTACATACATAGTGTGGTGGTACAAGAATGTGTATCAGATCGAGCCTGTTGTGTGAACCAGTATCACTACGAGTCGCGATAGCGACGAGTTGTGATGCGGTTTGTTCACACAACAGGCAAGACCTGATACAAAGTCTTGTACCAACTCACTATACATGTAATAAGTTTACATAACATTTCAATAATAAAAACAAATTTTAAACATATAACAAGGGTCGAAATAAGATTAACAAATGTGTACAATAGGAGACTACATTTTGCGCATGACGTTACGTTATTTGTTGCCGTTCATTCTTTTGCTTTGCTTCCGTTGCTTACATTGACGTGTTTCCCCGCATTCCAATGATATGACGTAATGAAAAAATAGTTCGGCAGGGAAGATCCCGTGCAACGTCGCGTCATTCTTTAATCACCAGTGCGGTGATACAACATATTGTTTCAGACAGGCTACTTTCTTTAAATTCAACGGAAAACGTACAAAATGTTAACAAGTATATTTATTGATTGCTTGATATCTATAGGGGAATGAAACCTATTCATAATGTAGTGCTAAAAACGTAATTACTTATTAAAAAAAAGAAACAAAAACTCATTTTCAGCTTAAAAGATGGGCAGAAAGTTATTAATTGGATATGCTAATATAAAATATCATAACTTTCTCGCCTGCATGGCAGTTACCGAGTTTTAAAGAATAGGAAATTAGACAATACGGTGTTAGATCTGTATATCATTAATCCATAATAGTGGGTACTAAGTAGCGTCATCCATAGAAATCACAATCGTATTTGTTCAACTGTGTGTACGACTATAGTGTACGACTATTAGTAATTAAAAAAGATACAAACGCTTAAGTTATCTTGTTACATCTTGTTACATCTTTCGTTTGAAATCAACATACATCTTATGTTGGGTTTACCTCCCTTTAATATCAATGGAGCAGTAATACAGAACTTAAGAATAAGTTTCATGATGAGAGCAAGTTAACTTTTGATGGAACACTAATGATATCTGCCGTTACGATTTCCGCATAAAAACATTGTTCGGTTCGTCTTTGTCCCCAGTTGTTTGTAGGAGAGTTCACGTCTTATTGTGTTGTTTGTGTTTATAGTGGTGTCTGACATTTTGTCTTATTATGTGCGTTTACGCTCTGCGTTCCATGTTGTGATGTTCGTTAGGATTTCTGCATTAAAAACAATGCTCGGTGCGTCTTTATCCCCGTTTTTTGTACGAGGGCTTATGTCTTATTGTGTTTATTTGCACATAGTGGCATGTAACATTTTGTCCTATGTGCTTTACATTCTTAGTTCCGTGTTGTGACCCCCATTACGATGTCCACATAAGAAACGAAGTTTGATGCGTCTTTACACTCAGTTGTTTGTAAAATGCATCATGTCTGACTTGTGTTGAGTGGTGTCCTATGCGTAACATGATGGGTGTTATATAGGAAGCAGGAACTGCTTATTCTTCACAAGCACCAGGCCCGGGTTCGCTCTCGTTTTTTTGGCGTCCGTGTTGTTCATCTTTATAAATTTTTTTGTTGTGTCTGTTTTCTTGTCTACTTCCTGTGTATTGTGTGTCCATTGTTGTCAGTATCTCTGGATTGTCTATTCTTGGTTGTCCCTTCGGTTTTCTCTAACGTTTATTTTTGTATTAGACCACACGAGCTGGATGTTTTACAGTGCTAGATCACTGAAGCAGACCATATGTGGATGTGACGTACCACTGGGACACATTATCCAGACTCCGAGCCAAACAGTATTTATTGCTCAGACTCCTTAATGGTGGATGTTTCATGGAGAAATAGTAAATGCCAATCTTACAAGTCTTTCGTTTGTCCCTACCGAGGACTGAACCCGTGACCTACCACACTCGAGATGATATAAGCTAATTATTCACAGCAGCGAGATGGTTTGTTATTAAAGATCAACTATATAAGAAATGGGGGTTGGTCTAAAAATAGGACGGAGAAAAACAGGACGGGCAATTTTGATACATTTTTAGACATAGCTTTTTCATTACTTGAGCAGTTTTAAAAATTTAGATTGATTTTTAAAGTAGAAACAAATATCTAACATTTGATATTAAATTTATTTGGAAATATTGAAAGATGAATTCAAAATCTTGACAGGACGGACTTTTTCACGGAACAAAATGGTGAGAAAATTATCAGTGTACTAGTCTTTGCTTTCAGATTATTCTTTTAATTAAAAAATTCTGTAAAAAGATAATTATATATTTGGAAAGCTTGTAAAATAAGCTTTATTTTGGCATAAAATAAATATTTTTTTGGAAATCTTAAAATATGGAAATCTTGACAGGACGGACTTTTGCACAAAATAAAAAGGTTAGAAAATTATCAGTATTCTCGTCTTTGATGTCAAATTATTCTTTTAATAATAATTTCTGTCAAAAGATGGCTATATATTTGGAAAGCGGGTCAAATAAGCTTTATATTGATATATATGTTTATTATTTTTGTGTACATTAAAGTATGAATATCTTGACAGGACGAACTTTTACACAAAACAAAATAGCAAGAAAATTATCAATGTTCTTGTGTTTGATTTCGAATCATTCTTTTAGCAATAACTTCTGTCAAAAGATGATTATATATTTGGAAAGCGTGTAAAAACAGCTTTATTTTGATACAATTATATTGTACATTGTACAGCGGGCGTGTAACTAGATTAACACGACAGGTGCCACTTGTGGATCAAGAACTACTAGTTCTTCTAAAGCACCTGAGTTCAGCCCCGATTTTTAATGAGGTTCGTGTTACTCGATCTTTAGTTTTATGTGTATGTTGATGATACTGAATATTGCCTTAATATATATAAATATTTTGTATGTGAAAGCAGAGACATGTCTGATGGAAGCAATGCCTATATTATTCTTTTAAAATTAAAAACTATTTTGTTCACTTGGAGCTAGCATACTATTGGCCGAAATACACACACTGTAAAATGTCGAAATGAAGATTATCAGAATTACAGTAACCGTACGCAGTGCAGTCTTATGTATGGGCACAATGGACAGTTGTCCGGTGGTCTCACGAGCAAATGAACCCCATACTAATCTATGTATGTTGTATACGCATGATTTTTAATGTTTAACAGTGATTTTGTTGGAAGTACCAATACAAGAAATATATGTTTAATTTTATAGACCATTTCCAGTTTTATTTCTGTGAGTGTTTGTATAGATAGGGGCTTCAGTGCACTGATTTGACCGGGCCTATATTGCTGATAAGACGGCCCTGACCGTACGTCATTCATCATTTACACTTCATGAACATGTATCGGCTGTACATAGCATGGTATAAGCAAATATTGCTTAAGTATGTTAAATGTATGTTGGTTGTATTAATTGATATTTTCGTAATAAACCTCTTTTCTTATGACTTAAAAAAACCATACTTTCATTTTAGAGACAACGGCGTCTACTACCTCCTTTTAAATATAATGGTTGGTACCACCCGCATACTAGTACTAGTTAGCCTTCAATGTTTGCACTGTCACTATTCCAAAAATAAAAGATTCCATACTTTTTCCTCGTAATTTTCTATTCTACTTCATGTAACTTTCCAGTGGATGTCATAGGGAATATAAAGGTATTTTTAGTATCATTTAATTTCAAATACTTCCGTCCTCTCTACAGGCCATGCTACTCATATTAATAACGGAAGAGAACTTACATGTCTAATGTGCAATCCCTTTCAATACATGCATATACATTTTTGTACATTTATAAATAAATTAGTTTTAGAGTCACATGTCATTTTATACGTGTTTTGATTGGTTTAAAAAGTTGATGTTATTTGTCAATGAACGGAATCTAAAAAATAGACGTCGTCCTCAAGGCGTCGCGTGCCGTTGTCATCAGGTGATTTTCTTTAAATGATGCACCTTTGGGGTTATTTAAATTTATTTCCGATTATTTGCCTTATTTTGAAAAAATAAATATATTTTTCAATATCATAACAAAAAAGTTTGAATTAATTGATAAGGATTGATCGAAATTATTTGTTCAGTTCATTCGAAATAATCCCAATCAGGTTGCATACACCCTTGCGTACCTGATTGAGGTTATTTCTTCATCAACCGAACAAAAATTGCGATCAATCTCTAACTGCACTTTGTTCAATGAAATATTTTAATTCAATCAAATATACACAATACACACAAATAGATTATATTTAATAAACTGTTAAGAAAATCAAATTTAAGTGATTTTTTTTTCTACATCAAGGCTGAAACAATGAAAATGTTAATTCGTATATACAAATATTGGGTTGGGTTAGGGCTATGGATGTTTAACGCCACTTTCAACACTATTTCAGCAAATATTGTGAGATTGCATAATATTGATAACTGGAACTGATGTGTATTTGAAGTAATAAAGTATCATAAGTGTCCATCATCGTCAAAAATAATTAAAAACAAAACGCACAAATATCGTAAGAAGTATCATTTAGATAAAAACGTAAAATATATCATGGATATTCACAATTAGTTAAAATTACAACACAAAATACAAAATATTTATCCCATTTTTACAATTCATCTGCTTATGAAGATCTGCTATATAATAGAAAAGTCTGAATATACTAGAGGGGTAATGATAAGCCGCATATAGAAGGACAGACAAGACAATTACAAAAAAAAAGGGATGATCAACAAAATACTACTAAGAGCTGTTGCTAATATAACACTTGCACCTATTCCCACAAGAAACTTCCAGTTTTCCAGGCAAAATTTAGCTCTGGTTATCGCGGTATTTGGTATTGATAAGAATTGCTTGTATGGGTATTTTTCCCGGTAATTGGCAAGAATGACGTCATTTGGTTGATTTGTATCGATCTTGAAAATCTGAAGTAGACGTTTTGCTTGGTTGTTCAGTATATTATGAGACCACTCACAATTTTCATTTAGACAACTACCCTCAAACCACTTCATACAAATGTGTGTAAAAGAACAATGTAACTCGTTGAGCATACACCCTTTGTAGTTATAGTAACAACAAGGACCAGTGACGTTATCATGAGCAGAAACAGTCAACTTTTCTTTACATTTTTTACTGTAAGTTTCTAGAAGTGAGTCGTAGTCGCCATCTGCAATAAATCCCAAATCAGTCAAAATGTCACGTGACTGCTCAGTAACCAAGTTGTGATTTCTCGTACATGTTGTCATTTCACATGATTCGTCAGAGATAATATATTTGGCACAAACATGAGGATATCGACAAGATTCAACAGCATGATCCATGTCTCGGTTGTATTTAGTACAAGGTACAGCAACGAACCTTATATTCTTCCTGCTTGAAATTAAATGATCTACAATGAAAAATAAAATAATTATAAAATGAAATTTTGTATTTTGAATATACGGATGTATCTTTCTATTTATTTAACACATTTTTATTTGAATAAAGATCGAATTGAAAATTGATTAAATCGAAGCAGACGATCTAAGGTACAGTCGAACGATCGAACTTCCTTATCTAAAACACTGATAATTCGTTTTCTTAGATAACTTGAAGTAAAATTGCAGATTCTTTGTAGTAGCTTTCTTCTACTTCTACTTCTACCAAATAATGACCTACTTCAACAGTTTGAAGATTATGTCATTGAATTGCGATGCGAAAAAGGAAGAAAAGGGGAAAAAAAAGTACAATAAGAAAATAAGCTAAAAAATATGTACAAAGCAGGAGGTGAATTTAAGGATGAGATGTGGTAATGGCAGTCCTGAATGACTCGACTGAGTCAGTACTGATGTCTGGGGTAGGCGGTTCCAGTCAACAATGGTTCGAGGGAAAAAGAAGCCTTTCTTTGATGTGTTCTACATAGTGAGACCTGATATGATCGAGAGTGCATGTTTCTGGAGTGTCTCAGGGGTGGTGAAAATCTGTCACTTTTACTGACTGCAACCTTGTCATGGGAGATGTTATACATCATGACTAGGCGTGCATCTCTTCGTCGATCTTCGAGGCTGCGCCATTTAAGATGCTGTATCATGTCACCAACACTAGATGTATTGTTGTCTGTTGGTGACATATCTCGCGGCCCTCCATTGAACCATTTCTATTTTGTTGATGTCAGATTTAAGGTGGGGATCCCATACAGAACAGGCATACTCCAGTGATGGTCTGACTAATGATTTGTATGCCTGTTCTTTACCGGATGTTCAGTCTTATTGGCTTTACCATAGATGTTGTTGATGTGGCCTCCCATTTGAGGTTCTCGCTGATTGTTACTCCCAGATATTTTGCCTTATCAACTGATTCCAAGACATGACCGTGAAAGTAATACTTGAATTTTACAGGTGTTTTATTACGTGAGATGGTAAGCATGTTATATTTATCTGGGTGGAAAGCCATCTGCCAAAATTGTTCCCACTGTGGTAGTTTATCAAGATCTCTTTGCAGGTTTAATTCCAAAGCCATATATACCATAACTCGAATATTTGGTTAATTTGAATTATATTCGTTGGTTCATTCTATTCAGACATAACGAAAGGTATCTTTTTAAAAGCCATATTTATATACCATAACTCGAATATTTGGTTAATTTGAATTATATTCGTTGGTTCATTCTATTCAGACATAACGAAAGGTATCTTTTTAAAAGCCATATTTATATACCATAACTCGAATATTCGATTAATTCGAATCAAGCTTGTCGGTTTGTATTATTTCGACATAATGAAGTCCGACAGTTCTCAACAGTAACGTAAAATGTTTATTGACCCCCAGATAAAATCAAACCAAAACAGAGACGTTTATTTCAAATAAGATCAATCCTGTCAGTTTTGAATCCAAAATATTCTGCTAGAATTTAAGAAGCTGTTAACATTTTATGACATCATTCACCATAGGTTTGTGACTTTTCCAGGGTAAGACCTGGATTTCTAACACCATATGTCAAGGTGTATTTATGTACAATAGTTTGGAGTGACAGGTGGTTGTTCGTTTTATTGATATTAACAGATTTGTTGACATTACTCTTTAAACGTTCTTTGTCAAGACATCAATTATTGCATGGTTCCGTAGGTTATCACATTGGATGGTTCCGTAGGTTATCACATTGCATGGTTCCGTAGGTTATCACATTGCATGGTTCCGTAGGTTATCACATTGCATGGTTCCGTAGGTTATCACATTGCATGGTTCCGTAGGTTATCACATTGGATGGCCTTGTACGACTGGTGATAAGCTATGTATCCAATGATTCATTGAAGAACATTTGCTCATTATGAGCTTGTTTGTTTGCTTGATGGTGTTTAACGCCACTTTCAACAATATTTCAGCTGTATCTTGGCGGGCAGTTTTATTGGTGGAGGAAACCGGAGGACCCGGTGAAAACCACCGACCTGTCGCAAGTCATTGACAAACTTTATCACATAATGTCGTACACCTCGCCCTGATCGAGATTCGAACTCACAACATATATAAGTGGTGATAGGCACTGATTGCATAGGTTGTAGTAAAGTTCATTGGTTCGATATAACTATATTCATTGTGATGATTGCTGTAATATACCGTGTTTCAGTTAATGTATTCATTTGACACAAGTGATCAAATGAATGTTAATATAACGCCACGTGAGCAAATGATTGCAATGTAACGCCACGTGAGCAAACGAATGTTAATGTAATACCACGTGAGCAAATGATTGTAATGTAACGCCAAGTGAGCAAATGATTGTAATGTAGCGTGAAGTGAGCAAATGATGGCAATGTAGCGCCAAGTGAGCAAATGATTACAAAGTAACGTCAAGTGAGCAGATGATGGTAATGTAAAACCACGTGAGCAAATGATTGTAATGTAATAAATGAGCAAGTGATTGCAATGTAGCGCCAAGTGAGCGAATGATTGCAATTGAATATCGATTGAGCGAATAATTGCAATGTAACGCCAAGTGACCAAATGATTGTAATTTAACGCCACGTGAGCAATATATTATACATGCTCTGTACTACATAGACATGATTAAAATGTTTTATAGTACATGTACTAGTAGCAAAAACGTAGTACGTTCTAGAGTAACCTCTATCAGGTCCATTTAATAGTCAAAATTTTAGAAAGTCAAATAATTCTAAAAGTAAGTAAACCAATTGGACTAAACAGGATACTCTGCTAAGGTTACCTATGTCAGCGGGAGGTTTTACCTGGGTTTTAATAGCTCACTGAAGTCGGCTAATGTTACCTTTGTCAGCGGGAGGTTTTACCTGGGTTTTAATAGCTCACTGAAGCAAATGTCGCTCTTCTCGTTAACATTATCCTAGCTAATTGTTTTGTTGTTGTTGTTATCTTAAATCTTAATACAATGTATTTTATAGCAGAGACTAAGGGCCCGGTGGATCAATGAGTTAGGTAGTTGGATTACAAGCTTATCACCAATACGGCGTGGGTTGGCGCCCGGCTTTGTAAATTACAAAAAAGGTGCACTCAACTCGCAAGTGATAACGTTTACCAGTTGCTTGCCCATGGTCGGTGGTTCTCTCCGGGTACTCCGGCTTCTTCCACCACTAAAACTGGTCGCCATGATATTGCTGAAATATTGCTGAAAGTGGCGTTAAAACACAATCAATCAATCAATCAATCAATCAATAGCAGAGACTAAGCAAATTTCCTTATCTTCTTTGATAGGAACATTACCCACCAAGGTGGTTTAGATCAAATGTAGCAATATTAATGTAATGGGGTGAAACACTACATACCTGTTTGATTGTTAATTGCTTTGGCCAATTTCCCAATCCAACTATCAATTGGTCCATTTACATCCAGGTAGGTGTAAGGCCTCATAGCATCTGGTACGTCACACTTGTCGAGCCTTAGAATGATTGGTTTGTAGCCCTTATTTTGGATGTTGATAGTTTCAGTAACAGTTAGCTCGTATTGACACCATTCACTTCCTTTTGAATTTTCGGAAAGGAGGAAAATAACCTTGGTCGATCTTTCAATATATTTGACTATATTTTCTACTATTGTTGCACCTGGTAAGAACTCTCGTTCGTGGAGACAACATTTGTACCCCTTTTTACTTAGTAATTTGTCTATGTGATAAGCTGTATTGCAATCCGGTTTAACTGATTTATATGAAATAAAGATGTGATATTCTTTATCCATGGGTAAAATAGGAGGCTGTATGGAATTGAAATCTTCTATAATGTCATCTAGCTGAAATGAATCGTCAGTATAATCGACCGTGTCCGTCTCCGTCATCGTTTATCGCTGGAAAAAAACAAATCCACCTATTTAGAGTCATGTGTAGGCAGGTGTACTTAAATATATATCTTTGTTGTGTGTAATAAATTTGATATAGATCTACGTTTTTATTTCATCTCTTTAACTTGATGCATTTTCCCGGATAATTTTCATTAGTTGTCCGTCCATCATTTTTCTGATATATTTTGACAACAGAGAGATATGTTGGGCTGTGATATAGGTGTTTAAATACCGTTAACCATGTAACTTTACGACAAAAAATATTATTTCAATTTTCACATTGTGAACTTTCCATTTATATGTAGCAACATTCCACCAGCACCTGCATATGGAATATATATACAATATACGTACATTGTCGGTAAATATAAAATTTATTTGTACGAGCTTTAGAAACAGGCAGAATAGCGAGCCTGCGGCGAGCTTTTCAGGCCTGTTTCGCAGCGAGTACAAATGAATTTTATATTTAACGACAATGTACGTATATTGTGTTTATCCTGCAATGTCAAAAAAGTCGAAAACTTGTCAGATTTAAACAAAAAGGACAGAAACAAGCGTCATTCCTCGTCTTTCATAAATGTTGTCAAGTGTGTCTTCTTCGTGGTCCGCTTTACATTAGTACCAGTTTCATACTTGTCTGCGCCCTCCGCTGTACATAGATACAGGGTACCAGGAAAGTTTATTCGTAGGCTGAAAAGTTTATTCGAATAAAGCAAAAATTTATTCGTATAGCATATTTGTACAACAAATGTACTGATTGCAAGATAAATATATATCTCTCAGTTGATCCGATATTTCGGAGTTCGTGGTTCATATCGTGATGTCCTTGATAGACGGTTGCTGCTAACAAAGACACTACTGAACCAAAAGTGACTAGTGGTTAAGTTGAAGTCATCACTTAGAAAGTTTACAGTCTCCATCATAAGTTGGTTAACCGTTCCGGAATATCTGTGGAACAAAACTGCTGGCTATTCAGGGTCATCTGAGTTCATCTCCGGTTGTTAGTGTGGTTCGTGTTGTTCAATCGTTGGTTTTCGGTGTACTGTTTTGTTCTAACATCCAATGGAAGATCACAGAAACAAGAAGTATACGATAATCCTAAAACACATACACATGATCTCCCTCTTTCCTGGCTTGGTACAAGCTTTTCAAATGCGGCGGGGTAAACATCTTAGTGAAAAGATGTGGTCATACAAGTGATTTCCACATGCGAGTAATTGTATCATTATTTCTATATAGTAAATATGACCTAGTTTAAATACAACCTGTATATAAGGGCCACCCAAGGGAACCTGAAAATGTGGCATATGCGAGCAATTGTCCTTTATACTGGTTAAAATTATATGCACTATTCATTTATGGGACAAATGAGACAGTCCTTTATAGATTTGTTATATAAATGTGTCCTTTAAGGCAGGTTTAACTGTAGATAATATTATCAACCATCAGTATGTTTTGTTTGTTTTAATAGATTCAACACGTCAGAAGATAAAAACAAAATGTTAAAAGTTGATTTTTAAACGTAAATCTATAAAAATGAATATTATAATAAAGCTAAGCTAATTATATTAACTAGTAAGTTCACGTATGTATTTTCAGATAATTTCCATGTCACGTGACAGTATACTGGGTCAGTTTACATTTCTCGAAAATTCTTGTATAGTCGCCCTCGTCTACTTTTCTTAATTCAGTATTTTCATATACACAGTAGTTTTAATCTTTGAAAGGCTACAGTTTTGAAAATCACACAGAACTGATCAAACTGGTACTTCAGTGACATATATACACGTTATCCAACCAAGTATATACAATTGATAGTAGATAAAAACACGTCTGGAAATGCCAAAGGGTTCAAATAGTTCGACTAATAGTTTAGTTTATGAGTTAGACCGTAATGTAACAATTGTGCCCCCCCCCCCCCCCCCCCCCCTAATAATAACAATAAATATATATATTGTGAATTAAGATGTGTATATAAAACCGGGCTGCTCGGTTTATTACTAAATAGATAATTATGAAATAAAACTATTATTATGGTAAAATACACCCTGTCACATCTGTTACAATTGATCATTTTGCGCTGTGTAAGCGGATAGCCAAGGAAGAATCATTATATTGATTTGATCTGAAGAGAAAATTAAAATTAAATATTATATTTAATATACAATAAGAATGATCAAACAAATAATACTGACTTACCTTTTTATATTTTTTCTGAAACCAACTGAACGCAGTGATGTCTGCTATCTCTCTTTAAATGTGGAACTTTCCAAAAACTGTGACAGTGTGAACAATGTGGGTTTTACCACGGACTATAAAGACCATTTTATGTAATAAAACATGTTTTTGCAAACAGAAGGAGCTTTGTAAGGTTATTGAATATTAATAAGAGGGAGGAGCTACTCTGTAAATAATATTGATTTTCACAGAGGGCGCTTTTACTAATGTATTGAACAGGAGGGTTTTCGTTCCACTTCAAAGTTTGTGTTAAATTGGTGATTTATTGAATTTATATAGTACAAATGGCAAATATATATAGATATTCTTTCATAAACTTGTGCATATGGCACTCGATTATTTACTCGGTAAATTAGCGTGCAAAGGGCACTTACATAATCAATTGTACAGATACATGTACATGTATGTATTTTATAATAATGCAAATGGCAATGAGGTATTCGATTGCGCATATATGCAATCCACTTTATTATGGTGCAAATGGCACTTACAATGTATATGCTTGGAGGTGCATATGGCATCCATTTTATGATAGTGCACATTGCATTTAGGTTTTAAAAGGTACATATGGCATACACATAGTGCAAATGGCACTAGATATTCAAATGTGCAACTGGCATTTATGTATGGAAAATGTGCATATGGCACTAATTATGTCAATTTTTGTGCAAATAGCACTTGCATTCAAAGGTCTTCAATATTGTATTATGTTGAATGTATACACAATTTAACTTTGTTACAATATAAACTTTAAAGCCCCAAACTTTAAAGGTAACAGACAAAAAATGATCAAAGTTCAACTACTCATCAAGACATACCCCAAAATGAAAACTTAATGAGACAATTTCAGTTAGTAATCAACAATGCCATACCAGTGATAATACAAAGAGTAATAACTGTATTACAACAGAATGGTTGTATACCAAAAACAAGTAATACATGTACAGCAACATCGACTACATGTACTGAAGTTACAAACGGACGGGATTCATCTGTGCATTTACCGCGTTCACAAACAGAGTCTACCAGTGTAGGATCAAATAATGGTACTAGTGTAGGAACAAATAGTGGTACCAGTGTAGGAACAAATAGTGGTACTAGTGTAGGAACAAATAGTGGTGCTAGTGTAGGAACAAATAGTGGTACCAGTATAGGAACAAATAGTGGTACTAGTGTAGGAACAAATAGTGGTACTAGTGTAGGATCAAATAGCGGTACTAGTGTAGAAACAAATAGTGGTACCAGTGTAGGAACAAATAGTGGTGCTAGTGTAGGAACAAATAGTGGTACCAGTGTAGGAACAAATAGTGGTACCAGTGTAGGAACAAATAGTGGTACTAGTGTAGGAACAAATAGTGGTACTAATGTAGGAACAAATAGTGGTACTAGTGTAGGAACAAATAGTGGTACTAGTGTAGGAACAAATAGTGGTACCAGTGTAGGAACAAATAGTGGTACCAGTGCAGGAACAAATAGTGGTACCAGTGTAGGATCAAATAGTGGTACCAGTGTAGGACCAAATAGTGGTACCAGTGTAGGACCAAATAGTGGTACCAGTGTTGGAACAAATAGTGGTACCAGTGTAGGAACAAATAGTGGTACTAGTGTAGGAACAAATAGTGGTACTAGTGTAGAAACAAATAGTGGTACCAGTGTAGGAATAAATAGTGGTACCAGTGTAGGACCAAATAGTGGTACCAGTGTTGGAACAAATAGTGGTACCAGTGTAGGAACAAATAGTGGTACTAGTGTAGGAACAAATAGTGGTACTAGTGAAGGAACAAATAGTGGTACCAGTGTAGGAACAAATAGTGGTACCAGTGTAGGAACAAATAGTGGTACTAATGTAGGAACAAATACTGGTACTAGTGTTGGAACAAATAGTGGTACCAGTGTAGGAACAAATAGTGGTACCAGTGTAGGACCAAATAGTGGTATCAGTGTAGGAACAAATAGTGGTACTAGTGTAGGAACAAATAGTGGTACCAGTGTAGGAACAAATAGTGGTACCAGTGTAGGACCAAATAGTGGTACTAGTGTAGGAACAAATAGTGGTACTAGTGTAGGAACAAATAGTGGTACTAGTGTAGGAACAAATAGTGATACTAGTGTAGGAACAAATAGTGGTACTAGTGTAGGAACAAATAGTGGTACCAGTGTAGGAACAAATAGTGGTATCAGTGTAGGAACAAATAGTGGTACCAGTGTAGGACCAAATGGTGGTATCAGTGTAGGAACAAATAGTGGTACCAGTGTAGGAACAAATAGTGGTACCAGTGTAGGAACAAATAGTGGTACCAGTGTAGGAACAAATAGTGGTACTAGTGTAGGAACAAATAGTGGTACTAGTGTAGGAACAAATAGTGGTACCAGTGTAGGACCAAATAGTGGTATCAGTGTAGGAACAAATAGTGGTACTAGTGTAGGAACAAATAGTGGTACCAGTGTATGAACAAATAGTGGTACCAGTGTAGGAACAAATAGTTGTACTAGTGTAGGATCAAATAGTGGTACCAGTGTAGGACCAAATAGTGGTACTAGTATAGGAACACATAGTGGTACTAGTGTAGGAACAAATAGTGGTACTAGTGTAGAAACAAATAGTGGTACTAGTGTAGGAACAAATAGTGGTACCAGTGTAGAAACAAATAGTGGTACTAGTGCAGGAACAAATAGTGGTACCAGTGCAGGAACAAATAGTGGTACTAGTGTAGGAACAAATAGTGGTACCAGTGTAGGAACAAATAGTGGTATCAGTGTAGAAACAAATAGTGGTACTAGTGTAGGAACAAATAGTGGTACCAGTGTAGGAACAAATAGTGGTACCAGTGTAGGAACAAATAGTGGTACCAGTGTAGGAACAAATAGTGGTACCAGTGTAGAAACAAATAGTGGTACCAGTGTAGGAACAAATAGTGGTACTAGTGTAGGAACAAATAGTGGTACTAATGTAGGAACAAATAGTGGTACCAGTGTAGGAACAAATAGTGATACTAGTGTAGGAACAAATAGTGGTACCAGTGTAGGAACAAATAGTGGTACCAGTGTAGAAACAAATAGTGGTACCAGTGTAGGAACAAATAGTGGTGCTAATGTAGGAACAAATAGTGGTACCAGTGTAGGAACAAATAGTGGTACCAGTGTAGGAACAAATAGTGGTGCTAATGTAGGAACAAATAGTGGTACTAGTGTAGGAACAAATAGTGGTACCAGTGTAGGAACAAATAGTGGTGCTAGTGTAGGAACAAATAGTGGTACCAGTGTAGGAACAAATAGTGGTACCAGTGTAGGAACAAATAGTGGTACCAGTGTAGGAACAAATAGTGGTACTAGTGTAGGAACAAATAGTGGTGCTAATGGAGGAACAAATAGTGGTACCAGTGTAGGAACAAATAGTGGTACCACTGTAGGAACAAATAGTGGTGCTAATGTAGGAACAAATAGTGGTACCAGTGTAGGAACAAATAGTGGTACCAATGTAGGAACAAATAGTGGTACTAGTGTAGGAACAAATAGTGTTACCAGTGTAGGAACAAATAGTGGTACTAGTGTAGGAACAAATAGTGGTACTAGTGCAGGAACAAATAGTGATACCAGTGTAGGAACAAATAGTGGTGCTAATGTAGGAACAAATAGTGATACCAGTGTAGGAACAAATAGTGGTACCAGTGTAGGAACAAATAGTGGTGCCAGTGTAGGAACAAATAGTGGTGCTAATGTAGGAACAAATAGTGGTACTAGTGTAGGAACAAATAGTGGTACCAGTGTAGGAACAAATAGTGGTGCTAGTGTAGGAACAAATAGTGATACCAGTGTAGGAACAAATAGTGGTACCAGTGTAGGAACAAATAGTGGTACCAGTGTAGGAACAAATAGTGGTACCAGTGTAGGAACAAATAGTGGTACCAGTGTAGGAACAAATAGTGGTGCTAATGTAGGAACAAATAGTGGTAACAATGGGAACATTATATCTACAGCCATGGCAACAAACAATTGCGCGAATGAAAATGTTGTTGACAATTTGTTACAAACAGGTACATACAATAATCTACAAACTACATGCAGTAATGATATGTCAAAGAAAGTAGATTTAGCTCGGCCTCTCTCGTTAGGGGTAGATTCTAAAATACAACCCCAAATCTGGGCTAATGAGTATATTGAATTTGAGACTGGCTAAAAATAGAAAATCAAAAGACAAAGAGGAGAGAGAGGACCAGATAGTTTTTACTTAGCAAAAAATTGGCACATTTAAGATTGATAACATGACACAATGGCTGGCAGCTTTTGATATTTTCGTTGCAATTTGTTGTGAAAGGTATCCCATGGAGGCATCCAACTTAATGAAGTATGCCCATATTATTACATCCTTGCCTAAACAATCAGGTATAGAGGGTGCGCTATATTATGACAGGTCTTTCAGACAGTGGAGACAAAAGGACCCTGTAAATTTGCCCTGGGAAGGGGTGGTGACAGAGTTACATTGTGAGGCACTGGCAATGGGCTTGCAAACAAAAAGGCAAAACAATAGTAACGGAAATAAGCAGCCCTGTCGGGGCATTTTTGGTCGTCCAAGAACAGGGGGTCGATTACAACAAAACAACACTGTTACTCCTTCAATAACAAAGGATATTGCAGAAACCAAAAATGTCGCTTCGGTCACTTCTGTCAAGTCTGTAAACAAGACAGTCATGGATAAAAGTTTTGCACCATCAGTGAGACCACAAATAAACTTCAAACAAATGCATCAGGAAAACCTAAACAATTTACCTCAAATCAAAATCCAAACTCACCTCAATGATCATGCCATTACAACTCCTATAGTAAATGCCAATCTTATAAGTCTTTAGTTTGTCCCGACCGAGGACGGAATCCGTAATCTACCACACTCGAGATGATATAAGCGAACTATTCACAGCAGCGAAATGGTTTGTTATTAAAGATCAGCTATGTAAAAAATGGCGATATCTAATAAAAACGTAGATATCAAACTTAGTGTGCACAACACGTTTATATAATAACAAGCTTAGTGTGCACAACACGTTTATATAATAACAAGCTTAGTGTGCACAACACGTTTATATAATAACAAGCTTAGTGTGCACAACACGTTTATATAATAACAAGCTTAGTGTGCACAACACGTTTATATAATAACAAACTTAGTGTGCACAACACGTTTATATAATAACAAGCTTAGTGTGCACAACACGTTTATATAATAACAAGCTTAGTGTGCACAACACGTTTATGTAAAAACAAACTTAGTGTGCACAACACGTTTATGTAATAACAAACTTAGTGTGCACAACACGTTTATGTAATATCAAACTTAGTGTGCACAACACGTTTATGTAATAACAAACTTAGTGTGCACAACACGTTTATATAATAACAAGCTTAGTGTGCACAACACGTTTATATAATAACAAGCTTAGTGTGCACAACACGTTTATGTAATAACAAACTTAGTGTGCACAACACGTTTATGTAATAACAAACTTAGTGTGCACAACACGTTTATGTAATAACAAGCTTAGTGTGCACAACACGTTTATGTAATATCAAACTTAGTGTGCACAACACGTTTATGTAATAACAAGCTTAGTGTGCACAACACGTTTATGTAATAACAAACTTAGTGTGCACAACACGTTTATGTAATAACAAACTTAGTGTGCACAACACGTTTATGTAATAACAAACTTAGTGTGCACAACACGTTTATATAATAACAAACTTAGTGTGCACAACACGTTTATGTAATAACAAACTTAGTGTGCACAACACGTTTATATAATAACAAACTTAGTGTGCACAACACGTTTATGTAATAACAAGCTTAGTGTGCACAACACGTTTATATAATAACAAACTTAGTGTGCACAACACGTTTATGTAATAACAAGCTTAGTGTGCACAACACGTTTATGTAATAACAAACTTAGTGTGCACAACACGTTTATGTAATAACAAACTTAGTGTGCACAACACGTTTATGTAATAACAAGCTTAGTGTGCACAACACGTTTATGTAATAACAAACTTAGTGTGCACAACACGTTTATGTAATAACAAACTTAGTGTGCACAACACGTTTATGTAATAACAAACTTAGTGTGCACAACACGTTTATATAATAACAAACTTAGTGTGCACAACACGTTTATGTAATAACAAACTTAGTGTGCACAACACGTTTATGTAATAACAAACTTAGTGTGCACAACACGTTTATGTAATAACAAGCTTAGTGTGCACAACACGTTTATGTAATAACAAACTTAGTGTGCACAACACGTTTATGTAATAACAAACTTAGTGTGCACAACACGTTTATGTAATAACAAGCTTAGTGTGCACAACACGTTTATGTAATAACAAACTTAGTGTGCACAACACGTTTATGTAATAACAAGCTTAGTGTGCACAACACGTTTATGTAATAACAAACTTAGTGTGCACAACACGTTTATGTAATAACAAACTTAGTGTGCACAACACGTTTATATAATAACAAACTTAGTGTGCACAACACGTTTATGTAATAACAAACTTAGTGTGCACAACACGTTTATGTAATAACAAACTTAGTGTGCACAACACGTTTATGTAATAACAAACTTAGTGTGCACAACACGTTTATGTAATAACAAGCTTAGTGTGCACAACACGTTTATGTAATAACAAACTTAGTGTGCACAACACGTTTATGTAATAACAAACTTAGTGTGCACAACACGTTTATGTAATAACAAGCTTAGTGTGCACAACACGTTTATGTAATAACAAACTTAGTGTGCACAACACGTTTATGTAATAACAAGCTTAGTGTGCACAACACGTTTATGTAATAACAAACTTAGTGTGCACAACACGTTTATGTAATAACAAACTTAGTGTGCACAACACGTTTATGTAATAACAAGCTTAGTGTGCACAACACGTTTATGTAATAACAAACTTAGTGTGCACAACACGTTTATGTAATAACAAACTTAGTGTGCACAACACGTTTATGTAATAACAAGCTTAGTGTGCACAACACGTTTATGTAATAACAAACTTAGTGTGCACAACACGTTTATGTAATAACAAACTTAGTGTGCACAACACGTTTATGTAATAACAAACTTAGTGTGCACAACACGTTTATATAATAACAAACTTAGTGTGCACAACACGTTTATGTAATAACAAACTTAGTGTGCACAACACGTTTATGTAATAACAAACTTAGTGTGCACAACACGTTTATGTAATAACAAACTTAGTGTGCACAACACGTTTATGTAATAACAAGCTTAGTGTGCACAACACGTTTATGTAATAACAAACTTAGTGTGCACAACACGTTTATGTAATAACAAACTTAGTGTGCACAACACGTTTATGTAATAACAAACTTAGTGTGCACAACACGTTTATGTAATAACAAACTTAGTGTGCACAACACGTTTATGTAATAACAAACTTAGTGTGCACAACACGTTTATGTAATAACAAACTTAGTGTGCACAACACGTTTATGTAATAACAAGCTTAGTGTGCACAACACGTTTATGTAATAACAAACTTAGTGTGCACAACACGTTTATGTAATAACAAACTTAGTGTGCACAACACGTTTATGTAATAACAAACTTAGTGTGCACAACACGTTTATGTAATAACAAGCTTAGTGTGCACAACACGTTTATGTAATAACAAACTTAGTGTGCACAACACGTTTATGTAATAACAAGCTTAGTGTGCACAACACGTTTATGTAATAACAAGCTTAGTGTGCACAACACGTTTATGTAATAACAAACTTAGTGTGCACAACACGTTTATGTAATAACAAACTTAGTGTGCACAACACGTTTATGTAATAACAAACTTAGTGTGCACAACACGTTTATGTAATAACAAGCTTAGTGTGCACAACACGTTTATGTAATAACAAACTTAGTGTGCACAACACGTTTATATAATATCAAACTTAGTGTGCACAACACGTTTATATAATATCAAACTTAGTGTGCACAACACGTTTATGTAATAACAAACTTAGTGTGCACAACACGTTTATGTAATAACAAACTTAGTGTGCACAACACGTTTATGTAATAACAAGCTTAGTGTGCACAACACGTTTATGTAATAACAAACTTAGTGTGCACAACACGTTTATGTAATAACAAACTTAGTGTGCACAACACGTTTATGTAATAACAAACTTAGTGTGCACAACACGTTTATGTAATAACAAGCTTAGTGTGCACAACACGTTTATGTAATAACAAACTTAGTGTGCACAACACGTTTATGTAATAACAAACTTAGTGTGCACAACACGTTTATGTAATAACAAACTTAGTGTGCACAACACGTTTATGTAATAACAAACTTAGTGTGCACAACACGTTTATGTAATAACAAACTTAGTGTGCACAACACGTTTATGTAATAACAAACTTAGTGTGCACAACACGTTTATGTAATAACAAGCTTAGTGTGCACAACACGTTTATGTAATAACAAACTTAGTGTGCACAACACGTTTATGTAATAACAAACTTAGTGTGCACAACACGTTTATGTAATAACAAACTTAGTGTGCACAACACGTTTATGTAATAACAAGCTTAGTGTGCACAACACGTTTATGTAATAACAAACTTAGTGTGCACAACACGTTTATGTAATAACAAGCTTAGTGTGCACAACACGTTTATGTAATAACAAGCTTAGTGTGCACAACACGTTTATGTAATAACAAACTTAGTGTGCACAACACGTTTATGTAATAACAAACTTAGTGTGCACAACACGTTTATGTAATAACAAACTTAGTGTGCACAACACGTTTATGTAATAACAAACTTAGTGTGCACAACACGTTTATGTAATAACAAACTTAGTGTGCACAACACGTTTATATAATATCAAACTTAGTGTGCACAACACGTTTATATAATATCAAACTTAGTGTGCACAGCACGTTTATGTAATAACAAACTTAGTGTGCACAACACGTTTATGTAATAACAAACTTAGTGTGCACAACACGTTTATGTAATAACAAGCTTAGTGTGCACAACACGTTTATGTAATAACAAACTTAGTGTGCACAACACGTTTATGTAATAACAAACTTAGTGTGCACAACACGTTTATGTAATAACAAACTTAGTGTGCACAACACGTTTATGTAATAACAAGCTTAGTGTGCACAACACGTTTATGTAATAACAAGCTTAGTGTGCACAACACGTTTATGTAATAACAAACTTAGTGTGCACAACACGTTTATGTAATAACAAAC
Source organism: Bathymodiolus brooksi (assembly GCA_963680875.1). Classification (NCBI taxonomy): domain Eukaryota; kingdom Metazoa; phylum Mollusca; class Bivalvia; order Mytilida; family Modiolidae; genus Bathymodiolus; species Bathymodiolus brooksi. The sequence goes on along the minus strand of OY804590.1, from coordinate 6,392,509 downwards.
TTAGTGTGCACAACACGTTTATGTAATAACAAGCTTAGTGTGCACAACACGTTTATGTAATAACAAACTTAGTGTGCACAACACGTTTATGTAATAACAAGCTTAGTGTGCACAACACGTTTATGTAATAACAAGCTTAGTGTGCACAACACGTTTATGTAATAACAAACTTAGTGTGCACAACACGTTTATGTAATAACAAACTTAGTGTGCACAACACGTTTATGTAATAACAAACTTAGTGTGCACAACACGTTTATGTAATAACAAACTTAGTGTGCACAACACGTTTATGTAATAACAAACTTAGTGTGCACAACACGTTTATATAATATCAAACTTAGTGTGCACAACACGTTTATATAATATCAAACTTAGTGTGCACAACACGTTTATGTAATAACAAACTTAGTGTGCACAACACGTTTATGTAATAACAAACTTAGTGTGCACAACACGTTTATGTAATAACAAGCTTAGTGTGCACAACACGTTTATGTAATAACAAACTTAGTGTGCACAACACGTTTATGTAATAACAAACTTAGTGTGCACAACACGTTTATGTAATAACAAGCTTAGTGTGCACAACACGTTTATGTAATAACAAACTTAGTGTGCACAACACGTTTATGTAATAACAAACTTAGTGTGCACAACACGTTTATGTAATAACAAACTTAGTGTGCACAACACGTTTATGTAATAACAAACTTAGTGTGCACAACACGTTTATGTAATAACAAGCTTAGTGTGCACAACACGTTTATGTAATAACAAACTTAGTGTGCACAACACGTTTATGTAATAACAAGCTTAGTGTGCACAACACGTTTATGTAATAACAAGCTTAGTGTGCACAACACGTTTATGTAATAACAAACTTAGTGTGCACAACACGTTTATGTAATAACAAACTTAGTGTGCACAACACGTTTATGTAATAACAAACTTAGTGTGCACAACACGTTTATGTAATAACAAACTTAGTGTGCACAACACGTTTATATAATAACAAACTTAGTGTGCACAACACGTTTATGTAATAACAAGCTTAGTGTGCACAACACGTTTATATAATAACAAACTTAGTGTGCACAACACGTTTATGTAATAACAAGCTTAGTGTGCACAACACGTTTATGTAATAACAAACTTAGTGTGCACAACACGTTTATGTAATAACAAACTTAGTGTGCACAACACGTTTATGTAATAACAAGCTTAGTGTGCACAACACGTTTATGTAATAACAAACTTAGTGTGCACAACACGTTTATGTAATAACAAACTTAGTGTGCACAACACGTTTATGTAATAACAAACTTAGTGTGCACAACACGTTTATATAATAACAAACTTAGTGTGCACAACACGTTTATGTAATAACAAACTTAGTGTGCACAACACGTTTATGTAATAACAAACTTAGTGTGCACAACACGTTTATGTAATAACAAGCTTAGTGTGCACAACACGTTTATGTAATAACAAACTTAGTGTGCACAACACGTTTATGTAATAACAAACTTAGTGTGCACAACACGTTTATGTAATAACAAGCTTAGTGTGCACAACACGTTTATGTAATAACAAACTTAGTGTGCACAACACGTTTATGTAATAACAAGCTTAGTGTGCACAACACGTTTATGTAATAACAAACTTAGTGTGCACAACACGTTTATGTAATAACAAACTTAGTGTGCACAACACGTTTATATAATAACAAACTTAGTGTGCACAACACGTTTATGTAATAACAAACTTAGTGTGCACAACACGTTTATGTAATAACAAACTTAGTGTGCACAACACGTTTATGTAATAACAAGCTTAGTGTGCACAACACGTTTATGTAATAACAAACTTAGTGTGCACAACACGTTTATGTAATAACAAGCTTAGTGTGCACAACACGTTTATGTAATAACAAGCTTAGTGTGCACAACACGTTTATGTAATAACAAACTTAGTGTGCACAACACGTTTATGTAATAACAAACTTAGTGTGCACAACACGTTTATGTAATAACAAACTTAGTGTGCACAACACGTTTATGTAATAACAAACTTAGTGTGCACAACACGTTTATGTAATAACAAACTTAGTGTGCACAACACGTTTATATAATATCAAACTTAGTGTGCACAACACGTTTATATAATATCAAACTTAGTGTGCACAACACGTTTATGTAATAACAAACTTAGTGTGCACAACACGTTTATGTAATAACAAACTTAGTGTGCACAACACGTTTATGTAATAACAAGCTTAGTGTGCACAACACGTTTATGTAATAACAAACTTAGTGTGCACAACACGTTTATGTAATAACAAACTTAGTGTGCACAACACGTTTATGTAATAACAAACTTAGTGTGCACAACACGTTTATGTAATAACAAACTTAGTGTGCACAACACGTTTATGTAATAACAAGCTTAGTGTGCACAACACGTTTATATAATAACCTTCATCAAGTCGTTCAAAGCCAATTAATTCAAAAGTCTTTCGGAGCAAGAAAATCAACAGGCCTAACTAGGATAGAGAAAACTGATCAAGATAGAGAAAACTGACTAGGATAGAGAAAACTGACTAAGATAGAGAAAACTGACTAGGATAGAGAAAACTGATCAAGATAGAGAAAACTGACTAGGATAGAGAAAACTGACTAAGATAGAGAAAACTCACTAGGATAGAGAAAACTGACTAGGATAGAGAAAACTGTAACTAGGATAGAGAAAACTGACTAGGATAGAGAAAACTGACTAGCATAGAGAAAACTGTAGCTAGGAAAGAGAAAACTGACTAGGATAGAGAAAACTGTCTAAAGACATAATGTTTATGTGTATGAGGCTTAAAGACATAATGTTTATGTGTATGAGGCTTAAAGACATAAAGTTTATGTGTATGAGGCTTAAAAACATAAAGTTTATGTGTATGAGGCTTAAAAACATAAAGTTTATGTGTATGAGGCTTAAAAACATAAAGTTTATGTGTATGAGGCTTAAAGACATAAAGTTTATGTGTATGAGGCTTAAAAACATAAAGTTTATGTGTATGAGGCTTAAAAACATAAAGTTTATGTGTATGAGGCTTAAAAACGAGGCTTAAAAACATAAAGTTTATGTGTATGAGGCTTAAAAACATAACGTGTATGTGTATGAGGCTTAAAAACATAAAGTTTATGTGTATGAGGCTTAAAAACATAAAGTTTATGTGTATGAGGCTTAAAAACATAAAGTTTATGTGTATGAGGCTTAAAGACATAAAGTTTATGTGTATGAGGCTTAAAAACATAAAGTTTATGTGTATGAGGCTTAAAAACATAAAGTTTATGTGTATGAGGCTTAAAAACGAGGCTTAAAAACATAAAGTTTATGTGTATGAGGCTTAAAAACATAACGTGTATGTGTATGAGGCTTAAAAACATAAAGTTTATGTGTATGAGGCTTAAAAACATAAAGTTTATGTGTATGAGGCTTAAAAACATAAAGTTTATGTGTATGAGGCTTAAAGACATAAAGACATTACAGTACAAGAGATCTTGGAAATTAGGCATTCTCAATTTGAAATCTTAACAGATAATCTTACTTTGGTTATGAAACATATTTCATTGTTTAAACTTTTAATGTTGGATGGGAGAGAATTCCATAGATTTGTTCCAGAGTATAGAAAAGTTCTTTTAAAATATTCACTTTTTGGATGTGGAACTTGCAAATTATTTGATGTTGCAGATCTTAAGCCATCAGGACAATTTTCATTAATACTATTAAACATTGAACATAAGTATTCAGGAGCTAAGTTATTAATACATTTAAACATAAGGGTTGCTTTATGGTAATTAATCAATAGACAGTGAGCCATTATAGCTTTTCAAATAACATTTATTCAAATTCCTTAAAAAGCATTTTCCCCAATAATTATTGTTAATTCAACTTTTTGGATTTAATTTTTATATTTTGAAATTATTATCAATATTGAACAATAACTTTTTTTATGTTCATATTTATATGAATATTATATAATTATAATTAAATATACCTACCTTGAAGAACTTTTGGATTTATTTATATAATCAACCTTGTTTAAAGGGGCATTATCTGCCAAAATCGGATATGATTGATGCCTTAATAAAAGTGTTTCTGTAACTTATAAATGTTATGAAATGTACGCGTATCGGGAGAAAAAAGTGCAACTGGTCGTGTTTTAAGATCGATCAAGAAATGGATGCCATCTTATTAATTATCGACATTGTTTACGGGGTTTGCCGAATCATCATTAAATCAGTACAACAATGCACTTATTTCTTATTTTCTGTGAATCTGCTTTTAGTTAATTACGGACAAAGAACCATGCAGTTTGCAGTTAATAAGCGACAAAATACAAATTATTCGTTTTTACCTGTCACTAGTAAGGTCAGTTGCATATGGAGAAAGCGAGGTCAAATTATTTGCTTGCAAGGAAATAATAAATCGATGGTAATTTTTGTTCTCAAAAGGTGAAAAGTGGTACGATAAGCTATTTAATGTGAAATATTTACCTTTATTTCATCATTTTAAAGCTATTTACCAATTTCCAAAACATAATTTTTTTGGTCAAAATCGTAGCTAATGCCGCTTTAATATACTTATACTTATCATGTACTTACAATACTGGTATACAATACCGGAATATAGAATGTTTATACTAGTATTGTGGACAATACTGGTATTCCAGTATTGTGGTCGACAAGTTCAGTTGATCCAGAATTCGCCAGAATTGTGCGGATCACCCTGAATCTGGTAATACCCCCATAGGCACATGTTTCTATCAATAGCAACTTGCATGAAACATCATACTTATTAATATTTTTTTACTTTAATTCTTTGTACAACATTTTAATAATTGAAAAAATAAAGATTTGAAGTCAACTGCCTTTCTAAAACCAAGATATGGGTTCATATTCATAGGTTGGTAGGCACCTTTTTTGGGGGGGGGAAATTTTTATTTTATGCCTTTTCTTTTTAGTAAATATTCGAAAAACAACATACATGTACCAAAAGCATCATAGACATTTCAACATTCAGAATCCGAAAAAAGAAAAAAAAGGAGGTATTATTTTCAATAGAATTTTTTTTTATGGGTCTTTAAATAGGAGTACCCTGATACGTTTTTCATGAAAAATACACTAAAATGTAAAAAGAATAATACATTTGTTCACAATTTTCAACTTATTTTATCTTTGAAATATAAATAGACAATCATGTGTAATTACCACAATAATTATGATAATTTAATTTGGTGCTCATTACATTCTGTTTACATCTTCATGAAAAATGTACAAAAAATGTATTCCTTATTTGACCACAGGGGCTTGTTACGATTTTTTTTTATCCCTCGACTGACAACTCTAATAACTACAAGGGAGAATCTCAAATGTCAAATTTTCATACAACACTTTTTCAAAATAGTTTTGTACTGGTGTCTGGACCTTATTTGCCATAATGTTGGTACCCCTTTGAAGCATAATAAATATATTTTTGATATTCATATTCCTTTTTGTCACAATCTTTACCTATCTGCAACTTTTTAGCAATTTCTAACAGAATTTGCAGGTTTTGAAATCATCTTCCATGTTGTTTACATGTGAGAGCGTACCAAATTCCTACGTGCGATTTGATTGGTCAATTCGACCAATCAGATTGCACGTGCAGCATTCACATATAAACAGCAGTGTTGGGGAAAATCATAGTTTTACGTTGAAAAAAACAGGGATTTTGAGAATTGAGTCTTATTGATGCAAAAGTTAAATTGATTGAAAAAAAGATATTTCAAAGATTTTGGATTAAAGATTCTACATGTCAATCTCTTCATGAGTTTTCAGACACAAGAACTATGAACATTGTTTTTAAGGATGTTCATATTTTTTTGTTTTAAAAAAATAAGGATTTTGAGAATTGTCTTCTCAACACAATAACCTAAATAACCAGAGGTTCTTGACAACTGGTATTGTTCATTTGAATCACTTTTAGAGACTCGTGGACAATATTATTATTAAACAACATTTGGCATATCATTTCTTTTCCTACAGAAGCATCTGTTAATTGTAGTGGTGACCATCTTGGATTGCTGTCCCTTAGAAAATTCACACTTTATGTAAAGGACAATCCAATGATAGCATTGGGTTATATTAGTTTAGTGGTTTCTGTAAAGACGATAAATGAATCATGTTCCCATTGAAGCCAGACTATGTCTGTTACCATCTTGGATTGCAGTGTATAAAAAAACAAACATTTTCAATTTTGTAAAGAATTAAAAAATAACAGTTAGTACCAAATTTAATGCCCAGGACATAACCATCATTGTGCCGTCGTGGTTGTATGATAGTTGGATTTACAACTACACATGCACTCAGTGTCTATCACCACTAAAGTTTTGTGTTCGAATCCCGATCATGGCAAGGTGTACTCGATATAATATTATGTGATAAAGTTTGTCAGTGACTTGCGACAGGTCGGTGGTTTTCTCCGGGTATTCCTGTTTCCTCCACCAATAAAACAAAAAATATGTTGCTTATTTAATCTAGTGTTTTGTAGACCACTGCTTACATTGTTGTGTTTTTCTCCTTTAGCCATTGTATTGTATGTCCTTCTTTAATTTACAGCTTCTGATTTATAGCTCTTTATCATCAAACTTATTTTTAATTCTTAAATTGAATTTCAGGCTGTCAGTTTAATCCTGAGTGACCCAGACCGTGCCTTTGAAGATTTAATGACCAGGATGTTATACAGAATCCATAAATATAATACAATTCTAAAGGTATGTGTTGTAATTATCTCAGAGGGTCCAGTATATACAAGTATTCAGAACACAAAAGTTAACATATAAAAATTAAATATAGGGTGATGTGTAACACGACACTAACGCCACTTTAAACAATATTTTAGTTATGTCGTGGCAGTCCGTTTCATTGGTAGAGGAAACTAGAGTAATCGGAGAAAGCCACCAGATCTGCCACAATTCACTGACAAATTTGATCATTTAATTTTGTATCGAATACACCACTCCATGAGCAGGGTGAAACTCACAACATTAGTGGTGATTGCATATACATTTTCCTTTGAGTTAAAGGTTAAAAAAATAAAGTTAATAATTTTTATACCCCCGCTTGGGACATATCTTAGTCCTAAGATACTTTCGAGAACACGGCCCCAGTTTGATAATTCATCAGTGATAATAGCAGGTGATTGGAATGTTGTTCAGGATTATAGAGTAGATACTCTCAATTATACAGGAGAAAATAATCCCAAGTCTAAATTAAAAATTAATTAAATGATTAATAGCATGGATCTGGTGGATGTTTGAAGAGAAAAAATCCTGGCGTTAGGAGATACACATGGAGGGGGCCTGATAAAAAACAGTGGACTTGACTATTTTCTTGTGTCATCTGACATAGATACTTTGGGATATTCTATTAAGTTATATATAGGGGAAAGATGTTTTTTGAACGTGTCAGTGTTGAAACAGGAAAATGAGGATTGGATAGATATGCAACAGATCTTGAGCCAGAACATATGGTTAACCCCTTTTATAAAAATAGGTGGTAATATGTGTATGACCAAAATATGTTGTGAAAATGGTGTATTTTTGTATATGATTGAATATCAGATACAAAATACTTTTTACCTATGAGGAATTTATGAATCACTATAATATTAGATTATAGAATACCACTTTTAACACTATTTCAGTTATATCGTGACTGTTAGTTTTGTTGGTGGAGGAAACATGTCCTCACACTGTCTGTTCCACTCATATTCAGGTTTAGGTTTTTTAGGTTTATGGTGTTTAACTCCACTTTCAACAATATTTCAGTTATATCGTGGCAGTTTTATTGGTTGGAGGAAACCAGAGTACCCGTAGAAAACGACCAACCTGTCGCAAGTCTTTTGCAAACTTTATCACATATAGTTGTATCGAGTACACCTCAAGTTGAAAAGCAAAATACCACAAATATCTGGTGAGTGATGAAGACTCCTGGGAGTCTCTTGTTATATGGCCTTGTCACATTTTATCCGGAAACCTGGAAATTCCTGGCAAGACTCAATTTGGCCATGTTTTCTTTATAAGGCTCACAATATTCCAAATACCTTGTAAGGCTTATTTTGGCCATGTTTCTTTAAAAAGTTTGTTAAGTGCAATGTATGAATTTGTTACCTTCAGTATCAATTTTTTTTTGCAGGAGCTGTGAGTCAGTCACTTCAATTGGATTCCAGAAACATATGATGCCTAATGTTGCTCTCGGTATCTGTAACCAGGTAGAATTCATCATTTTGTGTTAGGCGAACAACATCTTTGAACATACAGGTAACTTTTTGATGATATCAATGACTCTTTAAATGATTGGAAGTTCACCGTTTTCGCTTGAAAAAATGGGGCTATGTGAATATAAACTTGTCACGTGTTAGTGTGGTAGATTATGGGTTCAAGGCCCGGTTGGCTCAAACCTAAGACTTGTAAATTTGGCATCTAGTGCTTCTCTGCTAAGCACACAGCTTAAGGAGTAAGAGCAGAACTGGTTGGTTCGGAATCATGATAATGTGTCAGAGTGGATCAACATGTACCTGGGACTGTTGTTTCAGTTAGATAGCACTATAAAGATCCAACTAAGCATGTTGGGCTAGTACAAAGGGGACATCAGCATCATGTATCTCATTGAAATGTGGCTAATCTTATTCTCACCATAATATAGCTGTAGAAGTCCTTTTTTTGTGTTAAGCTACAATCACTCCCTCGTTCACACTTGAGAATTGATTTGACATCCCACTGTTGTTTTTCTTCTTGGAAATGGGCCTTGAAACAAAATAAAACTTATCAATGATTTATATGTATTCAATTTTATCATCCTTCCCTCCCACTATATCTACCTGCTGACTCCATAAGCAAAACTTGTATCAAAGTTCGCGTGAGCTGAGCAGGAGTTATCACCAAATTCTCCCAACATTTAAACGATAATTCCTTTGAAGACGACAAAAGTAAATAAAATTCAACAACACCATTAGCTAGTTAACATTTTATTTTTTAAACATATATCAAATTAAGAACTGTCGTGTCAGCAATATCAACAAACATCGTCCTACAAAAATGTACTTGTCACAATTCTTGATAACCTCTGCTGAGACTTCATAATTTTTATGTCATAAGCGAGATCGTGACCTTTATGTTTTCTAAAATGGAACGGCATTGGTAAACAAAACCGGTGAATTGCCGACTTTGATGTTTGTAATAAAAAAAAACATTCAACAATCTTAACATTCATATAAACCTGTAAAAATGAATGGTATATTTGCAAACTACTTATGAACTATGTTTTGTGAAAGCGTATTTGGAATATTTTGAATCATGTGATTTTTCCCGTGAAAATACAAATATAGATGTATCCGTGTTTATGTTTGATTTAAGGATGATAAACATGTCATCTGAATGTGAATATGATTGATACTGAAAATATCAGGCTGCTCGACAGAATATGAAGTTTGTGACTTGGTCGCTTCGCTCACTCGCCACCAAACTTCATATTCTGGCTCTGCAGGCTGATATTTTCAGTATCAATCAATTCACATCCAGATAACATATACATAGCAAACATCAGCTAAGGGAGGTAATTTGTTAAATGATTTGTATTATATTATAACTCAACTCAACTCGGATCCTGTTCTTTTACATAATCTAACATTTATTCATTTGCTTTATGCTGATGATTTGGTTTTAATATCAAAATCTGCCACAGGCCTCCAATGCTGTCTAGATGCTGTTCAGAAATTTTGCAATGATTGGAAGCTTGAACTGAACCCAATCAAAACCAAAGTAATGGTATTTTCCAAAAAAAGAAACCGATCCCAATACCATGGGTTTTTATTTTGGCCATAACAGATTAGAAATAGTGAACAAATACAGATATCTTGGAATTTTATTCAAGAATAATGGGTCATTGAAACATGCTGGTGAACATTTGGCAAATAGAGCACGAAAAGCGTTTTACTCTCTTAAATCAAAACTCCCACACTGTGATAACTTTTCACCAAAAACATGGCTTAAACTATATGAGAGTACCATTTTACCAATTTTTACATATGGTTCTGAAGTGTGGATGACCGACTTCAGCATGAATTTAGACAATTTAGACAAACTACCCTTTGAAAAGGTTCAAAATATGATATTTAAAGACATATTAGGGGTCCATGGGAAAGCTTCCAACAATTAGGTGTTTACCCTGTATGCTTTAAATCTTATTCATTAATGTTTAAATATTATAAAAGATTCTGCAAGATAGAATGTGATACTGACTTTAAGAACTCCTTACCGAGATCAGCATTCATTATCCCCTCGCCAACGAAGTTGCGAGGGGATGTAGTAACGCTACCGTCCATCCATCCGTCACAATCCTTGTGAACACTCTAGGATCAACATCCTTCAATGGATTGTGACCAAACTTGGTACATATTTAGTCCTTAAGAGAATCTGGAACCCTATTGATTTTCAAGGTCATAGGTCAAAGGTCAAGGTCACCGGGTCAAATTTTGATCGCATAACATCCTTGTGAACACTCTAGAATCAACATCCTTCAATGGATTTTGACTAAACTTGGTACATACTTAGGAAAGTCTGGAACCCTATTGATTTTCAAGGTCATAGGTCAAAGGTCAAGGTCTCTGGGTAAATTTTTTACCGTGTAACATCCTTGTGAACACTCTAGAATCAACATCCTTCAATGGATTTTGACCAAACTTGGTACATACTTAGTCCTTAGGAGAATCGGGAACCCTATTGATTTTCAAGGTCAAAGGTCAAGGTCACCGGGTCAAATTTTTACCGCATAGCATCCTTGTGAACACTCTACAATCAAGATCCTTCAATGGATTTTGACCAAACTTGGTACATACCTAGTCCTTAGGAGAGTCTGGAACCCTATTGATTTTCAAGGTCAAAGGTCAATGTCACCGGGTCAAATTTTTACTGCGTAACATCCTTGTGAACACTCTAGAATCAACATCCTTCAACGGATTTTGACCAAACTTGGTACATACTTAGACCTTAAGAGAATCTGGAACCCTATTGATTTTCAAGGTCACAGGGTCTAATTTTTAGGTGAGGGGATACGCCACGCTTTGCGTTGCCCTTGTTGAAGATAAATCCTTATAAAAAATCTTGGTCTAAATCTATTATTACGCTTCAAAAAAAGTTCAACTTGTCAATGCTAGAAATATCTGAAACTCAATTTATGACAGATATTAAAAAATATTACACAAATAAATTAACAAATTGTTTAAAGAATATTGAACTAAATAAAACTGGTAAATTTTATTTTTATAGTACTATTTTGGGAAAATTTGAACTTCAAAAGTACCTTGAATTTCCTTTAGCAAAAGAATTAAGATCTCTTTTGACAAAACTAAGGATTAGTGCTCATTCCCTCGCAATAGAAACAGGTCGCTACAATAACACTCTTAAAGAGCAATGTTTTTGCAAGCACTGCCCAACATCTGTGGAAAATGAATCTCGTTTCATATTATATTGTTCCGGGTTTTACAATTTGCGGCTTACTAGAGATTATAAAGAAATATTTCCCACTTCAAGGGTTGATGCAGATCTCATTAAGGACATTCTAAATCCCAGTAATATCAATAACGCTAAACTCATTTGCAGATTCTTAAAAGAAGCAAATGCTATTCGCAACGAAGATATAAATACAGGTTAATAATTTTTCACTTTCATATATGTTCTGTACAAATTTATACATCTCTGTCTTATGTCATTTATTATTGTTGTTTGATGTATGCCAACATGTGGTTAATTCATCAATAAAACTATTTTATTATAATGATGGATGATTGATTGATTGTTGCTTAATGTCCAGTGGCAAATATTTCATGCATATTCATGTACATGTATTAAATAATACAAAAACTTGCCTCAAATGTGGTAGATCATGGGTTTTAGCCCTGGTCGTGTCAAACCAAAGACTATAAAGTTGATATTTCCTGCTTCTCTGCTACATTGTGTATTGATGGTCATTTTTTCCACCAATATCAACAAAATAAACAACTACCTCTCACCTCAAATCATTGAACACAAAAAAACAAAAATGCAAACAGACCTAGCTTGGGACAGACACAAAAATACAGAGGTGTTTAACAAATTCAAGTCATTTCGGCACCTAATATAGTCATTTGGGCCCCTAGATAACTGTCACTTGGTCAAATCGGCACCTATGTATAATTAATATTGTTTTCATTTGTACATTTGAAAGTCTTCATGTAATTGTCATTGATATTTAAGTGTTTAATTTGACTTGATAATGTCTTAATTTGACTGCAAAAATGCAATATGTACATAGCTGTAAATTAAGTGTGAGGCGAGTATTAGAAACAATATTCAGAGTTAATAAATTATTTTTATCATCATGATCATAATTTTAAAAGTGAACAATATCCTATAACAAGGGCAGACCTGGTTTGTACATAGTATGCAGCTGTCAAATTTAAGATTAGATTTTTCTAAGATTTTTCAAAATGATACCGACTTGGGTGCCGAAATAACCAAACGTTAGGTGACGACATGACTAGATGTCAATTTGTCATTATGCCTTTCAATGAATTTATTGTTTCGAATGTCTAAATTCAGCAATGCAATAGCTTTAACACAAATTTACTGCTTCCAGTTTAATATACATGTTCACAAAATGATGTTATTTAAGTAATGATATATTTACTATTGTTTTGTTTTACAGATATAACTGATATCCTTAAAGTCTGGAAGAAGAAAAAAGGATTAAGAATGTGATGGAGACATGTGTTTTAGTGTCAAAAACAACTTTAATTTTTGTTTGTTTGTATAATTCATTTATTGTATCTGTGTTTGAAATTCTGTAATATGTTAATAATAATATGTAGATAATGTATTGAATAGTATGCAGATTAATAAAAATAAAATATATTAGTTGATAAAATCTTTTGTCTTTTTTATATTTGTCATTTCATGACAAATTATAAATAAAATGGTAATGGTTGACAATATTAGTACCAACAACAACATTAAATCACATCAAAAGTGCAACAAAAACACAAGCTGATAGAAATTGTATATCCTGAGTTGTAATAGGCACAAAAATTATCTGCACTGAAAGGTCACACGATCTGATAATTGCTTCGATCAAGAGAACGATTCAACTTGCTGTAATGGAACCACCTCTCGCCAGAGGACATGTTCTAATGGAATTACCTCTTTTGAGAAACAGCCACCTCTTTTTAGAGGACATGTTCAAGACGACCTCTTCGGAGGACATGTAACCAAAGAACAGTTGAAACTTGTTTTGATGCAACCACCTCTATTCAGAGGACACTGAACTGACAATTACTAATCTCTCGGGAACAGGTAGGTGGAACTATTTGGACTTGGACAAATTAAAGCATAGAAAGTTAAGCCTGGTGTGTTTGGGGTTCACATCTATGAACGTCCCCCCTATGCTTAAATGTCCAGGTCCGAGCACATTTAGGCATTTCCGAATGTCAGGAGTTGCATTTGGAGGCCATGTCCCTTAGGTACTATGCTCTGTGTACCTTGACTAGGGGGCAGTGGTGAAGGAACAGGTGTCTGCAGCTACACTGGGGTCCTATATTCGGGGTGTCGTGATCCCCTTAGTTGAACTACCATGCGGGTGTAGTTTTACAGGGAGATCGACCTAAGTGTCAGGAGCTACATTTGGGTCACGGGGGGGAAGATGTTGAAGATTAAAAGAGTTGCATGGAGATGTCGGTGGTAAGTGAGAATTCTTTTTGTAGATACTTTTATGTTTGCTAGTCTATTCTGTTGAGCTGAAGCTAAAAATTAAAGTACAAATAATTTGTTAAATGGGAGATCCTCTTAAAAAAAAAATCCTCATTTTGTATAGGATAAACATGAACTATTAATTCATTCATATCAATATCTGATGCAAGTTTTCCCCGAGATATTTTTTTTAATAAAGAAAAACAACTCTAATTTTCATAAGAATTATTTGAATAAAGAAATAACTCTAGTAAGAAAAGATATGGGTGTAACTGATCATAAGAGACTATCAAACACTACATTCAGCATTTCTCAGTCACAGTATCTACATCTCCAGCTATTTTTACTGAAGAAACAATTCAGTCTGTTTCTGACTTAAATCGTAGAAAATAAAATCAGAAATCACTGTTATAATTATCAATCATTCATGTATACAACATGAAGTAGTTCTGTAAGTTATAAAATTTTCTATTTGTTAATTTTATGTATTAAAAAAAAAGACTATATAAGGAAAGTGAGATAATTTTGACCAGTTTCACATGAATGTAAATTGTATTAGTCAAACCTGTATTAAGAGGTCACCTTTAGGACAAAGAAAAAGTCGTCTTATAAGACAGGTGACCTCTTAAAAGAGGTAAAATTCATATGAATTGTTCTATGACAGGACAAGAAAATGGTGACCTTTTAATATAGGTGACTGCTTAATAGAGGTGACCACATGGGCAGGTTTAACTGTAATGTTTACATAGAAGAGGAACAAACTATTGTTTCAAATAGGATAAGCATGAAAGCCAATCTGGACAAAAGAAGTTTTTTCTCTGAAAGCACAAGAACAAATAATAATTGTGTGATCCACTCCAAAATCTCTTATTTAATCTGACTCTGGACAAAAGCATGACCTCCGTAAGATGTTCCAGAAACGTGTTGTGCACACTAAATTACATATCTACTTTTTTATTTGAAATTCTTGTTACTGATTGGCTGAATTATTTTTTTTAATCTCCCCTCAATCTACTTTCAGAATTACAGGTACAAATTATTTGTTTAATACATAGTACAAATGATGTATGTGAAATCTTCTACAAACATTCCTCATTTTATATTTACCTCTTAAAAATGTGGATGCTATGGCAAATTCTTTGTTTTGAATGGCTAAGCATTTTTTAAAGTAATTTTTCATTTATTAATGTAAAACTAAAGTTCTGTTCTGATACAAGTCCCAATGAATTATAATTTGATACAAATGATGTTTGTGTAAACACTGAGGAATTTAAGAAAATTAACAAAGATGTTAATTAATAAGTAATTATTACCAGTTTGCTTTTTATAAAAGAAGAGTTTGTAGATACCAAAGGGGTAATCAAAATTAATGAAAATTATGTTAAAAAGAAATTTGTTAGATCGTATGGTAGTGGGATTTACAACTACCTATGCAATCAGTGCCTATCACCACTGATGTGAGTTCGAATCTTGATCAGGGCAAGGTGTACAACATTATATGATAAAGTTTGTCAGTGACTTGTGACAGATCAGTGGTTTTCTCTGGGTCCTCCGGTTTCCTCCACCAATAAAACTGACTGCCACAATAAAGCTGAAATATTGTTGAAAGGGGCGTTAAACACCATCAAAACAAACAAAAATATAATTTGTTACATTTCGTGTTAAAATTATTAATATATAAAATTACATATACATGATTCCGTTATATGTTGCATATCATTAATGGACTGATCGATTGACCGAAGTTTGTTAAGGTAATGAGGAATAGTTTTTGTCAATGGCTGATGCAATCGGTCAATTAAGTTCTCATCCATCAATTTTGGATCTATCACAAATCTATCAACAATCAAACAGTTACAGTAGCCATTGCAAGGACTGTTGCATACTGTTATGCTTGACTGCTCACTCTACTGGATTTGTTACAGGCACTTCAATAAAAAAAAATGACTGGGCTAAGCTAGTTTTATAGACTGCAACTTCTACTCAAAAAGGGAGATAACTCATTTTATTTACATTGCTCATGTTAAAAACTTCCAAATTAAAGGACAATCAACAAAGCAATGATGTAATCTAGGTATGTTTTATATTAGAGGGTTACCACCAGAGAGGACCAACACATCCAACTGAGGATACAGACAGACCCTACCCAGAGGGCTTCCATCAGAGAGGACCAACACATCCAACAGAGGAGGATACAGACAGACCCAACCCAGAGGGCTTCCATCAGAGAGGACCAACACATCCAACAGAGGAAGATACAGACAGACCCTACTCAACAGAAGGCTTCCATCAGATGAGACGACCACCAAACCACAGGAAATCAAAAGAGAAAACCGAGACACTACATCAGAGAGGAACCAGCAGCTGCAGACCAGAGAGTATCAAACAGCTGAGCAAAATACATCAATAAAGGTGAAATATTGCAAAACAGCTTACTTAATTAGGTGATTTATTGTAAAAACATCTTAATTACCAGTAGTTAATTTATTATAAACACAACTGAATTAATCAAAATTCTATAATTCAGAAGGAAGGGATTTAAGACAACAACAACAAAAAATGAAACAAAAACAACATACTTGTATATAATTAGAGTTACCTCCCATTAACTAGTACAGATTTTTTTACACATAAACTTGGAGTCTTAAGAAAGATGGGTTTTTTTTATCTGTGTTAACTATATATCAATATTTTATACTTTGAATTAAACATATTGAGCATGCAATTTCTTTTGCAGGAAAAGGGTAAAAAAAGGGGGGCATTTAAGATAGCAAAGTAAGAGAGGATAATCCATTAGTTATAGCAAACAATTTCTTGAACTGAAATTGAAATAAAAAAACAGTTGGATAATTGTTTCTAGAAAAAAAAATGGCTTTTATATTCAAGATAATTTAAATGAATACGTCTGTAAGACAATCGAGTGCTGAGGATCTTAGTTATTATATTTTGATATAAAGAAAAAAATTGACTCAATAAAAGTTATATAATATTCATTTTTTTTTTACCTCAATGGAAAAAATAAGGGGTCCTTGGTTTAAAAATATAACTTAGATTTCGCCTGCATCTATGAATCACTTGAAACAGAGACACATATAGGACTAGATGTCTCCGTTTGAAACAAACCAAAGTCATAACATGCATGGCTGAAAATAAAATGCATTGGTGCATTACATTTGTGCACAGAAAAACTTATTACATTTCTTTGCAGTAAAAACAGATTAAGTATGGGTATAAATTAATTCAATAACTCTTCTGTACCAAACTACCCTCTGTCCAAGTCCCCTGCTAATCAATGGTAAAGTGGATGTTGGATTTCAAACAGGATAAGAACAACTGTTTCCTTTTTTTTTTGGACAATGAAAACAAAATCCATGATTGTCCACTTGAAAAAGTCTTTCAAACTGACTACATTCATTTAGTATATATACTGAGTAGATTTTATAATTTGTCATCACATAAACACAGTTAATACAGCTAAATCAGATTAAAAAAAAAAAAAATTAAATTGATTCAAATTATGTATACATAATACATTAATACATGTATACAGAAACCCTGTCAAAATGTTTTTTGAAAATAGGTTCAGAAGTGGTCATGTTGATATTTTGGGATTCAGAAAGAGGTTGGTTGGTTTATGGTGTTTAATGCCACTTTGAACAATATTTCAGTTAATATATTTTGGCAGTCAGAAAAAGATAAAATGGCATTCAAATAGAAATAAAAACAAATAAATGAGACATGTACACGTAATATCTGTCTAGCCAAGTGCATTTTGTTGTTTTAGTCCATGCATATTATACCGTTTGTGTCTTTCAGGTGATTCATAGGCAGTGTGCCGACATACATGTTCCCCTGGCACACTCTTTCCTAAGTATAAACATTTCCAAGTAAGTTATTCTTTTCTTAAACAAGAACAAAATAATTCATTGTAGTCAGAGTTTAACAATTATTACTCGCACTTACTTCTGATGTTTGTTTTTATACCCCCCGCAAACATAGTTTGAGGGGGTATATAGGAATTGACCTGTCCGTCTGTCTGTCTGTCCGTCTGTCCGGACCAACTTCCACATCTTTTGTCCAATTTCCACCAAACTTTGTGGAATTTAAGATCATGATGTGTGATCTTTGCAGTATAAAGGATTTTATTGTCCATTGAGTTTTACCCCTGTTATGCCTCTTTGGACTTAGAAATTTTGAGACAATTCAGTATGCACCTTGTCATCGCAAATCCTCCTACGGTACATGATTAATCAGAAGTTCATGAAACTTTGTACATTGCAAGATCCTAATATGAAGATGTGCACATTAGTAGGATATCCCGATGCATTGAGTTTTACCCCTGTTATGCTTCTTTGGACTTAGAAATTTTGAGACAATTCAGTATGCACTTTGTCATCGCAAATTCTCTTACATGATTAATCAGAAGTTCATGAAACTTTGTACATTGCAAGATCCTAATATGAAGATGTGCACATTAGTAGTATATCCTGGTCCATCAAGTTTTCCTAGAATTATGAGTCTAAAAGTTGTGTTCCAAATATGTTTTGGCTCAATTAAGATGATGGGGATGCAGGGGTATTAGTCCCGCGTAGCGGACAGTTAAGTTATTTAATTTATGTATCAATGTGGAACTCCTGCGTCCAGCAGTACCTCTAGTTTAAATAAATTTTTATAATTAAAGACACAAACAAAAACCAAACAAAACAAAAAAGAATTTCAGTATCAGTGAGTGCCTAGCATGCCGTATTCATTTAAATTATTTTGTCATCAGTGAGTGCCTAGCATGCCGTATTCATTTAAATTATTTTGTCATCAGTGAGTGCCTAGCATGCCGTATTCATTTAAATTATTTTGTCATCAGTGAGTGCCTAGCATGCCGTATTCATTTAAATTAATTTGTCATCAGTGAGTGCCAAGCATGCCATATTCATTTATTTTGTCATCAGTGAGTGCCTAGCATGCTGTATTCATTTATTTTGTCATCAGTGAGTGCCTAGCATGCCATATTCATTTATTTTGTCATCAGTGAGTGCCTAGCAAGCCATATTCATTTATTTTGTCATCAGTGAGTACCTAGCATGCCGTATTTGAAATTGTAATTAAATAATATATACAAAATTATCAAATTTTGATATATTTTTTTATAAGTTACCTCCCCTTCCTGATAATTTTGAGCAATAATAAAAATGAATTTATTGTATATTCTGACTCCAAATTAATAATTTTTTCATCTTTTTATTTTGAAATAATCATAATTTACTCGATTTTTACAATATTTTAATCTAAGTTTATGATTTTAAAGATTTTGGTGAAAAGCAAATTTTTCTGAAAGTTTTAAAAACAATAGTAGCTATTATATATCTCTTATTGGTTTCATATTTTTGTATTGCAGAGATTGCATATAGGCCTTTAAAGAAATAATATGGAAAATAGTCTTCTATGTGATTTTATAGTAAAAATGATTCATTCAAAATGCTGTTTTAGCCCATTCTTATACAACTACTTTGGCTTTAATCCCATTTGCATAGTAATTTTTAGAATATTTCTTTAAAGTAAAACAAACTAATTTTCTATATTCTCATAGAAAAGAAAATAGTTAGTAATTATATTTAGAAATACAGCTTAATTGTTTATTGAAAATAATATTACAGTGTCATAATATGCCAGTAAATATCTTTTGTCTACAAATTTACTGCAAAACATGACTTAGATTGAGACTTTGGTAAAGCATATCTCGAAAACTACATAATCAATCATTTAGAAATTTTGCATGCTTGTTAACTATATTTATTTGTATCCATTGATGAAAAAGAAGAAATGATGTCTAAGTAATAAAGTTTTTATTGATCTCTGAAATATGATTTCCATTCATTATGCACAAAATGAACGTGGGCCTCACTAAATATGCTACATCACATCGTTGTAGAATTGCTCTCAATTTGTCTGAAGATGTTTGTTTTTCATATTTTTCATTATTTTTCAGCACCAACAGCTAAGAAAAACCAGCCTTCTACCACCATAGATACCATGACAGACAACAGGCCCACACAAGTAGACCAAGACCTACTAGCAATCAACAGACAGAAAACATATAAGAAAGGGGATCAATGGGCCACATAGGTTGTTTTTATTGAAACTTTAATTGAACTTTAAAGAGCACATTAGAGGTAATCAATAGATCTGACAGACTCTACACCAGTGGAAACTCAGTACAAGATGACATACTAGTACAATGTATATCAGAGAGTTACCATCAGAGGAGACCAACAAATATTACACCAGAGAATAACAAAACAAGAAGACCAAAAGACTGACACAAGAGAGTTAACAGAACTTAGTTCAGAGGCTAACCAACAGACTGGTGCTAGAGAGTTAACAGATCTTAGTTCAGAGGCTAGCCAACAGACTGGTGCTAGAGAGTTACCAACATATCTTAGATCAGAGGCTAACCAACAGACTGGTGCTAGAGAGTTACCAACATATCTTAGATCAGAGGCTAACCAACAGACTGCTGCTAGAGAGTTACCAACATATCTTAAATCAGAGGCTAATCAACAAGAGAGTTAACAACAGATCTTAAATCAGAGGCTAACCAACAGACTGCTGCTAGAGAGTTACCAACATATCTTAAATCAGAGGCTAACCAACAGACTGGTGCTAGAGAGTTACCAACATATCTTAGATCAGAGGCTAACCAACAGACTGGTGCTAGAGAGTTACCAACATATCTTAGATCAGAGGCTAACCAACAGACTGCTGCTAGAGAGTTACCAACATATCTTAAATCAGAGGCTAATCAACAAGAGAGTTAACAACAGATCTTAGATCAGAGACTAACCAACAGACTGCTGCTAGAGAGTTACCAACATATCTTAAATCAGAGGCTAACCAACAGACTGGTGCTAGAGAGTTACCAACATATCTTAAATCAGAGGCTAACCAACAGACTGCTGCTAGAGAGTTACCAACATATCTTAAATCAGAGGCTAACCAACAGACTGGTGCTAGAGAGTTACCAACATATCTTAAATCAGAGGCTAACCAACAGACTGCTGCTAGAGAGTTACCAACATATCTTAAATCAGAGGCTAATCAACAAGAGAGTTAACAACAGATCTTAGATCAGAGGCTAGCCAACAGACTGGCACCAGAGAGTTACCAACATATCTTAAATCAGAGGCTAACCAACAGACTGGTGCTAGAGAGTTACCAACATATCTTAAATCAGAGGCTAACCACCAGACTGCTGCTAGAGAGTTACCAACATATCTTAAATCAGAGGCTAATCAACAAGAGAGTTAACAACAGATCTTAGATCAGAGGCTAGCCAACAGACTGACACAAGAGAGTTACCAACATATCTTAGATCAGAGGCTAACCAACAGACTGGAACAAGAGAGTTATCAAAAGACCTTAGATCAGAGGCTAACCAGCAGACTGACACAAGAGAGTTGCTAACATATCTTAGACCAGAGGCTAACCAACAGACTAGCACCAGAGAGTTATCAACAGATGTTAGACCAGAGGCTAATCAACAAACTGGCACCAGAGAGTTATCAAAAGATCTTAGATCAGAGGCTAACCAGTGGACTGACACAAGAGAGTTGCTAACATATCCTAGACCAGAGGCTAACCAACATATCTTAGATCAGAAGCTAACCAACAGACTGGCACCAGAGAGTTATCAAAAGATCCTAGATCAGAGGCTAATTAACAGACTGGCACCAGAGAGTTACCAACATATCTTAGATCAGAGGCTAACCAACAGACTGGCACCAGAGAGTTACAAACAGATCTTAGATCAGAGGCTAACAAACAGACTAGCACCAGAGTTACCAACATATCTTACATCAGAGGCTAACCAACAGACTGGCACAAGAGAATTACCAACATATCTTAGATCAGAGGCTAGCCAACAGACTGGCACAAGAGAGTTACCAGCATATCTTAGATCAGAGGCTAACCAGCAGACTGACACCAGAGAGTTACCAACATATCTTAGATCAGAGGCTAGCCAACAGACTGGCACAAGAAAGTATCCAATATATCTTAGATCAGAAGCTACCCAACAGATTGGCACAAGAAAGTACCCAACATATCTTAGATCAGAGGCTAACCAACAGACTGGCACAAGAGAGTTACCAGCATATCTTAGATCAGAGGCTAACCAACAGACTGGCACAAGAGAATTGAGAACAGATCTTAGATCAGAGCCTAATCAACAGAATGGCACAAGATAGTTGACAACAGATGTTAGATCAGAGGTTAGACCAACAGACTGGCATAAGAGAGTTAACAACAGATCTTAGATCAGAGGCTAACCAACAGCCTGGCACCAGAGAGTTACCAGCATATCTTAGATCAGAGGCTAACCAGCAGACTGGCAACAGAGAGTTACCAACATATCTTAGATCAGAGGCTAACCAACAGACTGACACCAGAGAATTACAAGCAGATCTTAGATCAGAGGCTAATCAACAGACTGACACCAGAGAATTACAAGCAGATCTTAGATCAGAGGCTAATCAACAGACTGGCACCAGAGAGTTACAAGCAGATCTTAGATCAGAGGCTAATCAACAGACTGGCACCAGAGAGTTACAAGCAGATCTTAGATCAGAGGCTAATCAACAGACTGGCACCAGAGAGTTACAAGCAGATCTTAGATCAGAGGCTAATCAACAGACTGGCACAAGAGAGTTAACAACAGATCTTAGATCAGAGGCTAATCAACAGACTGATACCAGAGAGTTAACAACAGATCTTAGATCAGAGGCTAATCAACAGACTGATACCAGAGAATTACAAGCAGATCTTAGATCAGAGGTTAATCAACAGACTGACACCAGAGAATTACAAGCAGATCTTAGATCAGAGGCGAATCAACAGACTGGCACGAGAGAGTTACAAGCAGATCGTAGATCAGAGGCTAACCAACAGACTGATACCAGAGAGTTACCAGCATATCTTAGATCAGAGGCTAATCAACAGACTGACACCAGAGAATTACAAGCAGATCTTAGATCAGAGGCTAATCAACAGACTGACACCGTGAGTTACCAGCATATCTTAAATCAGAGGCTAACCAGCAGACTGATACCAGGGAGTTACCAGCATATCTTAGATCAGAGGCTAATCAACAGACTGACACCAGAGAATGACAAGCAGATCTTAGATCAGAGGCTAATCAACAGACTGACACCATGAGTTACCAGCATATCTTAGATCAGAGGCTAATCAACAGACTGACACCAGAGAATTACAAGCAGATCTTAGATCAGAGGCTAATCAACAGACTGGCACCAGAGAGTTACAAGCAGATCTTAGATCAGAGGCTAACCAACAGACTGATACCAGAGAGTTACCAGCATATCTTAGATCAGAGGCTAACCAACAGACTGGCACCAGAGAGTTACAAGCAGTTCTTAGATCAGAGGTTAATCAACAGACAGACACCAGAGAATTACAAGCAGATCTTAAATCAGAGGCTAATCAACAGATTGGCATGAGAGAGTTACAAGCAGATCTTAGATCAGAGGCTAACCAACAGACTGATACCAGAGAATTACAAGCAGATCTTAGATCAGAGGCTAATCAACAGACTGACACCGTGAGTTACCAGCATATCTTAGATCAGAGGCTAATCAACAGACTGACACCAGAGAATTACAAGCAGATCTTAGATCAGAGGCTAATCAACAGACTGGCACCAGAGAGTTACAAGCAGATCTTAGATCAGAGGCTAACCAACAGACTGATACCAGAGAGTTACCAGCATATCTTAGATCAGAGGCTAACCAACAGACTGGCACCAGAGAGTTACAAGCAGATCTTAGATCAGAAGCTAATCAACAGACTGACACCAGAGAATTACAAGCAGATCTTAGATCAGAGGCTAATCAACAGACTGACACCAGAGAATTACAAGCATATCTTAGATCAGAGGCTAATCAACAGACTGGCACCAGAGAGTTACCAGCATATTTTAGATCAGAGGCTAACCAACAGACTGATACCAGAGAGTTACCAGCATATCTTAGATCAGAGGCTAATCAACAGACTGACACCAGAGAATTACAAGCAGATCTTAGATCAGAGGCTAATCAACAGACTGGCACCAGAGAGTTACCATCATATTTTAGATCAGAGGCTAATCAACAGACTGACACCAGAGAGTTACCATCATATCTTAGATCAGAGGCTAATCAACAGACTGACACCAGAGAATTACAAGCAGATCTTAGATCAGAGGCTAATCAACAGACTGACACCAGAGAATTACAAGCAGATCTTAGATCAGAGGCTAATCAACAGACTGGCACAAGAGAGTTAACAACAGATCTTAGATCAGAGGCTAATCAACAGACTGGAACCAGAGAGTTACAAACAGATCTTAGATCAGAGGCTAATCAACAGACTGACACCAGAGAGTTACAAACAGATCTTAGATCAGAGGTTAATCAACAGACTGACACCAGAGATTTACAAGCATATCTTAGATCAGAGGGTAACCAACAGACCCCACACTAGAACAAAATACATCAATAAAGGTAATTTGTTGTATAATCTAATTAATCAGTGTTTTTAGTATTTAAATGGGAAGGATTTTATGAAAAGAAAGTTTAAACAGTGATGGTTAACAATTCCAACAATATCAACAAAATGAAGAATCACCTCTCATCTTAACTCACTGAACACTAAAAAGACCATGACATATGATGTTGTAAATCCAGGTCCTGTCTTGGGACAGGCACAAAAGGTGGTGGAGTTAAATCGGTTAGTGGGACCCCCTCCCCCCCCCCCCCCCCCCCCCCCAACTCTTGATTTGAACAGTGATGATAACAAAATCAACAATAACCTCACCTTTGAATGTACATAACAACATCCAAGGTGTGAAACAGACACAAGAAAATTTTGAAGATACCAAAAGGATAATCATAAGTCAGAAATCAAAAGACAGACAATACAATGGTCAAAAGAAAAAGGACAAACAATGTTTAACATTTAGAAAATAGTCAAAATAGAAATGACATACTGTTCACTCAGTTCACTTTTAAAATATATTCCATATCTAGGAGGTTAAAGCATTTTATTTTTGAAAAAAAATATGCATATATATTTAATCTTAATAAAATCCTGTACTGAAACATTTTATTTATCAAGAAATTAGATATAGTTTTGACTCATATAGTATTGTTAGTATAGAAGGATTTTAAGTAGTGAAATAGATGTACTATAAAAAGCTTCAACCGTCTGTAAATTAAAGTTTCTAAACTTTTACCCCTATTGTGAAAAAGTAGAAAATGAACATTTAAAACCTTAGAAGAATAATTTTATTACTTTTTAGGGGAAATCAGTGTTACTGTGCACATCTTGTTTCAATTAATAGTACATTTATATAATATCTAAGATGAGTAAAATATTCAATGTTTTTTTTTAATTCGTCAGCAATCTGTAAATTAAATTATCTGAACTTATTCCCCAAATGTGGATAATGCAGATTATGAATATTGAAAATCTTACAAATATTGAAATACCAGTATACCTGAAATTTACAAATATTCAAATACCAGTATACCTGAAATTTACAAATATTCAAATACCAGTACAAAAAATGTATACCTGAAATTTACAAGAATTTCATGTTTGAATAAAATGTATTTATTGCTACTATTAAACAAAAAATATTTCCTTTTATAGATACTAACTATAAAGTTGAGGAGCAAAAATACTTTCTGATGAATATATAGCATTATCATAGAGTTGACATGTCTAAAATAACATAAAATGGTGGACGAAAAATGTAGTTTTTCCTTTTTTGCTTCTTTTTGCTGCCTTTAAACCCAGAATTCCCAAGAAGGATATTTGTCAGATCTAGAACTAAAATATGTTATGGTTTCCTTTGTTTCAGGCTCTCTTACAAATGTTTGTAAAAAAAATATTCATATATAATTTTTTTGAGGGGGATCCGTCGTGGCCGAGATCATATGGTTGTTTGATTTACAACTACCTGTGCAATCAGTCAGTGCCTATCACCACAAAAGTTGTGAGTTTGAACCCCGTCCATGGCCAGGTATACTTGATGCAATATTATCTGATAACATTTGTCAGTGACTTGCAATAGGTCAATGGTTTTCTCTGGGTACTCTAGTTTCATTTACCAATAAAACTACCACCACGGTATAACTGAAATATTGTTGAAAGTGGCATAAAACACCATAAACATAAACCAAATCTAAGTCCTTCTCAGAAAAAAATTAAACTTTTCTGTTAAAACTGCCGAGCTAGTCGATTTAAATTTTCTTATACTCATAATAAGCATAAATGATACAAGTTGTCTTGCTCAATCATTATTCACATGCCTGGTTACCTGCATGGTTCTTAGTACAATTTCCAAACCGAAATGGTCAAAACATTTTGCATATGATTATAACTTTTTTGTTCATTTAGTTAACAAATTAGAATAAAATACAGTCAAAGCTGCCTTCAAGGGCCCCTCTATATAACAAATCACTGCCTTTAAAGGACAATCTCATTTTTCCCATTAATGAATAGAGCATATAATTTTAGCCTGTATATAAAGGGGAACTGCTCATAAAGGCCACATTTTCAGGTTCCCCTGAGTGGCCTTTATATGATTTATAGTTATATGGCTACCAGTTTGACATGGTATGATATCTATTATCACATGGTATGATATCTATTATCACATCGTATGATATCTATTATCACATCGTATGATATCTATTATCACATGGTATGATATCTATTATCACATTGTACGATATCTATTATCAAGCAGCTAGCGTGATATTAACATAATATCACTGTTTTTTAATGCGAGGTTTTAATGATGTCGCTGATGTCCTCTATAAACATGTTATCGTTGGTATGTTTTGCTTGATATTGACTTCTCATCGTTTCCCACATCTCAGGTTTCACCTCCGACATGATATTGCTATGAGAAATCCATTCTTGCAAAGCAAATCATATAGTATATATTTACATTTCTTTAATTAAAATTAAATTAAAAATATAAACTGTTATATAATTTATTACGCTTTGTGTTAAAATTTAAGAGTGAGTGAGTGGTTATTGTTTAAGACCAACTCTGCAATTATTTTCTAAGCCGTCACCAATCGGGCAGCAATCATTCAGTCAAATAGTCATGGTTACTGTCCCAAGGACTGTATGTATGATTGTAGACCAGATAAAAAATTGAAGACTCGAGGGATTAGTTGTTATTATTGATGTAAAATAGTTTTGAAATTTAAAGAAAATGCATCAATTTTATGATAACAATTATATTACAGGGCAAATGTAATATCTAGAATGGACAGATTTAATGGTATAAATTTATTGGATGAACCGTGTTATCTCCCCTTGGACAGATGTAATGGTAAAACACAGGATGAACAGTGTTATCTCCCCTTGGACAGATGTAATGGTAAAACACAGGATGAACAGAGCTACCTCCACTTGAACAGATGTAATGAGAAAAGATCACATGATATACAGAGTTATCTTCACTTGGTTTAAGAACTTTTGTTTTGAATGTATCAGTTATTTGTGATATTTTATTACTCTGGTGTATATTTTGTAAAAATATTTAAACCTTTGAGACTTATTCTAGTTCAATATTTGAATGAGAAATTTGACACACATGATATGTTTTAATTAAAGGCAAGCATAATTTCTACAACAATTTCTCAATTTTTACTAGGAGTACAAAATAACAAAACTAATTATGCCTTATGGATCTTCTTTTTAAATTTGAAGATCACATTTCTACTTTTTAAATCTATAAAATGTTTGTCTCATTTGGGTTGAATTAATTGATTGCTTCTTAATTTTGTAAAATAAAAATGTAATGATGAAGTTGATGTGAAAAAAGCAACATTTTTATATGTATTAGTAATGGTAAAAATATATACTGTCTGCTATTTGTTCACTACTATCAGATGTCCTTATGAACAGATAATGTGGTTAGAATGTCTACTT
Source organism: Bathymodiolus brooksi (assembly GCA_963680875.1). Lineage (NCBI taxonomy): Eukaryota > Metazoa > Mollusca > Bivalvia > Mytilida > Modiolidae > Bathymodiolus > Bathymodiolus brooksi. The sequence goes on along the minus strand of OY804590.1, from coordinate 6,364,692 downwards.
TAAAAAGAAGTGAATCATATATGATTTGTTATGATTTTCTATATTCTATATCTCACCTTATTATGCATCACATGCCTTGTATGTTGTTGGGTTTGGAAATAACCTCCTCCTATATTAAAACAGTATAGCTCAACACTAGATATAATTTCACTGAGGTGTACTTTTCCCACTCACTACATAACCCTCCTCCTATATTAAAACAGTATAGCTCAACACTAGATATAATTTCACTGAGGTGTACTTTTCCCACTCACTACATAACCCTCCTCCTATATTAAAACGGTATAGCTCAACACTAGATATAATTTCACTGAGGTGTACTTTTCCCACTCACTACAAAACCCTCCTATATTAAAACAGTATAGCTCAACACTAGATATAATTTCACTGAGGTGTACTTTTCCCACTCACTACATAACCCTCCTATATTAAAACGGTATAACTCAACACTAGATATAATTGCACTGAGGTGTACTTTTCCCACTCACTACATAACCCTCCTATATTAAAACGGTATAGCTCAACACTAGATATAATTTCACTGAGGTGTACTTTTCCCACTCACTACATAACCCTCCTATATTAAAACGGTATAGCTCAACACTAGATATAATTTCACTGAGGTGTACTTTTCCCACTCACTACATAACCCTCCTCCTATATTAAAACGGTATAGCTCAACACTAGATATAATTTCACTGAGGTGTACTTTTCCCACTCACTACATAACCCTCCTATATTAAAACGGTATAACTCAACACTAGATATAATTTCACTGAGGTGTACTTTTCTCACTCACTACATAACCCTCCTCCTATATTAAAACGGTATAGCTCAACATTAGATATAATTTCACTGAGGTGTACTTTTCCCACTCACTACATAACCCTCCTCCTATATTAAAACAGTATAGCTCAACACTAGATATAATTTCACTGAGGTGTACTTTTCCCACTCACTACATAACCCTCCTCCTATATTAACAGTATAACTCAACACTAGATATAATTTCACTGAGGTGTACTTTTCCACTCACTACATAACCCTCCTCCTATATTAAAACGGTATAGCTCAACATTAGATATAATTTCACTGAGGTGTACTTTTCCCACTCACTACATAACCCTCCTCATATATTAAAACAGTATAGCTCAACACTAGATATAATTTCACTGAGGTGTACTTTTCCCACTCACTACATAACCCTCCTATATTAAAACGGTATAACTCAACACTAGATATAATTGCACTGAGGTGTACTTCTCCCACTCACTACATAACCCTCCTCCTATATTAAAACAGTATAGCTCAACACTAGATATAATTTCACTGAGGTGTACTTTTCCCACTCACTACATAACCCTCCTCCTATATTAAAACGGTATAGCTCAACACTAGATATAATTTCACTGAGGTGTACTTTTCCCACTCACTACAAAACCCTCCTATATTAAAACAGTATAGCTCAACACTAGATATAATTTCACTGAGGTGTACTTTTCCCACTCACTACATAACCCTCCTATATTAAAACGGTATAACTCAACACTAGATATAATTGCACTGAGGTGTACTTTTCCCACTCACTACATAACCCTCCTATATTAAAACGGTATAGCTCAACACTAGATATAATTTCACTGAGGTGTACTTTTCCCACTCACTACATAACCCTCCTATATTAAAACGGTATAGCTCAACATTAGATATAATTTCACTGAGGTGTACTTTTCCCACTCACTACATAACCCTCCTCCTATATTAAAACAGTATAGCTCAACACTAGATATAATTTCACTGAGGTGTACTTTTCCACTCACTACATAACCCTCCTCCTATATTAAAACGGTATAGCTCAACACTAGATATAATTTCACTGAGGTGTACTTTTCCCACTCACTACATAACCCTCCTCCTATATTAAAACAGTATAGCTCAACACTAGATATAATTTCACTGAGGTGTACTTTTCCCACTCACTACATAACCCTCCTCCTATATTAACAGTATAGCTCAACACTAGATATAATTTCACTGAGGTGTACTTTTCCCACTCACTACATAACCCTCATCCTATATTAAAACGGTATAGCTCAACACTAGATATAATTTCACTGAGGTGTACTTCTTCCACTCACTACATAACCCTCCTCCTATATTAAAACAGTATAGCTCAACACTAGATATAATTTCACTGAGGTGTACTTTTCACACTCACTACATAACCCTCCTCCTATATTAAAACGGTATAGCTCAACACTAGATATAATTTCACTGAGGTGTACTTTACCCCACTCACTACATAATCCTCCTCCTATATTAAAACGGTATAGCTCAACACTAGATATAATTTCACTGAGGTGTACTTTTCACACTCACTAAGTAACTCTCCCCCTATATTAAAACAGTATAGCTCAACACTAGATATAATTTCACTGAGGTGTACTTTTCACACTCACTAAGTAACTCTCCTCCTATATTAAAACAGCATAGTTCAACACTAGATATAATTTCACTGAGGTGTACTTTTCACACTCACTAAGTAACTCTCCTCCTATATTAAAACAGTATAGCTCAACACTAGATATAATTTCACTGAGGTGTACTTTTCCCACTCACTACATAACCCTCCTCCTATATTAAAACGGTATAACTCAACACTAGATATAATTTCACTGAGGTGTACTTTTCCCACTCACTACATAATCCTCCTCCTATATTAAAACGGTATAGCTCAACACTAGATATAATTTCACTGAGGTGTACTTTTCCCACTCACTACATAACTCTCCTCCTATATTAAAACAGTATAGCTCAACACTAGATATAATTTCACTGAGGTGTACTTCTTCCACTCACTACATAACCCTCCTCCTATATTAAAACAGTATAGCTCAACACTAGATATAATTTCACTGATGTGTACTTTTCCCACTCACTACATAACTCTCCTCCTATATTAAAACAGTATAGCTCAACACTAGATATAATTTCACTGAGGTGTACTTTTCCCACTCACTACATAACTCTCCTCCTATATTAAAACAGTATAGCTCAACACATCTAATGTCACCGAGCTCTATTTCTTCTCTTGACACAGTAATTACCAGTTAAATGTTAACATACTAACTGTTTACAAAATCACAATTAATACATGTATGGTTCATAGTGTATTTTGGTTGAGATTGTTCTTACCACAAAATTTGTTCATTGATATGAAAACTGATTACCAAGCTCTCTGTTGTATGACTTTGTGTTCTAATATTGTGGTTATGTTTATTTTGTATGTCTGTGTTGAACTTATGATGAATAGTGCCATGTTATATTAAAAGTTGTCATGTTTTAATGTTAATTGATTTGTGATTGGTTGTTTTTAATTATCATACTGTTGAATCATTAGAATAATTGTACAAGTTTTCATAATAGAAATATAACATTTTCTTTATTCATTAACATGTCTAATTAATTAGTTCTCTATTCAGAAATAATTTGTTTAAATTCTGATTTCAAGATTTTATTTTACTTTATAAGATATAATAAACTGTAACATGAGAAAACAATTAGATGATGACTTTCAAAATATGCAAGACATATAATTAAATGTAGCAGCTGTGAATATACATGTACAATATATAATATTATATATCATATGGAAATATAATGAAGAAAATTTTAATGATATTATAATAGTTTCACAATATTTGTCAGAAAAAATGATAGTTATTCAATACTTTTTTGTTGCATAACGACAACATTCAGTTTTGAATTTTGAACAAAATACTGTGGAATATACTTTTTTCTCTCTTCCATTTGGATAACCTCATTTTGACATAAGAATAGATAATGAAATTCATCTCCATGATGTGCTATTTAGAATATTTATATGAAATGCAAGTTTTATCTGTAATATAGGATAAGACTTTACAATATTTTATTTAATACATAACTTCAGAATTATATGTTTTGTAACTGAATTCTAATAGACCCTTCCTTTATATGGCATTAATAATGCAATCAAAAGTTATTGATTTTTCTTAACTCTAGGTGTGTTCTATATGGTCCAGTTTTAGTAAAGATTGGTTCGATCTGTCATTTCGCAAATAACAAATCGTGTGTCACTTGTACATTCATGTCTTTGTTATTAATAAATATTGTAGGTTTTCATATATTTATTCAACTCTATATAAATATTGTGTATATACAGGAGAAGATATAGGTTGTAATACTGATCATATTGTCATGTTTTTGGACAATGAAATATATTTAAACTAACATTGTATTGAATCAGTATGTAATCACGTAACCTTTTGATAGAATTATGCAGAAATAGAATGGTTGATTAAAACAAATTAATAATCTTAAAAGATTAATGTACAGTTGTGAATGTTAGATTTTATGTACAAAAATGTGTCCATTTTTGCCAGGATGCATGCGAGTGCATGGTAAATTGTGAGAAGGGTAAAGAGGTACTAATTTAGTGTAATCAACTAGTGTTCCTATGGCACCTGTCCAACTTCCTTAAAGCAAAAAATATATTACATACAAATAGAAGTAATTCAAGGTATATTACAGAAGGTTTTTTTAGAATTTTTCTCTAATTTTTCCATATTTTGAATCTTAGTCATCTTCAGCAGAGTGTACCTATTTTGTGTTATATTTCCCAGAAACTTTACAGATCATATTTATACATATGTAATGAAAATAGCACGTTCACTACGGGAAAGTAAATAGTTTATATTTACAGCCCTTTTCACAGTTTTATCATAAGGTGTACATCAGTAGTTTATGTTAACAGAATCTCTCACAGTTTTAAACGTAATGTATCCACCACCAGTAGTTTATCTTAACAGCCCCTCTCACAATTTTAAATATAAGGTATCCACCAGTAGTTTATGTTAACAGCTCCTCTCACAGTCATAAGCATAAGGTGTCTATCAGTAGATTATGTTAACAGCCCCTCTCACAGTATTAAGCATAAGGTATCCACCAGTAGTTTTTGCTAACAGCCCCTCGCAGTTTTTTTTAAACATAACGTGACCATCAGTAGTTTATGTTTACAGCCCCTCTCACAGTTTTAAGCATAAGGTGTCCACCAGTAGTTTATGTTAGCAGCTCCTCTCACAATATTAAACATAAGGTGTACATCAGTAGTTTATGTTAACAGCCCCTCTCACAGTTTTAAACATAAGGTATCCACCTGTAGTTTATGTTAGCAGCTCCTCTCACAGATTTAAACATAAGGTATCCACCTGTAGTTTATGTTAGCAGCTCCTCTCACAGTTTTAAACATAAGGTATCCACCTGTAGTTTATGTTAACAGCTCCTCTCACAGTTTTAAGCATAAGGTATCCACCTGTAGTTTATGTTAGCAGCTCCTCTCACAGTTTTAAGCATAATGTATCCACCTGTAGTTTATGTTAACAGCTCCTCTCACAGTTTTAAACATAAGGTATCCACCTGTAGTTTATGTTAACATCTCCTCTCACAGTTTTAAGCATAAGGTGTCCACCAGTAGTTTATGTTAACGGTCCCTCTAAAAGGTTTAAACATAAGGTGTCCATCAATAGTTTATGTTAGCAGCCCCTATCACAGTTTTAAGCACACGGTGTCCATCAGTTGTTTATGTTAACAGCCATTTTCACAGTTTTAAGCATAAGGTGTCCTTCAGGAGTTTATGTTAGCAGCCCCTCTCACAGTTTTAAGCATAAGGTGTCCATCAGTAGTTTATGTTAACAGCCCCTCTCACAGTTTTAAACATAAGGTGTCCTTCAGTAGTTTATGTTAACAGCCATTTTCACAGTTTTAAGCATAAGGTGTCCTTCAGTAGTTTATGTTAGCAGCCCCTCTCACAGTTTTAAACATAAGGTGTCCATCAGTAGTTTATGTTAACAGCCCCTCTCACAGTTTTAAGCATAAGGTGTCCATCAGTAGTTTATGTTAACAGCCCCTTTCACAGTTTTAAGCATAAGGTGTCCTTCAGTAATTGATGTTAACAGCTTCTCTCACATCTTTAAGCATAAGGTGTCCATCAGTAGTTTATGTTAACAACCCCTCTCACAGTTGTAAGCATAAGGTGACCATCAGTAGTTTATGTTAACAGCCCCTCTCACACTTTTAAGCATAAGGTGTCCTTCAGTAGTTTATGTTAACAGCCCCTCTCACAGTTTTAAACATAAGGTGTCCTTCAGTAGTTTATGTTAACAGCCATTTTCACAGTTTTAAGCATAAGGTGTCCTTCAGTAGTTTATGTTAGCAGCCCCTCTCACAGTTTTAAGCATAAGGTGTCCTTCAGTAGTTTATGTTAACAGCCCCTCTCACAGTTGTAAGCATAAGGTGTCCTTCAGTAGTTTATGTTAGCAGCCCCTCTCACAGTTTTAAACATAAGATGTCATTCAGTAGTTTGTTAACAGCCACTATTACAGTTTAAAACATAAGGTGTCCTTCAGTAGTTTATGTTAACAGCCCCTCTCAAAGTTTTAAACATAAGATGTCATTCAGTAGTTTGTTAACAGCCACTATTACAGTTTAAAACATAAGATGTCCTTCAGTAGTTTATGTTAACAGCCCCTCTCACAGTTTTAAGCATAAGATGTCATTCAGTAGTTTGTTAGCAGCCACTATTACACTTTTGAGCATAAGGTGTCCTTCAGTAGTTTGTTAACAGCCACTATTACAGTTTAAAACATAAGGTGTCCTTCAGTAGTTTATGTTAACAGCCCCTCTCACAGTTTTAGACATAAGATGTCATTCAGTAGTTTGTTAACAGCCACTATTACAGTTTATAGCATAAGGCGTCCTTCAGTAGTTTATGTTAACAGCCCCTCTCACAGTTTTAAACATAAGATGTCATTCAGTAGTTTGTTAACAGCCACTATTACACTTTTAAGCATAAGGTTTCCTTCAGTAGTTTATGTTAACAGCCCCTCTCACAGTTTTAAGCATAAGGTGTATATCAGTAGTTTATGTTGATAGCCCGTCTTACAGTTTTAAGCATATAATGTCCACCAGTAGTTTATGTTAAACCCCTCGCACAGTTTTAAGCATATGATATCTACCAGTAGTTTATGTTAACGGCCCCTCTTAAATGTTTAAAAATTAGGTCTCCATTAGTAGTTTTAAGCATAAAGTGTTCATCAGTAGTTTATGTTAACAACCCCTATCAGTTTTAAACACACGGTGTCCATCAGTTGTTTATGTTAACAGCTACTTTCAAAGTTTTAAGCATAAGGTTTCCACCAATAGTTTATGTTAACAGCACCACTCACAGTTTTAAGCATAAGGTATCCACCAGTAGATTATGTTAACAGCTCCTCTCACAGTATTAAGCATAAGGTATCCACCAGTGGTTTTTCCTAACCTCTCAGGTTTTTTTAAGCATAAGGTGACCATCAATAGTTTATGTTAACAGCCCCCATCACAGTTTAAAGCACACGGTGTCCATCAGTTGTTTATGTTAACAGCCATTTTCACAGTGTTAAGCATAAGGTATCCTTCAGTAGTTTGTTAACAGCCGCTATTACAGTTTAAAACATAAGGTGTCCATCCGTAGTTTATATTAGTGTAAACATATTTTATTAATCAATACATATGAATATAGTACAACAATTTAAATACAACAATAGTAATGACTATGAATTAATTAAGAGGATCCGAAAACAAGTTATTAAACTTATATAAATCCGTATGTAGTTTATATTAACAGCCGCTATTACAGTTTAAAACATAAGTTGTCCATCAGTAGTTTGTTAACAGCCCCTCTCACATTTTTAAGCATAAGGTGTCCATCAGTAGTTTGTTAACAGCGTCTCTCACAGTTTTAAGCATAAGGTGTATATCAGTAGTTTATGTTAACAGCCCCTCTCACAGTTTTAAGCATATAATATCCACCAGTAGTTTATGTTAACAGCCCCTCTCACAGTTTTAAGCATATAATATCCACCAGTAATTTATGTTAACAGCCGCTCTCACAGTTTTAAGCATAAGATGTATATCAGTAATTTATGTTAACAGCCCGTCTTACAGTTTTAAGCATATAATGTCCACCAGTAGATTATGTTAAAAGATCCTTGCACAGTTTTAAGCATATGATATCTACCAGTAGTTTATGTTAACGGCCCCTCTAAGATGTTTAAAAATTAGGTGTCCATTAGTAGTTTATGTTAACAGTTTTATGCATAAGGTGTCCACCAGTAGTTTATGGTAACAGCTCCTCTCACATTTTTAAGCATGAGGTGACCATCAGTAGTTTATGTTGACAGCCAATATCACTGTTTTATACATAAGGTGTCCATCAGTATAACCATATGATATCTACCAGTAGTTTATGTTAACGGCCCCTCTAAGGTGTCCTTCAATAGTTTATGTTAACAGCCCCTCTCACAGTTTTAAGCATAAGGTGACCATCAGTAGTTTATGTTAACAGCCAATATCACAGTTTTAAGCATAAGGTATCCTTCAATATTTTATGTTAACAGCCGCTATTACAGTTTTAAACATAAGGTATCCATCAGTAATTTATGTTAACAGCCCTTTGCACAATTTTAAGCATAAGGTATCAACAAGTAGTTTATGTTGACAGCTCCTCTCAACGTTTTAAGCATAAGATTTATATCCGTAGTTTATGTTAACAGCCCCTCTCACAGTTTTAAACATACAGTGTCCACCAGTAGTTTATGTTAACATTCCCTCACAGTTTTAGCATAATGTGTCTATCAGTAGTTTATATTAACAGCTCCTCTCACAGTTTTAAGCATAAGGTGTCCTTCAGTAGTTTATGTTAGCATCCCCTCTCACAGTTTTAAGCATAAGGTGTCCATCAGTCGGTTATGTTAACAACCACTCTCACAGTTTTAAACATAAGGTGTCCTTCTGTAGTTTATGTTAACAGTCCCTTTCACAGCTTAAAACATAAGGTGTCCATCAGTAGTTTATATTAACAGCTCCTCTCACAGTTTTAAACATAAGGTGTCCATCAGTAGTTTTGCGACCCCTCTGACAGTTTTAAGCATATGGTGTCCATCAGTAGTTTACTTTAACGGCCCCTCTCACAATCGTAGACATAAGGTGTACATCAGTAGTTTATGTTAACGGCCCCTCTCAAAGTTTTAAGCAGAAGGTGTCCATCAGTAGTATATGTTAACATCTCCTCTCACAGTTTTAAACATATGGTGTCCTTCAGTAATTTATGGTAACAGCCCCTCTCACAGTTTTAAGCTTAAGGTGTACATCAGTAGTTTATGTTAACATCAGTAGTTTTGTGGCCCCTCTCACAGTTTTTAGCATAAGGTGTCCATCAGTAGTTTATGTTAACAGCCCCTCTCTCAGTTTTAATCATATGGTGTTCATCAGTAGTTTATGTTATCCGCCCCTCTCACAGTTTTAAACATTAGGTGTCCTTCCGTAGTTTATGTTTACAGACCCTCTCATAGTTTTAAACACAAGATATCCATCAGTAATTTATGTTGACAACCCCTCTCACAGTTTTTAGCAGAAGGTGTCCATCAGTAGTTTATGTTAACAGCCCCTCTCACAGTTTTAAGCATAAGGTGTCCTTCCGTAGTTTATGTTAACAGCCCCTTTCATAGTTTTAAGCATAAAGTGTACATCAGTAGTTTATGTGAACAACCCCTTTCACAGGTTTCAGCATAAAGTGTCCATCAGTAGTTTATGTTAACAGCCACTCCCATAGTTTTAAGCATAAGGTGTCCATCAGTAGTTTATGTTAACAGCCCCTCTCACAATTTTAAACACAAGGTATCCACCAGTAGATTATGCTAACAGCCCCTCTCAAAGTTTTAGGCATAAGGTATCCTTCCGTAGTTTATGGTAACAGTCCCTCTCACAGTTTTAAGTATAAGGTGTCCATCAGTAGTTTATGTTCACAGTCCCTCTCACAGTTTTAAACACACGGTGTCCACCAGTAGTTTATGTTTACAGTCCCTCTTACAGTTTTAAACACACGGTGTCCATCAGTAGTTTATGTTAACAATCCCTCTCACAGTTTTAAACATTAGGTGTCCATCAGTAGTTTATGTTATCAGTCCCTCTCACAGTTTTAAGCACACGGTGTCCACCAGTAGTTTATGTTAACAGTCCCTCTTACAGTTTTAAACACACGGTGTCCACCAGTAGTTTATGTTAACAGTCCCTCTTCCAGTTTTAAATATAAGGTGTCCATCAGTGGTTTATGTTAGCAGCCCCTGTCACAGTTTTAAGCATAAGGTGACCATCAGTAGTTTATGTTAACAGCCCCTATCACAGTTTTAAGCATAAGGTGTCCTTCAATATTTTATGTTAACAGCCGCTATTACAGTTTTAAACATAAGGTATCCATCAGTAGTTTATGTTAACAGCCCCTCGCACAATTTTAAGCATAAGGTATCAACAAGTAGTTTATGTTGACAGCTCCTCTCAACGTTTTAAGCATAAGATTTACATCAGTAGTTTATGTTACCAGTCCCTCTTACCGTTTTAAACACACGGTGTCCACCAGTAGTTTATGTTAACAGTCACTCTTACAGTTTTAAACACACGGTGTCCACCAGTAGTTTATGTTAACAGTCCCTCTTACAGTTTTAAATATAAGGTGTCCATCAGTAGTTTATGCTAGCAGCCCCTCTCACAGTTTTAAACATAAGGTGTCCTTCAGTAGTTTATGTTACCAGTCCCTCTCACAGTTTTAAACATTAGGTGTCCATCAGTAGTTTCGCGGCCCTTCTCACAGTTTTTAGCATAAGGTGTCCATCAGTAGTTTATGTAAGCAGCCCTTCTCGCAGTTTTAAGCATAAGGTGTCCATCAGTAGTTTATGTTAACAGCTCCTCTCTCAGTTTTAATCATATGGTGTTCATGAGTGGTTTATGTTAACCGCCCCTCGCACAGTTTTAAACACAAGGTATCCACCAGTAAATTATGTTGACAACCCCTCTCACAGTTTTTAGCAGAAGGTGTCCATCCGTAGTTTATGTTAACAGCCCCTCTCACAGTTTTAAACATAAGGTGTCCTTCCGTAGTTTATGTTAACAGCCCCTTTCATAGTTTTAGGCATAAAGTGTCCATCAGTAGTTTATGTTAACAGCCACTCCCATAGTTTTAAGCATAAGGTGTCCATCAGTAGTTTATGTTAACAGCCACTCCCATAGTTTTAAGCATAAAGTGTCCATCAGTAGTTTATGTTAACAGCCCCTCTCACAGTTTTAAACACAATGTATCCACCAGTAGATTATGTTAACAGCCCCTCTCAAAGTTTTAAGCATAAGGTATCCTTCAGTAGTTTATGTTAACAGCCCCTTTCACAGTTTTAAACATAAGGTGTCCTTCAGAAATTGATGTTAACAGCTTCTCTCACATCTTTAAGCATAAGGTGTCCATCAGTAGTTTATGTTATCAGCCACTCTCTCAGTTTTAATCATATGGTGTTCATCAGTAGTTTATGTTAACCGCCCCTCTCACAGTTTTAAACACAAGATATCCATCAGTAATTTATGTTGACAACCCCTCTCACAGTTTTTAGCAGAAGGTGTCCATCAGTAGTTTATGTTAACAGCCCCTCTCACAGTTTTAAGTATAAGGTGTCCTTCAGTAGTTTATGTTAACAAACCCTCTCACAGTTTTAAACATAAGATGTCATTCAGTAGTTTGTTAACAGCCACTATTACAGTTTAAAACATAAGGTGTCCTTCAGTAGTTTATGTTAACAGCCCCTCTCACAGTTTTAAGCATAAGGTGTATATCAGTAGTTTATGTTGATAGCCTGTCTCACAGTTTTAAGCATATAATGTCCACCAGTAGTTTATGTTAACCCCCTCGCACAGTTTTAAGCATATGATATCTACCAGTAGTTTATGTTAACGGCCCCTCTTAAATGTTTAAAAATTAGGTCTCCATTAGTAGTTTTAAGCATAAAGTGTTCATCAGTAGTTTATGTTAACAACCCCTATCAGTTTTAAACACACGGTGTCCATCAGTTGTTTATGTTAAGAGCTACTTTCAAAGTTTTAAGCATAAGGTATCCACCAATAGTTTATGTTAACAGCACCACTCACAGTTTTAAGCATAAGGTATCCACCAGTAGATTATCTTAACAGCTCCTCTCACAGTATTAAGCATAAGGTATCCACCAGTGGTTTTTCCTAACCTCTCAGGTGTTTTTAAACATAAGGTGACCATCAATAGTTTATGTTAACAGCCCCCATCACAGTTTAAAGCACACGGTGTCCATCAGTTGTGTATGTTAACAGTCATTTTCACAGTGTTAAGCATAAGGTGTCCATCAGTAGTTTATGTTAACAGCCGCTATTACAGTTTATAACATAAGGTGTCCATCAGTAGTTTGTTAACAGCCCCTCTCACATTTTTAAGCATAAGGTGTCCATCAGTAGTTTGTTAACAGCCCCTCTCACATTTTTAAGCATATAATATCCACCAGTAGTTTATGTTTACAGTCCCTCTCACAGTTTTAAGCATAAGGTGTATATCAGTAATTTATGTTAACAGCCCGTCTTACAGTTTTAAGCATATAATGTCCCCCAGTAGATTATGTTAAAAGCTCCTTGCACAGTCTTAAGCATATGATATCTACCAGTAGTTTATGTTAACGGCCCCTCTAAGATGTTTAAAAATTAGGTGTCCATTAGTAGTTTATGTTAACAGTTTTAAGCATAAGGTGTCCATCAGTAATGTATGGTAACAGCTACTCTCACAGTTTTAAGCATAAGGTGACCATCAGTAGTTTATCTTAACAGCCAATATCACTGTTTTACACATAAGATGTCCATCAGTATAAGCATATGATATCTACCAGTAGTTTATGTTAACGGCCCCTCTAAGGTGTCCTTCAATAGTTTATGTTAACAGCCCCTCTCATAGTTTTAAGCATAAGGTGACCATCAGTAGTTTATGTTAACAGCCCCTCTCACAGTTTTAAGCATAAGGTGACCATCAGTAGTTTATGTTAACAGCCAATATCACAGTTTTAAGCATAAGGTGTCCTTCAATATTTTATGTTAAAAGCCGCTATTACAGTTTTAAACATAAGGTGTCCATCAGTAGTTTATGCTAACAGCCCCTCGCACAATTTTAAGCATAAGGTATCAACAAGTAGTTTATGTTGACAGCTCCTCTCAACGTTTTAAGCATAAGATTTACATCAGCAGTTTATGTTAACAGCCCCTCTCACAGTTTTAAACATACAGTGTCCACCAGTAGTTTATGTTAAAATTCCCCACAGTTTTAGCATAATGTGTCTATCAGTAGTTTATATTAACAGCTCCTCTCACAGTTTTAACCATAAGGTGTCCATCAGTAGTTTATGTTAACAGCCAATATCACTGTTTTACACATAAGGTGTACATCAGTAGTTTATGTTAACAGCCACTCTCACAGTTTTAAGCATAAGGTGTCCTTCAGTAGTTTATGTTAGCATCCCCTCTCACAGTTTTAATCATAAGGTGTCCATCAGTAGTTTATGCTAACAGCCACTCTCACAGTTTTAAACAGAAGGCGTCCATCAGTAGTTTATGTTAACAGCCCCTTTCACAGCTTAAAACATAAGGTGTCCATCAGTAGTTTATATTAACAGCTCCTCTCACAATCTTAGACATAAGGTGTACATCAGTAGTTTATGTTAACGGCCCCTCTCAAAGTTTTAAACATATGGTGTCCTTCAGTAATTTATGGTAACAGCCCCTCTCACAGTTATAAACATAAGGTGTCCATCAGTAGTTTATGTTAACATCAGTAGTTTTGTGGCCCCTCTCACAGTTTTTAGCATAAGGTGTCCTTCAATAGTTTATGTTAACAGCCACTCTCTCAGTTTTAAACATAAGGTGTCCATCAGTAGTTTATGTTATCAGCCACTCTCTCAGTTTTAATCATATGGTGTTCATCAGTAGTTTATGTTAACCGCCCCTCTCACAGTTTTAAACACAAGATATCCATCAGTAATTTATGTTGACAACCCCTCTCACAGTTTTTAGCAGAAGGTGTCCATCAGTAGTTTATGTTAACAGCCCCTCTCACAGTTTTAAGCATAAGGTGTCCTTCTGTAGTTTATGTTAACAGCCCCTTTCATAGTTTTAAGCATAAAGTGTACATCAGTAGTTTATGTGAACAACCCCTTTCACAGGTTTCAGCATAAAGTGTCCATCAGTAGTTTATGTTAACAGCCACTCCCATAGTTTTAAGCATAAGGTGTCCATCAGTAGTTTATGTTAACAGCCCCTCTCACAGTTTTAAACACAATGTATCCACCAGTAGATTATGTTAACAGCCCCTCTCAAAGTTTTAAGCATAAGGTATCCTTCAGTAGTTTATGTTAACAGCCCCTTTCACAGTTTTAAACATAAGGTGTCCTTCAGAAATTGATGTTAACAGCTTCTCTCACATCTTTAAGCATAAGGTGTCCATCAGTAGTTTATGTTAACAACCCCTCTCACAGTTTTAAGCATAAGGTGTCCTTCAGTAGTTTATGTTAACAACCCCTCTCACAGTTGTAAGCATAAGGTGACCATCAGTAGTTTATGTTAACAACACCTCTCACACTTTTAAACATAAGGTGTCCTTCAGTAGTTTGTTAACAGCCACCATTACAGTTTAAAACATAAGGTGTCCTTCAGTAGTTTATGTTAACAGCCCCTCTCACAGTTTTAAGCATAAGGTGTATATCAGTAGTTTATGTTAACAACCCTTCTCACAGTTTTAAGCATAAGGTGTCCTTCAGTAGGTTATGTTAACAGCCCCTCTCACAGTTTTAAACATAAGGTGACCATCAGTAGTTTATGTTAACAGCCCCTCTCACAGTTGTAAGTATAAGGTGTCCTTCAGTAGTTTATGTTAACAAACCCTCTCACAGTTTTAAACATAAGATGTCATTCAGTAGTTTGTTAACAGCCACTATTACAGTTTAAAACATAAGGTGTCCTTCAGTAGTTTATGTTAACAGCCCCTCTCACAGTTTTAAGCATAAGGTGTATATCAGTAGTTTATGTTGATAGCCTGTCTTACAGTTTTAAGCATATAATGTCCACCAGTAGCTTATGTTAACCCCCTCGCACAGTTTTAAGCATATGATATCTACCAGTAGTTTATGTTAACGGCCCCTCTTAAATGTTTAAAAATTAGGTCTCCATTAGTAGTTTTAAGCATAAAGTGTTCATCAGTAGTTTATGTTAACAACCCCTATCAGTTTTAAACACACGGTGTCCATCAGTTGTTTATGTTAAGAGCTACTTTCAAAGTTTTAAGCATAAGGTATCCACCAATAGTTTATGTTAACAGCACCACTCACAGTTTTAAGCATAAGGTATCCACCAGTAGATTATCTTAACAGCTCCTCTCACAGTATTAAGCATAAGGTATCCACCAGTGGTTTTTCCTAACCTCTCAGGTGTTTTTAAACATAAGGTGACCATCAATAGTTTATGTTAACAGCCCCCATCACAGTTTAAAGCACACGGTGTCCATCAGTTGTGTATGTTAACA
Organism: Bathymodiolus brooksi; assembly: GCA_963680875.1. Taxonomy (NCBI): domain Eukaryota; kingdom Metazoa; phylum Mollusca; class Bivalvia; order Mytilida; family Modiolidae; genus Bathymodiolus; species Bathymodiolus brooksi. The sequence goes on along the minus strand of OY804590.1, from coordinate 6,349,214 downwards.
GTCATTTTCACAGTGTTAAGCATAAGGTGTCCATCAGTAGTTTATGTTAACAGCCGCTATTACAGTTTATAACATAAGGTGTCCATCAGTAGTTTGTTAACAGCCCCTCTCACATTTTTAAGCATAAGGTGTCCATCAGTAGTTTGTTAACAGCCCCTCTCACATTTTTAAGCATATAATATCCACCAGTAGTTTATGTTTACAGTCCCTCTCACAGTTTTAAGCATAAGGTGTATATCAGTAATTTATGTTAACAGCCCGTCTTACAGTTTTAAGCATATAATGTCCCCCAGTAGATTATGTTAAAAGCTCCTTGCACAGTTTTAAGCATATGATATCTACCAGTAGTTTATGTTAACGGCCCCTCTAAGATGTTTAAAAATTAGGTGTCCATTAGTAGTTTATGTTAACAGTTTTAAGCATAAGGTGTCCATCAGTAATGTATGGTAACAGCTACTCTCACAGTTTTAAGCATAAGGTGACCATCAGTAGTTTATCTTAACAGCCAATATCACTGTTTTACACATAAGATGTCCATCAGTATAAGCATATGATATCTACCAGTAGTTTATGTTAACGGCCCCTCTAAGGTGTCCTTCAATAGTTTATGTTAACAGCCCCTCTCATAGTTTTAAGCATAAGGTGACCATCAGTAGTTTATGTTAACAGCCCCTCTCACAGTTTTAAGCATAAGGTGACCATCAGTAGTTTATGTTAACAGCCAATATCACAGTTTTAAGCATAAGGTGTCCTTCAATATTTTATGTTAAAAGCCGCTATTACAGTTTTAAACATAAGGTGTCCATCAGTAGTTTATGTTAACAGCCCCTCGCACCATTTTAAGCATAAGGTATCAACAAGTAGTTTATGTTGACAGCTCCTCTCAACGTTTTAAGCATAAGATTTACATCAGCAGTTTATGTTAACAGCCCCTCTCACAGTTTTAAACATACAGTGTCCACCAGTAGTTTATGTTAACATTACCCACAGTTTTAGCATAATGTGTCTATCAGTAGTTTATATTAACAGCTCCTCTCACAGTTTTAACCATAAGGTGTCCATCAGTAGTTTATGTTAACAGCCAATATCACTGTTTTACACATAAGGTGTACATCAGTAGTTTATGTTAACAGCCACTCTCACAGTTTTAAGCATAAGGTGTCCTTCAGTAGTTTATGTTAGCATCCCCTCTCACAGTTTTAATCATAAGGTGTCCATCAGTAGTTTATGCTAACAGCCACTCTCACAGTTTTAAACAGAAGGCGTCCATCAGTAGTTTATGTTAACAGCCCCTTTCACAGCTTAAAACATAAGGTGTCCATCAGTAGTTTATATTAACAGCTCATCTCACAATCTTAGACATAAGGTGTACATCAGTAGTTTATGTTAACGGCCCCTCTCAAAGTTTTAAACATATGGTGTCCTTCAGTAATTTATGGTAACAGCCCCTCTCACAGTTATAAACATAAGGTGTCCATCAGTAGTTTATGTTATCAGCCACTCTCTCAGTTTTAATCATATGGTGTTCATCAGTAGTTTATGTTAACCGCCCCTCTCACAGTTTTAAACACAAGATATCCATCAGTAATTTATGTTGACAACCCCTCTCACAGTTTTTAGCAGAAGGTGTCCATCAGTAGTTTATGTTAACAGCCCCTCTCACAGTTTTAAGCATAAGGTGTCCTTCTGTAGTTTATGTTAACAGCCCCTTTCATAGTTTTAAGCATAAAGTGTACATCAGTAGTTTATGTGAACAACCCCTTTCACAGGTTTCAGCATAAAGTGTCCATCAGTAGTTTATGTTAACAGCCACTCCCATAGTTTTAAGCATAAGGTGTCCATCAGTAGTTTATGTTAACAGCCCCTCTCACAGTTTTAAACACAATGTATCCACCAGTAGATTATGTTAACAGCCCCTCTCAAAGTTTTAAGCATAAGGTATCCTTCAGTAGTTTATGTTAACAGCCCCTTTCACAGTTTTAAACATAAGGTGTCCTTCAGAAATTGATGTTAACAGCTTCTCTCACATCTTTAAGCATAAGGTGTCCATCAGTAGTTTATGTTAACAACCCCTCTCACAGTTTTAAGCATAAGGTGTCCTTCAGTAGTTTATGTTAACAACCCCTCTCACAGTTGTAAGCATAAGGTGACCATCAGTAGTTTATGTTAACAACACCTCTCACACTTTTAAACATAAGGTGTCCTTCAGTAGTTTGTTAACAGCCACCATTACAGTTTAAAACATAAGGTGTCCTTCAGTAGTTTATGTTAACAGCCCCTCTCACAGTTTTAAGCATAAGGTGTATATCAGTAGTTTATGTTAACAACCCTTCTCACAGTTTTAAGCATAAGGTGTCCTTCAGTAGGTTATGTTAACAGCCCCTCTCACAGTTTTAAACATAAGGTGACCATCAGTAGTTTATGTTAACAGCCCCTCTCACAGTTGTAAGTATAAGGTGTCCTTCAGTAGTTTATGTTAACAAACCCTCTCACAGTTTTAAACATAAGATGTCATTCAGTAGTTTGTTAACAGCCACTATTACAGTTTAAAACATAAGGTGTCCTTCAGTAGTTTATGTTAACAGCCCCTCTCACAGTTTTAAGCATAAGGTGTATATCAGTAGTTTATGTTGATAGCCTGTCTTACAGTTTTAAGCATATAATGTCCACCAGTAGCTTATGTTAACCCCCTCGCACAGTTTTAAGCATATGATATCTACCAGTAGTTTATGTTAACGGCCCCTCTTAAATGTTTAAAAATTAGGTCTCCATTAGTAGTTTTAAGCATAAAGTGTTCATCAGTAGTTTATGTTAACAACCCCTATCAGTTTTAAACACACGGTGTCCATCAGTTGTTTATGTTAAGAGCTACTTTCAAAGTTTTAAGCATAAGGTATCCACCAATAGTTTATGTTAACAGCACCACTCACAGTTTTAAGCATAAGGTATCCACCAGTAGATTATCTTAACAGCTCCTCTCACAGTATTAAGCATAAGGTATCCACCAGTGGTTTTTCCTAACCTCTCAGGTGTTCTTAAACATAAGGTGACCATCAATAGTTTATGTTAACAGCCCCCATCACAGTTTAAAGCACACGGTGTCCATCAGTTGTGTATGTTAACAGTCATTTTCACAGTGTTAAGCATAAGGTGTCCATCAGTAGTTTATGTTAACAGCCGCTATTACAGTTTATAACATAAGGTGTCCATCAGTAGTTTGTTAACAGCCCCTCTCACATTTTTAAGCATAAGGTGTCCATCAGTAGTTTGTTAACAGCCCCTCTCACATTTTTAAGCATATAATATCCACCAGTAGTTTATGTTTACAGTCCCTCTCACAGTTTTAAGCATAAGGTGTATATCAGTAATTTATGTTAACAGCCCGTCTTACAGTTTTAAGCATATAATGTCCCCCAGTAGATTATGTTAAAAGCTCCTTGCACAGTTTTAAGCATATGATATCTACCAGTAGTTTATGTTAACGGCCCCTCTAAGATGTTTAAAAATTAGGTGTCCATTAGTAGTTTATGTTAACAGTTTTAAGCATAAGGTGTCCATCAGTAATGTATGGTAACAGCTACTCTCACAGTTTTAAGCATAAGGTGACCATCAGTAGTTTATCTTAACAGCCAATATCACTGTTTTACACATAAGATGTCCATCAGTATAAGCATATGATATCTACCAGTAGTTTATGTTAACGGCCCCTCTAAGGTGTCCTTCAATAGTTTATGTTAACAGCCCCTCTCATAGTTTTAAGCATAAGGTGACCATCAGTAGTTTATGTTAACAGCCCCTCTCACAGTTTTAAGCATAAGGTGACCATCAGTAGTTTATGTTAACAGCCAATATCACAGTTTTAAGCATAAGGTGTCCTTCAATATTTTATGTTAAAAGCCGCTATTACAGTTTTAAACATAAGGTGTCCATCAGTAGTTTATGTTAACAGCCCCTCGCACCATTTTAAGCATAAGGTATCAACAAGTAGTTTATGTTGACAGCTCCTCTCAACGTTTTAAGCATAAGATTTACATCAGCAGTTTATGTTAACAGCCCCTCTCACAGTTTTAAACATACAGTGTCCACCAGTAGTTTATGTTAACATTCCCCACAGTTTTAGCATAATGTGTCTATCAGTAGTTTATATTAACAGCTCCTCTCACAGTTTTAACCATAAGGTGTCCATCAGTAGTTTATGTTAACAGCCAATATCACTGTTTTACACATAAGGTGTACATCAGTAGTTTATGTTAACAGCCACTCTCACAGTTTTAAGCATAAGGTGTCCTTCAGTAGTTTATGTTAGCATCCCCTCTCACAGTTTTAATCATAAGGTGTCCATCAGTAGTTTATGCTAACAGCCACTCTCACAGTTTTAAACAGAAGGCGTCCATCAGTAGTTTATGTTAACAGCCCCTTTCACAGCTTAAAACATAAGGTGTCCATCAGTAGTTTATATTAACAGCTCCTCTCACAATCTTAGACATAAGGTGTACATCAGTAGTTTATGTTAACGGCCCCTCTCAAAGTTTTAAACATATGGTGTCCTTCAGTAATTTATGGTAACAGCCCCTCTCACAGTTATAAACATAAGGTGTCCATCAGTAGTTTATGTTAACATCAGTAGTTTTGTGGCCCCTCTCACAGTTTTTAGCATAAGGTGTCCTTCAATAGTTTATGTTAACAGCCACTCTCTCAGTTTTAAACATAAGGTGTCCATCAGTAGTTTATGTTATCAGCCACTCTCTCAGTTTTAATCATATGGTGTTCATCAGTAGTTTATGTTAACCGCCCCTCTCACAGTTTTAAACACAAGATATCCATCAGTAATTTATGTTGACAACCCCTCTCACAGTTTTTAGCAGAAGGTGTCCATCAGTAGTTTATGTTAACAGCCCCTCTCACAGTTTTAAGCATAAGGTGTCCTTCCGTAGTTTATGTTAACAGCCCCTTTCATAGTTTTAAGCATAAAGTGTACATCAGTAGTTTATGTGAACAACCCCTTTCACAGGTTTCAGCATAAAGTGTCCATCAGTAGTTTATGTTAACAGCCACTCCCATAGTTTTAAGCATAAGGTGTCCATCAGTAGTTTATGTTAACAGCCCCTCTCACAGTTTTAAACACAATGTATCCACCAGTAGATTATGTTAACAGCCCCTCTCAAAGTTTTAAGCATAAGGTATCCTTCAGTAGTTTATGTTAACAGCCCCTTTCACAGTTTTAAACATAAGGTGTCCTTCAGAAATTGATGTTAACAGCTTCTCTCACATCTTTAAGCATAAGGTGTCCATCAGTAGTTTATGTTAACAACCCCTCTCACAGTTTTAAGCATAAGGTGTCCTTCAGTAGTTTATGTTAACAACCCCTCTCACAGTTGTAAGCATAAGGTGACCATCAGTAGTTTATGTTAACAACACCTCTCACACTTTTAAACATAAGGTGTCCTTCAGTAGTTTGTTAACAGCCACCATTACAGTTTAAAACATAAGGTGTCCTTCAGTAGTTTATGTTAACAGCCCCTCTCACAGTTTTAAGCATAAGGTGTATATCAGTAGTTTATGTTAACAACCCTTCTCACAGTTTTAAGCATAAGGTGTCCTTCAGTAGGTTATGTTAACAGCCCCTCTCACAGTTTTAAACATAAGGTGACCATCAGTAGTTTATGTTAACAGCCCCTCTCACAGTTGTAAGCATAAGGTGTCCTTCAGTAGTTTATGTTAACAAACCCTCTCACAGTTTTAAACATAAGATGTCATTCAGTAGTTTGTTAACAGCCACTATTACAGTTTAAAACATAAGGTGTCCTTCAGTAGTTTATGTTAACAGCCCCTCTCACAGTTTTAAGCATAAGGTGTATATCAGTAGTTTATGTTGATAGCCTGTCTTACAGTTTTAAGCATATAATGTCCACCAGTAGCTTATGTTAACCCCCTCGCACAGTTTTAAGCATATGATATCTACCAGTAGTTTATGTTAACGGCCCCTCTTAAATGTTTAAAAATTAGGTCTCCATTAGTAGTTTTAAGCATAAAGTGTTCATCAGTAGTTTATGTTAACAACCCCTATCAGTTTTAAACACACGGTGTCCATCAGTTGTTTATGTTAAGAGCTACTTTCAAAGTTTTAAGCATAAGGTATCCACCAATAGTTTATGTTAACAGCACCACTCACAGTTTTAAGCATAAGGTATCCACCAGTAGATTATCTTAACAGCTCCTCTCACAGTATTAAGCATAAGGTATCCACCAGTGGTTTTTCCTAACCTCTCAGGTGTTTTTAAACATAAGGTGACCATCAATAGTTTATGTTAACAGCCCCCATCACAGTTTAAAGCACACGGTGTCCATCAGTTGTGTATGTTAACAGTCATTTTCACAGTGTTAAGCATAAGGTGTCCATCAGTAGTTTATGTTAACAGCCGCTATTACAGTTTATAACATAAGGTGTCCATCAGTAGTTTGTTAACAGCCCCTCTCACATTTTTAAGCATAAGGTGTCCATCAGTAGTTTGTTAACAGCCCCTCTCACATTTTTAAGCATATAATATCCACCAGTAGTTTATGTTTACAGTCCCTCTCACAGTTTTAAGCATAAGGTGTATATCAGTAATTTATGCTAACAGCCCGTCTTACAGTTTTAAGCATATAATGTCCCCCAGTAGATTATGTTAAAAGCTCCTTGCACAGTTTTAAGCATATGATATCTACCAGTAGTTTATGTTAACGGCCCCTCTAAGATGTTTAAAAATTAGGTGTCCATTAGTAGTTTATGTTAACAGTTTTAAGCATAAGGTGTCCATCAGTAATGTATGGTAACAGCTACTCTCACAGTTTTAAGCATAAGGTGACCATCAGTAGTTTATCTTAACAGCCAATATCACTGTTTTACACATAAGATGTCCATCAGTATAAGCATATGATATCTACCAGTAGTTTATGTTAACGGCCCCTCTAAGGTGTCCTTCAATAGTTTATGTTAACAACCCCTCTCATAGTTTTAAGCATAAGGTGACCATCAGTAGTTTATGTTAACAGCCCCTCTCACAGTTTTAAGCATAAGGTGACCATCAGTAGTTTATGTTAACAGCCAATATCACAGTTTTAAGCATAAGGTGTCCTTCAATATTTTATGTTAAAAGCCGCTATTACAGTTTTAAACATAAGGTGTCCATCAGTAGTTTATGTTAACAGCCCCTCGCACCATTTTAAGCATAAGGTATCAACAAGTAGTTTATGTTGACAGCTCCTCTCAACGTTTTAAGCATAAGATTTACATCAGCAGTTTATGTTAACAGCCCCTCTCACAGTTTTAAACATACAGTGTCCACCAGTAGTTTATGTTAACATTCCCCACAGTTTTAGCATAATGTGTCTATCAGTAGTTTATATTAACAGCTCCTCTCACAGTTTTAACCATAAGGTGTCCATCAGTAGTTTATGTTAACAGCCAATATCACTGTTTTACACATAAGGTGTACATCAGTAGTTTATGTTAACAGCCACTCTCACAGTTTTAAGCATAAGGTGTCCTTCAGTAGTTTATGTTAGCATCCCCTCTCACAGTTTTAATCATAAGGTGTCCATCAGTAGTTTATGCTAACAGCCACTCTCACAGTTTTAAACAGAAGGCGTCCATCAGTAGTTTATGTTAACAGCCCCTTTCACAGCTTAAAACATAAGGTGTCCATCAGTAGTTTATATTAACAGCTCCTCTCACAATCTTAGACATAAGGTGTACATCAGTAGTTTATGTTAACGGCCCCTCTCAAAGTTTTAAGCATATGGTGTCCTTCAGTAATTTATGGTAACAGCCCCTCTCACAGTTATAAACATAAGGTGTCCATCAGTAGTTTATGTTAACATCAGTAGTTTTGTGGCCCCTCTCACAGTTTTTAGCATAAGGTGTCCTTCAATAGTTTATGTTAACAGCCACTCTCTCAGTTTTAAACATAAGGTGTCCATCAGTAGTTTATGTTATCAGCCACTCTCTCAGTTTTAATCATATGGTGTTCATCAGTAGTTTATGTTAACCGCCCCTCTCACAGTTTTAAACACAAGATATCCATCAGTAATTTATGTTGACAACCCCTCTCACAGTTTTTAGCAGAAGGTGTCCATCAGTAGTTTATGTTAACAGCCCCTCTCACAGTTTTAAGCATAAGGTGTCCTTCTGTAGTTTATGTTAACAGCCAATATCACAGTTTTAAGCATAAGGTGTCCTTCAATATTTTATGTTTAAAGCCCCTATTACAGTTTTAAACATAAGGTGTCCATCAGTAGTTTATGTTAACAGCCCCTCGCACAATTTTAAGCATAAGGTATCAACAAGTAGTTTATGTTGACAGCTCCTCTCAACGTTTTAAGCATAAGATTTACATCAGCAGTTTATGTTAACAGCCCCTCTCACAGTTTTAAACATACAGTGTCCACCAGTAGTTTATGTTAACATTCCCCACAGTTTTAGCATAATGTGTCTATCAGTAGTTTATATTAACAGCTCCTCTCACAGTTTTAACCATAAGGTGTCCATCAGTAGTTTATGTTAACAGCCAATATCACTGTTTTACACATAAGGTGTACATCAGTAGTTTATGTTAACAGCCACTCTCACAGTTTTAAGCATAAGGTGTCCTTCAGTAGTTTATGTTAGCATCCCCTCTCACAGTTTTAATCATAAGGTGTCCATCAGTAGTTTATGCTAACAGCCACTCTCACAGTTTTAAACAGAAGGCGTCCATCAGTAGTTTATGTTAACAGCCCCTTTCACAGCTTAAAACATAAGGTGTCCATCAGTAGTTTATATTAACAGCTCCTCTCACAATCTTAGACATAAGGTGTACATCAGTAGTTTATGTTAACGGCCCCTCTCAAAGTTTTAAACATATGGTGTCCTTCAGTAATTTATGGTAACAGCCCCTCTCACAGTTATAAACATAAGGTGTCCATCAGTAGTTTATGTTAACATCAGTAGTTTTGTGGCCCCTCTCACAGTTTTTAGCATAAGGTGTCCTTCAATAGTTTATGTTAACAGCCACTCTCTCAGTTTTAAACATAAGGTGTCCATCAGTAGTTTATGTTATCAGCCACTCTCTCAGTTTTAATCATATGGTGTTCATCAGTAGTTTATGTTAACCGCCCCTCTCACAGTTTTAAACACAAGATATCCATCAGTAATTTATGTTGACAACCCCTCTCACAGTTTTTAGCAGAAGGTGTCCATCAGTAGTTTATGTTAACAGCCCCTCTCACAGTTTTAAGCATAAGGTGTCCTTCCGTAGTTTATGTTAACAGCCCCTTTCATAGTTTTAAGCATAAAGTGTACATCAGTAGTTTATGTGAACAACCCCTTTCACAGGTTTCAGCATAAAGTGTCCATCAGTAGTTTATGTTAACAGCCACTCCCATAGTTTTAAGCATAAGGTGTCCATCAGTAGTTTATGTTAACAGCCCCTCTCACAGTTTTAAACACAATGTATCCACCAGTAGATTATGTTAACAGCCCCTCTCAAAGTTTTAAGCATAAGGTATCCTTCAGTAGTTTATGTTAACAGCCCCTTTCACAGTTTTAAACATAAGGTGTCCTTCAGAAATTGATGTTAACAGCTTCTCTCACATCTTTAAGCATAAGGTGTCCATCAGTAGTTTATGTTAACAACCCCTCTCACAGTTTTAAGCATAAGGTGTCCTTCAGTAGTTTATGTTAACAACCCCTCTCACAGTTGTAAGCATAAGGTGACCATCAGTAGTTTATGTTAACAACACCTCTCACACTTTTAAACATAAGGTGTCCTTCAGTAGTTTGTTAACAGCCACCATTACAGTTTAAAACATAAGGTGTCCTTCAGTAGTTTATGTTAACAGCCCCTCTCACAGTTTTAAGCATAAGGTGTATATCAGTAGTTTATGTTAACAACCCTTCTCACAGTTTTAAGCATAAGGTGTCCTTCAGTAGGTTATGTTAACAGCCCCTCTCACAGTTTTAAACATAAGGTGACCATCAGTAGTTTATGTTAACAGCCCCTCTCACAGTTGTAAGTATAAGGTGTCCTTCAGTAGTTTATGTTAACAAACCCTCTCACAGTTTTAAACATAAGATGTCATTCAGTAGTTTGTTAACAGCCACTATTACAGTTTAAAACATAAGGTGTCCTTCAGTAGTTTATGTTAACAGCCCCTCTCACAGTTTTAAGCATAAGGTGTATATCAGTAGTTTATGTTGATAGCCTGTCTTACAGTTTTAAGCATATAATGTCCACCAGTAGTTTATGTTAACCCCCTCGCACAGTTTTAAGCATATGATATCTACCAGTAGTTTATGTTAACGGCCCCTCTTAAATGTTTAAAAATTAGGTCTCCATTAGTAGTTTTAAGCATAAAGTGTTCATCAGTAGTTTATGTTAACAACCCCTATCAGTTTTAAACACACGGTGTCCATCAGTTGTTTATGTTAAGAGCTACTTTCAAAGTTTTAAGCATAAGGTATCCACCAATAGTTTATGTTAACAGCACCACTCACAGTTTTAAGCATAAGGTATCCACCAGTAGATTATCTTAACAGCTCCTCTCACAGTATTAAGCATAAGGTATCCACCAGTGGTTTTTCCTAACCTCTCAGGTGTTTTTAAACATAAGGTGACCATCAATAGTTTATGTTAACAGCCCCCATCACAGTTTAAAGCACACGGTGTCCATCAGTTGTGTATGTTAACAGTCATTTTCACAGTGTTAAGCATAAGGTGTCCATCAGTAGTTTATGTTAACAGCCGCTATTACAGTTTATAACATAAGGTGTCCATCAGTAGTTTGTTAACAGCCCCTCTCACATTTTTAAGCATAAGGTGTCCATCAGTAGTTTGTTAACAGCCCCTCTCACATTTTTAAGCATATAATATCCACCAGTAGTTTATGTTTACAGTCCCTCTCACAGTTTTAAGCATAAGGTGTATATCAGTAATTTATGTTAACAGCCCGTCTTACAGTTTTAAGCATATAATGTCCCCCAGTAGATTATGTTAAAAGCTCCTTGCACAGTTTTAAGCATATGATATCTACCAGTAGTTTATGTTAACGGCCCCTCTAAGATGTTTAAAAATTAGGTGTCCATTAGTAGTTTATGTTAACAGTTTTAAGCATAAGGTGTCCATCAGTAATGTATGGTAACAGCTACTCTCACAGTTTTAAGCATAAGGTGACCATCAGTAGTTTATCTTAACAGCCAATATCACTGTTTTACACATAAGATGTCCATCAGTATAAGCATATGATATCTACCAGTAGTTTATGTTAACGGCCCCTCTAAGGTGTCCTTCAATAGTTTATGTTAACAGCCCCTCTCATAGTTTTAAGCATAAGGTGACCATCAGTAGTTTATGTTAACAGCCCCTCTCACAGTTTTAAGCATAAGGTGACCATCAGTAGTTTATGTTAACAGCCAATATCACAGTTTTAAGCATAAGGTGTCCTTCAATATTTTATGTTAAAAGCCGCTATTACAGTTTTAAACATAAGGTGTCCATCAGTAGTTTATGTTAACAGCCCCTCGCACAATTTTAAGCATAAGGTATCAACAAGTAGTTTATGTTGACAGCTCCTCTCAACGTTTTAAGCATAAGATTTACATCAGCAGTTTATGTTAACAGCCCCTCTCACAGTTTTAAACATACAGTGTCCACCAGTAGTTTATGTTAACATTCCCCACAGTTTTAGCATAATGTGTCTATCAGTAGTTTATATTAACAGCTCCTCTCACAGTTTTAACCATAAGGTGTCCATCAGTAGTTTATGTTAACAGCCAATATCACTGTTTTACACATAAGGTGTACATCAGTAGTTTATGTTAACAGCCACTCTCACAGTTTTAAGCATAAGGTGTCCTTCAGTAGTTTATGTTAGCATCCCCTCTCACAGTTTTAATCATAAGGTGTCCATCAGTAGTTTATGCTAACAGCCACTCTCACAGTTTTAAACAGAAGGCGTCCATCAGTAGTTTATGTTAACAGCCCCTTTCACAGCTTAAAACATAAGGTGTCCATCAGTAGTTTATATTAACAGCTCCTCTCACAATCTTAGACATAAGGTGTACATCAGTAGTTTATGTTAACGGCCCCTCTCAAAGTTTTAAACATATGGTGTCCTTCAGTAATTTATGGTAACAGCCCCTCTCACAGTTATAAACATAAGGTGTCCATCAGTAGTTTATGTTAACATCAGTAGTTTTGTGGCCCCTCTCACAGTTTTTAGCATAAGGTGTCCTTCAATAGTTTATGTTAACAGCCACTCTCTCAGTTTTAAACATAAGGTGTCCATCAGTAGTTTATGTTATCAGCCACTCTCTCCGTTTTAATCATATGGTGTTCATCAGTAGTTTATGTTAACCGCCCCTCTCACAGTTTTAAACACAAGATATCCATCAGTAATTTATGTTGACAACCCCTCTCACAGTTTTTAGCAGAAGGTGTCCATCAGTAGTTTATGTTAACAGCCCCTCTCACAGTTTTAAGCATAAGGTGTCCTTCTGTAGTTTATGTTAACAGCCCCTTTCATAGTTTTAAGCATAAAGTGTACATCAGTAGTTTATGTGAACAACCCCTTTCACATGTTTCAGCATAAAGTGTCCATCAGTAGTTTATGTTAACAGCCACTCCCATAGTTTTAAGCATAAGGTGTCCATCAGTAGTTTATGTTAACAGCCCCTCTCACAGTTTTAAACACAAGGTATCCACCAGTAGATTATGCTAACAGCCCCTCTCAAAGTTTTAAGCATAAGGTATCCTTCAGTAGTTTATGGTAACAGTCCCTCTCACAGTTTTAAGCATAAGGTGTCCATCAGTAGTTTATGTTAACAGTCCCTCTCACAGTTTTAAACACACGGTGTCCACCAGTAGTTTATGGTAACAGTCCCTCTTACAGTTTTAAACACACGGTGTCCATCAGTAGTTTATGTTAACAATCCCTCTCACAGTTTTAAACATTAGGTGTCCATCCGTAGTTTATGTTAACAGTCCCTCTCACAGTTTTAAGCACACGGTGTCCACCAGTAGTTTATGTTAACAGTCCCTCTTACAGTGTTAAACACACGGTGTCCACCAGTAGTTTATGTTAACAGTCCCTCTTACAGTTTTAAACACAGTGTCCACCAGTAGTTTATGTTAACAGTCCCTCTTACAGTTTTAAATATAAGGTGTCCATCAGTAGTTTATGTTAACAGTCCCTCTCACAGTTTTAAGCATAAGGTGTCCATCAGTAGTTTATGTTCTCAGCCCCTCTCACAGTTTTAGACATAAGATGTACATCAATAGTTTATGTGAACAGCCCCTTTCACAGCTGTAAGCATAAGGTGTCCATCAGTAGTTTATGTTTTCAGCCACTCGTCACAGTTTTAAACATAAGATATCCATCAGTAGTTTATGTTAACAGCCCCTCTCAAAGTTTTAAGCATAAGGTATCCTTGATTAGTTTATGTCAACAGCTCATCTCACAGTTTTAAGCATAAGGTTTCCATCAGTAGTTTATGTTAACAGCTCCTCTCACAGCTTTAAGCATAAGGTATCTTTCAGTAGTTTATGTTAACAGCTCCTTTCACATCTTTAAGCATAGGTTATCCATCAGTAGTTTATGTTAACAGCTCCTCTCACAGCTTTAAGAATAAGGTGTCCATCAGTAGTTTATTTTAATAGCCCACCTCACAGTTTTAAACACAAGGTGTCCATCAGTAGTTTATGTTAACAGCCCCTCTCACAGTTTTAAACATAAGGTGTCCATCAATAGATTATGGTTATATATTAACAGCCCCTCTCACAGTAATTTATGTTAACAGCTCCTCTCACAGTTTTAAACATAAAATGACAATCAGTAGATTATGTTAACAGCCCCTCTCACAGGTTTAAGCATAAGGTGTACATCAGTAGTTTATGTTAACAGCCACTCTCACAGTTTTAAACATAAGGTGGACATAAGCAATTAACAGCCGCTTTCACAGTACGTGTCCACCAGTATATTGTGAAATACAATAAAAGAGTAATTTTTAGCTCTCAATTGTTTTTGTTGCTAGATATTTTAAGAACACGTTTTTGTTTGTATTCTATGATTTTGTATAACAATTAAACTTTTTATTGTTTCTTAAAAGATGTTAACAGCCCTCTGACAGTTTTAAACATGAGGTGTCCATCAGTAGTTTATGTTAACAGCCCCTTTCACAGTTTTACGCATAAGGTGTCCATCAGTAGTTTATGTTAACAGCTCCTTTCACAGTTTTATGCATAAAGTGTCCATCAGTAATTTATGTTAACAGCTCCTCTCACAGCTTTAAGCATAAGGTATCCATCAGTAGTTTATGTTAACAGCTCCTCTCACAGCTTTAAGAATAAGGTGTCCATCAGGAATTTATGTTAACAGCCCACCGCACAGTTTTAAACACAGGTGTCCATCAGGAGTTTATGTTAACAGCCCCCCTCTCACAGTTTTAAAAATAAGGTGTCCATCTGTAGTTTATGTTAACAGTCCTTTTCTTCATTTTAAGCATAAAGTGTCCATCAGTAGTATATGTTAACTGCCCCTTTCACAGTTTTAAACATAAGGTGGACATCAGTAGTTTATGTTAACAGCCCCTTTCACAGTTTTAAACATAAGGTGTCCATCAATAGATTATGTTAACAGCCCCTCTCACAGTAATTTATGTTAATAGCTCCTCTCACAGTTTTAAACATAAAATGACAATCAGTAGATTATGTTAACAGCCACTCTCACAGGTTTAAGCATAAGGTGTACATCAGTAGTTTATGTTAACAGCCACTCTCACAGTTTTAAACATAATGTGGACATCAGCAATTAACAGCCGCTTTCACAGTACGTGTCCACCAGTATATTGTGAAATACAATAAAAGAGTAATTTTTAGCTCTCAATTGTTTTTGTTGCTAGATATTTTAAGAACACGTTTTTGTTTGTATTCTATGATTTTGTATAACAATTAAACTTTTTATTGTTTCTTAAAAGATTCCATGCAATCACTTGTCATCCGTTGTCTGTCTTTACTTTTTTCAATTATCCATCACTACCGCATTTTATGTCACAATGAGCTCTAATTTGTGACACATATATTCCAGATTTTCCGTTGGGTGAACGCCCATTTAATATACGGATTGTACAAATTAGGCTTATTTTGATTTTTAAGAATCATACCGAATTCTTCTCCTCAGAAAATATTGATTCAAATTATACCAAACGGAGAAATTAGAAAGAATTTGAGTTTTAACTTCTTTGGATTTACATGTTTCGACTTTTTGTGTAAAATTTTGAAGTCTGAAAATGAAACCCAGGCGAGCGATTGCATGATTATTGGATACTGTGAACCACTGGGTTTAATATCCATGGTTACTTATTATAGGTATATGTGTAATTGAATTATGGAAACTAATGCTTTTCTAGAGATTTTCTCCTCATAGGTTTTTATCTCTAGTTTTTAACGCAGAATTTCCTCAGTTTTGATATATGATAAAGACTTTTATATTTGATTGTAAAGGGTAACTTGCTTTATATGTCACCTAATGTTCACAATGTTGTACACAGCATGTTATATAAAACATATATGTTTTCTATATTGCTTTATTATAATTTCAATTGAAAGGCATTAACATGTATTTATTTGCTTAAAGGTTAAGGTTATTGTGTTTAATGCCACTTTCAACAATATTTCAGTTATATTGTGGCAGACAGTTTTATTTGATGGAGGAAACCGGAGTACCTGGAGAAAACCACCGACCTGTTGCAAGTCTTTAGCAAACTTTATCACATAATGTTGTATCGAATACACCTCGCCATGAGCGGGATTCGAACTCACAACTTAAGTGATGATAAGCACTGATTGCACAGATAGTAAATCCAACTACTATACAACACGACCATGACGGCTCCTTATTTACTTAAGAAATGTTTGAAGATACCAAAAGGGATACTTAGAAACCGTAAATTGAAGGACAGACATTACAATGGCCAACAGAAAAATGACAAAAGGACAAACAATGATCCACAAAACATTACACAGAAAACTAAAGATTAAGAAAATGAAACCCACTAAAAACCGGAAGGATAAGCAGTTCCTGCTCTACATGTGACACCCGTCTTGTTACTTTATGTCCATATATAGTGAGTTGTTTATACAAAAATAATGCAATTAAAAAACATTCTGAATATTTAAGACTGATCCATTGAGATTCAGTATAACTAACCATGATATTATACTGTTTACATTCATAGAGGTTAACGTGCTCGCCTCAAGTGGTGTTGATTGGGAGTTCGAGCCCCGGTCAGATCAATCCAAATGACTATAAAATTGGTGTTTGTTGCCTCTTCTCTAAGCATGCATCAATAAGGAGTAAGAACAAAGGCTGGTTGGCTCGAAATCACAATAATATGTCCGAATGGAGCGACATGTCCACCCGCAGACAAGTTTTGGTGTGCCAACACTATAAAAGTCCAAGTAAGCGTGTTGGTCTAGTACAAAGAGGATATCATCATTAAGTCATCGAAATGTACCTAAACAGCAATTAATCAACCATTTATAGAGCCGGATTCCATTTGTTTACCTTGTTTTTTTTTTAATTCATGCACATTACAGAACAATATTATTTATACTTTAAAATACACCTGTGATGTAAATCTATTGTCAAAACTCTCCATTATTTTTAAGGAATGGAGAGTTATTGTTCTCTTTGTACTTTTAAGGTCCCACAAGGGACAAACAATTTAATACTTTGTACTTTAGATACTATACACAGACTTTTTTTGTTTCAAGATTACTAATTAATCTAATTAATAAAGTACAATGGATGGATTTTAAGTTGGAGAATGTCCTCGTATCTCTCCATTTTCCTTAAAAACAATGGGCCTCGGCACCATTATGTTTAAGGAATGGAGAGTTACTCGGACATTCTCCTATACTTAATTGTGAAAAGAAAGTTTAAAGATCAATACCAACAAAACGAACAATCACCTCTCAGTTAAATTGAACACACTGAACACAGCAAACACCATGATATGACGTTGGAAATCCAGGTCCTGGCTTGGTATAGGCACAAACATGTGGCGGGTTTAAATCTGTGACTGGGATCCCAATCCTCCCTTCTTGATAACTGGATCTCCAACGGCAATATACATATATAAACAAACGATAAAAAAGCCTGCACAGATTCGCTTCCACTCAATGAAGACCACATTTTATCAAAAAAATGAATGACAACATATACATGGACAGTGCAATACAGGGGCGAATCCAGGATTTCAAGTTAGGGGGGCACACTTAAAAAGATTGCGCCGAGCGGAGGGAGGCGCGAAAATATTTGGGGTATTTTGTGTCAAAAATCACGATTTTACGCCAAAAAATCATATTTTTTTCCAATTTTAGGGGGCGCGCGCCCCCTGATCCGCCCCTGCAACAGTAGGGACAATGTATGCTTAGTGCATTGGCAACAAAGATACAATTACACAGAATACACCAGAACAAAATTATGATAAATACGGGCACCTGTAAAATGCGAAACGAAATCGAAACGAAACGAAACGAAACGAAATAGATCGAAACGAAACGAAATTTACCGAAACGAAACGAAATCGAAACGAAACGAAATAAATCGAAACGAAATTGACCGAAACGAAACGAAACGGAATAATACAAAATGAAAGAAACTTATTTTAATGAAAAATTAGAGAAAGTATCGTTTAAGCGTAGAAAAGATAGTTTATTGTATTCCAGGTTATATTCATTTAATGTATATTTCATTTATCATACACATTTATATGTTCTGGGGGCCAGGGTGGCTCAATGAGTTAGGTCGTTGGATCTAACAACTCATACAAGCCCATCACCAATACGGCGTGGGCTTGTACCCAGCTTTGTAAATTACAAAAAGGGTACACTCGACTCGCAGCCGCAAGTGATAAAGTTTACCAGTTGCTTGTCCAGGGTCGGTGGTTCTCTCCGATGGTTGAGTTTCTTATCGGTTTTGTCTGTTTTTGTGGACTTTCCCTTTTGAATGCGCCTTGGAGTACGGTACCATTGTTATTACCTTTATTCGGTAGTGTGCCAACAAATCTGGCGTAATGTCTTGCCGTTGTTCTTTCCGAGATATGCAGGGGTCAAAAAGACCCAACACTATAAACTTTTTATTTCAAATCCTATTGTTCTATTTTGAAGAACTAAGAAAAAAACAACAGCAACATAACAGGACGTACAGTGAGCGCCCTCCTTACAGAAGAACTTCTGGAAAAAATAATGCTTGCAAAAACTAAACATAAGAAACTCTGGAGGTTTTATTGAAATCCATTCTGTTGTTTAGGAAGAGTTATGGATAACGCAACAGTATCCTCTCTCTATTGTATAGCCTTGTATGACAATTGCATAGCCTTAAATGACAAAGTCCAAAAGTGAAGAAATTTTAGCAAGAACTGTTAAAATGGGAAAACAAAAATAGAAGGTGCACAATGCCATTTGGTACTAAAGAATTCATGAAATTAATGAACCTTGCCATATGGTATTAAAGATTTCCTGTAAGATTCATTCAATTCCATCAAGTTGTTAAGGAGGAATTGCATAGGCAGTGAGGGAAACACTCATGGACAAACGGACATATACTATATACCCCCCCTCCCGCTGGATAGCAGGGGGTATAAACAATGTGCCGTATCAAATTTTATTAATACCGGAAAATTTTTTGGAGGGGGGTTGATTTGGGGGGGGGGGGGGGTTATATGAAAAGGGATCAAAGGGGAAAAAGGTACTTTTACAAGATATGTAGATTTTTTTTAATTTCTAAAGTTAATTTTTGATAGGATTTGTATACCTCCGCCAAAAAAAGATTGGGGTATATAGGACTTCTGCTGTCCGTTCGTTCGTTTGTCCGTCCGGTCGTCACACTTTTTCGTCTCTCCGACACACTTTTAAATTTTGCTCGGACGGTGGTATTTATTAGTGAACTTTAACTACTGCACTTCTGTTATTTTAATTCCTCTCCTTTCAACAGACTTGACTTGCTCTTATGGTTCCCAAATATAAAAGAAGACACTAAGTGAAAAGGACAGACTCCCGCTGAATAAATGCATAGTATTCTTGTTCAATGGTGATCAAATCATGTCCTCTCCTGATGAAAGACAGACATGTGTGGGAAGTAGTCTAGCATCGTAATTGTGAAAATAGGTTTGATTTCTTTTATTTTTTCTTCCATTTTCTATTTCGTTTTGTTTTCGTTGATTTCGTTTTGCTTTCGTTGGTTTCGTTTTATTTCGTTGATTTCGTTTCGTTTCGTTTCGTTTTTGTTGATTTCGTTTCGTTTTCGTTGATTTCATTTCGTTTCGTTTCGTTTCGTTTCTATTTCGTTTCGCACTTTATAGGTGCCCCGGTAATAAGCGAGTGAGTGATTGTTTTTAACACCAACTCAGCAAGTGTTAATATTAAATGAAATGCTGATGAGGTTTAGACCAACACGCTTAGTAAATAGTTGGATTTTTATAGTGCTAGCTCGATGAAACAACAGTCCGCGGGTAAATATGTCGCCCCATTCGGACACATTATATTGATTCCGAGCCAAGCAGTCTTTGCTCTCTTTCTCCTTAATTATTTTCTACCTCTTCAAGTTCACTCCTCCGAAAATATTTTTTTTCTTAACTAAAATAATGTAATATAAATAAGACTAAGCACAGTGCATGGTTGTGTGTTCGTTACAAAATCGCATATAAACAATATCAAAATAATAAATTCATTCAGTCTTTCATTTCTACCTCTAAAAGAGGGTGTGAGTGGGACTAACACTTTTGTCGTATTACGACTTGTAACGAACGTCGCATTAATCGAAGGGGCCCGGGTGGCTCAATGAGTTAGGTCGTTGGATCTAACAGCTCAACAAGCCTATCACCAATACGGCGTGGGTTCGCGCCCGGATTTGTAATTAACAAAAAGGGTGCACTCGCCGCCGCAAGTGATAAGGTTTACCAGTTGCTTGCCCAGGGTCGGTGGTTCTCTCCGGGTACTCCGGCTTCCTCCACCACTAAAACTGGTCGCCATGATATAGCTGAAATATTGCTGAATGTGGTGTTAAACCGGCACCAAAATTCAAAGTCAAATTCAAATTCGCATTAATCGAACACACCTAAAATTGTCTTTATATACTAACTGTCAAATCGTCCGTGCGGAAAGGAATTCCATATTGCTTATTTGCATATCTATAACGTTTATGTAAAACTTATTATACTGTGAAGAAATTTAATGGTGCGTGCTTAGCGGAGAACCATGTAATTTTTTAACACCGATATGATTTTGTTGTATGACTGTACAGTCGTAAAATAAATGTTTCCAAGTTTCAACTCGAGTATATAAAAAAAATGGCATAAACCGTTCATAGATCCTATTTTTTTTTCAATTTTGCTTCTGTATAAATTGTATTGTGTATAATCTTCTGTATAAATTGTATTGTGTATAATCTTCTGTATAAATTGTATTGTGTATAATCTTCTGTATAAATTGTATTGTGTATAATCTTCTGTATAGATTGTATTGTGTATAATCTTCTGTATAAATTGTATTGTGTATAATCTTCTGTATAAATTGTATTGTGTATAATCTTCTGTATAAATGTATTGTGTATAATCTTCTGTATAAATTGTATTGTGTATAATCTTCTGTATAAATTGTATTGTGTATAATCTTCTGTATAAATTGTATTGTGTATAATCTTCTGTATAAATTGTATTGTGTATAATCTTCTGTATAAATTGTATTGTGTATAATCTTCTGTATAAATTGTATTGTGTATAATTTTCCAACTGAACTGGTTTGCTTTTCTTGTGTTGCTCGATTTATATGCAAGTTCGTCCATATTCTTTCTCACGGAAATTTTTCTTAAAATAAATATTCCATTTATTTTGACAATATAAAAATCATTTGCAATTTACCCATAAGAAGACACTAAAGGGGCAATCAGAATCCGTATATCGAAGAACAACACAGTGGTCAAAAGAAAAAGTACATAAGGTCAAACAACGATCAACTAAACATATATATAAAACTAAAGGTAGAGTAACACGAACCCCACTAAAAACCGGGGGTGAACTCAGGTGATCCGGAAGGGTAAGCAGTTCCTGCTCCACTAGTGACATCCGTTGTGTTAATCTAGTTACAAACTCGGTGATAAGTCATGAACGAGGAAAGGACCGGGAAGTGTTTACGACAAGTGGAATATATCAGTGGTCATTTGTGACACGGATATTCCATACCGGTCAACCAAGTCGTGGTGGCGACGGTAAAACTTTCGAATTGATGATTTCAACTTAATTATGAGGAACCCTTGGTTCAGTACTTCTTTGTTAGCAGCAACCCTCTATCAAGGAAATCCTGATAGGAACCACAAGCTCTGGAATATCGTATCGACTGAGAGATATATACTCCATATGCAGGTGCTGCTGGAATGTTGCTACATATGAATGAAAAGTTCACAATGGGAAAATTGAAATCATCTCTTTTGTCGTAAAGTTTCGTTGTTAACCGCCCCTCATTGTCAATTTCGAGGTGTAGGTCAAGGTATGAAGCAGACGTATCTGTATGTGTGGTATCCTTTATTTCAAGCTCAATGGGATAGATGCGATCAACGAAATCACCAAACCCTGAATTATTTAGTGAAAGGACATCATCTATATAGCGGAACTTGATATTAAAGGATCGGGCTAGTTTCTTTTCGTTTTTCTTGAGAAGCCCCTGTATGAAGTCTACCTCATACGAATAAAGGAACAAGTCGGCGAGAAGAGGAGCACAGTTTGTACCCATAGGTATGCCGACTGTCTGTTGAAAAACACGTCCACCAAAGATAACAAATTTGTTGTCAATCAAAAACTCGAGCATGTTGATGAAATCAGTTTCAGAGAACTTTTTGGTAGAATCAGTGTTTTTTTTTTTTTACAAAATAAGATCTGTCCCTTCCTAGCACAAGGTATTTGTATCTACGTTGGCCCTTCTTCTTTATGAAACACAGTTGGACCAACTCCCTTAATTTGTCCTTCTGCTTAGTGAGGAATAGTTGTGTAGAGGGTAGAGAAGTCAAATGTTTTAATACTATTGCAGGAGGAGAGTGGCTTAAAATAAAATTTTATTTACTTGGCATTGCCGCCCGACCCACTGAAAAACTTGCCGCCCAAATTATTTTATTTGCGTTTCAGACAATTTTTTTTATTAAAAAAAATCGAAATCGCGCCGGAATTTCGATCGTGTCCGCGGATTTTTTTCCGGGCTTTATTTATTTCAAATCTCGATCGGAAAAGCGCTTAATGTACACTGTATTGAGAGCAAACGTTTAAACGACATAGAATAGAAAAATGGTCTGCTGAAGCGAAAATAATGTCGAAGAGGCCGGCAGTGGAAAGAATCCCCCTATGCTGCAATGCATCAGTTAAGGAGGGTGAACATTTTATCAAAAATAAGATCTTCAGTTATTCTATGGACGAAACATGGGAGAACGTTCTGAAAAACCTTTTAGAAGACTTCATCTTCATCTTGACGTCGTCGCTTCATGGGATGGACGCTTTTCATCCGAACATGGCAGAACAAATATGAAGGGAGACATGCAAGCATAATTCAAACTCTATTCATTATCATTAAACTACTAGTCTGCAGTGGAGTACTGTATTTTGTTTGGGCGTTAAAATTGTTGAATGTCAGACATTTTGAAGCATCGTGTTATCGGTTTTCGTGCTATTATCGATTTTCAGATATAGCGATTAACAGTGTTAACCCTTCATTCATATGACGATTGGAATTTTCAAAAAATGACTAGTTAAATATTTCTTTGTACATAAGATTGTTTTTAATTTTAAAGCCATTCTTGTATTTTAATATACTCTCGATTATCTGGCTACTTTTGTTGTCAGTAAAATGGCGTCATCTGTTTTCGTGTGAAGTAAAAACAAGGCCGATATACGGGATGGAAACGAATATATAATCCGGAAATGGCTGGTTTTAAAATTTCATGTTTCTGGCCATCTACCAAATCATACTACATCTAAATAAAATAACAGAATGTTTGAAAATTACCACTTTCAAAATTGTGTTTACTTTTGATGTTTTTTTTAGTGCTGAAACCACAATGCACTGCAAAGTGACATATATTTTATTATAAGAAACAGGCACATTTAAGTCGGCTCTTTTGTTTACAAGTACGATCAGTGACCCCATGACAGTTACATGACAGGAAGAGCTGGTGTTTGAGAGGCAGATGACATAGTTAAATTTTATATAGCCCTTCTGGATTTTTTTCCAGCTACTTTATTATAAATGAAGTAAATTTTTAGCATTACAAAAAGTATGGTTCAGTAGGTAGGTTCACTGTTCTTAGTACTTACGTCTTTAAAAGCAAACTTTAGCATCTTTTACAGATGTCACGCTGTAGTCTTGTTTATGTTCCATAAATAGAAACCGGAAGACACGTCAAAAATAATGCGTGCACTGTGGAAATCAAAATAAAATGGATAAAACGAAAACAGATGACGCACGAAAACACATACCATGACGATAACATTGTGTGGTGTAAAAGACACAATATACAAATCATCTTTGCTTTTCATTCAGTGTCAGATTGCCAGATTTAATAGATAGGGCCCTGATTTCAGAATTCAACTGTCTGACTGACAGACAGAAAATGTTTTTTTTTTATGAAAATAGAATTTGTTTTTTGCTGTTCTTTATGTTGCATTAAATTTGATTCATTAATGTCATATCTTCCTCTGTGTTCCTGTGAAAAACCAGTCTGAAAATATAAAGCTTTCAAATGTAAAAAAAAAAAAAAAAAAAATCCCTACCTACCTACCCACCTGCTGATAGTGTGGGTTGGCAATGCCAAACAAACAAACAATATTTTAAGGGTGGCCAGAGCCAGAGGGACCTAGATTGTATGTACTCTAACAGATCTTTAGAGTTCTACAGAATCCACATCTGATTCACATCACCCCTAGGGTAGCTAGTGTCACAGTAACTCTGAAGCCCGGTTTTGACATACATGTATCTTTATTCGATCCGCGATTTAAAAAAATTTGACACAAAGATAACATGACAACACACATTGGATACACTCGCAACATTCAGAAACGAGCGTTCGGGTGTGGGGGGGCTTGGGTTGCATATGTTCCCGGAACCAAACCTTAAATCAGCATTCCAGACCATTCGCTGCTAATAACTGGGTGCGAACACTTCATATAAGCCTTACTACGCCCCTGATTCAAGGTTGTCTTAACAGCATTATAGCCCCCCCCCCCCTCCCTGAGCAAAGCAGTGTACTTGGCCCCTACCTACACCACCACTCACAGGAATAAAAATAGAAATGGTTGATAAAATTAAATATAGAATTATTGTATTGGTAGTTCTATAAACAGCATACATAGATTATCATGGGGCCCCTGGGCAACTGCCAAACGTGTCCATGGGTTAAGACAAAATTGTGGTACGACTGTTACTGTGAAATGAAGAAATCAATATAACCATGCTGCTCATTTACTTTAATTTGTGTCCAAGT
Source organism: Bathymodiolus brooksi (assembly GCA_963680875.1). Lineage (NCBI taxonomy): Eukaryota > Metazoa > Mollusca > Bivalvia > Mytilida > Modiolidae > Bathymodiolus > Bathymodiolus brooksi. The sequence continues at coordinate 6,324,674 of OY804590.1, read as the reverse complement.
GTAAATTTGGATAGCCATTTTACCTTTCTTACTAATATTAAGCTGAACTTATTCACAATTTTGTAATTCAGGAAACAAGTACATTATATATTGTACGAACTTGACCTCAAATGAGATCTTTTCATTGGCTATAGTCTGCATTTTAATTTCGATAGTCCGACAGAGATGCATTTGTTTTTCACTTTCACCGTCCAAGTAAGAACAGCAACAAAGTAAAAAAGATCTAAAGCTTTAGCTTGACCAATTTTCTTGAATATTTGTTTGAATTTGTACTTGTATGATGGAATTTTTTCATCCACTTACATGAAGACATAGAAATTTCCTTTAATTCAATGATAATCTCAAAGTGACGACCATATGATTTTCGAGGGGGTATTTTGGATCAAATTAAATCATTTCACTATTTTTCTGACAGAGCCGATGTAGCAGGCAATTTGTTCCGGACTGAGTGTGCGATTGTTATTTAACGCCAATTCATCAATTTTTCAGCTATATCATGGGGAAAACAAATAAATTTTCAATGAGATGATGATGAGGTCCGCATTGTACTAGACCAACACACTGAGTTAGATTTTTATAGTGCTTGCTCACTGAAACAACAGCCCATGGGTAGACGTGTCGCTCCACTCAAACACATTATTCGGATTCCGAGCCAAGCAATCTTTGCTCTTTCTCCTTAATGGAATAATGCTACGTGCTTAGCGGAGAAACAACAAATACCAATTTTATAGTCTTTGGTTTGACCCGACCGGGGCTCCAACCCACGATCTACCGTACAACCATGCCAACCACTACACCACCGATGCAGCAACTCCCTTTTAATGTAGATATATTTAAACTACCACTATTTTGAACCATATATATTGAAAAACAGGGAAAATTATTAACAGGTATCATGTAATTTTTCACTTAATTATCAGTTATGATACTTTATACTCAGTCCACCATCTGTAATAGGCTAGTAGAAAACCAGCCAGGGCTGTCTTAACAGTTTTACTAGGCCCCCAGGACAAAGCAGTGGACTGGGGCCCATACCTACACAAGCACTCGCAGGAATAAATTGTAAATGTCGATAGAATTAAACAGAAATTTATTGTATTGGTATTTCCAAGAAAATCAGTGTTTAAACATTAAAAAGCATGCTGTACACAACATACATAGATTAACATGGGGACTCGGGGTAACTCCCCAGCATGCCCATGCGTTAAGACAGTACTGTTTCCAGTGCCAAAATCTCCAAAGATTAAGTAAGAGGCCGATTTCATTGATATCAATTTTAAAACTGAAAATGTCATCAACAATTGAATATAAAAATGTCTAAGTTGTGGTGGTATCAATCTTACAGGAATTCTATAAGTCACATGAGATATTTAAATTGTCTGCTTAATAGAATATATACATTTTGTAGGCAGTGGTATACTAGGCCTTGTATAGAAAACAGCATAAGTTTTTAAGTTTTCAAGATAACAAGATTCTGAAGAAAAACTAGAACTGTGAGTGACAAGTTGAATTATCTCCCCTTCCAAATTTTGGACCGCGACCATATTTCTTCATGCACATCTGCAGGTAGTGTACTACAACTGTGTAAAGTTTCACAAAAATCTAATAAGCCGTTCAGGAGGAGTTGCACTTACAAGGTACACGACCCCCCTTTTTGTGAAAGAATAAGTTGAATTATCTCCCCTTCTAAATTTTAGACAGCAACAGTATTCCTTCATGCACATCTGCAGGTAAAGTTTCATAAAAATTCAATAAGCAGTTTAGTAGGAGTTGCGCTTACAAGGTACATGCCCCCCCCCTTTTCGTGAAAGTATAAGTTGAATTATCTCCCCTTTTAAATTTTGGACAGCAACCATATTCCTTCATGCACATCTGCAGGTAGTGTACTACAACTGTGTAAAGTTTCACAAAACTCCAATAAGCCATTTAGGAGGAGTTGTGCTTACAAGGTACACAACCCCCCTTTTCATGAAAGTATAAGTTGAATTATCTCCCCTTCTAAATTTTAGACAGCAACAGTATTCCTTCATGCACATCTGCAGGTTGTGTACTACAACTATGTAAAGTTTCATGAAAATTCAATAAGCAGTTTAGTAGGAGTTGCACTTACAAGGTACACCCTCCCCCTTTTCGTGAAAGTATGTCGAATTATCTCCCCTTTGAAATTTTGGACAGCAACCATATTCCTTCATGCACATCTGCAGGTAGTGTACTACAAATGTGTAAAGTTTCATAAAAATCCAATTAGCCGTTTAGGAGGAGTTGCGCTTACAAGGTACATGGACGGACGGACAGGGTGATTCCTATATACCCCCCAAACTTTGTATACAATCTTGCTAGTATTTCTTGACAAATTCAATTAAAATAAATTTGAATTACAAGACAACCGATTGTAATTTGTATATCAAACTGGGTAAAAACAATGATCTGATTTTAGGGAGCTCTTGTCTGCTCTAGGAGGATGAGCAGTTCCTGCATTTTGACTAAATCTGGTTTCAATCCATTCAGTGGTTCTGAAGAAGATTTTCAAAGATTTCCAATTTTTCAACCAATGAGAAGCCATCTTTAATATTAGGCAAGGTCAGTGGACACAATTTTGGAAGAGGGGCATTCAAAGAGTATCGCATCAAAGTTTGGTTCAATTTGACCCGGTGGTTCTTGAGAAGATCAAAATGTGAAAATTTAATGGATGACAGACAACAGACACAAAGTGATGGGAAAAACTCATTTGAACCTTTGGCCCCAGTGAACTAAAAACTTTTATGAGAACTATCAAATGGACACTCTTACCGCGTTTTAATATAATTGTTCCTGTGGTTTCAGGGAAGAGATTAAAATGTAAAAGTTTACGGACGACTGGGAGGGATGGACATCAAATGATGATAATACCTCGCATAACCCTTAAAGGTCTCATCTTCATTCAAGCACACCCTTATCAATATATGAAAAAACACAACAAAAATTAAAGTTAACGACCAGCTCGATGCATGTCTGAACTTTTTTCTCAGCTGTCGATTTAATACAACATAAATATTTAGATATATATATATGCAAACAATGACAAATCGGCAATAAATTACATATAGACCTCGATATACTTAAACCCAGCATTAAAACCAATGGAAATGGCATCCACTGGAAAAAGCTTTGGTTTAAAATTGTATATCCATTCAATGACTGACAATATTATAACTACCGGTACCTCTAATTATATACAACTATTACTAAATGAACCGCCATGATATAACCGATATATTGTTGAAAGTGGTGTTAAACACCATAAATCCATCCACAAAAGTTTAAATTAAATTTTTTGTTCTTCTTCATATAGAATACTTTTACAAATTATACAATATTTATATATACAATATTTTTGTCATGTCAGAATTTGTATAATGATCATTGGCGTTCCCAATTTCTTGTATTGTTGTATACTAAATATATATACAATATTTTTGTCATGTCAGAATTTGTATAATGATCATTGGCGTTCCCAATTTCTTGTATTGTTGTATACTACTTATCATGGTCTTGTTGTCATGGCAGATCTCCGATTAAAAAAATAAAACAACGAAACAATAAAAAATACCAAAATAGATTACAAAAAAAAAACAAAAAAAATTTTTTTTTAAAAGAAAGAAAATATTTACATTAGTAATGAATTAATGCATATAATTGCACTTATCTTAATTTTGGAAATTTAGAGAATTATTAAATCATTTAACTAAAAATCACCAAAAGTAGGACTTCTATTTTTTAAGTGTTCAAAGTGATACATTTTGAAAGATTAAAACAATATATTTAAATTATCAGCTTATAATTTATTTTGAAAATATAAAAAAAACAAATCAAGATTAAAGTTTACTGAAATTTTTAAAATGGAATTATTTTGAAAATAATTAAAAATAAATTAGGAAATATTTTTGAAAATGATTCCAATAAATTAAATGTTAAAAGATAAAACATCAGAATCTCCACTGTTTGAATGCATGCAAGTACTATGACAATTAGAAAGTGTTCTGCACCTATGATAATTATTGGAATAATTGGACTATTAGAGGACTAAAAAAGTCAGGACCAATCCATATTTTATGGGTTTTACCACAAAATATGATGAACCTTGCTTCCATGTTCCTTTAATAGTACGAAATTCATATTTATATAATTTAATTAACAAAATTTAAAGGGCAATAAGGGCAATAACTCTTGATAATTCGTAACTACACAGGAGGAATGAAGGATGTTATCCTTTTTAATACACATTTTATCACAGCAACAAAAAATAAAGGATTCATTACTTACTTGGTTTAAAACTAAAAAAATGTTTACCAAATACAATTAAATTGTTTAGAAACTCGGTAATTTTTGACAATATTTTTTTATGTAAATGTAAAACACGTAAATTAAATTAGAAAAGAAAGACAAGACTTTGAATTTTGGAAAGTATAAAACTTTAAAAGAGTTTTAAACCAAGTAGACTGACATGACATAAATAATACAAAAGTACAAAAATAGCTGATTGATGGTCTGGCTAGAATTTTACTTTTTGTTTATTAAATTCCCTCCAAAATTTAAAAGAACAGGTTCTGCTTACATTTTGGTTTTCTTTAATTTTATTTAATTGTATGTGTGTTTTTTGTTGTTGTCAGTTTTGTACAATTATGTTATCCCATCCTTTACAGAGCCTGTTTTGTTTCTAGCAAAGATCATAAATTACAAAGAAACACACCATTTCTACCAAAAAAAATAAAAAAATTAACTTTAAGCATAGAAATGCGACGTTTCTTATTCAATCCCCCTTTTTTTAGAGGATTATATTTACAATTCTATTAAGATTTTGTAGTCTTTATATCTCACATATACAAAAATAACTGATTGGTGGTCTGGCTAGAATTTTACTTTTGTTTATTAAAATGCCCTCCAAAATTTAAAAGAACAGGTTCTGCTTACATTTTTTTTTTCTATTATCCATTTTGTGTGTGATATTTTTTTTTTGGGGTACAATTCTGTTATCCCATCCTTTACAGAACCTGTTTTGTTTCTAGCAAGACCATAAATTACAAAGAAACGCACCACTTCTACCAAAAAAAATGAAGAAAAAAAATATAATTTAACCTTAAGCATAGAAATGTGACGTTTCTTATTCAGCCCCCCCTTTTTTTAGGGGATTATATTTACAATTTTATAAAAATTTTGAAGTCTTTATATCTCGCATAGCATAATTAATATACATAATTATAAAACTATACAATATTACAAGATAAAAAAATAAAACAACGAAACTAAAAAATACCAAAATAGATTACAAAAAAAAAACAGAAAATAATTTTTTTTCAAAGAAAGAAAATATTTACATTAGTAATGAATTAATGCATATAATTGCACTTATCTTAATTTTGGAAATTTAGAGAATTATTAAATCATTTAACTAAAAATCACCAAAAGTAGGACTTCCATTTTTTAAGTGTTCAAAGTGATACATTTTGAAAGATTAAAACAATATATTTAAATTATTATGCCAATCAGCTTGCTCATTTTGTTCATGTTAATAGGTGGCTTCAAAATATAAATATTTATTGAAAGCCGACTATTAAAGTGCAGGGGGGATGCAATGCATGGTTAAATAGGGAAATGTAATGCTTTGTTGGATGGGGGTTATGCACTGCCTGGTTAGCTGAGGTTTACAACAAAATCAGCAAGACAATAAATAAATTTGACAAACAATTATTACTTATCTCTCTAAAATGTATCAGCTTATAATTTATTTTTAAAATATTAAAAAAAAAAAAATCAAGATTAAAGTTTACTGAAATTTTTAAAATGAAATTATTTTGAAAATAATTAAAAATAAATTAGGAAATATTTTTGAAAATGATTCCAATAAATTCGATGTTAAAGATAAAACATCAGAATCTCCACTGTTTGAATGCATGTAAATACTATGACAACAATTAGAAAGTGTTCTGCACCTATGATAATTATTGGAATAATTGGACTATTAGAGGACTAAAAAAGTCAGGACCAATCCATATTTTATAGGTTTTACCACAAAATATGATGAACCTTGCTTCCATGTTCCTGTAATAGTACGAAATTCATATTTATATAATTTAATAAACAAAATTTGAAGGGCATTAACTCTTGATAATTCGTAACTACACAGGAGGAATGAAGGATGTTATCCTTTTTATACACATTTTATCACAGCAACAAAAAATAAAGGATTCATTACTTACTTGGTTTAAAACTACAAAAATGTTTACCAAATACAATTAAATTTTTTAGAAACTCGGTAATTTTTGACAATATTTTTTTATGTAAATGTAAAAACACATAAATTAAATTAGAAAAGAAAGATAAGACTTGGAATTTTGGAAAGTATAAAACTTTAAAGAGTTTTAAACCAAGTAGACTGACATGACATAACTAATACAAAAGTACAAAAATAGCTGATTGATGGTCTGGCTAGAATTTTACTTTTTGTTTATTAAATTCCCTCCAAAATTTTAAAAGAACAGGTTCTGCTTACATTTTGGTTTTCTTTAATTTTATTTAATTGTATGCATGTTTTTTGCTTGTCGTTTTTGTACAATTCTGTCATCCCATCCTTTACAGAGCCTGTTTTGTTTCTAGCAAGATCATAAATTACAAAGAAACGCACCACTTCTACCAAAGAAAAAAAAAATTTAACCTCAAGCATAGAAATGTGATGTTTCTTATTCAATCCCCCTTTTTTTAGGGGATTATATTTACAATTTTATTAAAATTTTGACAGTAAATCTTACAAGCAGTTTTTAAGGAAATTAAATGAATGTATTGTCTGTCCTTCGATTTAAATTTTCTGATAACCTCTTTGGCATCTTCAAACTCTTCTTACCCTTCCAGAGCATCTGAGCTCAACCCCAGTTTTTGTGGGGTTCATGGTGCTTGATCGTTAGTTTTCTGTGTAGTGTTTTGTAGATCATTGTTTTTGGGGTTTTTTTCCCCATTGTATTGTCTGTCCTTTGATTTACAGATTCTGATTACCCTTTTGGTATCTTCAAACTCTTCTTACCTTTACAGAGCATCTGAGCTCAACCCGTTTTTTGTGGGGTTCATGGTGCTTTATCGTTAGTTTTCTGTGTAGTGTTTTGTAGATCATTGCTATTGGGGTTTTTTTGTCGATTGTATTGTCTGTCCTAGACGATTTACGAATTCTGATAACCCTCTTGGTATCTTCAAACTCTTCTTGCCCTTACAGAGCATCTGAGCTCAACCCCAGTCTTCGTAGGGTTTATGGTGCTTGATCGTTAGTTTTCTGTGCAGTGTTTTGTAGATCATTGTTTTTTTTTTTTTTTTTTGTCCATTGTATTGTCTTTCCTTCGACATACAGATTCTGATTACCACTTTGGTATCTTCAAACTCTTTTTGTCCCTATTAAAACCCCTTAAATTTAAAACCTACCAAAAGTATTGACTGTATTTTCAGCGGCTTTGATGCCATCTTCAATTGACTGTGGTGTCTACATGGGTGCATCTTAAAACACTTTTTTTTTTATAAATACTAAATTGTTAAATTATTTTAGAATTGCCATTAATACCAAATCTTCATGAAAAAACTATTACTTTAGCAAAAAAAAAGTCACCAGAAATGAGATTTTTTTTCAAAATTATATTAAATTTACAAAAGATCCAAAACAAACAAAAATATTAATTTTACAATTTGCCAAAAGTATTGCTGTAGGCCACTCTTACTTCTGAAAAAACAAAAATAGATTAGTATACCTGAAAAACAAAAGCTGATTAATACATGCAATTTTTTTCATTTTTTTTTCATGCAATTTTTTTTGTTTTTTTTTGTTTTTTTTTATAAAAGCATCTCTGTTTTTGCATCTTACTACAACATCACAAACCAACACTTGCCATACATGTATCTTTACAGGAGATCATGTTGTAGTTGGGGAAAAAATGCTAGAGTACACATTTTTGATGGGAAATAGCCTGCATACAGGTAGTACATGATATAACTGATAACATTTTAAACCATATACATTTATATAGTTGAAATTTACAGCACACAAGTTTCAAATTTAGGGAAGAGGTCGTCTCACATGCATGTTGAGGTGTGAGTTGTTTATCATTGTATATAAACAGCAAACTCTAAGGATATGTAAACCACAATGATACCAAACATGTCCTTGATAGATGTGACTGAAAAATATCAAACAACACATACTGTTCAGTTGACAAAAAAAAAGAACTCCTACATATACTTTATTACCATGGTTTGTGCCGTTTTAAGTCTTTCATCCTTTTTATTCTCCTTGATCATGCATTTTCAATTAGAACTAGTCTCTCAAGAACTAACACATTTGAGATCCATTCCATTAGTACTTCAAAATCCTTAATCCATTTAATTACTGACGGTATAAAAAAGTATTGTATTTTTGGCACTATTGTGTCTTTATTAAATGTGAAACCTAACTGGGAAAAAGTTATTTATCTATCATTCAATTCATTCATACACCCATTTCTTGCATGCAACCTATGTTAGATGTGAAACCTAACTGGGAAAAAGTTTTTATCTATCATTCATCCTTGCATACCCCCGTTTCTAGCATGCAACATTCACTCATAAACCTTATTTAATTATCAAAATTTATTTATATTGAAGTACATAAATGAACATATATAATTCTATGATAAATCTAATTCTAATTCAAAATGCTGATTTTTTGGGTACGAGTTCTGCTGTCCAGATCTTAAGAAGATGTTATTGATCGGCTTCACACTGACACCGATCTGTTTTGAGCTATTTCATACTGGGGCAGTATGGGTATTAATTCTCGGAAAATCAGTATTTTCATGAGATGGGATGTGGAATCTAATGAACACGAAGAAAGAAAAATCATTTTTTACACTTAGAACTAACCAAAAGTCTAGGAATAATAGCTTTTATTAAAAAAATTATTTTAAACTTTGACGTCATTCACTTTTCCAAATGAAGGTTTGCAATATCTTAATGATGCTTACAGAAATGTAACAATATCACATACTAAATACATAATATTAATGATTAAAAACATATTTACACACTATATACAAAAATATATTTACACTATACATATATACATAGATCTATTTACAAATAGAGTAGAAGACCTTGGACACTGGGACACCATGATCAGATGCTTAAACACAACTTTAACCAAGAACAGACAAGTGGGGAGGGGGTTTTAGCACAACTTTAACCAAGAACAGACAAATGGGGAGGGGGCATTAACACAACTTTAACAAAGAGTCTTAGAAACTTGGATTGGAAGAAGGAGGGGCAGATTAATACACACTAAAAGGTCTTGGAAACTGGAGTTGGGTTGGGTTGGGTTGGGTGGGGTGGGGTGGGAAGGGACATAAATTGACACCTTACCTAATGGTGTTCTACATTGACCTATCTGTGCTCAATATTAGGACAACCGACATAATGGCTTTATGTGATAAAGTGTCTGTAGTTTTCTGCGGACACATCGGTTTCCTCCACCAATATAACTGACTGCTATAATTGATATATTGTTGAAAGTGGCATTACATACCAAAACCCAATTGACCTAATGGAATTCCTCAGTGTGACATTTGACCTAATGTACCATGATCGGAAGTTTAACACAACTTTAACCACCAACAGACAATATGATTTTTAGACAAATAAAACAAAATTTTGACAATTTAAATAAATATCGGATCAAATCAGTTCTGTGAAGCAATTTTTAAAAAATAAATTATCTCCCCTTTTTCGGTTTTTTAACCTTCATTATAAAAACATAAAAATGATTAGAAATTCCAAATCTTTGCTACAACAGACTGAACCATGATCTTTCCGAAATGATTTCAAAATTGCAACCCTTTTTGAATTTAGAAATTTTGCCCCTTAAAAGAAAACATGCCCGTCATTGACAATCATATTGCCGACAGCAAGAGCAGCCCTAACACACCACTGAGTCCAACCTCTCTGGGGAGCAGGGGCAACAGGAACAACTGGGATGACTATGGCCTCAAAAACCTGCTCTGCTGCCACCACCTCCAAAGCGACACAGGGCGCTTCAGCTACCACCCCCTGGCCTATAGCAGCCATTGTTTCATCATCTACATCTGCTGAATTAACAGCTGGTGTAGACAATGAAAAAAGTCTGACTACAGGGGAAACCACCACGGGATTCTGTAAATCCCGTGGTAGTTCAGGGAGGATAGCCTCCACTGGTACAAACACGGGTGTCTGTACCACTGGTACAGGCTCGGGAGCTTGTACCAGAACCCTGGGACGCCTTGTCCGAACTGGAAGGTCCTCGGCCTTAAACTCTGGGGCTAGCCCCAACTTACGCCTCGAGCGTTTTTCACCCTCACGGACAGGTTTCACCCTGAAAAAAAAATTAATTGTTAAGCAAACTGTCAAACTGTGAAGATTAAATGGATATTGCATTTAAAAGTTTATATATCAAATTTACATATAAGAATAACATACAATTGATGACTTCTGAGACAGACACAGATTTTTTAACATGAAACAATGGCAGCTGTCACACCCAATACGAGCAAAGTATTGATTAATGTCATTATGATTTTCTTGTAAATTTTGTGGGGGGAGCGAGGAGGGTACCAGACAACTCGGCCCGCAGACAACTCGGACCGAGACAAGTCGGCCTGTAAGCGAGGACAAGTCGGCCCGTAAGCGAGGACTAGTCGGACCGTATGAAAAGACTACTCGGACCATCAATAATTATTGTTGACTTTAACTTAGTTTGTTTTCTTTAATAAAATTGACGGAAATCAATAATATTTCGATAAAGCGTCGTTACGTTTTTTTCCTGTATTCTGGACAAAAACGATATCAAATTTTAAGAAAGGGAACTGGGAGGACAATTATTGCCTTTCAAATAATATTTCGATAAAGTGTCGTTTAAGCATGTTTTTTTTTCTTTATTCTGGACAAAAACGACATTTTATGGAAATAATATTTTACTTAGCAAAATTTTGATAAAGGGAGCTGGGAGGACAATTATTGCCTTTCAAATAATATTTAATTTTTGTGTGTCATTTTTGAACAAGCATTGCAAAAAAGAATGTGTGCATTGTAGAAACTATAATTATATAATAGTTAAAAAAATTCGCGAAAAATAATTGATTTATATGAAAATAAAAAATGTGAACTGAATTATTTTAATTATAATTTCACTGGATTATACATTATCCTATAGTTGTGGATAAAATGATTTTCAAAACAAAAATAAAATTAGAAAATTAATGAACCGAATTTTAAATAAATAATTAAAAATATATTAATACTTCAGCAACTAAAAATAATTTGACAGGCATGTATTTAAAAGAAATTATGTAGCCCCAATCGTTACCCACAAAGAATAGCAATGGCAGCTATATACCTACTGGTGGGTGCGATACCTATAGAGGCAGAACTTCATAAGAGAAAATTGAGTCTACTTATACTCCATGCTTGCGAGTGATAATTAAAAAATTAAAGAGATCATTAATAGACAGATCAGTGTAAACTATGACAACGAGGACATTTTCTTTTGTAACATCCGAGATATACTTATACTGTATGATCTACCATCAATAACAGACCTACAAGCAAATTTACCATTAAAAATCAGATGGAAAAAACTTGTAAGAAAAGAGGTTGAAAAATTCTGGTTGAAAAGACTCCAGAATGATGCCACTGCCAAGACTACCTTAAAATATTTGGCCATAAAACATCTAGAAATTGGGACAAGCCACCCCTTATGGAAGATGAAATAAAAAACAAGAATTGCGGTGAAGAAATCGATAATAAAAGCTAGAATTATAACAGGAACCCTCGTTTTGCAAAAGGATAGGCATAGATTTAATAAATTTGATATTTCTAGTATATGTCCAATGTGTAGATTGGAAGTTGAGGATATAATACACTTTCTACTGAAATGTCCCCTGCTCGCTGGATCTAGACAGGAACCCTTCCGTCGGTTAAAAAATGAAGTCATAAAAAATTCAGAAGATGGAACCTGGTTGAAAACTTTTAATAATGATGAAAGAATCACAACTCTAATAATTGACTGTAGGAATTATTCAGAAACATTTATGGAAAATACTAGTGTAATGGACAGAATAGAGGAGCTATCCATAGAACTCTGTTATCTCTATATGTTAGACGTCTACAATGTACGCAGGAAACATGAAGTAAACAAATCTGGAATGTTCAGGAATGTAATTAACTGTGCCATATAAAGTAATAAGGTTTTTGATTTCATTCTATACCTAGAATTTTAGATCCATAATGTCCAGGGTGTACTCAGAGGTATCTATAAAATAATCCGTTATTATCCTTTTATATATAATATTTTATACATTTTAATATTAACTATGGCATCCTCTTGAAATATCAGTTTAACCTAAATCTTTCTGGGAATTTTACCTTTTAAACATAACATAAATCCCTGTATTTTATCTTTTAAACTTAAAGTAAAGTTTGTTGTAATTTTGTAGTTTATATTTTAAAATTTTAATGTAACCAAAATCTCTCTGTGGATTTTACCTTTTAAACATAACATAAACTGTTGTATTTTACCTTTTAAACTTATAATAAAGTCTGTTGCATTTTTGTAGTGTATATTTTAAATTTAAAAAATAAGAATGATCTGTATGTCAATAGCTTCATATTGGCACAAAATTTTATTTTTAATAGGTAAGAAAGTATTTTGATAAGGCTGTAAAGAAATTTTTAACACAAACTTGACATAACATAGCTTAAATATAAATCCACTGTATATAGTGCACTAATTGCAATTTGCCAGCTAAATATGAAAGAGTAAAAATAAAACTTCCCCACGCCAAAAAAATACATGGAAAATCCATAGTGTTCCTACTAAAGGAAGCTGATACAGAGAGAAGAAGAAGAAGTAGCCGTGAAAATACAATGTATAAAAAATTAAACTTGGAATTAATGGACAACAAAACCCAATTTTGACAAAATACTGTTAACAGTTTAAATTTGTTTTATTCTTATATTTATCAAAAGACAACTTGATATTACATATTGTCATCTTTAAGATATAATTTTTTTTTAATTTATGTTTTGTTTAATGACGCCCATTTGCAACTTTTCCAACAAACATGAAGCTTGTACAAACAAAAATAATACATAATGTTTATATGAAATTTCATAATTTATAAACTCTAAATATTTTTTTCTTAAATTATTTATTTTTAATTTTTTATATTAATTTTATTCCTGTAAATAATACGTAATAGACCATGTTATGAGAACAAAATCACGTCCTAATCACATTTTTGATCACTTAATATTATCATTTAATAAATAATTCATTTTCACTAAAAGATAATAATTGTCTTTTAAATAAATCAATAATTATACACATATAAATATTGAACAATATTATAAAACAATAATACGGTCCAAGTTGTCTTGACATACAGGCCGACTTGTCCTCGCTTACGGGCCGACTTGTCTCGGTCCGAGTTGCCCGTGGGCCGAGTTGTCTGGCATTCAGCGAGGAGTGATAGATCTTGTTTTAATGAAACTAAAATGCTTTATATACGGGTAATGATATAATTGTTTCTTTGTCCTTTTTAAACTCTAGGGAGGGGACATTGAAAAAAAACTTTAGGAATTTTTGTCAAAATGCTGGTCTAACTACTACACATTTAAGACATTTCTAAGAGTAAAAATCTAAGTGTTATTGACTTTCAACGTACTCTAACATTCTCAGAGAAGTGTTTATGTTCTAACATGGTCAAACAACAGTTGTCCATGTCTTTATTATGAACATTTAAAGACCTCAGCTTTGCCTTGGTTTTAAATGTGCATAAAACATGGAGTCTTTGTTTAACCCATACATAATTAAATAATTTCCTAGGCACATAATAAAACAAGAATTTATTGTCTTCGATAGATATCCGTTCACCAGATAGATGATTTTTTGTCTCTAAAAATTGATGTTATATTGCTAACAGAGCTCATTCTGGGATTTGAGAAAAATTGTCTAGTGGCCACTCCTATTAAAAAAGTGGGCAATTAAAAATTAGATTTGAGCCAATGCATTAAACCAAACAAATGTGAAATGAGTCTATTTGAGTGAGCGAGTGATTGTTTAACACCAATTCAGCAATTTTTCAGCTATAGCGAGAACAAGTTAATTTTCAATGTCATGATGATGAGGTCTGCTTTGCTCTAGACCAACACGTTGAGTTGGATTTTTATAGTGCTAGCTCACTGAAACAACAGCCCGCGCGGGTAGACACGTCGCTCCACTCTGACACATTATTCTGATTCCGAGCCAACCAGTCTTTGCTCTTATTCCTTAATGCAGTGTGTTCATTAACCCATGATCTACCACACTCGAGCGAGCATGCTAACCATTACACCATGTGAGCTAAACAATGAACTGAACCTGCCTTAAAGGGAATAAATAGATTTTAACATCAACTATAGTAAAACCCCATTTCTGAGGATGATCAGGGAACTCCACGCAAACGACATTACATAGTGCGATGCATGCAGATATTATTTACAAACGATGATTTTTGTATGTCATGTTTGTATCATGAAAGATTGTTTCTATAAGTTATGATAAATTATCATTGTTTATTTATAATTTTTTATCCGTTAACAACCACCATCGGTAAATTTGTCATTCTATTTCCAATGGTCATTATAAACATTATGTCTCTGTCCATACTTCCATACTTGGTGGTTTAACACGGTTTGACTATAAATCAGAATAGAAATTTATATTTGAAATTTGATATATACCTGTACAATGTACTTGTATGAGAATTATTTAATAAATAAAAGGGAATTTGAATGCAGATATAAGATTTTCAACATAGAGTCAAACCTATATTAAAGGGATATTAAAGCTCGTTTTAACATATATTTTTTCAACTTGTGACGAAGGTTGTTTCTTTAAATAATTGTAAAAACAATCCAAAAATACTTTGCACGCCCATATAATCCCTAATATCGTTAAAATATCACTTAAAAGGGTCGAAATGAATTTTTGTCCAGAAAGCAAAAATTCAATTATTGTAAAGACTGCAAGATATGACAGAATTATAAACGAATTATGTCACTTTTACAAAGTTCCATTGATAAAAACCGGGTTAATGTTTCATAAATATCATTTATTGAACCAATTGCAAGTTTTCATGAGATACAAAAAATTACCAAAATCAGCTTTAATATCCCTTGTCAACTTTGGGACCAAAAAAAATAGTGGCCTTATAAAACTACAGGTTCACCTGTCATTCCATTTTGAGGAAACCTTATACAGAACCTTCCATAGATGCTTCCTACCAAGTTTCGTTTCATTTGGCCATGTTTGTTAATGGAACCGGATGAAATGAGCAATCTTTATAGAGAACCTTCCATTGAGGCTTCCTATCAAGATTCGGCTCCTTTGGCAAAGCGATTTCAAGGGAGAAGATTTTTCAGAAATTGACCAATTGGAAACAAAAATCACCTGTGGTGGCCATATTTGTTACAGATCGGGACGAAATGAGCAATCTCTATAGAGGACCTTCCATAGATGTTTCCTACCAAGTGTCGATTCATTTGACCAAGCGGTTTCAGAGGAGAAGATTTTTAGAAATGTACCAATCAGAAACAAGAATTGCCTGTGGCGGCGATGTTTACTCACAAAATCAGGACGAAATGGGCAATCTTTATAGAGGACCTTCCATAGATGCTTCCTACCAAGTTTTGTTTCATTTGGCCATGCGGTTTCAGAGAAGATTTTTTAGAAATCGACCAATCAGAAACAGACGATGGACAACGGACGCCAAGTGATGGCAAAAGCTCACATTGCCTTTGGCAAGTTGAGCTAAAAAGACAAGTGACCTTCTAAAGAGGTTCATTTGAAATTTTCTATGACCAGAAAAGAAAAAAGTAGCCTTTTAATACAGGCAACTGCTTAATAGAGGTGACCACATAAGACAGGTTTGACTGTACATGTAACTAGGAAACATTAAAAAGTTTCATAAGATTATATGAATGCTTAATGATTAAAAAAACAACGTTTATTTAAAGTGACAGTTTCTACGATTATTCATAATTTTAAAGTTTGACAACAACTTGAAAATGAGATAGATCATAAATCAATAAAATGACCAAATTAAACCATCTCAGATAAACAGAAATTTGTTTAATTACTTCATGACTCATTAACCCAGATTTATCAAAACAAAGACATGGATGACTAAAATGTATAATTCATACATGTTTAATGATAAATTAGACATATCTCAAATTATTAGCCTTTTTTGTAACAATTTTAGTTTGTAAACAACATGCATGCACAGTTCATCATACAGAGGGGGAGTTGTCTTGAATTAGATTAGCCAAGACAAAAGTTGCTTGCGCACACGTTTCCCCCAAAATATTTCGTGAATACAAATGTACCACTTTTCGGTGTTTTTGGCTGTTTTAGATGAATTTTTACTCACATCTGTTCAAGTTTGGGAAAAAAATTCCAATTTAAAAAATCTGACAAAATCGTAGACATTGTCTGTTTAAGAAAGTAAATTTAACAGTGTTTTACCATTTAAAAAAAAACAAGTTCAAATTCTGTCAAAAATGAAACAAAAAAAACCCCATTATTTTCAAAATTTTTGTGTTAAGATATAATATTTTGGCCATAAATTTGATGAAATTATTCAAGAATAAAAAAATGTAAAAAGTTAACAGACGGCGGACACCAAGTGATGGCAAAATCTCACATGCCCTTTGGCCAGTTGAGGTAAAAAATAAACTGAATCTGCCTTAAAGGGAAAAAATAGATTTTAGCTTCAACTACTATTCAGAATAGAAATTGATATTTGAAATTTGGTATATACAATGTACTTGTATGAAAATTATTTTTGAATTTGCATGCAGATCAGATATAATATTTTCAACATAGTCAAACCTGTATTAAGAGTCACCTTTGGGACAAAGAAATAGTGGCCTTATAAGTTAGGTGACCTTCTAAAAGAGGTTCAATTCATATGGAATTTTCTATGACCGGAAAAATTAATTTGATTTTTGGTGTTTAATGCCACTTTCAGCAATATTTCAGCTATATCATGGCGACCAAATTTTAGTGGTGGAAGAAGCCGGAGTACCCAGAGAGAACCACTGACCATGGGCAAGCAACTGGTAAACCTTATCACTTGCGGCTGCGAGTCGAGTGCACCCTTTTTTGTAATTTACAAAGACGGGTGAGAACACACACTGTATTGGTGATAAGCTTGTATGAGTTGTTCGATAATCCAACTACCTACTTTTTCGTATCCGATATTAAACTGCAAGCAATTTACAAAGTTATACATACTTCTAACTATGATGGTCATATAAGCAAATATGTTTGCATGATTGGTAAATATAATCAGAGGGGTATAATCTTTTCTTGTAACACTATTTTAGTGCATATGAAATAAAATTTAAAAATAAAAATTGTGGGGGGGGTATAATCTTTTCTTGTAACACTATTGTAGTCCATATGAAATAAAAATAAAAATTTTTGGGGGGGGGGAGGCAGTGGGAGGGGGTTGTATGTTGGGAGTGGGGGGTTACCCTTCTGTAATGTGTTCCCCCTTTTGATAGTGAACAGGTATGTTGGGTTTCATTTTAATGCCTATCATAGTTTAGATTGAGAAAATTGTATTTTTAGAAAAAAATGCAAGTAAACTAGAGGCTCCCAAGAGCCTGTAATCGCTCACCTGGTTTTCAATTTGACATCTAAAGTTGATAGAAAATGGGGGCGTTATACATAATTTTGAAAGTGGGCCACCCAAAGATCATTTCAACTCAAATTTGTGAGCAAAAGATTTTGATGTGATTTTTATCTCATAATATTCCTAAACGGAATAAACTGGCGGAAAAAATCTCACAGAAAAACCTAGAATATTTGTTAAACAACTCATTGTCATGTAGCTGCAGTTAAAATTTGAGTTCATTTTGATTTATAATAAAGCAGCAATGGACAACTAAAGAAATTTCTATTTTTAGTAACAGCAGCCATCTTGAATGAGGGCGGGACTGTCGGACACAATTTTGAAATGGGACTACCCAAGGACTATCCCAGCCAAATTTGGTTTAATTTGGTTCAGCGGTTTCAGAGAAGATTTAAATGTGATCTTTTATCAAAATATGCCTAATTTGCATAATTGGTATAAATCGGCTGAAAGAAAAATTTCACAGAAAAACACAGACTATATGTTAAACTACTCATTGTCATGTAGCTGCAGTTAAAGTATGAGCTCATTTTGCTTTATAATAAAGGAACAATGGACAATTGAAGAAATTTCTATTTTTAGTAACAGCAGCCATCTTGAATGTCAGATACAATTTTGAAATGGGACTACCCTAGGACTATCCCAGCCAAATTTTGTTTGATTTGATTAGACGGTTTCAGAGAAGAAGATTTAAATGAGATCTTTTATCAAAATATGCCTAATTTGCATAATCGGTATAAATCAGTTGAAAGAAAAATTTCACCAAAAAAACCCAGAATATATGTTAAACTAATCCTTGCCATGCAGCTGCAGTTGAAATTTGAGCTCATTTGAACTTGTACTAAAGCAGCAATGGACAATTGGAGAAATTTCTATTTTTAGTAACAGCAGCCATCTTGAATGGAGGGCAGGGCTGTCGGACACAATTTTGAAAGGGACCCACCCAGGGACCATCCCTGCCAGGTTTGAGTTTTAATTTGGTTCAGCGGTTTCAGAGGAGAAGATTTAAATGTGAAAGTTTATGACGTATGACGGACGCCAAGTGATGGCAAAAGCTCACATGGCCTTTGGCCAGGTGAGCTAAAAAAGGGAAAAAACTCAAATAAAAGGCTGGATAGAGTTGTCTTCTCTTGTCAATAGAACGGGGTCAACACTTTCTACAAGTGTATTGAGTTTCAAGTTAATAGCTTGGATAGTTATTGAGAAATTTTAATTATACTAAAACAATATCCCAAATTTCTATGTGCTATGCCGAAACAAGGGAAGATAACTCTGGATATACAAATCACAGGGTCACCTGCCTTGTTGTAATGGGTTCCCCATTTGATAGTGAACAGGTATGTTGAGTTTCATTTCAATGCCCATCATAATTATTGAGAAATTGTATTTTTTGAAGAAATTCTAAGTCAAAAAGGGGGAATAACTCAAATAAAATGAGTTGTCTTCTCTCGTCAACAGATTGGGGTCAACACTTTCTACAAGTGTATTGAGTTTCAAGTTAATAGCTTTGATTATTGAGAAATTTCAATTATACTAAAAAAATATCCCTAATTTCTATGTACTACAGATCCTGGATTGTATAAGTTTACAACACAAATGAAACGAACGAAAAACGAACAAACGCTTCACACGAACGATACGAAAAACGCACGATGCACGAAACGAACAAACGAATCATTGGAGCGTACATGTAACCATATATTATCCAATGATAAACGATCCTGTTTCTACAGAAGTACAATATAGTATCGTGTTATTATTTGAATGGCTTTTGTGCAAATTGACGTGATTAACTAATCTTATATTTTATATGCAATTGATACAAAATGGATATATAAATGATAAATTAGTCAGTAGAGTAATAGGATAATACAATTTATATTAAATAGTTTATATTATCAATGTGTTTAATAATTATATATATGATCAAATTTTGAATCTCATATATTTAACTTCCAAATATGACTTTATATTTATATAATTATATAATTATTCAGAATTTATATTTACATAATTATTCGGATTCTGTATTGACAACCAGACATAGGTGTATCAGTTATTTTCCCGGTCAAGCTATCAGAGAGGTGTGTGGCTTAAAAAGGTCATAAATAGTATAATTGTTAATTAGAATGAAATTAAGAGTTGACATTTCACACCTGCAGTGCATGTATTTCCCAGGTGAAACCACCAGGGGCATTTGTTTACATACATATAGATGTTACACATGTAGATGATTTCTTGTTTATTTGTCCGTAGAGTAAATTATTGAAAAAAATGCATTTATTAATTATGTTTTCTCTTGAAACAATTAATAAAATAGTCCAGTCTGGTAACATCACACACCCTCTAACTTTGCACATATGTGGCTATGCCCATTTGAATGCTTCCAATGGGTATATATTTTAATTGTGTTTATGAATTGTTAATGCACAATTTATTTTGTTTTTAACTCGGAATTTGGAATGTGTACATAAACTGACGAACGAAACACGAAACGAATGATACACGAAACGAACGAAACCAATTACATGAACGAAACGCAAACGAACGAACGATACATGCAAACAAAAAAGATACGAAATATCTATTAACTTAACGATCCAGGGTCTGTATGTTAAAACAAGGGCAGATAACTCTGGATATAAAAATCACAGGGTCATCTGCCTTGTTGTAATTTGTTCCTCTTTTGATAGTGAACAAGTATTCCAAGTTTCAAATGGATACCTTTGATAGTTTTTGAGAAATGGATTCTTGACAAAAAACTTAACCGACCCAGACGCTGGAGCGACGACAATAGCTCAACTTTTTTTCTTCGAAATGTTGAGCTAAAAAGTAACCTTTTAATACAGGCAACTACTTAATAGAGGTGACCACATAAGACAGGTTTGACTGTACATGTAACTAGGAAACATAAAAAAGTTTCATAAGATTATATGAATGTTTAATGATTAAAAAACAACGTTTGGTTTAAGAAAGTAAAATTTAACATTTAATATAAACAAGTTCAAATTCTGTCAAATATGAAACAAAAATGTTACATTATTTTCAAAATGTTTGTGTTAGATACAATTTTTTGGCCACAAATAAGCTGATGTCATAAATTTAGGAAATTATATGAACGTTTGATAAAATTATTCAAGAATAAAAAAAAATTAGCCTCACGAAGAAAATTCATTTACATATCATACATTAAATATCTAAGGAGATATGTTTCAGTTAAGACAAAATAAGTCAAAATGATGAAAAGTAATCTAAATGTAATCAGAAAGTAATCATGATTACAGGGTCAAAATGAATGCAATCGATTACATGTAATCTAAAATATGGCAGATTACATCCGATTACATGAAAAAATGTAATCGATTACAACTGATTACGATTACAAATTATGATTACCCCATGTTTGTATCGAGGGGGGAGGGGCTGGTGCATTCAGTTTTAAGAGAAGACTGCCCAAGAACTATCATAGCATCAGTTTGGATTAAATTGAATCAGCTACAGAAGATTTTCAAAATAATATTTATGTCATAATCATTGATGGATGTTGTGCTTTGTATGATGGTTGTAGGATAAAAAAATTATCCCAAAGTATCCTTATAAATTTAGTGGCTGAGCATGAATTGCATAAGAGAATCAAGTGATTATGTGCATGGTCCAACAAATTCTATGTTTATCTTCCATCTTTTGAAAGTAGAATGGAGTTATCTCCCCTTGACCATTACTGAATGACCTTCTATACCATAAATAAATTTATATATAACATTTAAATGCAGTTTTGATAAAATTAATCTTATTTGAATAGAAAATGACCATGGTGCCTTCTTTTGTATAAGACTGAATCTCCATTTACAATTATATGTCATTTCTAGTTCTGGGGAATGCTATATTAAAAATTATTCTAATGTAACCTATATATATGGACCCCCAAAGGCTCAGACCCCACAGACTCTGAGGTCTTCATTTGTGCAAGCTTGTATCTACATATCACAAGGATATTGCATGCCAACTACAATTGCAAGAATTGTTTGAAGATACCAAAGGGTAAATCGAAGGACAGACAACACAATGGCCAAATAAAAATGGACAACAGGACACAACAATCTACAAAACAATACATATACATAAAACTAAAGATCGAGTAACAGAATGCCACTTAAAACCGGGGGTGAACTCAGATGCTCCGGAAGGGTAGGCAGTTCCTGCTCCACATATTCATTTCTAGTTCTTGGGAATTCTATTTCAAAATTTATTCTAATACAGCCAATTACAAACTTTGGACTTCAATGACTGGGACCTTACAGACCCAGTTAGTAGTCTTTATTTGTGCATATTTATATTCAATTACTTGTACAAGAAAACTTTTGTTTTTTTATTTCCCCCATGCTCAACTTTCAACTATAGATCCTGGGGTGTTTTTGAACAATCTAAATCTACATGTGATAATGATGCTTTGCAGCAAATATTATATTGGTTCTTGAGAAGAAAATATTCAACATTGGGTTCAAAATCAAACAGATAAAACTAGAACTGTGAGTGGCCTCACTGAGTGATACCCCCCGCTTGCAATACTATGATGTTCAAACTTTGGAATACAGGTATATTAGACAGCAACGGTATTCCTTCATGCACATCTGCAGGTTGTGTACTACAACTGTGTAAAGTTTCATAAAAATTCAATAAGCAGTTTAGTAGGAGTTGCGCTTACAAGGTACATGCCCCCCCCCCCCCCTTTTCGTGAAAGTATAAGTTGAATTATCTCCCCTTTTAAACTTTGGACAGCAACCATATTCCTTCATGCACATCTGCAGGTAGTGTACTACAAATGTGCAAAGTTTCATAAAAATCCAATAAGCGGTTTAGGAGGAGTTGCGCTTACAAGGTACATGGATGGATGGACGGACAGACAGGGTGATTCCTATATACCCCCCCAAACTTTGTGTGCGGGGGGGGGGGGGGGGGTATAAATATTATTTTTTTTTTTAACTTTTCAGTTTCTTTCACATCGGGAAAAGAAATGAAATTCTTCATCAATATTGTTTCATATGCAAAATAAATTAACAGTTGCAAAGAAAGCCATGTGGGTGGTTTGCTGCCAAACAGGTGTTGCCTCAAATTTTGTTTTCTGGACCTTTTCTTATGTTGTAGTTATTGGATTGGCTTTGAATTATAAAATTAGCTCTAAAGGGATAAAACAGAGTGCAAGCTTCAATTTGAAATATTAGATTTGATGTTTTTTTTAAATTGGTTTCTAAGAATAAACAATAATTTACAAATAAGATCTTAATTAAAAAAAAAAAGGTTTTAGTGAACCAAAGTCTGTTATGTATAAGTCTGTTAAAATCCCAGAAGTTGACCCCTAAGGTATTCAGGTTTGTTTAGATAGTATATATATATATATATATGTCAAAAATAAACCCCAACAATTCATGAATCTTTTGGATGTTTATTTTTCAGATCTACACATTTTTGGTTTTTATGATACAGTCATCACTGTTTTTACATTTAATTTCTTAATATATTATACAGATATAAAATTTTAAAAGTAGGTTTAAAGGGATAAAATACAAGTCTGAATTTGAGATCTCAGATATTTGTAGTTTCTGAGACATATGGCCTTTAATTATGTGTACATCCAGTATGGGTTCATACTTTCAACCGATCAATCAGTGATGAGGCTACTAAATCTTTAGTTAATAAAATCGAGAACATGCCATGATCTGTTGTTCGATTGGTCAAATAGATTTACATGATTGGATGGTCATAGATGAATGACGACCCAAACAGCATGTTGTTAGATATGTGTGTATTGCCAATGGAAATAATTAAAAAATATACAACAAACATCCAATTCTAATTAAGATTGGTATACACTTGGATTGACATAAAATTGTATAACAAGCAGTAAACATGAAATACGGGTAAAATTACAAGAAAGAAGAACCAATTAATTTTTTTTTCGCAATTGATGGGAAAAGGGCAGGGGGGGGGTATGAAATTCCTGTTTTAAGTGCCAATAGTGGGAACTTGTGGTTACAATTTGGTGGCCATTTTGATAAATCGGTCCAAAAAATATACAAATGTACATATTTTGATGCCTATTTTTGGTCATAACTTTAGAACCACTCAAGATATTGACATGATTTAAACACCAATTTCTTTCTTTTTTCAAACTCTTTCCAATGGATTGACTTTCATTTCAGCTTAATGGCTTTAAAAAAGCTTGTGTCATACCTATTATAAGACAACATTTATACATCTTAAACTTGACAGCAATGGCATCCTATACATTTTAATCTTCAGACTAAAATGGATACTCAGTGATGGTTCCAAGGGCTAATCCTTGACAGAGCTACCCAGCACATCCCCAGCTGGTGCAGATAGGGATTCTCTTTTGATTGTTTTCTTGGGGGGGCGTCAGATTAAAACTCCACAATGGCGGTGGACGGGTACCAAATGTATGCAATGTTTTCAGGTTCAGAGGTACTTTTTCTGCATTTTCAAATTAAACAATGCTGTATATTTGCTAGGAGTTTTAACTTATACCATAAACCTCATGTTGTGCTATTTATTTCACCTTTTTTATACTTAAAACAAAATATAAAGCTTTCACAAAAATATGTTGCAGCATGAAAAACTGAAAACATTACAACAAATTACAGGGCTAGTAATTAACTTCTTTCAAAACAATCAAAACTTTACTAGTGGTAAAAAATCAACTAGCCAACATACTGACCTGACTAGCAACCAAACTGATCCTGAATTTAATGCTTCATAATAAAGTGTGTTAAAACAGTGAAGTTTAATGTGATTTAATTAACTAAGTAACTGTCTCTGGTCATATTGAATTGTGAAAGTAGTCTGTTTGTCTATTGGACATGTTGAAATGCTCTTTAAATTTGTGGGACAGAATGTACAATATTTACAAATATAAATTGAGGATTTTTCAACAATTCATTTAGAGAAATAAAAATGTATATATAGAATATGATGGAAGTACATGTATACTGAATTCTCTTCAATTAAACTACATGTATTAAAAAGAAACAGACTTTGGATTTACAATCAGTGCCTATCATCACCAACAGTGCGAGTTCGAATCCCACTCATGGCGAGGTGTACTCGATACAATGTTATGTGATTATGTTTGTCAGTGACTTGCGGTAGATCGGTGGTTTTCTCTGGGTACTTTGGTTTCCCCTATCAATAAAACTGACCTCAACGATATAACCAAAATATTGTTGAAAGTAGCGTTAAACACATAACCCTAATCGCTTCACTTCCTGAATTTCTATATAGTTTTTATTTCATTATTGAACACAGCTGAAATATTGCTTGCTGGACGTTAAGCAATAATCAATCAATAATTTTTATTTATTTTGTGGAGGGGGGGGGAGAGGAGGTTCATTTTGCTTTCAAGTAAACAGTAGGACTTTTAAGAAATTCAAATAAAAAGAAATCTAATTTGGCATATCGAATGCACCCTCAGCAAGTATTATAATGAACCTTAATCAGGTTTTTCCACTGATAATGGTTAAAAATGAGGGTTTTTTTTTACTTTAATTGGAAAAGGGGGAAGATTTGATTTTTTTTTTTTATATAAATAAATCATACATTTGTGTTATTGGATTTAATCAATAATTATGATCATTATTTTTTATGAAAAACATTTTTTTTTATTGCTTTATGTAATCAAGGTTTATTGTCAAACTCAGGCTGCACTTGATGTGGCAATTTGTTTTTATCAAAATTTCTTAGTGTCCTTCAATATTTTATTTAACAGCAAAAATGAACCAAAAACAATAAGAGTAATAGTTACTTGATATAAGATGCTTTTTTCACATAGACATCATACTCTACTAATAATGGCTTGTAAAGTTTACACTTTTTCATGATGCAGCATCATTTTCATAGAATTCAGATTTTTTGTTTTAAGTAAAAAATTGTAAAAATAAATAGCACAACATGATGTTTATGGTGAAGGCTAGGCACTCACAGCATATAGTGCTATATATAATTATGAGATGTAGAAAAGATATCTTTGAACTTGAAAACATTGTAAATATGGCATACATGTGGCAACTTTTCCCACTTCTGATACAATTATGAGGCATTAAAATACAACTTATGAATATGTAAACAGTGGGAGTTCCTACCTAATTGATCATACACTCTTTGAATATTGCAATAATCCAAGTACATAGCAAATAAATAAAAAATTACAAATTCCATATAAATCATGACCATTCTGTCGAAGACAACATTGACAAATGGCAATTCTGCAAAATCCTTTTTATATATTTTTCATTTAATGTTATAAAAAGCATCCCCATGTAAAATAGGGGCTGTCGTGGCTGGGTTCATATGGTAATTGGATTTACAACTACCTATGCAATCAGTTCCTATCACCACTGATATCGCGAGTTTGATTCTCATTCAGGGTGAGGTGTACAACATTATGTGATAAAGTTTGTCAGTGACTTGGTTTTCTCTACCAATAAAACTGAGATATTGTTGAAAGTGGCATTAAACACCAAAAACCCACCATCAAACAAACAAAAACCCATGTAAAATATTTTGACTATGTGCTGTTGTATATCTACACATTTTTCACTCATTTATTTTAAGATAAATTTGTGTTCTTCCTTTTATCAAATTGCAAGTCAAACACACCCTTGGTAGGACGGCCACCAATAAATAAATAACCATACAGTTTAAAGGCTACCAATGGAACATTTGGCCAACAATAGCAATGATAAGATCAACATTGGAATTTCACCTCTGGTACAATTGTGAACAGCACAGAATGTCTTAAAATTGACCGCCATTTTTTTCAGGCATCTGTGAGAAAATGACGCTATCCTGTTTTGTGTTCATTTGAAATACATTTAATCGTCAAATGTTAATTTAAGAAAATATGGATTGTCTTACCTTTTAGGAACTGTCCTTCTTTTTACGACAACTAGACAAGACATTTCTACACAATTCGACATTTTGATTTCTACAATGTAAATAAATATAGGTTAGTATGGCTATGAATATAGTTCAAACTGGAAGAAAATTTAGAATGTTTTTCTTATATACCCCCTATATGGCCTTATCCAATCAGAAAACAGTTTATTAAATGCATAATCTGTTAACCAATCGGAAAACACTTATTTTCTTTTTCCAAATACAGGACTAGACTCTAAGGATAGAGTGGGTTTGATTGAAAATCCTGACGAAAATAAAAGCAGTGAATATACATGGACACCTATAAAGTGAGAAACGAAACGAAACGAAACGAAACGAAATCAATGAAATGAAAACGAAATAAAACGAAACCAACGAAAACAAAACGAAATGGAAAATGGAAGAAAAAATAATAGGGGCCTAAAAGAAATCAAACCTATTTTCACAATTACGATGCTAGACTACTTCCCACACATGTCTCAGTGTCTTTCATCAGGAGAGGACAGGATTTGATCACCATTGAACAAGAAAACTATGCATTTATTCAGCGGGAGTCTGTCCTTTTCACTTAGTGGCTTCTTTTAAATTTGGGAACCATAAGAGCAACGTCAAGTCTGTTGAAAGGAGAGGAATTAAAATAACAGAAGTGCAGTAGTTAAAGTTCACTAATAAATACCACCGTCCGAGCAAAATTTAAAAGTGTGTCGGAGAGACGAAAAAGTGTGACGACCGGACGGACAAACGAACGGACGGACAGCAGAAGTCCTATATACCCCTATCTTTTTTTGGCGGAGGTATACAAATCCTATCAAAAATTAACTTTAGAAATTTAAAAAAAATCTACATATCTTGTAAAAGTACCTTTTTTCCCTTTGATCCCTTTTCATATAAAAAAAAAAACCAAATCACCCCCCCTCCAAAAAATTTTTCGGTATTAATAAAATTTGATACGGCACATATTTTTATACCCCCCGCTATCCTGCGGGAGGGGGTATATAGTATAATGTCCGTTTGTCCGTGAGTGCTTCCCTCACTGCCTTTGCAATTCCTCCTTAACAACTTGATGGAATTGAATGAATCTTACAGGAAATCTTTAATACCATATGGCAAGGTTCATTAATTTCATGAATTCTTTAATACCAAATGGCATTGTGCACCTTCTATTTTTGTTTTCCCATTTTAACAGTTCTTGCTAAAATTTCTTCAGTTTTGGACTTTGTCATTTAAGGCTATGTAATTGTCACACAAGGCTATACAATAGAGAGAGGATACTGTTGCGTTATTCCTAAACAACAGAATGGATTTCAATAAAACTTCCAGAGTTTCTCATGTTTAGTTTTTGCAAGCATTATTTTTTCCAGAAGTTCTTCTGGAAGGAGGGCGCTCACTGTACGTCCTGTTATGTTGCTGTTGATTTTTTGTTAGTTCTTCAAAATAGAACAATAGGATTTGAAATAAAAAGTTTATAGTGTGGGTCTTTTTGACGCCTGTATATCTCGGAAAGAACAACGGTAAGGCATTACACCAGATCTGTTGGCACACTACCGAATAAAGGTAATAACAATGGTACCGTACTCCAAGGCGCATTCAAAAGGGAAAGTCCACAAAAACAGACAAAACCGATAAGAAGCTCAACCATCTGAGTTTTCAATCAACGGAACAACTGAAAAACAACACATTCCTGACTTGGTACAGGCATATTCCCAGGAAAATGGTGGGTTCTGATAGCAGATAGGCAGATGCCACTCGTCTAACCCTAAAACGTTACCAAGTATAAAAACAATCGGTACATGTAATTTCTCTAATCCTAAGACATGACCAAATGTGAAACTAGAAAACAACTATTTCATATTCCCGACTTGGTACAGGTATTTCCCAAGAAAATGGTGGGTCAAACCTCTCACTTGTATGACAGTCGTTAATAGTTCCGTCATATTGACAAATAGGGGGGGGGGGGGGGGTGCATGGGGTTTAAACGTGACAAGTCGGGAAAATCCAGTAGTCAAATAGTGCCCAGAATCTGAAACTCAAGACCATCCTGTATGATTTGCGAATAGGCAAATTTATGTAGAATAGAAACGAAAAACGTAATAAAATCAGACGAAAAATGAACCCTCAATATCCCAATCTATGAAAATACCCCCTCATATCCCCCCCCCTTTTTTTTCTATATGCCCACTCCAGAAACTTTATAATTCATAAATACTGACACACACTCAACACAAATAAAAATATGACATTTGCAGGGGCGGATCCAAGGGGGGGGGGGGGGGGGGGCGCACCCGGCGCGCGCGCCCCTAAAATTGGAAAACACATTATTTTTTGGCGTAAAATCGTGATTTTTCACACGAAATACCCCAAAATTTTCGCGCCTCCCTTGGCAATTTTCCTTCCATTTTCTTCATATCAGTTTATTTCGTTTTGTTTTCGTTGATTTCGTTTTGCTTTCGTTGGTTTCGTTTTATTTCGTTTTCATTTCGTTGATTTCGTTTCTATTTCGTTTCGCACTTTACAGGTGCCCTAATTTAAGTACATAATAGTAGATTTTGGTCTTCCTAATCACACCTTACAACAGACTCGTATCATTACAATCAAAAACCATCAGACACGGGCACAAACCATCGTTTGACCTAATATGGTAAAAATCGATTTTTCTTCTATTTCACATGTATTGATTATTTTTCAATGAAGTTAACATTCCTATAGGGTAGAATATTCATAATTAAACTAATTTCACAATTTCTTTGATATTAAATGCATAAAAAGGTGAAGATTAATACCAAAAAAGTAAAGAAATTGTAATTGATAAATGAACTACACTTGAAAGTTTAATTCATGCAAAATCCAATAAACTTGAGAAAAGTTTGATATTGATTTTTACCATATTTGGTTTGTGACTGTGTCTGATGGTTTTTGACTGTAATGACATGATCCGTTGTAGTATGTGCTATTGAAAACTTGTGTCGAATGGGGTCTGTGTAGCCACTAAATGTCCATGTTTGGTATAGGATAGCAACATTCAAATTTTACAGGCAACAATTGGATCAAAATAAAAAAAAAATACATTTAAATGGGGTATTTTTAGTGCGTTCAGGTAGAGAAGGAAACAAAAAAGCTCTTAGGAACAACTTGGAGATAAAAAAAAAAACTCAAACAATTTTGGATAATTTTCTTTGAAAAACCTCAACCCCAACCCTTTCCAGTAAAATGGTCTGTGCCTAATAAAAGTGTGACAACGACGAAACAGGACATAGTCACACGACCTTGGAAACACAGAACCAACAAGTTTACCCACAAAACAAAGAAATATATTGTAATACACCTGCCATGGTCTACCTGGTAAACTCTGGTGTCTATTATACCTATCGTATCTTTTGACAAGAAAGTGATCTCTATCATAGAACTTTAAGTGAAGATCACATTTTAATTTAAGAAGTGGTTACGATTACACTGGAATATAGCAATAATTATTTTTTTTTGTTACGACATTACGAACTGAGTTCCGGAATGCAATAGCGGTATACATATAGCAGAACACAAGTACCTGGGGACAGGTTACTTTTTTACCCCCCTTTTTTTCTCATTTTTTTTTAGCAACATTGTTTTTCATATTTCTTGTTTATATCATGTTTCACATATATGTAATACTCTTATATACTTTGCATGACGATTTTATGCAATTTACAGCACAGTCGACCGGTGAAATCAGAAAAATATTCAACTTGTGACTGACAAACACGGATAATTAACTCATGTGTTATATGCATTCGTGAATTATTCCGTTGTTCGGTCACTCGTTGAATATTTCTATATTTGGATTCTTCAAGTAGTTATCCTATATTATTTTCTCCATCTAATAATCCTGGAAACATTCATTGTGCTAATTTTACCAAATTCGGGCAGCAAACATTGAATTTTCATTATTGAGGGGTATTTTTTTTTCCATGTTAAAAGAGAGCCAACAAAAAAAATAGATTTTTCAAACGTTAAGTGGTGGGCGCCTTATTCGTGGGGTACAAATTTAAGTATGTACTCCCCTTATTCTCAACCCTACCTTTCAGGCTTTATGTTGATAAATTTGAAAATGTCCCTTTTACACAGCGTAAGATTGTTACTAGTAAGACTACTTTTACGCCCAATGTAATGGTCATTCATAAAGAGTACATTATATGTGTGGCCTACTTGCCTTGAATTCTTTAAGCAACACCTTACAAAATATCACCAGAGGTCACTACATGATCTTAAACCCACAATATTTAGTAGACTTGGAAATTTCCTGCCTCTTTAAAGATATGCCAGAAGACTCGCCTGCAATAGCATTAAAACATTTGACTTCTCTACCCTTTACACTACTATTCCTCACTCTAAGCTGAAGGACAAATTAAGGGAGTTGGTCCAACTGTGTTTCATAAAAAAGAATGGCCAACATAGATACAAATACCTTGTACTAGGAAGAGACAGATCTTATTTTGTAAAACATCAATCTGATTCTACCAAAAAAGTTATCTGAAACTGATATCTTCAACATGCTCGAGTTTTTGATTGACAACATATTTGTTATGTTTGGTGGACGTGTTTTTCAACAGACAGTCGGCATTACCTATAGGTACCAACTGTGCTCTTCTCGCTGACTTGTTCCTTTATTCGTATGAGGCAGACTTCATACAGGGGCTTCTCAAGAAAAACGAAAAGAAGCTAGCCCGATCCTTTAATTTCACGTTCCACTATATAGATGATGTCCTTTCACTAAATAATTCTAGGTTTGGTGATTTTGTTGATCGCATCTATCCCATTGAGCTTGAAATAAAGGATACCACAGATACAGATAGGTCTGCTTCATACCTTGACCTACACCTCGAGATCGACAGTGAGGGTCGGTTAAGAACGAAACTTTATGACAAAAAAGATGATTTCAATTTTCCCATTGTGAACTTTCCATTTATATGTAGCAACATTCCAGCAGCACCTGCATATGGAGTATATATCTCTCAGATGATACGATAATCCAGAGCTTGTGGTTCCTATCAGGAATTCCTTGATAGAGGGTTGCTGCTAACAAGGAAGCTACTGAACCAAGGGTTCCTTTTGGTAAAATTGAAGTCATCACTTCGAAAATTTCCCGGTCCTTTCCTCATTCACGACTTATTACCGGTTTTGTAACTAGATTAACACGACGGGTGCCACTAGTGGAGCAGGAACTGCCTATCCTTCCAGAGTACCTGAGTTCACCTCCGGTTTTAAGTGGGGTTCGTGTTACTCGATCTTTAGTTTTATATATATGTTTTGTTTATCGTTATTTGTCCTTTTGTACTTTTTCTTTTGGCCATTGTGTTGTCTGTTCTTCTTCAATATACGGTTTCTGATTACCTCCCTTTGGTATCTTCAAACTCTTCTTGTGCATATTTAACCACTTTTGCATTTTTAATGCCAGGTGAGCAATTCAGGCTCCCGAGAGCCTCTAAATTAAAATATAGACACACATTTGTATTTATCACACTGCATCCTTTGAGGTTGAAAAAAAGGCATTTGCTGCTGTATTTGTGCCCACCTCTATGAAATTCATACCTCTCTTTTCACTGTAAGGTAATTAAACCTTTGCAAAGATACTTGTACCCCTCCCCTTGTATAAAAATCTACCCCCCCCCCCCCCCCCCCTTATCTGTAAGGTATTAAAACTCTTTCCGCAATATTCGTTAACTCCTGTATGGAATTCCTACCTCCCCTTCATCTGTAGGGTATTTAAACCTTAATTACTGTGATATTAGAGTCTCTCTCTATGAAATTCCAACCTCCCCTTAATCAAAAAGATATTAAAACTTTGCCATGATATTTGTACCCCCCCCCCCCCCCCCCCCCCACTATTAACCTTTATCTGTTAAGTTATTAAATAATTGCTGCTATATTTGCACCTGGGCTCTGTGGAATTATGTTCTCCCCCATATCTGCATTAAATCACTAGCGGCAATATTTGTACTCCCTCGGCTATGAAATTCCTACCCCTAGTTGCATGATTATCGGACCTGTCAGACCCCTTTATCTGTAAAGGATCTTAATCTTTGCACCGATAGCCATTTTTAACTTGCAGCAGTATTAGGATATAGGTACAAGGCGCAATTACCTATATAGGTAAGACGCCTTCCAAATCTAAATAACAACAATATATTCATTATTTGTTCATTAGAACCATAGATGGATCATCTATGGTAGAACTGAGGAGAGACGACCTCCAACTATTTTTGATTCATTACTCCTTTTTTGTGTCTGTTTTGTATTGTTATATATATAATAAGGGCAATATTGAATTTAAAATCGACTCCAAAAAGGACTCCAAAATCGACTCCAAAAATGACACCAAAATCGACTCCAAAAATGACTCCAAACTCCACTCCAAAAAAGACCCCAGACTCCACTCCAAGTTTTACAACATGCCCAAATTTTATATCTTTTTCAGTTTGTATAAATTCCCTCAAAATAACATATATTCCTATATATTATTGCTCACAGTTTGAGAAAGATTCATATTTCAGGCAACAGAGAAAAAAAACTGTTCAAAGATTGATATATATACCAAGGTGTAAATTAATTTTATGGTAGTAAAAAAATGGAAAGTTGTGTTTGGGGAAAAAATTGGTAATATCTGATCCTTTTTTGTAATTAATTAATCAAGTAGAGTCACCCTCAAACCACACCTCCCCCTCCCCAACCAACCAGAAAATAAAAAAAGACAAATGCAGTAAATTGGTAATTTGGACATCCACTATGTCAAATATAAGAATTCAAAAGCTTTTTATATTTAGCTTATTAATAAGTCCTTTTAGCATCGACCCTTGGCAGGGGCGGATTCAGGGGGGCGCACCCGGTGCGCGCCCCCCTAAAATTGGAAAACACATTATTTTTTGGCGTAAAATCGTGATTTTTCACACGAAATACCCCAAAATTTTCGCGCCTCCCTTGGCAATTGGAAAAAATATGATTTTTTGGCGTAAAATCGTGATTTTTCACACGAAATACCCCAAAAATTTTCGCGCCTCCCTCCGCTAGCCGCATTTTTTTTTAAGTGCGCCCCCTAACTTGAAATCCTGGATCCGCCCCTGCTTGGTGTCCCCTGCATTTGAATAACTATTGTGCTCGAGTGCTTGGGACACGAGGAGGACTTACTCATTTATATTTATGTTTTTGTTTTTATTTATATAGTACATATACAGGTGTCTTACTCTAAGTCTTGAATTGTAATAGATTCACATATTTAATTATTTAATAAGTCCTTTTAGCATCGACCCTTGGAGTTCCCTGCATTTGAATAACTATGGCATTGTTCATGTGCTTTGGACAAAGGGAGGACTTTTTCTTCCCTTTATTTAATATAAATAGACAGACAAACAAATATTGATATGAGTGATATATTTATTCTCTCATGCTTTAAGTATTTATACAGTATATGCATTTAATTTCGAAAATGTAGTTATTTCACATGTATAATATGTGTGCGAATGTGTTATAGTCCTATTTGCACCGGCCCTTGGTTTCCTCTGCATTTGTACAACTACCGTACAGTACTTGTCCATGTGCATAGGACACGGGGAGGACTTGACCATTACCAGGGGCGGATTTAGAGGGGGCGTGCGGGGCGTGCGCCCCCCCTAAAATTCGCAAAGCATATGTTATAAAACGTTAATTAAGCAGTTCAACAAACAACTTTTTCATGAATGGTTAACTCGTGACCTGTAGTAAAATATTCCTACACATTGTAAATACACGTTGGGTGTGTTCGTTGATTCATATATGGATTCGCCGACAATGTCCGCTTTTGTTTGTCTTAAAACAAGAACGGTCGAATCATATGTTTTCAATGAATGAATCAAGCGACGAAAAGAAAAGCTCCATCCGGACGGGCAGTATTAACTAGAACCACCCGAAAGGACAAGCACCGAAAGTACAGACAAATTAGTGAAATGAGGAATGCGTTAAAACTAAACCAATAGTTCTTTGAAGGGTTAAAATATCGTGATCGATCAGTCATGAGTTGAACAATTCGCATCACGGTTGTTCAAAAAAAGTTTTACTTTAGGTTCTTATAATCTGACAAAAATATACTGTTAACAATTATCCGACAAAATTAAGACTCAAAATCAAGTTTTTTTTGGTCTGATAAAAATGGTGTGGTTGGTTCAAAATTGTCGTTCAAATAAATGTCTGTAATTCCTAAAATCCCCAGAGCTTCAGGGGGCTTTGCCCCCCTAGGCCCCCTACCAGGGTTCCCTGGACCAGCTGGGGACCTTTAACGGTCCCCAGACCCCTCGCCTACTCACGCCCCCTTACCATAAATCCTGGATCCGCCCCTGGTATATCGTTTTATATATAGATACAATTGCAGGGGAGGATCCCTGGGGGGGGGGGGGGGGGCACCCGGCGCGGCAACCCCTAAAATTGGGAAAAAATATGATTTTTTTTGGCGTAAATTCGTGATTTTTCACACGAAATACCCCAAAAAATTTCGCGGCTCCCTCCGCAATTGGAAAAAATATGAATTTTTGGCGTAAAATCGTGATTTTTCACACAAAATACCCCAACAAAATTTCGCGCCTCTCTCCGCTCAGCGCAATTTTTTTAAGTGCGCCCCCCTAACTTGAAATCCTGGATCCGCCCCTGATTACACTACATGTAAATTAACCATTGATGTCTGATGTGGCCAATAATGTCATAGTCGACGGCATTTAATTATTATTATAACTATTATTAGTATAAGTATTTAGTATATATTTTATGGGCAGTTTTGTTCATTGTAACGTATAATATTTATATTTTTTATTTTTTAATGTTATTGTTTATGAATCACTGTAATGACTTTGCCCCTTGTGGGCCCTCTATTGGACAATAAAATTCTTATTCTTATTCTTATTATTGGTAACTAGTTTTTTTTTAATCCTACAAATAAAGAAACAGCAAAGGATAAGTGTGTAATAACTTTCCTCGACAATTTCATTTTTTCTGGGTGCCATCCATGGAAAACATAATTTTAAATATCCGACGGTAAAAGTTTGTATAATTTGGTGCAATGATGTCTATATGTATATTCTTTACTGTGACATTTTTTGATTGAAATTAATCGACAAGATTTTTTTAAATCAGATTTTTAATACCACGGTGGTATCTCAGGGCATCCCCCCTTTTTTCCAATTTCAACTGTTTTGCACGTGATTTTCTTCAAACATGATATTCATAGATGCTAGATATTTCATAATTATTCAACAATAACACTTTCAAGTATATTAAAGCCAAAATATTCCCTTTCAATCAGAAATAAATGCGTATATCTATTAGAAGCTTCCGAAACTAGTATTACCATCTGGCGTCAAGAATACCCCCAAAATTGCTATATTTAGGATGTGCTATGGAGAAAACGGCACGGTGAAATTTCTTGAAAATTTGGCAGCTAATGTATTTAGCCATAGATATTCAATGATGCAAATATAAAAAAAAATTGAACTATGGGAAAATTTTGGGGTTGCCCAGGCCTACACCCTTAAGCAATAGTTTATTGGGAGTGGTCGTAGGTGGCATGCATGCTGCTATTCAAAATTTTACTACCCTACACATTATCTTCTTTTACTTTATGCAATTAAAACTTTTACATAGGTTCACACAATCATTTACCCACATTGTTTATTGTTTGTCAACCTATTCTCTTAAATAAAGAGGTGGCCGTTTTAATCGTATGGTTGTTGGATTTATAACTACATATGCAATCCCGCTCAGAAGAGGTGTACTGGATACAACATTTGCTCCGGTTACTCTGGTTTCCTCCAACAATAAAACTGACCGCCACGATAAAACTGAAATATTTTTGAAAGTGGCGTTAAACACCATAACCCCCAAGAAGATCCCCACTTGCAGGCTATTTAAAACAATCAAGAAAAGGTCTTTACATCCTCACATAGCAGGTCGGCCCATTGTTGTTTAGTTGAGCGGACTATGTACATGGTATTGCCCAAATGCTCGTATGGACAGTCCCGTCTGGGTAGTACAGATCATGCAGTATTTTTTGTGGATGTGTCGTCCATTCTACACCTGTTTCTGTTTTCACACGATAACTCAAGTTCGATTTTACCTATCTTCTGAAATTTTAACCCAATGATCCTAAGCACTGGCGCGTGGCACGGAATTATCACCCCCCCCCCCCCCCTTTTTTTAACTTTCTATATACATATTTATTTTCAATGAAATTTCTTTATTTTTTTATTATTTCATCATTTTCCTTGTTTTAACTTGTTCGTGTCAATATTCATATAATCTTATGTTAACAGCAACTTGCATGTTTCGATCCTATATACTATTATCCACAAGGCAGGAAACACCGAAACTTTTAAAATCGTACACCTGCTCGCTTCGGTTACATTTAATGCACCTTATTTCCATTATATCATTCAAACTAGGACATGTATCAATTCCTAAAAGACGTTCCCTTTCGCCTCTCTGTTTGTTTTGTGCATACTATAGCTCAGTTCTCCAGAATTTTAAGATTTCTTCTCTTTTCTTTTTTCTTTATTCTTTTTTTTTTCGTATATTGTCTAAACTTATGTTTTTGTACATAGTCATTCTTTGTATATTTAACTCTATGCTATTATATACATATTATATCATTTCATTGCGCATGCTAATCCATATTGTAAATTATTGGATTCGGGAGAAGACTTCATAAGTTGGAAAAACTTGTGTCCGATCCCTATTTGTTATATTTAGCAAATAAAAATATGTTTAAACTAAACTAAGATTTCCACTAATTTATTGCTTCATTTTTCGTATAGTACCCTTCCGTTGACGAAGTAGAGTGTGAGTCTTGTGTCGAATGTAATTACTTCAACGATAGGGGAAGAAAAGTTCGAAAAACTTTCCGGATTTCATTTTACAACCTCTAGGAAAAGACTTTTCCTGATCCTAAGCACAGACTAGTTCGAATTAATGCTGGGGTTACTAACCCTATTCTGTTTTCAAGCAAGGGGTTAAAGGTGAACAAATGTTGGGATTTTTGTAGATGTAATAGGTTGTATAGATGCGTGACCCTTTATTTAAAATAAGTAACTTGCTTAGATAGACGCTGGACATTCAGCACAAATCGGGTTTCTGTGAACCAGTTAAAGAGCTAAAATATCAGACATATTCAACATATCACAATATCTTCACGACATTCAAAACATCAGAGGCCGTCGTGGTCGTAATCGTATGGTATTCGGATTTACAACTGCCTATCACCACTAAAGTTGTGAATTTGAACACCGTACATGGCGAGGTGTACTCGATACAGCATTATGTGATAAAGTTTGTCAGTGACTTACGACAGATGGTTTTCTCGGGATAATGTCATTACTCCGACTCTCAATACTCCGACAGTCATTACTCCGACACTCAATACTCGACAGTCATTACTCCGACACTCAATACTCCGACATTCATTACTCCGACACTCAATACTCCGACAGTCATTACTCCGACACTCAATACTCCGACAGTCATTACTCCGACACTCAATACTCCGACAGTCA
This sequence comes from Bathymodiolus brooksi, assembly GCA_963680875.1. Lineage (NCBI taxonomy): Eukaryota > Metazoa > Mollusca > Bivalvia > Mytilida > Modiolidae > Bathymodiolus > Bathymodiolus brooksi. The sequence goes on along the minus strand of OY804590.1, from coordinate 6,286,429 downwards.
TTACTCCGACACTCAATACTCCGACAGTCATTACTCCGACACTCAATATTCCGACAGTCATTACTCCGACACTCAATACTCCGACAGTCATTACTCCGACACTTATTACTCCGACAATCATTACTCCGACTCTTAATACTTCGACAGTGACTGAGTCTTTGCAATTCTGGCGCTTTTAGCAATCCAAATGCAGTACGGGACTGCCCATTTTAACTTGAAAGGGGCATGGTTTTTATCCCAGAGTGGGAATTTTTTTTCGTATGCAGCGCTATTGTTTTTAAAGCTTTTCAGCGCGGCCCAGCAAAATATATTTTACAAAAGAAAATATTATTTCATGTAGATCTAATAAAAATGCTTTCTCTGATTAGTTTGTTTCTTCGATTCCCGTCATATTTTCCTCAAACTTCAGGATAGCAAAAATACATGGCCTACCTTTTCAAGTTATCAAGTCGTCTCATAATTGAGCGACACCTACCTACCATTGCATCAGATGCGTACGGACTTGGGTTTGTTGAAGAGACCCGTACTACCCGCGACCAATACTGCGGGTGCATTACAACAGTTTCAGACAGAAATTGCTTCACTCGCATTCGGTCGAACTCATTGGGCTCGTAATTTTGTGTTTTTTCCCCCTTTAGGTTGTTGTCTGTGCTCCCCGGATTTGTATATAAAAGGCCAAGATTGGATTTGGTTTTTTGTTGTTGTTATTTTCCTTCACTTCTTTCTTGACTCCGCACAGGACACTTGTAAACACACATAAAATTAACAAATGTGCCAAGTTTGGAAGTATTCTGTTGGGTAGTTCATCTAAATTTTCGACTATATCTTTTATTTTCGTCAATGAAATAAATATAACAATCAATTGCACGTCGTGAATATTGAATATATGATCACTCGTGCCGAAAAGCATTCAGATTAAACTCGTGCGCGTAGCAAGTTCCGCACACTCGTTTAATCTGATGCGTTTTGCGGCACTCGTGATCATATTTTCAATATCCACTCCGTGCAATTATCCTATAGTTGTTTGGAGTTGCGATTAGATAGGATATGATGATACAGTCCGGAATGCATGGTCCAGCGGAGTATTAATGAGTGTCGGAGTAATGACTGTCGGAGTTATGAGTGTCGGAGAAATAACTGTCGGAGTTATGACTGTCGGAGTAATGACTGTCGGAGTAATGAGACGACCCCATTTTTTTAAAGTAAATTTGTTTCTAGTTTAATTTCCAAATTACTTCCCCTGAGGCGGAGGCCAAAATTAAAATTTGTTCGTTTCCTGCACCCGACCGACGGTTGGAAAATGTTGCGACTAAACATTTGTTTTGGTGATTTAGCAACATCTTTTTTTAAATTTTGGTTACCAGAAATCATGACTGGAACTTTCCGATACTGTTCCATAATTTACGTTCGGAACTGGTTTACACTTGTCTATGATCAAAATGTGTTGCTCAACCTGGGCATGAACCAGATATGTGTCATATGAATGCAGAGCTACCTTTGTTGGTCAGGAAATATGTTTTCTTCCAAATTTTGGGATATTTTGGGGAAGAAAATCCCCCTACTTACAGACCCATTGGAGAAATTGAAGGTCAGATACAAGAAACAAACATATTTTTATGGGTGGCCTGATGACAGCATGTTTATTTGATAAAAATAATATTTCATGATTGTGCAAATCTACTTGATAACAACAACAGCATAACAATACCTGTTAGTGTCTGTCTTATACATTATCTCCCCTGGTGGTAGTGTAGAATATGTGGAGTGAGAGTATTATTGACAGCCACAGTCAGTCTGTTTACCTTGTTGGTGCGTAGTGTATTGTTTTTCAACTGACATTCAAATGGTAAATGTCCTCCAGAATGATTCAGTACTTCCTGGGAATTAACCCACTAGAATACCAACAAAAAATAAATTAAGATAAAAGACATATTAATGTAAATTTAATTATAAGTAGATCGTGCTGCGGCCAAGCAAAAAATATGAGCAACATTGTGGAGATCTAATCTTAATTACATTGTACTAATGTTTAATTTTTCATCATATAAAAAATAAAAGGGTATTTACAGTTTGGTTGGTAACTCTTGGTTATATTTTTAATCCATTTACTTTGCTTATACACAGATTTTGTTTTAACAGTACTCATTTTTAAGGGTGCTTCCTGTACGTTCTAAATATAAGGGATGGTATGAGAATGGATACACATCTTTTTTATGTTTTATAAATATCATGAGAAAAAAAAATACAAATATTTCATTGTGATGTATGTGAATTATATTATCAGTTTATAAATTTTATTCTTAGAAATTAATTATTAACAGTGTATACCTGTATAGTGAAACCTAATAAACAGTGTATACCTGTATAGTGAAACCTAATAAACAGTGTATACCTGTATAGTGAAACCTAATAAACACAAAATCAGAACAGGCAGCATTTAATTGACCATTTCAAATATTTTTTCACATTCACTTGCCAAAGATTGCAAATCTGTCCACATAACAGCATAAGGGAAAAACCTATTTAAAATCCATTTACCATTTAAAAACCATTTATTTTCAAATTAAATTCCATTGAAAAACCCTTTGTTTTTAATTCAAATTTCATTGAAAAACCATTGGAATTCAATTTAAAAACCATTGATTTGGCGAAATATGCTAATGAGCATGATCATTTCAGTATTTAAATAGATGGGGGAACTGAAACAATATTATTTTTTCTTAAAAAGAATGAAAGGTGTATAAATTCTGATCGCAAAATTTAAAAGATAAATCTTACTACTAAAGTATTGTAGTGTGAACTATCAAATCTCAATACAGCACGTTTAGATTGCCATTCTGTAGGAACATAGAACTCTGTCTCATACCAAACCCAGCCAACAAAATCTCTCAACTGTTTACTCTGTGTGATGTCATTATAACTGGCTGGTACTGGCATGGGGATTATCTCCCCTGACTGAAAAAATTTGAATAAGTTTTGTATCAATGTACAGTAGCATTGTCCTGTATTGACATGATAATTTAAAGAACAACATTGATGACACAAACCACTGGGACTCACCTCCTATATACGGACATGTTGCTGGAATGGGTAGAATTTATAAGCTTTCAAACATACGATTGGGTCGCAAGTTTTCCATTTCAATACATCAAGGGGGTTAAACTATGATATATCAATCCAGGTCATATTTCTACAAGCCTGTGCAGTCTTTTTTCTTCTATAATTCCGTTATAATATAATATGATAAAGGTCGAATATAACTTGGGGATGAGGGCTGTCGTGGTCGTGATCGCATGGTAGTTGGATTTACAACTACCTATGCAATCGGTGCTTATCACAACTTAAGTTGTTAGTTTGAATCCTGTTCGTGGTAAGGTGTACTCGATACAAATTTATGTTTTAAAGTTTATCAATGATTTGCGGAGTCAGTGGGTTTCTCTTAATCTCGTTGAGATTAGGATTCCGAAGAAATTTTCTGTCTGTTCTTCATCCTAATCTCGTTTCAAGCCCTATCAAGGGTATTCTGGAAATTTTAAATTTGACCACCCTGTGCATTCCGATGGATATTTTGGCATGAACGGATTGTGTCAGATCAAATTGTGACTATACCAAAATACGTCACGATTTTTGATCACGTGGTGTAGTTCTATAGTTCAGTGAAATGGCGGTCAGCTTAAAGTAGATTTTGGATTATTTTGTCGGATATACGCTGTAAAAGGTAAGGAAATATCAATATTTTTGCAGATTTGAACTAGAAAATATGTCTATTTATGAAATCTTACCTGCACTTGATCTGACACAATCCGTTCATGCCAAAATATCCATCGGAATGCACCGGGTGGTCAAATTTAAAATTTCCAGAATACCCTTGATAGGGCCTGAAACGAGATTAGGATGAAGAACAGACAGAAAATTTCTTCGGAGATTAGGTTTCTCTGGGTACACCGATTTCCTCCATCAATAAAATTGACTGCTACGATATAACTGAAATATTGTTGAAGGTGTCGTCAAACACTATAACCATAACCCCTATAAGGCCAAAACAAAAATATGTGTGTTTACGGTCACCCGACCCACCCTATTTTTCAGCCGCCGACCCTAACCTTTTTTATCGGCAATTATTCGACACTAATTTTTGCTAGCGACCCTATCAATTTTTACACAGAATTCGGATAACCATTTTTGTTGTTTAATCAGCAGCAATGTTTTGTTTATTCAACCGCTAGCTTTTTGTCGTAATTGAGAGCAAAGAAGGTAGAAAAACTGTGAAACTCGTCATAAAACAGTTTCTACAAATGACGGCTTACCGGAAATTTCGAAAATGAAATACCGGAATCGGATTCCGGAACGACTATTTCCGGTTTTGCCGATAGTTAAAAAAAAAAAAAAAAAAAAAAAAAAAAATTAATGCCGACCGACCGACCCTAGATTTTTTTGACATGTGACAGTAAACACACATATATTTTGTTTGGCCTAAATGGGTCACCAATAACTGAATAATATATGAATGGGTATATTTTTTGTACTTCAAATATATATACACATATTTTGGGGTATGGTTTTCATGATGAGGGTATATATATGAATGGGGTATTTTTCAAGTGGCACCACTGTATCCAATTGTAGATTCTTTACATTTACAAACCAAACAGAAACTTTAGTTTTTTGAAGCACCAAAATATCTTCACCTTTTCTATGGCAAGTGGGTGTGCTTTTATGTGACTGTTACACAATGAAGATTAATCATCCCACGATATATCAGTTTATCAACATAAGATGCACGTTTACCCATAATATATACAAATTAACATTTTGGAAAAACAGAATTATATTTAGCACAGATAAAATGTTTTACTTTAAAATCACCAGCGACTACAGCAAATGAAAACAATTGTAGTCTTTGTTCTTATACAATACAGTTTTATTCTTCTTTTTACTTTTGTCAAACGTATTCTTGAAATAAGACTATTTCAGTAATTATAGTCAGTAAATACATTTAGTAGGTAATTATAACCGATGATCGATCATCGGTCAATGTTGGTATAATGATCATCGCTCTCGAAATTGTGACAGATTTTCACCACTAATCTTTACTATAACTATCAGCGTGTCTGTTTGTCTGTGATATCTTATAGTACTATTTTACGCAACTGGCGTCAAGTAAATCCCTTTTGACCAACATTGAAATTTGGATTTCTCTTAGTTAGGAAATCAGTGCCTTGAAGAAAAAGAAGATATACATTTATCTAGATTTATGTTATGGTATCAATTTACAATTTCCAGGTAAAAATCATATTTTTTAAACTTCCCAGCCAACATGCTAAATCATTTTTATCTTAATCTTTTTCAAATTAGATTTACAGTTGTTACCTGTCTGAGTTATATTGCAGTTGTTTGTTATTTACAGTGCCTTTTATAATGCTTTTAAAAATATTATATTATACAAAAAAATAAAAAGAATATTTATACACATTCTAAATTACAGCTTTAATGTTAAGAATTGATTCAAAATATTATGTAGTGCAAATTCAAATTCTTCCAAGCACTGTATCAACTGTGAAAAATCAACATAAATCAACATATTATGTATCTACAGTAAAACCTGTCTAAGCCAAACCCCTTTGGGACTGAAGAATTTGTTCAGTTTACACAGGTTTAAATTACATAGACATTTAGTAGATGGGACTGTAAAGTCTGTCTGGTTTAGACAGGTTTTCGGTATACTCAATGTTTGGTTTAGACAGGTTTCGCTGTATATGAGGTTTTTTCCATGTAGAAATGACAATTTATAAAAATCAGAGCTACATTTTTGTATGTTGCACCTTGGGGAAAGTATTTTTTAAGTTACCTATGTATTTAACATCTGTTTATAAAACACAATATGTAATACATGTATCTAGTTTGATTTTTACGTTTTTTAAAAGATTTAAATGAATGAATCTATGTATGCAAAAGAAACATCTCTGTTCAGAATATCAATGTAAAATGATATAATTAGATAAAATCCATGACATTTATAGGCAATATATCTGATACTTTCTGAAGTTTAAATCATATCATTTATACCAAAGATGAAGGTTTATAAACTTGTGTTTTGTTACTTCTGTCATTGTTAACTGTTATCATGCAGTAAGGAAAGCTCTAATATGCATGGTCTGAGAAATAATCAATAGAAACAATATATATCATGTAGTAGTGACAGTAGTAGTATACCATTACCTCTATTTAACACTTTTAATGTCAAATTAAATTGTATTAGAAATATCACAGATTTTTATGGAAGATTTTTTCAACACAAACCCCAAGATATACAATTCCTTTCAAACTACACACACAAGTCACAATGTCACAAGACCAAGAGCCAAAGTTCTATGGGTTTTTTTAATGATTTTTAATTTTTCTCTCCACCAAGGATTTATATAGTAGAAGGATATGAATCTCGAGAGATTTAACATAGATTGTATGCAAGTATGTTGCATGGCGAGAACAAGTGAGATTACCCATACTGCAATTCGCTGACGATGCGCGTCCCTTGATTAATGGTGGAAATTTTCATCGCTTCGACATTTTAAACCAGTATTTGTAAGTATATAAAACCATAATTACAGGTACATGCATGTATAAAGTGAAAATATTTGTTCTAAATACCAATCATTGATAAAGTATCGACTTTTTGTAGATGTATCACCCATATCAATAATTGACATTAATCGATTTGTCCTTTTGACCTTCATGGGCTGTCAAAGCTCAAATTTAAATTTCAAACTCTTCTTCTCTCATCATACTGAATATTGAAGCGGAGCCGTCATTTTTGTGATAATATAATATTTTCCAATGTTAAGTAGGAATTTTATTGAAAACAGTGCTCCCGATTTGTATTTATTAAGGATGGTTTACCATCATTTGTCAAAATGGTGGCGTTCTGGGCCGAAATGGGGGTGGCCTATTTAGAAATCAATAAACTTCCTTCTTCACATGAAATCGACATACCAAAGTGTATAAATGTGTAGATTAGAGTGTATTCGATGTATAACACAAAACTTGGCGTGATTGTTTGCTTTATTTTATTATTTTTGATATGTTTTTAGATGTATGAAACTCTACTTTTTTTCATTTTCAGAGTCAGAGTGTAGCATAAAATGGGGATAGAAAAGTGAGAATGACTAGTATTGAGCCACCCCCTCTATGTCGTACACTTTCACTTTTAGTGTCCCAGCAAATCCCTATATTAATAATTATAAGTGTAAAAAAAAAATATTCAAAATTTAATGGTCTGTTCACTCAGACGCAAATTCGAAATTTGTACCAGAAATTGAACCCTACTCTATTGTTCATACCTGGGACAGAGGCTTTGTGTACCACTTTTCATCAAAACCTTTATTTCTGGATGGCGATGTGTCTGCAATAAAGCTCCAAACTCCATCCAAACTTAGAATCGTTCGTGTCTCTGAAAACCTGGGGTCCGACCTATAATCCGACAGTCCGATAGTCCGACGGTCCGATAGTCCGATAGTCCGACAGTCCGATAGTCCGACAAATGCTTTATTTCTTTGAAAGTTAACACTATAACATGTGTAATATGGGGCCAGAAACCGAACCGTTTACTCACCAAAGAAAGGTCCAGAACATCGGAAACATGATATCATAGACGGACAAACAATTGGCAGGGACACACAAGAACTAAAAAAAACCCCACATATATGAACAACACGGACTCCATAAAAACCTGGATCCAGTCGTGATGAACCGGTAGTGTAAGTATCCCGTATATTTTTTAGTAGCGACTACTTCAGGCTTTATTCAAGTAGCGTGTAGCCGAGTCCAGCCAAGAAAAGTCACTATTGAAAAGAAAGATAAAATAAATGAATACAAAAAAAAGGAAAAGACAAAAAGAAGAGCGTACCAGTGTCCCCTGCCCTTTATCATGGAATATTTATGTTAAAAAGCAATGTCGACACATCAATAGAGCTGGATACAATAATGTGTGCGAATTGATTGATTGATTGATTGCTTAAGGTCCAGCAAGCAATATTTCAGTCATATTCAGGATGAGAAAAGTTTGTAAAAAAAAAATAAGAAAGAGGGGACATTGGGATGGGTCAACATGGGAACGACTTAACACGAGAACATGTTTTTCTGTCTCTTCCGACGACAAGTTGGTCCTATTTTTATTCCCCGGGATTCCGACGGGTGACCCTGCTATTGTCGCCTTCTACGACAAGCGCATATATAAAAAGTTACGATTGAAGGAATTGTCCCTAAGTGACCCCTTATATCACGGAAAGAAACAGCATCGGAATATGACAAAATAAACAACTGTGCCATGATACGCCCCTGCCCCCCTTTGTAACAATTGAAGGTCAGTTGCTCAGCGTGAGAACAGTAATTAATATGATGCATTTTTTAAACCAATTAATTGTATATACCATAAGAAAACTGGCGTTTTCCAAACTGACTAAAATCACACCTCTCACTTGCAATGCTCCCCCTTTTATCAATACAATGTATGTCACGACGTGACCTATCAGTAAAAGGGGGAACAAGTGAGAGATGTTATCGTACGAGGCGTGGATGGACGGACGAACAGCGGTATGCCATAATAAGCCCGTATTTTGACGGGCGTATAAAAATGAATGGCCCATATCCTGAAATTACGAATATATCATCTTTGGCCAAATTATTTTTCAAAACTTTCATCAGTTTAAAGCATTTGTTGGACTGTCGGACTATCGGACTGTCGGATTATAGCTACGGCCCAGAAAACCTTGGATACAGCATTCCAATAGCCGAGACATTTCCCAAGGTTGATAGGAAAAGAAATAAGGTGTCTCTCAACATTTTAATACACTTCCGACGGTTGATAAGATCAGAATTAACCGGATTCCCTACATTTGAGATTTGTATAGAGGCTGCCATATTGTTAGGTCATGTGCTTTCAAGAGTAGTCACATGAGGGAAGGTCTAAAACGCGGAAGTGGGAAAACACGGAAGTAAGCCCAAAATCGGTACTTGAAAGGTCATATCTTGAAAAGTACTCAACCTAGGATACAAATCTAAACGGATTCGAAAAGCCTTTGTTAAGATCTATCTCGTAAAGAAATATTTTATTATTTAGGTATTTAAAAGTTGACCGGAAGTGTCAAAAAGGAGAACGGTCAATGGACAAAATGTTTACTTTGATCTCAAATGTATCAAAATTCAAAGACCCCGGTCAAAAACCGTTTAGATATTCTTAAAGACAATTTTATACTCTATCAGACGATATAAAAATCTTTTTGCTAAAATATTAGATAAAAGCACAATCTTGACCGGAAGCCTACCTTTTCAGAGTTAGCCGTCGGCTAATTTTCAACTTTGATTTCAAATTTCTCAAAATTCAATGAACCCGGTTAAAAACCGTTTAAATATTCTCAAAGACAGTTTTATACTCTATCAGATGATATAAATTTGATTATATGAAAATATTGGTGGAAAACACAATCTTGATCGGAAGCCTACCTTTTCAGAGTTATCCATCGGCGAATTTTCAACTTTGATATCAAATTTCTGGGTACTACTAAACTGAGAAACGAAAACGAAACGAAACGAAACGAAACGAAACGAAACAAAACGAAACGAAATACAACGAAACGAAACGAAAAATGAAGAAACGAAACGAAACGAAATGAAGTATCACAAAGCGAAACGAAATATATCAAACAAAGCATAAACGATCCAAAAACAATCAATGAAGGGGTAAAAATTAACGAAATATTGAGTGGTTAGTTCGGCTATTAATAGATCTAAGCTTGGATGCTTTTCTGTTGCAAAATTCAAAAAGGTCAACAAAAGTCATGCATCACTACAGTAAATATATATTAAATTCTTTAAAACACCGTGTCATTTTCCGGCACCGACCCGCTTCAAAGGGTTTACTGAATGTGAGAAAATGAACTTCAAAGCCCGGTTTCAAAGAGTTGGTTCTTTTGAAGTGTTGATACAAGTAAAAACCCCGAATGAGGGTTTTGTGATATATTTATAAGGGAGCAGATTAAAGTCTCTCTACCACATTACAAAATGGAACCGAAAGAGCACGAAGAGGATATTGAGATGTAAGTTGTATTTATTTTGCAACATTTCAGATAAAGTTTAATTTGAGTATGTCAGAAAGAAATATTGTGGAAGAATTTTATGTTACTCATCGCCGCCCAAAATTTCACGTCGAATTCAACTTTAAAAATTTAAATTTAAAGTACACTTGTCATGACAGGTATTCATTCTGGTCATAAGGCAAACGTATCTAAGCCTCGTAAAGGAGGACGAACACCTCTTGAGAAGGACACTACAGACCAAACTGAAAGACAACCATTGCTGGAGACAAGTTCTGTCCAAGGAGCTTTAGATTTGCTCGATCATATTGATGAAAAATAATCCATTTGAATTGATTTATCTATTTCAAACAAAAATCTCTTTGTGCTACGGTTGCAGAACAAAGTTCAGTCGGGAAACTGAACAAAACGACCTGATTGATTATAAGACATTATTGCGATCGCGAGTATTCCGTTCAAGGGCAAAGAAAAACAAAATGGCAATTTGCTTATTTCCATCTAAGAAGTTCCTGTGTGTGTAAGAAATTACCAGATTTCAAAAAGGAAATGTTTAAGATTTCTAGAGTCAAAAGACATTTTACCACAGGAAGTACGACAAAAACTGAGGCAATGGGAATCGGCATTTAGCACATGAAAGTAAATGAAAGAGCACGATACTTCCAATTTATTATGTACTTTTAATAGTTTTATTTTATGCTTTTGTGCAAAGACACACCGGGATAATTTGGATTTTCTTTTGACAAATTAATAGCTACAAATATCGTTAAACTGATTTCATTTTGACGCATTTTTACTTATGCAACTACATGTACTTATATCAGAGCAATGGTATGATAGTCAATCCTTTTAAATAATCCACTTTGTATCCTAGATCGTGACTATATTTGCGGTCGTTGAATAGATACATGCATGTCGTTACCTTATACATTGTATTTCGTAAAGGACCAACCCGCCTTCACCATCATGACCACTGTGTAGTGACTGAAGCCAGAATGTAGACTTCATTATATATATATTACACTATTATGTCTACTCATTTTTGTTTTGTTTGGGAGTATAGTGTTTGGCTTCTGAACAGCAATTGTATGGTATTACATTGTTTTTGGCGTTTTCCAGTTTCACATTTATGATATTTGTGTTGAAGCGTCCCAACCAGACGACGGAAAGACAGATTAGTGTTTGTCTGGTTCGTTAAATGCAATTTCGACAGGTGTCACATGTAAATCAAAAGGACTGATTATCCTTTCGGAACACTTTATTCTTTCTGATTGGAAGTTCGTGTTGTTCAAGTATGTTTTATGTATTTTAGCTCACCTGGCTCAAAGGGATAGGTGAGGTTATGTCACAATGTTGCGTCAGTCGTCTGTCATCTGTATGATTGATTGATTGATTGATTAGTGTTTAACGCCACTTTCATCAATATTTCAGCTATATCATGGCGACCAGTTTTAGTGGTGGAAGAAGCCGGAGTACCCGGAGAGAACCACCAACCATGGGCAAGCAACTGGTAAACTTTATCACTTGCGGTTTCGAGTCGAGTGCACCCTATTTTGTAATTTACAAAGCCGGGCGCGAACCCACGCCGTATTGGTGATAGGCTTGTATGAGTTGTTAAATCCAACGACCTAACTCATTAAGCCACCCCCCTCCCCCCGTCATCTGTAAACTTTTCTTATCTCAAACTATACTGGTTTATTGAACCCAAACTTTATAAGCATGATCTAAAATTATCGGCCAAGACGAATTGCAATATTTGCAGGAATGATGAATGCAAAATATTTTACAAACTTTCCTAAATTCATGTTGATCAGACATTCAGCATTGCCACCAGAGGCAATAATAAGATGAGACAAACACCACAAGGAAACATACACAAACAAAACAAAACAAAAACACTTAAAACTAAAGCTTGGACAATATACGAACTCTCATAAAAACCGATAGTGACATCAGGTGCTCCGGAAAGGTAAGCATGTTCTTCTTCGTCAGCGACACCCCGCGTCGTATTGCCGATTGGTCAAAGTTGGTGAAATCAAAATCAGTTGTGAAGAACGCTGGATAGCGGGGGGTATAAAACTATGTGCCGTATCAAATTTTATTAATACCGGAATTTTTTTTGGAGGAGGGTGATTTGGGTGGTTTTTTTTATATGAAAAGGGAAAAAAGGTACTTTTACAAGATATGTAGATTTTTTTTTATTTCTAAAGTTAATTTTGATAGGATTTGCATACCTCCGCCAAAAAAAGATTGGGGTATATAGGATGATATGTAAATAGAGTCCGGTATTCAAAATGGCGGACAACAGAGTCCGGTGCGATTTATGTTGATTTAATATGTGTATACTGTATATAAATCAATGGTTATAGTTATTCTGTTGGTGTACATTAGAGAAAACAGATATATGAAAATCTAGATTTCTTTACTTTATTACAAAAAAAAATATTTAAAACGATATATTTCAGCAAATATGATCATTGTTCTTCTTTTCCCAATCGCAGCGATTTGCAGATCGACATGAAGAACAGAAGTCATAATCTACGTTTTACTTAGTTTTCAGTGTGATTTACATGAAAATCTGGATTTAATCATCATTTTCTTTACTTTATTACAAAAAAAAATTATTTAAAACGATATATTTTATCAAATATTATCATTGTTCTTCTTTTCGACTTTTCTGATATTTTTGTTTTTCTGGTGTATAAGTAAGGAAGTGAAATCGGTAAACGTATGAATATTATTCGGGGTTATCTATTGTGGCGATAACGTGGTTCTGCTATTTATGTCGTTTTAAATGCTACCTATAGAGAAATAAAAAAATAAAAATAAAAACGATAAAGTTTAGCTAATATTATCACTGTTCTTCTTTTCTCAATCGCGGCTATTTGCCGGCGGACATGAAGAAAAGAAGCCATAATCTACTAATTACATAGTTATAAGTGTTACTTACATGAAAATCTGGATTTAATCATAATTTTCAGTACTTAAATTACAATAATGTGGCAATAAAGTTGGATTTTTACTCTAATTGAAAATTTTCAAATAAAAATATATAAAGAAAATATTATCTCATTTCTTCTTTTTCCGATCGTGGCGGTTTGTAAGTTCCTACGAAGAACAGATGTTATAACTTACAATTTCCATACTTTTAAGACTTTTTTTTTAATGAAATTATGGATTTAATAAAAAAAAAATTGGGTACTTTATTAAAAAAAATTAAACAAATATATTTACAATTCATTCACATTATGCAATTTTTAACTGAATTTCCAATTTGCAACATAAAATAAACAGTCTAAATGTCTACTAGGATTCTTTTTATTAGCTGTAAGGTGACAGATGTCAAAGAAGCCATAAAACTTTTGTTATATACAATTTCCTAATTAGTCTACACAATATATATAATTTGGGATTCTAATTTGAATGAAAAGCCATCCTCCTGTAAATGATAAAGTTCAAGATCACAAATTACTGTGTACTGTCAAAACAGTGTCACCATCACCATTGGTAGTTATTTAGCAAACACTTCTCATTTGATCTTTGATCAGTGCACATCGTAATTATAATTAATCAGATAGTACTGATTTTATATAATAGCGTTTTATCATCGTTCTATTTAGAAATATTCTTATTTCTTAAAGTGCAGAATATTTAAAATAGTTTTTATTGTCGTTCTATTTAGAAATATTCTTATTTCTTAGTGCCGAAGCCAGAGCCGAAGCCGAATATTTAAAATAGTTTTTATCGTCGTTCTATTTAGAAATATTCTTATTTCTTACAGTGCAGAATATTTAAAATAGTTTTTATCGTCGTTCTATTTAGAAATATTCTTATTTCTTACAGTGCAGAATATTTAAAATAGTTTTTATCGTCGTTCTATTTAGAAAGATTCTTATTTCTTATAGTGCAAAATATTTAAAATCGTTTTTTATCGTCGTTCTATTTAGAAATATTCTTATAGTGCCGAAGCCGAATATTTAAAATAATTTTTGTATATAGATCTACAGTTGAAATTCCTTCTAATTCCATCAAATATGCAAAAATATGATTTATTGATATTCAAGTTTTGGAATTTCTTATGGTACAAAACTATAATTTCCCCTAAAACTCAATAAATATATGCTTCCACATCATTTTTTCCCACTGTTTAAGTAAGCTGGATGTTCAAATGTACTGTTACAGCCAAATAATACTCTAAAACATGAAATCCAAATTGACAATTTGAAAAATTTACAGAAAATGCTAAGCAGTCAAAATAATTTTTCTGGGATCACTTAAATTACCAGGTTTTTACTACATAATTTTCAATTAAAACTGCTTTCTATAGCCTTATATTATTTTATAAGTACATTGTACATGTATTCTAACTGAAACTATCAAAATTTACTAGCAAAAATTTGTAGGATAGAAAAAACTCCAATCATGATATCACCATATTCTATATTTGAAGTCAACAAACTGCTGCATGATGAAATTGTTTAAATTCTTAATATCAACTACTGAACAATTTGCACTTTACATCACTTTCATTTGACACAATTTTATTACATATATGTTTTCTCTAATGTACACCGACAGAATAACTATAACCATTGATTTATATACAGTATACACATATTAAATCAACATAAATCGCACCGGACTCTGTTGTCCGCCATTTTGAATACCGAACTCTATTTACATATCATCTTGTATATATGAATATTTCCACGTTACTTGCTATTTTATTCAATCTTTGATAAAATGCCTATAGATAAACACATATACAATAATAATCAATCATTAAATGTACAGAATACATGCTGTAAATCGACGATATTGCTACCAGACTCTATATCCGCCATTTTGAATCTATGAACAATTGCTGATCACCTTGTATATTTAAAAAAAACCCTATTATTTAGTATTTATTTTGTTGGAAATTATAAGAAATATAAAAAAAACAGCCAATACCACAGGAATACATCATTTAATATACATATAAACTAATATTAAGCCTCCGGACTCTACCAGACTCTGTTTAGTAGTACCCTAGTTTATGTGTTGCCTGCATTGGAGGACTTGTAAGGAACTACATTTACCAGATATTCAGTAATCTTAGATGATATGTGATTCAAATACATTTGTATCTTATTCCCAGTTTTTGGAACAAGTTAAATGAGTTTTCTCCCGTTTACAGAGTTATCTTCCTCTAGCAGCAGGTGTCTATACATTGACTGCAATGATTGTGTTTTACAATTACAATGTACGCGATTGATACGAATATTGTGTTTCATACATTAGGAATTAATTCTTGCCACAATGTACCGGTGCAATATAAGACGAGTCCCGTGAGAAATGCGTAAAGCCCCCGGAATCCGCAGTAAAAAGGGTATTTCTAAACCCATTCAATATACAGTTAATAGAACCTAAGGATCATTTCTTTGATTCTGAAGACAGGGCTGAGCGGAAGCATGCTAAGCAAAAAAATGCGACCATTACGAAATTTGGTGCACCATGTAAGGGAATAAAACCTACAAGACAATACCACCAGTGCAACGAAGAAAAATTATTACCGCATAAGAAAGACTTGGATTTGACTTTCAGGAATAGTATATTAAAAACACATTATCTAACATTTTGATCTTAGTCATTTCCTTAGAAGTTCTTTAACTCACCTGACCCGAAGGGTCATGTGAGCATTTGCTACCACTGGGCGTCCGTCGTTAACCTTTTGTATTTTAATATTCTCCTCTGAAACCACTGGGCCAATTGGGACTAAGCTTGGCAAGATTGATGGTGCTTTTGGGAGGTCCCCTTTCAGAATTGTATCCGATGATCCCGCTCCCAACCAACATGGCCGCCATTGCTGAAAATAGAAAATTCGACAAAAAAAAATCATTTAAAATCTTCTCCTCTGAAACTAATTTGGACAATTGGGACCAGACTTTGGTGGAATGGTCTTTGTGTGGCCCCCTTAGTTTCAGAATCATATCCGATGACCCCGCCTGCCAACCAAGATATGTTCCTCCCCTTTGACACTACCTGGATAATTTTTAAATATATTTTACATGAATTATGCTTTTGATTTGACACAGAATATTGCAAAAACAAATATTTACACTTGTTGCAGCTCGTCCAACATTTGTATATGTTGTTCGCTGTGTGGTTTATACCGTGTTGAATACTGCATTGCGACCTCTGGACTTGGCTGGTTGGTCCATTTTAAAGTACATTATCAGAAATCGCAAAGCAAAATGTTTTGGGTGATTCTATGTGCATATCTATTAATAGGTTTCCTGCAAAAACTCATCACTTCTATCTGTCCAACGACTAACAAGATGACCTAATTACATCTCCTAATACACTAAAATAAGCAAAATATTTCATGCTATAACACTTTATTAAAAATAACAAAAACAACATTTTAAAAAATGGATCTCTTCTTCTGTACAAGAAAACTGAAAAACAAAGGTAAAAAATGAGTTATAACAACAATAAATGACCTAATACTTAGTCTGTATAAAATTAAGACATTAAAACAATTGAATATAAATTTCTGCAATTCTTTTCGAAAAGTACAGTATTCACGAGTTAACTACATCTATAAAAAATATGTCATACGAATTGTGTAAAATGAAACATTACATACAGTATTGTGCCATATACACGTTTTTTGTATTTATGAACAAATGACATAATTATGTCTTTTTTCCTATATATTATATTATATAAAGCTCTCTTTTTTCCAAAAATTCTACCAAAGTCATTTCTGGTCCGATTTTCATAAAATTTTCACCATTAAAATTCAAATTTAATATAGTTTCCTACAGTAATTTTGAAATAAGTTTGCAATTTTTGAATAACAGTAAGTTAAACTCAAAATTTAAAGTTTTAAGTTCAAAATTTAACATAAGTATATAGTAAATTATGACGTAAAAAAGTATGAAATTTTAGAACAACAGATAACAACTTCGAAACTTGAAGGAATACTTAATTGTGCGGACAGGACAGAACAATTCGTTAGCAATTAGGCATACAGTGACGTAGAATGAAGAACGATGTTAAATGCACCCGTCGTAAGGAAAATGAGTGCGCCTACGGTCATATTTTCCTTGCATTGAAAACGTTGATGTCTATTTCATCAGATAGTGAGAACATATTTGACATAATTTAAAGAATAAGTGGAGAAAAATTAGATTTTTACCCCCTTTCTTCGAGCGAAAACATACCATCCACGATGTTTAAACGACGATTTCCAGTTTCAGTGTTCAAATAGGGCTCTGTTATTTGATCAGAAATATAAATGACATACTTTTGCAGTACTTTTTTATTTTGTTGCTTCAGTTGATCCACTTTCAAAGAATAAATCACGGATAATCATCCAAAAATGTCGAAATTTCTGCAAGCAACTAACCTTACCTGGTCGGACAGTACAGCAACTTCCGTTTTTCAAAACTGTCCGGTTATACACTGTGATAATGATAATGCAAAGAAGTCATCTTGGTACTCTTCTATTCAATTTGTTTTTGATAAAGTAAGCTCATTATTAAATGTTGATAGTTCAAAGATTAATGGTGAAAGATTGAAAGATTTTTTTTGTTAAAGACTGGCAAAAAAGACTAAAAGAAAGTAGTAGTGGGAAGCTATGCTCTTACTATTTGTTTAATAATAATTTTGGATGTGAAAATTACTTATCATTTATTAAAAATTTTGAATACAGAAGGAGCCTGGCGAGATTTCTATATCAGCTCACAAATTATATATCGAAACTGGTAGATATCTGGGCATTCTCCGGCACGATAGAATATGCACACGGTGCTCCATTAATGAGGTTGAAGATGAGCAACATTATCTCTTTGCTTGTCCTGGCATGGAATCAAAAAGGAAAATATTATATGATACCATTGAAAAAAGTTGTATTAATTTTAAACATCTTAACAATAAGAACAAACTTATATGGTTATTGAACACTGAGGTTAAGAATATACTTTTAGAACTTTGTAAATTTCTCTGTCTTATTTAGAAATGTGTGCATAGATCAGATTATAGGGGAGCACTGAGTGCATATAATTAGATACATGTGTTGGTGGAACAGTGATGTGCTATTGTTCATACCAAATTTTTTAGTGATTCACATAATTATTGCAGTTCATGTTTATTAATCCTTCCTTTTGGTCCTTTAAGCATCAGCCCTTGGTGACCGTTGCATTTGAATATTGTTTAATGGTTCATGTGCACTGGTCACGAGGAGGACATTATTTATATACATATACGAGGAGGACATTATTTATAGACATATAAAAGAAACTGTAAAGTAAGTGTTTTTTGTGTGTGTTTTAATATTGCTAATATGTACTTCTCAAGAAGAACGAAAAGATGCTAGTCCGATCCTTTAATTTCACGTTCCGCTATATATAACACGGTGTATATTCATAACGGCTCCTTTCCGATTAAATCGGCGTTCTTGCCTCCTTTCCGATTCAGGAAACGCAACCTTTCCGACTTTTGTTTGATTTTCACAACAGACGGTGAGTACGTTTTGTCAATTTATCTTTTAATTGCCATATTTGGTGACTGAAAACATAGATGACGGAACACAATATACATACAAGAAATCGAAATAAGATCCTACGTGATCTCACTGGGTGATAATGATTTTATTTTCAGCGCACAAAAAATATTTGTTACATATCTACGCAACACCAAGAAGGAACATTTCAAAAACGTGATGTTTCTCGAGTAACATGTCTATCAAAACCAATTACACAACAAATTTAAGACAATAACAGTTTCATTGAAATAGATAATAGGTTGATATCAAAGTTTGTATGTACATATAGTATGATTATTGTAAAACAAGTATAGAACGCCTCCTTTCAGAGCATGGAAACGATTCTTTTCAGATAACCATTCATTGTTCGACTTACATAATTAATGTACATACGATTTCATGGATTTACTTTACAACATTTCAGTGTGTGGATTTTTAATTTTTTTTTAAAAAATTTGGATTTTTGGTGTTTTAACGCCACTTTCAACAATATTTCAGCTATATCATGGCGACCAGTTTTAGTGTTGGAGGATGCCGGAGTACCCGGAGAGAACCACCGACCATGGGCAAGCAACTGGTAAACTTTATCACTTGCGACTGCGAGTCGAGTGCACCCTTTTTATCTCACCTGGCTCAACTGCTCTTCCCTTGTCTTAGAAAAAAACTGCTTCCGCCTTTTCCGTTTTCTAGTACTACTCCATGGGCTATTGTAAAATAAAATCTATAATTTGGGGGGTTCACAGGAGTTGTCGTTTGTGTATTTGTTGTTGAATCTCTTGATTCTGTTGATTCATTCTGGTCTTTTGACAATTTCACTCTTTTAGGAGGGTGTAACCAAAGTCCTTTTTTCTTCCGCTTCATGTTTAATCAGTTCTAAAATGAGACAGTAATCAATCATGAAAAATCCAGTGACCATTCTACCCTTAGACATCCTATCCTATCCAATTTGTTATTTTGTGACAAATAAAATACGTTTAAACTAAAACACTTAAACGCAACAGATAGACCGAGGGGCTAACAATTTATATCGAAAATAGAGTTTACTGTCTTTACAGTGAAATTATTATATCCCCTAATGTCTTTGTATTAAGTTGGTGTTTTTAGCATTTTTAGACATGTCATTGGGCACGTCTGATGCTCTCATTTTCATGTTAATATTTAAGTTTTCTTTGTGTGTCTGTCTTTAATTGTTCTATGTTATTTGTGTGACTTTTTTTTTCTTGACTTTGTCACGTTCTCTTACATGTTTTCACAATCATGATAAAGGTAATAACAAAATTACCGAACTCCGAACAATCTTACAAAGGGAAAGTCAAAACTCATAATTATATAAACAGACAAAATCAGTCAACAACCGGAAAACTGTGAAAACCGTAATGATAATATTGTTCAAACATCATCGATTCACCTTCTGAAAGGAATCGTTTCTTTACACTCTCAAAGGAATCGTTTCCAGAATAGATGTTATATTCGATTGATCGGAAAAGAGGCGTTTCTTTGATTTTTGTAAATCACCGATTTTTCGGATATTTACTGAAAAATTGATTCGACAAAATACGAATGTATAACAAGGACGGTACCAGATTGCAAAATAAGGGTGTTAATTTAATTGTCTGCCTCATATTTTGAACATTAAAGTGATTTATGTACGACACACTCACCTCACCGTTTACAGTGTCACAGATTTCGTCCAGAAGATAGGTCAACTAACCCTTTTCAAGCTATTTTGAGTTACTATGATGATTGAAATGTTCCGTGAACTGCTCAGAAAAGTCTTACATACGTTTTGTTTTCATATCAATCAGTTTGAAATGCATGTTGTCTGAACATAGCTCCGAAAGGTTGCGTTTCCTGAATCGGAAAGGAGTCGCTATGAATATACACCGGTATATACAAATGTAGATGATGGCCTTTTAATAAATAATAATTCTAAGTTTGATGATTTTGTTGATCGCATCTATCCCATTGAACTGGACATAAAGGATACCACAGATGTCACAAGTCACCACGGATATGTTCTGTGTATGTGTTCATAATCCAACCCTTTCTCCATTTGTGGTATTCTTGTTTTGAGGTCACGTGACTTTTGAGAGATCACTCTAAGAGAAAAACGGTGTTCAGTTTGTTTACGTTTTACCGTAGGTTTCGCACGGCGATTTTTTATCTGAAATAAAATATTTAGTCAACCTAGAGTGAAATATTTTACAAATATTAACCATAAATGTTATTTTCTTCTATAGTTATTCCAATTGAAGTGAACTCTCATTCAACATTTTCCAGTTTTTCATGTAAACAAACCGAACACATGTTTTGCCGTTAAAGTGATCTCTCAAAAGTCACGTGACCTCAAAGCGAGAATACCACAATGACAAGATGGCGGAACGAAGTAGGCGGGATCAGTTAATATCGAGACATTTGTTATGATAATGAGCTGGAAATGAATATTAACAGGTAAGTACATGTACACTAGAAATCAGATAAAATCATGACCTTTCACTGACTGTCTATATACACTAGAAATCAGATAAAATCATGACCTTTCACTGACTGTCTATATACACTAGAAATCAGATAAAATCATGACCTTTCACTGACTGTTTATATACACTAGAAATCAGATAAAATCATGACCTTTCAGTGACTGTCTATATACACTAGAAATCAGATAAAATCATGACCTTCCAGTGACTGTCTATATACACTAGAAATCAGATAAAATCATGACCTTTCAGTGACTGTCTATATACACTAGAAATCAGATAAAATCATGACCTTTCACTGACGTGTCTATGTACACTAGAAATCAGATAAAATCATGACCTTTCACTGACTGTCTATATACACTAGAAATCAGATAAAATCATGACCTTTCACTGACTGTCTATATACACTAGAAATCAGATAAAATCATGACCTTTCACTGACTGTCTATATACACTAGAAATCAGATAAAATCATGACCTTTCACTGACTGTCTATATACACTAGAAATCAGATAAAATCATGACCTTTCACTGACTGTCTATATACACTAGAAATCAGATAAAATCATGACCTTTCACTGACTGTCTATATACACTAGAAATCAGATAAAATCATGACCTTTCAGTGACTGTCTGTCTGTATACACTAGAAATCAGATAAAATCATGACCTCTCACTGACTGTCTATATACACTAGAAATCAGATAAAATCATGACCTTTCAGTGACTGTCTATATACACTAGAAATCAGATAAAATCATGACCTTTCAGTGACTGTCTATATACACTAGAAATCAGATAAAATCATGACCTTTCACTGACTGTCTATATACACTAGAAATCAGATAAAATCATGACCTTCCAGTGACTCTCTATATACACTAGAAATCAGATAAAATCATGACCTTTCACTGACTGTCTATATACACTAGAAATCAGATAAAATCATGACCTTCCAGTGACTGTCTATATAGACTAGAAATCAGATAAAATCATGACCTTTCACTGACTGTCTATATACACTAGAAATCAGATAAAATCATGACCTTTCACTGACTGTCTATATACACTAGAAATCAGATAAAATCATGACCTTTCAGTGACTGTCTATATACATTAGAAATCAGATAAAATCATGACCTTTCACTGACTGTCTATATACACTAGAAATCAGATAAAATCATGACCTTCCAGTGACTGTCTATATACACTAGAAATCAGATAAAATCATGACCTTTCAGTGACTGTCTATATACACTAGAAATCAGATAAAATCATGACCTTCCAGTGACTGTCTATATACACTAGAAATCAGATAAAATCATGACCTTTCAGTGACTGTCTATATACACTAGAAATCAGATAAAATCATGACCTTTCAGTGACTGTCTATATACACTAGAAATCAGATAAAATCATGACCTTCCAGTGACTGTCTATATACACTAGAAATCAGATAAAATCATGACCTTTCAGTGACTGTCTATATACACTAGAAATCAGATAAAATCATGACCTTTCAGTGACTGTCTATATACACTAGAAATCAGATAAAATCATGACCTTTCACTGACTGTCTATATACACTAGAAATCAGATAAAATCATGACCTTTCACTGACTGTCTATATACACTAGAAATCAGATAAAATCATGACCTTTCACTGACTGTATATATACACTAGAAATCAGATAAAATCATGACCTTTCAGTGACTGTCTGTCTATATACACTAGAAATCAGATAAAATCATGACCTTTCACTGACTGTCTATATACACTAGAAATCAGATAAAATCATGACCTTTCAGTGACTGCCTATATACACTAGAAATCAGATAAAATCATGACCTTTCACTGACTGTCTATATACACTAGAAATCAGATAAAATCATGACCTTTCACTGACTGTCTATATACACTAGAAATCAGATAAAATCATGACCTTTCAGTGACTGTCTGTCTATATACACTAGAAATCAGATAAAATCATGACCTTTCACTGACTGTCTATATACACTAGAAATCAGATAAAATCATGACCTTTCAGTGACTGTCTATATACACTAGAAATCAGATAAAATCATGACCTTTCAGTGACTGTCTATATACACTAGAAATCAGATAAAATCATGACCTTTCACTGACTGTCTATATACACTAGAAATCAGATAAAATCATGACCTTTCACTGACTGTTTATATACACTAGAAATCAGATAAAATCATGACCTTTCAGTGACTGTCTATATACACTAGAAATCAGATAAAATCATGACCTTCCAGTGACTGTCTATATACACTAGAAATCAGATAAAATCATGACCTTTCAGTGACTGTCTATATACACTAGAAATCAGATAAAATCATGACCTTTCACTGACGTGTCTATATACACTAGAAATCAGATAAAATCATGACCTTTCACTGACTGTCTATATACACTAGAAATCAGATAAAATCATGACCTTTCAGTGACTGTCTATATACACTAGAAATCAGATAAAATCATGACCTTTCACTGACTGTCTATATACACTAGAAATCAGATAAAATCATGACCTTTCACTGACTGTCTATATACACTAGAAATCAGATAAAATCATGACCTTTCACTGACTGTCTATATACACTAGAAATCAGATAAAATCATGACCTTTCACTGACTGTCTATATACACTAGAAATCAGATAAAATCATGACCTTTCAGTGACTGTCTGTCTGTATACACTAGAAATCAGATAAAATCATGACCTTTCACTGACTGTCTATATACACTAGAAATCAGATAAAATCATGACCTTTCAGTGACTGTCTATATACACTAGAAATCAGATGAAATCATGACCTTTCAGTGACTGTCTATATACACTAGAAATCAGATAAAATCATGACCTTTCACTGACTGTCTATATACACTAGAAATCAGATAAAATCATGACCTTCCAGTGACTCTCTATATACACTAGAAATCAGATAAAATCATGACCTTTCACTGACTGTCTATATACACTAGAAATCAGATAAAATCATGACCTTCCAGTGACTGTCTATATACACTAGAAATCAGATAAAATCATGACCTTTCACTGACTGTCTATATACACTAGAAATCAGATGAAATCATGACCTTTCACTGACTGTCTATATACACTAGAAATCAGATAAAATCATGACCTTTCAGTGACTGTCTATATACATTAGAAATCAGATAAAATCATGACCTTTCACTGACTGTCTATATACACTAGAAATCAGATAAAATCATGACCTTCCAGTGACTGTCTATATACACTAGAAATCAGATAAAATCATGACCTTTCAGTGACTGTCTATATACACTAGAAATCAGATAAAATCATGACCTTCCAGTGACTGTCTATATACACTAGAAATCAGATAAAATCATGACCTTTCAGTGACTGTCTATATACACTAGAAATCAGATAAAATCATGACCTTTCAGTGACTGTCTATATACACTAGAAATCAGATAAAATCATGACCATCCAGTGACTGTCTATATACACTAGAAATCAGATAAAATCATGACCTTTCAGTGACTGTCTATATACACTAGAAATCAGATAAAATCATGACCTTTCAGTGACTGTCTATATACACTAGAAATCAGATAAAATCATGACCTTTCACTGACTGTCTATATACACTAGAAATCAGATAAAATCATGACCTTTCACTGACTGTCTATATACACTAGAAATCAGATAAAATCATGACCTTTCACTGACTGTCTATATACACTAGAAATCAGATAAAATCATGACCTTTCACTGACTGTCTATATACACTAGAAATCAGATAAAATCATGACCTTTCACTGACTGTCTATATACACTAGAAATCAGATAAAATCATGACCTTTCAGTGACTGTCTATATACACTAGAAATCAGATAAAATCATGACCTTTCACTGACTGTCTATATACACTAGAAATCAGATAAAATCATGACCTTTCACTGACTGTCTATATACACTAGAAATCAGATAAAATCATGACCTTTCAGTGACTGTCTGTCTATATACACTAGAAATCAGATAAAATCATGACCTTTCACTGACTGTCTATATACACTAGAAATCAGATAAAATCATGACCTTTCAGTGACTGTCTATATACACTAGAAATCAGATAAAATCATGACCTTTCAGTGACTGTCTATATACACTAGAAATCAGATAAAATCATGACCTTTCACTGACTGTCTATATACACTAGAAATCAGATAAAATCATGACCTTCCAGTGACTGTCTATATACACTAGAAATCAGATAAAATCATGACCTTTCACTGACTGTCTATATACACTAGAAATCAGATAAAATCATGACCTTCCAGTGACTGTCTATATACACTAGAAATCAGATAAAATCATGACCTTTCACTGACTGTCTATATACACTAGAAATCAGATAAAATCATGACCTTTCAGTGACTGTCTATATACACTAGAAATCAGATAAAATCATGACCTTTCAGTGACTGTCTATATACACTAGAAATCAGATAAAATCATGACCTTCCAGTGACTGTCTATATACACTAGAAATCAGATAAAATCATGACCTTTCAGTGACTGTCTATATACACTAGAAATCAGATAAAATCATGACCTTCCAGTGACTGTCTATATACACTAGAAATCAGATAATATCATGACCTTTCAGTGACTGTCTATATACACTAGAAATCAGATAAAATCATGACCTTTCAGTGACTGTCTATATACACTAGAAATCAGATAAAATCATGACCTTCCAGTGACTGTCTATATACACTAGAAATCAGATAAAATCATGACCTTTCAGTGACTGTCTATATACACTAGAAATCAGATAAAATCATGACCTTTCAGTGACTGTCTATATACACTAGAAATCAGATAAAATCATGACCTTTCACTGACTGTCTATTTACACTAGAAATCAGATAAAATCATGACCTTTCACTGACTGTCTATATACACTAGAAATCAGATAAAATCATGACCTTTCAGTGACTGTCTATATACATTAGAAATCAGATAAAATCATGACCTATCACTGACTGTCTATATACACTAGAAATCAGATAAAATCATGACCTTCCAGTGACTGTCTATATACACTAGAAATCAGATAAAATCATGACCTTTCACTGACTGTCTATATACACTAGAAATCAGATAAAATCATGACCTTTCAGTGACTGTCTATATACACTAGAAATCAGATAAAATCATGACCTTTCACTGACTGCCTATATACACTATTCATCAGTAATTAATACATTTTGCCTTTAATGTCACAGAGTGATATTTTCAGTATCATTGGAGTGACAAAAATACTGAAAATTATTGATCAGTGTGACATCAAACACATAATGACATTACAGATTGATCAGTGTGACGTCAAACACAAAATGACATTACAGATTGATCAGTGTGACGTCAAACACATAATGACATTACAGATTGATCAGTGTGACGTCAAACACATAATGACATTACAGATTGATCAGTGCGACGTCAAACACATAATGACATTACAGATTGATCAGTGCGACGTCAAACACATAATGACATTACAGATTGATCAGTGTGACGTCAAACACATAATGACATTACAGATTGATCAGTGTGACGTCAAACACATAATGACATTACAGATTGATCAGTGTGACGTCAAACACATAATGACATTACAGATTGATCAGTGTGAAGTCAAACACATAATGACATTACAGATTGATCAGTGTGACGTCAAACACATAATGACATTACAGATTGATCAGTGCGACGTCAAACACATAATGACATTACAGATTGATCAGTGCGATGTCAAACACATAATGACATTACAAATTGATCAGTGCGACGTCAAACACATAATGACATTACAGATTGATCAGTGTGACGTCAAACACATAATGACATTACAGATTGATCAGTGTGACGTCAAACACATAATGACATTACAGATTGATCAGTGTGACGTCAAACACATAATGACATTACAGATTGATCAGTGCGACGTCAAACACATAATGACATTACAGATTGATCAGTGCGACGTCAAACACATGACATTACAGATTGATCAGTGCGACGTCAAACACATAATGACATTACAGATTGATCAGTGCGACGTCAGTGCGACGTCAAACACATAATGACATTACAGATTGATCAGTGCGACGTCAAACACATAATGACATTACAGATTGATCAGTGTGACGTCAAACACATAATGACATTACAGATTGATCAGTGCGACTTCAAACACATAATGACATTACAGATTGATCAGTGCGACGTCAAACACATAATGACATTACAGATTGATCAGTGTGACGTCAAACACATAATGACATTACAGATTGATCAGTGCGACGTCAAACACATAATGACATTACAGATTGATCAGTGCGACGCCAAACACATAATGACATTACAGATTGATCAGTGCAACGTCAAACACATAATGACATTACAGATTGATCAGTGTGACGTCAAACACATAATGACATTACAGATTGATCAGTGTGACGTCAAACACATAATGACATTACAGATTGATCAATGTGACGTCAAACACATAATGACATTACAGATTGATCAGTGTGACGTCAAACACATAATGACATTACATATAAAAACAATAATGTCAGTTAAAAAGGACTGCATCAGTGGTGTAATGGTTATCGTGCACGCCTTGAGTGTGGTACATCGTGGATCAAGCCCCGGCCGGATCAAACCAAAGAGTATAAAATTGGTATTTGTTGCTCCACCCTTATTCATGCAGTATTAAGGAGAAAGAGCAAAGACTGATTTGCTTGGAATCAGGATAATGTTTCCAAGTGGGGCGACATGTCTGGACTGTTGTTTCAGTGAACTAGCACTATAAAAATTCAACTAAGAATGTTGGTCTAGTACAAAGCAGACCTCATCATCATCTCATTGAAAAATAACTTGTTCTTGCCACGATATAGCTGAAAAATTACTGAGTTGGCGCTAAACAAGAATCGCTCACTCACTCACTCTGTTAAAAATGCCTTCTAAGTAATATACTTATATACCTATATAAAGCCACCAGTATGGAAAAAGGAGCCTTGAATGCCTGAAAAACATGAATAACACAACTATATTTATCTTAACTGAGCTTACTATTAAAATTGATGAACAAAACATTATCTACAGTTGTTTTTATTTTTTTAATGAATGCCGATTGATTAAAAATACCTGTTTCACGAATGTCTTATAATATCAGAGAAGATCAAATGAAAATAGAAATGTAACAGATAACATATCAAGTTTACCTCATTGTGGAGGAGGAAGAATTATGTACAATATTGATGGTAATATATGATGATAAAAATATGATAATAATATATTTTAATTATTACACAAACCATGATTAATATTCAAATGTATTATTTTGATACTCTCCTCCCCCCCTATATTTTTCATTTCTGTCAAAAATTTGAGTAAAATGCTGAATCTGTCACTCTTACACCTCTGTTAGAGCTTAGTGAGTTAAAATATTATCCATTTCTAACTACCAACTTTTTATCAGTACTTAATTTACTTTTTATTTTGCCCTATAGAATAAGAATTTAACAGTATCTTTTTCTTCTATATCAATTTCAGCAATGTCCAACACAAGAGAAACAAAATACTTACATGTGGTATATATGGCCTGGATACTTTTGGTGCTAGGTCAATATCTAAAAATAAAATAAAGGGTCAAATCTGTCTAATGTGACCATTTGCGGAATAGGGTCACATAAAACTCAGGGTGCCCACTGAGTTTTGAAACTGGGGGTACAATGGGGTACAATTGCTGTTTTTTCCTTAACTTTGTACCCCTGCATATAGAAAGTCCCTACAATTTTGGGGGTACAGGGCCTATTTTGGGGGTAAAAAACCCTCTGCAGAGGGTAAATGGGCATGCTGAAAACTGGAGGTTGTGTTGCAGATATTTTGTTTACATCATAGTATAGTTATTCAAAAATCACCTGTTTACAATAACCTTAATAACTCAGGGTTGCACATAAAGGATCCCTGTTTAACATCAATCTCACGTGTGTTCACTGTGTTGCACAGATTTAATTAAAATTAAATGTGCTATAAAGGGAAATAAAAATAATTAAATTAGGGTCACATGATACAAGTTGTGTTCGCTAAAGCAGCTTAAACTGTATTTCAGTAATATCAACAACTGGCCACAAGCCACTGACAAACTTCACCACATAAGGATTACACCTCACTATGAGTGTGAATCAAGCTCTCATATTGCATGTGCAGATTTGAATAAAAACTACCATACCATCACACCCAAAATGGTCACAAAAATATAATAAAATGATTGAGAGCTTTCCAATAACAAATGTTTGTGAAATTAGTTGACAGCGGTTCAAGTGATTTATAACAATCCAGCACTACATGTTGGTCTAGTACGAATATTACAGTAGTATGGAAAACCTGTATATTAAGCTACATGTAGCTTTTGGAGACGGACTAACATAAGCTTTCAGCTTGTTTCCGAATTCACATTCCCTAATATTATATTTTATTTATGATTTTTTTCTCAATAAATATTGTTTAAACTAAGCTACCTGTAAAATCTACTACAAACGGATCTACTACTTACTACAAGCTATCATAGGAAACAATTTATCAGAGTTTGAGAGAACGAGGTTTGACTACTCTGTTTTACTCGAGAAACGTTTATTTTCAAGTCTCCTAGGAAACACTTTATCAGAGTTTGAGATGATGAGATTTTACTATTCTTTTTTACTGAAGCAACGTTTATTTTGAAGTAAGTGGTTGACCTCATTTTGATGAATTTTTGCTTCACCTTGTAATTTATGGTCTCTTCTGGTAGCACCTCTATGGATCGTCGTGGAACATGTCTTACACAATGCCACACCCTGGCCACCAGTGGCATTCTGACATTCTGAACAATACACTTCAGCTTCTCTTTCTTCACAGTCCTCACAATGACGATCCTATCTAAAATATTATCATTCTTTCTGTAAGCTTTAAATTGATAACGTGAACAAAATGCCTGGCATGTATAAGTCCGTTATAATCCTAGAAGTGGGTGCCTAAGGTATGCAGGGCCGTTTATATTAATGAATAAATTTAGAAAACAATTGAACAATATGAGATTGCTGGATTAATATCTACATGTTTTGTTGTCTAAGATAGCATCATCAGGATAAATATATTGTAAAAAAAATTCCCTGAATAGATGTTATAATGCTATTTTTAAAAGGAGTTCTAAAGATTTACAGCAGTTTCGAATGTATCACAATATTTTCTCTTGGTTTGATTTTCAATATTTCAATGTTATTTTTTATTTATTTTCGTTAGTCAACCAATCAAATATGAATGTACATTGTATATGTATTTATTGTACTGTAATTAGTGGTGTATATAATATAATACACAATTATATACAGGTATGAAAAAGTCAATAGAAGAGGTGCATACAATACATAAACATGCCTTTCAATAAGGGGCAGTACCAGGTACTTTTACCTGCCTAAAATGGTTTTTGGTACCTCCTGATTTTAAAGCGTGTTGTATAAGATATTCATGAAAATTGTTCATTTTTTTTTTTAAAAGTACCGCCTGTAAATAGTGAAGTACTGGTACACTTGAAAAATATTAAAATCACTGCATAAATGAGTACTACATCAGCTGACTGGCTTATTTAGCCACGTTCTTCAGCCAATAACAATCAAATTCTTGTTATCTCAGTATTATTTACTGGCAAGGTGAAATGAAAAAAAAATCATGTTTGAAATCAGTACCACATTCTACATACATGCTTACACAAAAATAGTATGTTTGTTTGTTTGATGGTGTTTAATGCCACTTTCAAAAATATTTCAATTTTATAGTGGCGGTCAGTTTTATTGGTGAAGGAAACTGGAGGACCCGGAGAAAACCACCGACCTGTCGCAAGTCACTAACAAACTTTATCACATAATGTTGTACACCTCGCCTGATCGCGATTGGAACTCACAACATCAGTGGTGATAGGCACTAATTGCATAGGCAGTGAATGCGAAATTGTAAAAAAAATTATAGGACATTCAGTCTGGTGAACCAAGATGATTCACCAGAACGAAAGAAAATCGTAATTTTTTTAATATTTCATTGTTGATGGCTGGCCTGTATAGTTTCCTTTACTTGTATAAAGCCCTTTTCATTGTTATTGATTTTAATTAGGGTTGTTTTCTTATTTCATATGAAACCAACAAGGAGAAGAATGGTATGGGAACAAAAATTTTAATAACAATATATATTCCGAATAGTTTTATTGTTAACATTCTCTCTCCGAGAGAAGGAAAACGTCTCTCCAATTATCTTCTTCATCCATAAAATCAACACAAAAGTCATCATTGTCCTTGTCTGTGTCACATATAATATTCAGTGCATGAAGGTCACTTTCCTCACTGTCAATATCAAGCTTTTCCTGCAGTGGTTGCTTTCAAGCAATGGCTACCAATTTTCCATTTCTCGTTTCAGCAATGCAAATTAACTGTACAGGCCTCAACATTAACGTTTGTCCGATACCAGTGAAAACTGACGTCGCACAAGTAGATCTTGTATTACGGTTGTCCGACGGGACAAGTGAAAAAGTCAGATTCCCAAACGTGCCGGTACGATGGACAAATCTATTTCCACTGGTATAAAATTACTGAGTTTGTTGTATAAAAGACCTCTGTTTGATCTCCAATTTGTCCATAATTTATTTTGATTAAAACTTAAGTGAAACGCCAGATCAAAACTCTTTTTATTGTATCATTTATCGTTCTCCATGCTGTGTAACTCGAATAATACTGTGCCCTCTATCGGCACTATCGCTGGATGAGGGCTTGAACTCTCCTTGTGATAAAAACACGTCAGCTGCTCTCTGAAAGAGAGAGCCAATCAGCGATGATTATTTGCCGAGTATGTGCAAGGCGGTTCTTTCAATTTCCGGTAATGTTTACAAACAATAAGAAATGGAGATCGACAAGTTGATTAACGATGTTTAATTCATTATTTAGTTTTCCTACATTTCTTCTCTTTTCACCTTTTAGATTAGTAAGGTCAAACACGTGGGTACAATGAAAACATTTGACACCTGAACGCTCCATTGACCTTTGTTTACAAACATTTCTTAAGCTCCTCCTTCTTTTAGTGCCAAAAGTCACCACGCGCAGTTTATACCCAGAATGCATAGAAACCAAAATTCGAGGGAGAAAATCGAAGAAATGTTAGAAACCTTTGAATTACTAGATCCATGGAGAACCTGTTTTCCAAATGGTAGAAAGTATACCTGGCGTCAAAGCTCCCCAATAAAACAAAGTCGTCTTGATTACTTTCTTGTATCTGAGGATCTTTTTTCACTTATGAAAAATACAAAAATAATTCCAGGATATAAAACTGACCATTCAGCAATCACTTTCACTTTTTCTGCCAGTCTTGCCAGAAGGGGAAAGGGGTATTGGAAATTTAATTCTCAGTTACTTAGAGATTTTGTTTATGTAGAGAAGGTTAAGACATGTATTAAAGAAACTGTGTCTGAGTACTATTTATCTGGAGATATTAATGATCTTTTAAATGTTGAACTTACATGTAATGACCAAGTATTTTTTGAAATTCTTAAGATGAAGATCAGAAGCATTTCAATATCTCATAGTATAACAAAAACAAGGGAAGAAAAAGACCTTACCCTTAAACTTGAAAAGGATATTCTTAATTTAGAAGATATTATGAACTCAGCACCAAGTGAATTAATACAGTCGTCTTTAAATAATAAAAAAATAGAGTTTGAAAGGAAAAGGGAGGAAAAGGTAGAGGGTATACTTCTTCGATCAAAGGCAAACTGGCATGAAAATGGAGAAAAATGCTCACAATACTTTTGTAAACTAGAAAAGAACAATTTTATTAAAAAAACTATAACTGAGCTTATTGATGACGCAGGTCATCATATATCAGATCAATCTAAAATTCTCCTTCAACAACACGATTTTTACAAAACATTGTATTCAACAACAAATTTAGATTGTAATGACGAGTCCTTTTTTAATCATAATATTAAACTCACAGAAGAACAAAAATACTTGTGTGAAGGTAATATAACATTTAAAGAATGTGCCCAATCACTGAAGTTAATGACAAATGGAAAAAGTCCAGGTTCTGATGGATATACTGTAGATTTTTATAAATTTTTTTGGGAAGATATCGGTCCATTGCTTTATAGGTCATTATATTTAGCCTATGAGTCTGGAAGCTTCACTGATTTTCAGTATCAGGGAGTCATAACATGTATTCCAAAAGAAGGAAAGGATAGGCATTTTATTGGCAACTGGAGACCAATAAGTTTATTAAATACTGACCTTAAAATAGCTTCTGCTGTAATTGCTAATAGAATTAAACCTCTATTACCATTTATTATTAGTGATACACAAAAAGGTTTTATAAAAGGAAGATTTATTGGGGAAAATACAAGACTGTTGTATGATTTGATGCATTATCTTGAACAACATAACAAAACCGGTCTTTTACTTCTTGTAGATTTCGAGAAAGCATTTGATTCAGTTGAATGGAAATTTTTGAAAAAAGCCCTCTCAAGTTTTAATTTTGGACCATCTGTTTGTAAATGGTTTGAACTATTCTATTCAAAAGCCAAAAGTTGTGTTATAAATAATGGTCACATGTCAAATTTTTTTTCTCTAGAAAGAGGCTGTCGACAAGGTGATCCGCTTTCACCTTATTTGTTTATAATCGGTGTGGAGCTGCTTTCATTAAAATTGAAGGCCAACCAAGACATTCATGGTATTATTATCAATGAAGTTGAATCTCTCATAAGTTTGTATGCTGATGATACCTTTCTTATTCTAGATGGCAGTGAAAATTCATTGAGGGAGGCTCTTGAATGTTTTGAATCTTTTTACAAGGTGTCTGGTTTAAAAATGAATTCATCCAAAACAAAAGCTGTGTGGGTTGGAAACAAGAAGTATTCAGATCAAATTATTTGTCCAAATATGAAACTAAATTGGTCTCATGAAAACTTTAAGGTTTTGGGAATTGATTTTTCACTTGATTTAAACTGTATTACAGATATAAATTTTACCAAAAAAATCAAGGAGGTTAAGGCAATACTAAAAAGTTGGCAGCATAGAAAACTGACATTACTTGGTAAAATTACAGTTATAAAAACTCTTGCACTACCAAAGCTAATTCATTTACTGACATCTTTACCAAATTTACCTCAGACAAAAATAAATGATTTAAATTCACTTTTTTATAAATTCATATGGAACGGGAAGTCAGATAAGATAAAGCGAAGTACTTTAATCGGTGATATATATCAGGGGGGTTTGAAAATGATAGATCTTCAATCATTTAATATTTATCTGAAAGTAGGTTGGATTAAACGATTATTTTCCAATTTAGATGGTGATTGGCAAAAAGTATTATTATTCAATCTTCAAAGCTATGGTGGTGAAAGAATTTTAACTTTTCAGAAAGAAAAGCTAAAGGAAGTTGCTATGAAGCTTACAAATCCTTTTTGGAAAGATGTTCTGTCTAGCTATCATTTTGCAAAAACTTATACAAAGATGAATACTAATGAACTATTGTCTCTTGATATCCTTAATTTTGTACCAGTAACTGATTTAAATTATTATATTAGATGGATAGAACATAATGTGCAGTATTTATGTGATCTTATTGACCCACATTCTGGTAATTTTTATACTTTTGAACAGACTAGAAATAAACTGAATACCAATAATTTTTTGAAGTACTATAGTCTGGTGTCAAATGTTCCCAAGTACATCAAAGATCATCTGAAGGAAAACTGTGTAAATGTAAATTTCGACATACTTAGTAAAAAGGATGCCTATTTAGAGAGAATAGTTCATAGTAAAAATGTTAGGTTTGTTTATAAAGGTCTTGTGAATGCAATCATTTCTTTACCAACAGAAAATTTTTCCAAATGGGAAAAACTTCTTAATTGTGAAATAACAAATTGGTCAAAATATTTTATTATTTTAAAACAATCTTGTAGAAACTCATATCTTCAAAATTTTCAATTTAAATTGTTACACAGGATCATTCCTACCAATTCCTTTTTACATAAAATAAAGCTCAAGAATACTAATTTATGTACATTTTGCAAAATTCATGATGAAACTATTGAACATCTATTCTTTGACTGTCCTGTGATACAAATTTTTCTCAAATCTTTGTCAAAACAATTAAAACAATATTACAAGAATTTGATTTTTGACAAAAAAGAATATTTCTTTGGTTTTGAGTCAGGGGATCTTCTTGTTAATTTGATTTCAATTATTGCAAAAAATTACATCTTCAAGTGCAAACTCAATGAACAAAGGCTAAATATTGTAGAATTTAAACATAAAATTATGTGGTACTGTTCACTTGAACAATATATATCAAAGAAAAACAATACCATTCTAGCATTTGAAAAAATGTGGACCCCCTTACAATATATTTTCAACTAATCATAATATTTTTTGTTTGTTTGATTCATATAGTGATGAGATTCTTTTTTCAGCTTTTTTGATTAAGTACAAAATGTCAGGAGCAATCAAATATTTTAGAAAAACAAAATGGTAAGAGAGTGTGTGTGAAAGATGAATGAAAGTGTTTATTACTATCATATATTATTATTTCTTTATTTTGTTTATCAAAATGTAAAACCAATGTAGTCACAAAACTTATTTTTGAAAACTCCTGTCACACCCTAGTCAGGTGGTGATGTAAGGGAATTTATAAAATCCTGACTATAGGAAAAAATAAATAAAAAAAAAAAAGAAAAAAAAAAAAAGAAAAAAAAGAATGCATTGCTAATTTGAAGCTTCCGATTGACGCGTTTTATCGAGAAAGTCGTTCAGGCGTTAATATAGCAAAGCGTAATATAACGACTGGATTATTCGGGTTACATGCTGTGATGAAGTTCAAGGACATTGACAAAATTAAAGTCGCAATCTCAGAAACGCTTTAATGAACGGAAATATCAATATTTGAAATATAAGAACAAGAAACACTCCGGAACGGACACGTAAAAATTATCGGATATCAATTTGGCACCAAATTTAAACTTTTCTTTTGTGCAAAATACGACAGAGGGCTTGATTTAGGATTTTGGGAAATATTGTAACCTTTGAAATGGACAAATATTACAAGCTTTTTCCTGATCTGGTTGAAAAGATCCACTATTTCTCTGTGAATTTAAATAAAATACTTTGCTTTATTTATATCACAGGCACTTGTTTCTGGTAAAAAAAATATACCTAGATACTGGTATATATAGGATCTAGGTATATTTTTTTTTACCAGAAACAAGGATTTATATAACACAAATATGAGTTATTAAAATTTGTGTGATATTGGATCACAACACAGTAATATTTCAAAAGGAAAAGAGGGGGGGGGGGGGGGGGGGGGTACACATGAAAATCAATGGTATGCAAGACTCCAATCAAGATAGACAGAAATAAAAATGTGACATTGAATATATGTCCTTAAGGTAGCTATGAATAAAAAAAACCCAGAACAAATCAGTTCAGGCAGCTTTAACTATTTACTTAATTTGGGCAGGGTAATGTCAGAGAGGTCGCGAAACAATGTTTCGATTAATCGCAATTGACTTCTCCCAGAAGTCTCCCCACTTCTCTCTGTTGTCTCCCACTTCTCCCTGTGAGCTCTCTGAAAGAGAAGTCACTTCTCCCTCTAATTTGAAAGTAGTGGGAGCCCTGGATAATTATTCTCTAGTTTTTGTAATTTTTACAAATTTTTTCGGACAACTAAAAGATTGAGTCGGACAAGTACTTTTTTTAGTTAGTTGTCCGAAGGGACAAGTTGAAAAATATGTAAATGTAGAGGCCTGCTGTATATATATTTTTCTGAACATTGTTTGTTAAAACAAGTCTGCTTTGAAGTAAACATTTTGTATAATTTATTTTTTTATATAAATAAAACAAAGTATTTTATTTAAATTCACAGGGAAATAAATTTTTAGTGGATATCTTTTCAACCATTTGTCTTAATCAGGAAAAAGCTTTTAATATTTGTCCATTTCAAAGGTTTCAATATTTCCCAAAATCCTAAATCAAGTCCTCTATCATATTTTGCACAACAGACAAGTTTAAATTGGTGTCAAATTGATATCTGATCATTTTTATGTGTCCGGTCCGGAGTGATTCTTTTTATTATATTTCAAATATTTATATTTTCGTTCATTAAAGCGTTTCTGAGATTGCGACTTTTTTGTCAATGTCCTTGAACTTCATCATAGCATGGAACAATAAAAGAGTTTTGATCTGGCATTTCACTTTAGTTTTTATGAAATCCTATACCGGAAACTGACAAATCAATCGTTATAGCCGAAATTGACGAAACCAAATGACAAAGCAATACCGGACAATTGGTCCTGAAATCCAAGGGTTTATATCGGATCTGTGGTCATTTTACCGGACTTGTCCGTCACTCCGACGGTATTTCGTTTTCACTGCATAGGTAGTTGCAAATCCAACTACCATACGATCACTGCCACAACGGCCCCTACAAGAATAGTAGCTTGATTATAAAGTGCATCAACGTTGATTTTTATAAGACTTACTTTCTTCCTTCTTCTGCCTGGATTAATGTAGACGTGTTTTTGACGTTCATCAACTTTTCCCGCTGGTCCTGGGTTATTTCTTACAGTAACCTGTACACCATTATCAGCAGGATTTTGTTGTCCTCCATTTTCCGACATCAAAATAATATAACAATGAAACAAAACAGGATTTTGAATACACAAAACTTAGTATTGATGGTTTGGTTGGTTTATGGTGCTTAATGCCACTTTCAACAATATTTCAGTTATATCATGGCGGTCAGTTTTATTGGTGGAGTAAACCGGAGTACCCTTAGAAAACCACCAACCTGTCGCAGGTAACTGACAAACTTTATCACATAATGTTGTATCGAGTACACATTGCCATGAACGGGGTTGGAACTCATAACTTTAGTGGTGATAGGCACT
This sequence comes from Bathymodiolus brooksi, assembly GCA_963680875.1. Classification (NCBI taxonomy): domain Eukaryota; kingdom Metazoa; phylum Mollusca; class Bivalvia; order Mytilida; family Modiolidae; genus Bathymodiolus; species Bathymodiolus brooksi. The sequence continues at coordinate 6,248,267 of OY804590.1, read as the reverse complement.
AATTGCACTGGTAGTTGTAAATCCAACTACCATACGATGATAAGCAAGGGGATTTTCTAAAAAAAAAAAAAAATATATGAACAACATTTTTATCCCTTCTCAAGCAAGGACCTGGATTTCCAACGTTATTTTTCATGGTCTGTTTTATGTTCAATGGTTTGTGGAGAGAGATGATTGTTTGCTTTGTTCACCATACTGCTTAAACGTTTTTCGGGGTATCGATATTGTCTTTTACGGAAAATGTTCTGTTGGACTTTGGAACTGTTCATACAGTGTGGTATGTTTTTGTTTTTCATATTAGGATGAAAAAGGGAACACAATTTGTAACTTTAATTGAAATTTCAACACAGCGTTAAGCAACAAAAATTATTGAGAAAAAAAACCAGAATGTTCCACCAAATCAGACACAATTGAACTGCTGTGACCTTGATTATTAATAACTACATGTACATTGGTTTCAATACCTGGTTGTTTGAGTCCTAGTTTTCTTGAATGTTGCTCAATAAATGCTCCCAAGGGATCCTTTGATTGGCCCATATAATTAGCTAGAAAGTCCTCGTGCATCTGTTTAAGGTCACGTTGAGTGAACAGAGGGTTCATTCTCGCTCCCTTCTTATTTAATCTTTCAAGGTAGATAATGAAGTCATTCAACGTTACAAAATGTGACGGCTGACTTCCATATTCACTGTAATATATATAACATGAATATAGTTTTGTAAATTAATGAAATTTTAATTTTAAATAATTTACTAAAAAATGCACTTTTCAGCCACTACCAACTTCTTATAATTCTCCAAGAATACAGGATTTGGATGTGAAATTTACAAAATTATCTTTGGAGGATGTCCCAAAAGTCAAAACTCCCCTAGGCCTCACGGGTAACACTTAAAAAATTACAAAAAAGACCTGTTTACCTGTTGACCTATAGGAGTAGTTTTCTTCCTTGACTGAGAGTAGTTTTCTACTTTTAAGAGTAGTTTTAGTCTAATTTGATAGGGAAGGTTGAGGGCATAGAAATAACTTATGATGGGGTAGTAATTTAGGATCATAGAAACTATGCTAAAATCTTAGTTGTAAACAGGTCTAACCTTCCTATCCAGATTTTATGGTGTGATTCGGCAGGGAGAAACACATTTCTCAAATTCGTGTGTAAATAGTAAAGAAGTTCACAAAAACTCTGATAATTACTTTTTTGAGTTGAGCAAAACTGACAACAATGTTTACTTCCTGTTCTTTGACTTTGTGGTCCATTTCTGAATAGCTTCATTATTGGGGTTGTCCCTCTGTGTCTGTTCTACTTCATACTGTTTTATAAATAGACACGACACCCAGAATGGATTTGATGTCGCTTCTAATATTGTACCGTCTTCTAAATTGTAATGGGCAACTGATCTAAAAATAGAACATTAATCTTACTTATATAAAATAATAAAATGCATGGTTTTTCACCCCTGTTTTTTTTGGTGAGATCTGTGTTGCTCATGTTTTTAGTTTCTGAGTTTTGTTTTTGTTTTGTATGTCTTCATCCTGTGTCTTTTGTGTACCCAATGTTGCCAGTATCTCTGGATTGTCTATTGCTCTTTGGTTTTCTCTGTTTATCCAACAATATAATCTAATTAAAATTAGATGTTTGTTGATTTTTTTTTGTACAAAATAATAAGAGCCTTTAGGCATTGAACAGCATAGTGGTTTGATGAAAAGACAATTTTTTTATTGTTTGCTTATATATGTATTTCCGTCGGAGATCCAATCATCAACAGTGGAGATGGGTGGAATCCAATTCACCAATTTACTCCCGATACATCTTTGTGCCTGTTCAAAATCAGGACTTTTCCATCAATGTCTGCTCCAGATTTCCTGTGTAGAAAATAAAAAGTCATAGGTGTACAAACAGTTGGAAAAGATTAATGAACCATGTAGCTATTAACATCATGTTATATTCTGACAAGGTATTGGCAGGGTTAATAGGTCATTTATTTTCTTCACACTTAATTTACCTGTCGTCTGCAAGTTTCTCATTGTTAAGGAACAAATCATCCATTTTTAAACTGTTTTTGCATTGTTTCTTTACATTCTGAAAGATAAAGAATATTATGTAAAAAAAATTAAAAAGACGGGGAAGCTATAGTGACTGGTACTAGTTCCTTTCCCGTAACGCTCAACACTATGCACATGTATACAAGTATTCAGTTCAACAAAAACAAAACAGTCAAAGAATTACTACCCAATTGGGTAAGACAAAAAGCAAATAACACGAACGTGCGAGGTTGAAGCATGGTACGTCCTGACAACTAGTAATGCATCTGACGGGCCCATATTGGAATTTTCAATGCATCATTTTTCATTTAACTGCGTGATTGACGCAAAGTTGAAGGGTAAAATGGTCCCTGGCTTATTTGGATTTTTATAGTGCTAACTCGCTGAAACAGCAGTCCGTGGGTAGACGTGCCCTTTAACTAGAACACATTATGATTCCAAACAAAACCAGACTTTGCTCTTTCTCCTTAATGGGGCATGCTTAGCAAAAAAGCAACAAATATCAATTTTACAGACTTAGATTTGACCCCTGGGACTCAAACTCATGTGATCTACCACACTTAATGCGAGCATGCTAACCATTACATCACCAATGTAAAAAAAAAGTATATGTGTAACGGGAACGCTCTCCTATCGTAGTAGGATAATAACTACCTCTGCTAACTGCATTAGTGGAGATCTCCTTTAGCTCAGTTGGTAATGGTAGAGCAATGGCTTACAAAGCGAGAGGTCCCAGCTCTCATCCCAACAGGGACATAGCATTTTTTTGGAGGTAAAATATGTTTTACTGTTAAATATGAGACTGGCATCGTTATAGAATTATACATGTACTTACGATTATTTTCATCCACAGGAATAACATAAAAAAAAATGTTCATGGAACATTTACATGAATGCAACAGAATTATTCAATAAATCAACAAACATAACTGAAAAGGAATGATATGCAACATTCCAGGAAAGATACTGGTCGATAAATCAACAAACATAACTGAAAAGGAATGATATGCAACATTCCAGGAAAGATACTGGTCGAGGACCAATTATCAAAACTTTCCAGGATGGCGGGAAAGATACTGGTCGAGGACCAATTATCACAACTTTCCATGATGGCAGGAAAGATACTGGTCGACGACCAATTATCACAACTTTCCAGGATGGCAGGAAAGATACTGGTCGAGGACCAATTATCACAACTTTCCAGGATGGCAGGAAAGATACTGGTCGAGGAACAATTATCACCAGTTTTTTCTTGTTTTTGCCAGATTATTTCTATGTAATCCAATACACCCCTTCAAGCGCCTCATAATTTTGAATGTTACCAATCGACAGAAATATAAATAATTTTTATGTGCATGCTCGTATCAGGGAGCCTTTGGAAAGTTGTTGATTTTTGTCACTGAATCGGGGAGGGAAGAGTACCAATTATCACCATCTTGTTAGATGTGGGAAAATATATATAAATCAGCAGTGAAGTTAAAAGAAATGGCCTTGCCACAAAAAATGAAAGTGTCACCAGTATTTTTGCGATCATTAGAACACCAATCTGCTATATTTTTCTTTAAATAATAGCGACTGGCATCTCCGCTCCATTTATGTGACCTCCCTGTGAGGTTTATATAAAGAGGTATGGTTTCTAATGGGGTTTTACCTGATTTCTTTTGAATTAGCCAAGATACAAATGTAGGATTTTGCTGTCTGCTTTGTCACCATTTATTATTGTTGTCTGCAAAAAATGGCCAGAAAATTCATGTGCGCTCGCGCGTTATGTGTAAGTTGGCGATAATTGGTCCTCGACCAGTATCATTAATTCATTCATCCACGATTTGGATTTTACAATTACACTTACAGTAACTTACATTCAGTTACAACTTACAGTGCTCGTTCATTAAATATTGAAACTGGCAGATATAAGAACATTATAAGACTAGAAAGAAAATGCACAAATTGTTCTAAGGGAGATATTGAAGATGAGAAACATTTTATTGTCGACTGTCCTTTTTATATGAAAATATTAGAGTAAAATTTTTTGATAAAGTTATTGACTTATGTCCAAATTTTAGATACATGGACACATCATCAAAATTTGTCTGGCTATTTACCAATGAACATGAACAAGTCTTAAAGAACTTAAAGGTACCGTTATTGAAGAATGTTTTTTACTGCGAGAACACAACTGATCGTGTAGATATCATTAGGTTAGGTGAGTTATTATCTAGTTACTACACTCACGGGTCAAAAGTATTTCCCCACTTAGATATTTCCCTATATATTTCGTAACATTCTCATGAAGTCATTCCTTAGCCGATTTTCATGAAATTTTCACCTTTAATAGTAGAATTAATAGAGCTTATTTCAATATCTTCATGTAATTTTTTCGAACTTTTATTTACAAGCATTTATGATTTAAACACAAATGTAAATTCTTGACGTCACAATTTTATATGAATTTCTAATATGACGGCCTATGTATCGTCAACCAGTATATGTCGGTTTATATCTACCTTTAGCACCTGCACACTCAAATTATCGATTGGAAACAAAAAAACATAATTTAAAAAGTTTCTGTAATGAATAAAAGCCTACAAGGCCGTTTCTGTGAGGTCATACACAACAACTACACATCATATTACTTTGTTTACATGTATACACAAATATGCGATGAAAACGCACTCATCTGGGGTTTTCCCCCGAAGGATGTTCCAGCCACCTCCCACGTGAAATTTTATTACGAGGGTGCACTTATTAAATCTGTTTTGTATCATTTTTAAGTAATTGAAATAAATATTTGAATATATTATTTCTCACACAATAGGAGTTTGATTCAATATATGTGCTCAAATTGCGCTGATTCCGTCATCATATGTGAAGGGGGCTAAACGGAACAGCAGTTGTGTGGCGGATTCTAAGGTCGCCTTAGGGTCATACAAATTACCATATTTGTCATATTAGAAAAGAAATAATTCATGGTAGCCGTAGATTTGTGTACATTTAACCATGGGTTGGGCATTTATATTCGTATTTTATCCCTTGCTGGCGCTCTGGAAAAAAATAATCAAATAAAAATGCCCAACCCATGGTTAAATGAGCACAAATCTATGGCTGCCATGAATTATTTCTTAAATATAGTAAGATTTGGTGAAAAATTAAACTTGGTTTTTAAATCAATTCTTAAGGGAAAGTAGAAATAAAATTATTTGAAATTTATATGGAGAAGAAACTCTATTTATTTCTGCATTTAATGCTGAAAATTTCATGAAAATCAGATAAGGTATGACTTCAAGAGAATGTTTTGAAAATAAATGGTTTTATATGAAATATACTAATAGGGAAATACTTTTGGCCCGTGAGTGTATATATTAAATGTGAATTGATTTATGATGATAATATAGATATCTGATAGTGATTGGCTCCGAGTCTGATCTGGTCGTACAGTCACTGAACATAAATATGTTTTCGTTTTTGTTGTTTTTTATATTAGTTTGTGTTTACATGTATCTTCGCCTCCAATCATTTCAATCATTGTATTAAATTGTTAATGTTAGCTCCTTGTGCGGGTTGTGGCGTGCGGAACCTTATTGGCAATAAAAAATTCTTATTCTTTAATTCATGTGAAAATTGAAAAATCCAAATGAAATATAATGTAGACTTCCTGGACGGACTAATTATTTAGACTAACCCATCACATAATACGACCGCAAACTTTTTGCAGCCATGAATAAAAATAGATGCGAAAAGGGGGGGGGGGGGTGGTTACACAAGCACATGGCATTGTTTACAAACATTCGTATTTCCGGTCACATTTGTTTTTCTAATCTTCACCTCTTTGATATTTCATATCGTTGTTCCTGCATAATTCACGACATCAACATGAAGGAATCCATACTCTTTTGATGCTGGGTTATAACGAGCTTTATTTCTAACAAATACTCGTATTCTTTTATTTTGATACATCGTTTCTTCGGCATCTTTCACGCATCCTTTTCAATTTTTGGAGAGAAGCGCGCGTCTATATTTGATTGGTTGATTAGTAACGCAATTAAAAATGTCAAGGAGAAAAAAATCGCCGCAAACAGAAGAAAGAGTTTTGTCATCAAGTTGCTACATGTAACTGTAATTTGTCATTCTTATATTTTAATTTTTTTAATATTACAAAATGCTCTATTCATTTTTACCGTCTTTACTATATAAAACACTGTCCACATTTACTCTTACAGATCGGTTGTGATTTATTTAGATGCTTAGATATGCATAGGAGTACAATGCAACGACACCTAATAATTAAACTGCATATATTTCAAATGAATTGGATATAATATTATGGTACTGGAATTAAAAGAAATCAGAAACTTTAAGTAAGATCAGCTAGTTTTGCTTGTTTTTTCTCTAGTTTTTGTGCGGTTTAAAAAAAACATTAGCCTTCACTCAATAATACCAGAGACCGTCTATAATACATACATTTGTACTTGTTTTATATATGTCTGTCTTAATAAATACCCAAAAGGACATGTTGGGGAGTAGTTATAAGAAAACACAGTTATCACACTGTTATTACTCCCAGGTCACCGTATACATGTACGTATCAAGACTGATTCATCATACTACAATTAAATGTTGTACATGATGAAGATTTTACTTGTAAAGTCAATTTTCTTTCAGGTAATTTCTCAACATTGAAATATAATATTTCACAGTACCAGTTGTATCGTATATGTTATGCTTATTGTATATTATGTATATGCTTACTTTCGACGTTTAAGAGGGCTTTAAATTGTTGACAGACTTACCGAAGACCGCATCTTCAAGCTTCAATGTATTTGCTCCGTTCGTAAACTTTTTGTCTAAAAATCGTAAAACCTATCTTGCTTACGTTGATTTATCGAAAGCATTCAGATGGCCTGTTTTATTTGTTATTGAAAAGTGAAATACTATGCAAGTGTTGGAAGCTGCTTAGATCACTTTTGGTCATGTCTCAAACAAAATTCTGTTTGGTGATTTCGAAAGCGAATTTTTCTATCCAGACTGTAGTCTAAAGTAGGGATATATCCTGTATCTAACTCTGTTCTCTGTTCTGATGAACGATATAGTAGATATGTAGATACGATTACGTAACCCTCATTCCGCTTGTGCTCCAGTTAGGGTTACGAATCGGTCCCATTCAATGTATGGGAGCAAATTAAAATTTTCGTTAAGTGAATATTTCAACTTTCTTTTTGCATATCTGGTCATAACTTATTATTCCCTACAATTTTTAAGTAATGGCGATACGAAATAAGTGTTACAATACCTGTTTCTACCTTCACGGTCGATTTAGTATTCGAAAATTGTTTCTTGTCCGCCATGGCACCTTACGTATACTCTCGTGATGGGCGGAGCCTATCCATATATGGATCTGAAAGCCAAATATGAAAAACGTTACTATGATATTTTACTACGATTGATCCAAATAAGGATATCTCCAAAACGAGGCAAGTGCACGTGAAATAGCAACTTGTAAACAAAATGTCGGACAGAAAGAAGATGTCATGCATTCAAATTTTCAGATGGATATAAGACTACTATGGATTGATGCAGCGTTTACTTAACACCTCAAGGTTTATCTAAATATATTTATCTTTCACCCCCGTTAATTTTTCCAACCACTTACAAGGGAATAAGGACAAAAAACCGCCCGGTGTGAATCGCTCCGGGCGCTGCTCCCATACGTTGAATGGGACCGATTCGTAACCCTCGCTGGGAGCAAAAGCGGACTGAGGGTTACGTTATCGTATCTAGTAGATATGCTGACACAGAAATATGGGTATTGAACTAGCTTCTCAAGTCATTAACTGTCTATTATTTGCTGATGGCATTGTTCGTCTGGGAAAATCAGAAACTAAGTTCCAAGTCCTATTAAATATTATTGCAGAATTTGCCACAAAGTAGAATCTCAAATTTAAGTTAAGCAAATTTAAAGTAATTGTGATAGGCAAACGTATTGATCATAGTAAAGTATGGTCGTTGGGGAGCGATGTTTTAAAAGAAAACATGAATATAAATGTAGGTGTATATTTTTCAAGATCTCTTGAGTTTTAGCTACCACATAAACAGGTGCCACTAGTGAAGCATGAACTGTTCACCCTTCCGGAACACATGAGTTCATCCGGGTTTTTAGTGGGGTTCGTGTTACTCGATCTTTAGTTTTATGTGTATGTTTTGTAGATCTTTGTTTGTCCTTTTGTTCTTTTTCTGTGGCCATTGTGTTGTCTGTTCTTCTTTGATTTACGGATCATGATTACCCCTTGGGTATCTTCAAACTGTTCCTGTTATCTCAAGGATAAGTTTGAGATAAAGTATAATTATATAATACAAAGTTCTATGAGGTGAACATGATTCCTTCAATCTTATTTCTTTTGGCGATGCTTTATTGAAATATGTTATTCGTCCATCAGTTGCTCATGGCTGTGCAGTTTGGGTACAATATATTCAAATGCAAGTGTAGCATCATTAGAATCGCGGCAAGGTCGCCAAGTATATTTTAAAGACCAATCTCAGGGGCGGATCCAGGATTTGTGGTTAGGGGGGCGTGAGTAGGCGAGGGGTCTGGGGACAGCATACGGTCCCCAGCGGGTCCAGGGCAGAGCCCCGGGGGGCCAAGCCGACCGGAAGCTCTGGGGGTTTGAGGAATTACAGACATGTATTTGAACGACAATTTTGAACCAACCACACCATTTTTATCAGACCAAAAAAACTTGACTTTTGAGTCTTAATTTTGTCGGATAATTGTTAACAGTATGTTTTTGTCAGATTATAAGAACCTAAAGTAAAACTTTTTTTGAACAACCGTGATGCAAATTGTTCAACTCATGACTGATCGATCACGATATTTTAACCCTTCAAAGAACTATTGGTTTACTAGTTTTAACGCATTCCTCATTTCACTGTACTTTCGGGTGGTTCTAGTTAATACTGCCCGTCCGGATGGAGCTTTTCTTTTCGTCGTTTGATTCATTCATTGAAAACGTACGATTCGACCGTTCTTGTTTATAGACAAACAAAAGCAGAAATTGTCAATACATGAACTTGTTGTTGATTTCTGATTAACTAGCGTAACTAAATTAGATGATCAGAATCGTTTCATGCAGCATTAATATTAACATATTCGCCTGTGTTTGTCTATAAACAAGAACGAATCATACGTTTTCATTGAATGAACTAACGGCGAAACGAAAAGCTTTATCCGAGCGGACAGTAATATGATCATGAAGATGTCTTCTGCGTGTAATTCATCAATTTGTATCTGGTTAGGGACCGACCATTTAACTTGCAGGGTGGGGGACTATGGTGTTTTTTTTCATTCAGAAATTTTTTTTCGGACAACACGAGAGTTAGAATATTTTTTTTTTTTTTTCGTGCAAAGCGCAATTTTTTCCCCCAGAAATTAACATTAGGTTATATGTCAAAGACTCTGAATCGGATATTTTTTTTTCCTCCACCAAAATCAGAATATTTTTTCAGCAACATTGGGAATCAGAATATTTTTTTTAGAAAAAAAACATACCCCCCCTCCCCCTGGAAGTTAAATGGTCAGTCCCTTATGAATGATACTGATGTTGAAAGAATATCAGTATTAGAATTTAAGTTTACTAAATGCTTTGATCTGTAAATATTTGTTTTTCTTATAGTTGTAAAATTGACTGAAGAAATAATGTTTAATTAGAATGAGAAAATAGTTGATGTCTGGTACCTCGGAACCAATCAGAATGGAATAATCTTTGAACTACTGACAACAATCCATATATGAATCAGCAAACACACCCAACGTGTATTTACAATGTGTAGGAATATTTTACTACAGGTCACGAGTCAGCCATTCATGAAAAAGTTGTTTGTTGAACTGCTTAATTAACGTTGTATAAAATATGCTTTGCGAATTTTAGGGGGGGGGGGGGGGGGGGGGGGGGGGGGGCGCACGCCCCACACGCCCCCTCTAAATCCGATCATGCTAGAAGTCAGCTTTATTCTTAGAATTGGCATGGAAACCGATAAACGGATATCGTGACATTCAGAGGGTTTACAACTTTGCTAGAATTAAGAAGTTACCGATCACAAGACTTGTTTAAATTAGTTCTCTTGTAATACTTTATCTGGATAGAACTCGTTTTTAATAATACGTGTCTTGATTATTTTTTAAAATTGATAATGAAATTAACTTCAATACATTCAAAATATTCTTTGGAAAAGATAATTAAATTGGGTTAATAAAAAGTTTAGTCCTGAATTTTTCAAAATGTTTGTATATTTCAATGTAAACAACCGTATAGTATTTTGTCTATAGAATTACAGCAGTGCTTGTGGTTCATATCATGATTCCCTTGATGGAGGATTGCCGCTAACAAGGAAGCTACAGAACCAAGGATTCCAATTGGCTATGTTGAAATCATCACTTTGAAAGCTTTACGACTATGACTTTGTTAACCGTTACGGAGTATCTGTGTCACAAATCACTACGGATATGTTCTGTTTATCGTAATCACAATCAGGTCATTTTCCCATGCATGACTGATCACCGGGTTCGTAACCAGAGTAACACGACGGGTGCCACCAGTGGAGCAGGAACTGCTTCCCTACAGGAGCATCTGAGTTCACCCTGGTTTTAGTAGAGTTCGTGTTGCTCGACTTTTAGTTTTATGTGTATGTTATGTAGATCGTTGTTTGTCCTTTTGGCCATTGTGTTTTCTGTTCCTCTTTGATTTACGGATTCTGATTACCCCTTTGGTATCTTCAAACTCTTCTTAAGCACACAATCCCTACCCCTATCAAAATAAAATATTTTATTACAATCGCAAATTGGTAGATCTGTGTGACATTTCAGTACCCACACTGCCTGATTAAAACATCGTATTTATACCTCGAGATGTTTTTTACCGCTTCGGTGGCGTAATGGTTAGCGTGCTCGCCTCGAGTGCGGGAGATCGTGGGTTCGAGCCGTGGTCGGGTCAAACAAAAGACTATACAATTGGTATTTGCTGCTTCTCCGCCAAGCACGCAGCATTATGGAGAAAGAGCAAAGACCGGTTGGTTCGGAATCAGAATAATGTGTCCGAGTGGGGCTACATGTCTATCAGCGTACTGTTATTTCAGTGAGCTAGCAATATAAAAATCCAACTCAGCGTGTTGGACTAGTACAACGCGGACCTCATCATCATCTCATTGAAAATTAACTTGTTTTCGCCATGATATAGTTGAAAAATTGCTGAATTGGCGTTAAACAACAATCACTCATCCAATCGAGATGGGGTTTTTCTGGACTGGACGGAGAGTGTCATTTAACATCATATTGTGGACCATATATTTCTCAACTAGTTCGTTTTATCCGTAATAAAGTTTTGATTTTGTATTATCATATATTGTAATAACAGAAAATGTATATTTATATCAAGACTATAATTCCCATTTATAACTTAGATGATGAAAACATTTACATTTTATCCCACATCATAATTGAGCACGTCTATATAAGACATGACTTATTTGCGACATCGGTCTCTCACTCACTCACTCGTTTTATTTTGAAAATAGGTTTACGTTGATGTTGCTTAAAGCCACTTTCAACAATATTTCATTTATATCGTGGCGGTCAGTTTTATTGGTGGAGGAAACTGGAGTACCCGGAGAAAATGACCGACCTGTCACAAGTAACTGACAAACTTTATCACATAATGTTGTATCTAATACATCTCGCCATGAACGGTACGATCGAACTCGGTAGTTGGATTTACAACTGTATGTGCATATTTCGAGAACCAGTTTCATGATAGTTATTTGTTATTGGATTTTGTTTGGCCATCAGTTTCACCAAAACCTGTAATAAATATATTCGGCTTAACAATGTCTATAATCCACTTTGGCGCATCATCAAAAGTCACTATAAAGTCGACATATTTTGTCGACAGCAGCATGCCACATTTCTGATCTAGTGGTATATTGGGCCGATTGCCACATTTCGTCAACGACACATCAGAATTCAAAGCCACTAGTAGTAAATCTCCTTGCTCCTTAGCTTGCCGCAGATATTCCAAGTGCCCCATGTCCAATATATCAAAACTCCCCACGGTTAGTATAACTTTAAAAGCTCTTGGTATAAAGTGTTTAAAATTCTCAAGTTCTTGTTTTGTTGTGATAATCTTTTGTTCCAGAACGTTAATTAATGATACTGGCGATGTACCGAAATTTTGAATGACGTTTTGAGAACACAAAATAGAAAACTGGCAACTTTCAAACAATGGTATTTTATGAGCTATTCCAAATGTGAGAACTGCCAACACAGTATCTCCTGCTCCACAGACATCAACCACCTTACTTTTCCTAGGAATTGGTAGAATTTGAAATTGAGGGGATAACTCCTTATGGTAAAAAGCAATGCCTTTTTCAGATAAAGTAGCAATACAGACTTGCGATTTAAGTTTCTCGCACACATCTCTGCATGCATCAACAATGTCTCCCTTGTGATCAGAATAATTACAAATTTCTCTATGGTTTAATTTAATGTAGGTTGCCCCATAGAACCTGTCGTATCGACCTCTTTTACCAGGATCAACGATTGTAGGGATACCATGACGACGGCTGTTTGATATAATAAACTGTGCTGTTGTTTCCGAAAATACTCCCTGTCCATAATCAGACATAACGACCACGTGATACTCCCGGGTAGCTATTAAATTTTTCAATTTATCCAATAGCATTTGTTGTGTTTCTTCAGGAAATTTACATATCCCCGCCTTATCAGCTCTTAAACACTGATGTTGATTGGATATATATCTTGTTATTGTTTTCAAACTATGATTTTCAGACATGACAAGTCCACTTATGCCGACATTCTCTTGATTTAGCATACGCATAGTTCTTTTATCATCGTGTCCCACAATTGATACAATGTCAACTGCAAGACCTAGTGCAATAAGATTGTTGACGACATTTCCGGTTCCGCCTAATCGGTACTCTTCATTATCTTCGTCAAATACAGGAATAGGACATTCGGGTGCAATTCTTGAACACGTGCCATATATATATTTATCAATTATGATATCTCCAACCACGAGGACACGTTTAGAAAAATCAGCCAACGATAAAATTGTAGGTTCAAAATGTGCAATATTTCCGGTATCGGCATGCCTTTCTTCGTTGACTTTCGACATTGGGAAGGCATCGCTTGAAGTCATTTTTGGGTTATCGTTCTCTGAAACTGTTGTATAAAAATTAATTTGCTCGGATTTGATTTGATTTTTGGTGTTTTAACGCCACTTTCAGCAATTAAATTTGCTCGGGGGATTCGTTGTGTATGTTCTAAATATGTTGGCGACGAGATATACTGGTATATATAACATATACCAGTCTTGGCTTCAGATATTTCAATTTATCACTTGGTTTTTCTTTTAATTCACTACAGGAGACTCATTCTGTATTTCAACATCTATCAATGCTGTAGACTCACCACTTCGTTTAACCGTGCATCAGTACAGTCGAATCGTTCTGTCATTTAACATCAACTCGTCCCACTTTCTAACACCCTGTCCAATCGGTACAACACTCAACTCGCTTTTTAACACTATTTCGTTTTTTCATAGTAGATGATTCATCTTGTCTTCTAACATCCTATCAGTCTTACAGACTAGTCACCTATTAAACTTATCTTGCCATTTTACACCTATAAATAAAAAACAAAACAAAACAAGCAGTAAGAATGAAATCGTTTCCCCTATCACCGACAAGACTTTTACCGGACGAGTCTATGAGTAACACCGGGGGTGTCCTAAAAGAAACAGGAACTGCTTACCGTTTGTGAGCCCATGGGTCCATCCCGTATTTCTTGTGAAGTATGTGTTGTGAGCCCATGGGTCCATCCCGTATTTCTTGTGAAGTATGCGTTGTGAGCCCATGGGTCCATCCCGTATTTCTTGTGAAGTATGCGTTGTGAGCCCATGGGTCCATCCTGTATTTCTTGTGAAGTATGTGTTATGAGCCCATGGGTCCATCCCGTATTTCTTGTGATGTATGTGTTGTGAGCCCATGGGTCCATCTCGTATTTCTGGTAAAGTATATGTTGTGAGCCCATGGGTCCATGCCGTATTTCTTGTGAAGTATGTGTTGTGAGCCCATGGGTCCATCCTGTATTTCTTGTGAAGTATGTGTTGTGAGCCCATGGGTCCATCCCGTATTTCTTGTGAAGTATGCGTTGTGAGCCCATGGGTCCATCCCGTATTTCTTGTGAAGTATGCGTTGTGAGCCCATGGGTCCATCCTGTATTTCTTGTGAAGTATGTGTTATGAGCCCATGGGTCCATCCCGTATTTCTTGTGATGTATGTGTTGTGAGCCCATGGGTCCATCTCGTATTTCTGGTAAAGTATATGTTGTGAGCCCATGGGTCCATCCTGTATTTCTTGTGAAGTATGCGTTGTGAGCCCATGGGTTCATCCTGTATTTCTTGTGAAGTATGTGTTGTGAGCCCATGGGTCCATCCCGTATTTCTTGTGAAGTATGTGTTGTGAGCCCATGGGTCCATCCTGTATTTCTTGTGAAGTATGTGTTGTGAGCCCATGGGTCCATCCTGTATTTCTTGTGAAGTATGTGTTGTGAGCCCATGGGTCCATCCTGTATTTCTTGTGATGTATGTGTTGTGAGCCCATGGGTCCATCCTGTATTTCTTGTGAAGTATGTGTTGTGAGCCCATGGGTCCATCCTGTATTTCTTGTAAAGTATGTGTTGTGAGCCCATGGGTCCATCCTGTATTTCTTGTGAAGTATGTGTTGTGAGCCCATGGGTTCATCCCGTATTTCTTGTGAAGTATGTGTTGTGAGCCCCATGGGTCCATCCTGTATTTCTTGTCAAGTATGTGTTGCGAGCCCATGGGTCCATCCCGTATTTCTTGTCAAGTTTGTGTTGTGAGCCAATGGGTCCATCCTGTATTTCTTGTCAAGTATGTGTTGTGAGCCCATGGGTCCATCCCGTATTTCTTGTCAAGTATGTGTTGTGAGCCCATGGGTCCATCCCGTATTTCATGTGAAGTATGTGTTGTGAGCCCATGGGTCCATCCTGTATTTCTTGTGAAAGTATGTGTTGTGAGCCCATGGGTCCATCCTGTATTTATTGTGAAGTATGTGTTGTGAACCCATGGGTCCATCCTGTATTTCTTGTCAAGTATGTGTTGTGAGCCCATGGGTCCATCCTGTATTTCTTGTGAAGTATGTGTTGTGAGCCCATGGGTCCATCCTGTATTTATTGTGAAGTATGTGTTGTGAGCCCATGGGTCCATCCTGTATTTCTTGTGAAGTATGTGTTGTGAGTCCATGGGTCCATCCTGTATTTCTTGTGAAGTATGTGTTGTGAGCCCATGGGTCCATCATGTATTTCTTGTGAAGTATGTGTTGTGAGTCCATGGGTCCATCCTGTATTTCTTGTGAAGTATGTGTTGTGAGCCCATGGGTCCATCCTGTATTTCTTGTGAAGTATGTGTTGTGAGTCCATGGGTCCATCCTGTATTTCTTGTGAAGTATGTGTTGTGAGCCCATGGGTCCATCATGTATTTCTTGTGAAGTATGTGTTGTGAGCCCATGGGTCCATCATGTATTTCTTGTGAAGTATGTGTTGTGAGTCCATGGGTCCATCCTGTATTTCTTGTGAAGTATGTGTTGTGAGCCCATGGGTCCATCCTGTATTTCTTGTGAAGTATGTGTTGTGAGTCCATGGGTCCATCCTGTATTTCTTGTGAAGAATGTGTTGTGAGCCCATGGGTCCATCATGTATTTCTTGTGAAGTATGTGTTGTGAGTCCATGGGTCCATCCTGTATTTCTTGTGAAGTATGTGTTGTGAGCCCATGGGTCCATCATGTATTTCTTGTGAAGTATGTGTTGTGAGTCCATGGGTCCATCCTGTATTTCTTGTGAAGTATGTGTTGTGAGCCCATGGGTCCATCCTGTATTTCTTGTGAAGTATCTGTTGCTCATCTTTTTAGTTTTCTGTGTTGTATTGTTTGCATTATTTGTCGTCGTTTTGTGTCTTGTGCTCAATGTTGCCTGTGTCTCTAGATTGTCTATCCTTCAGTGTCAATGTCACGTTGTCTGTGTCTCTGGATTGTCTATCCTTCAGTGTCAATGTCACGTTGCCTGTGTCTCTGGATTGTCTATCCTTCAGTGTCAATGTCACGTAGTCAGAGTCTCTGGATTGTCTATCCTTCAGTGTCAATGTCACGTTGTCTGTGTCTGGATTGTCTATCCTTCAGTGTCAATGTCACGTTGTCTGTGTCTGGATTGTCTATCCTTCAGTGTCAATGTCACGTTGCCTGTGTCTCTGTATTGTCTATCCTTCAGTGTCAATGTCACGTTGTCTGTGTCTAGATTGTCTATCCTTCAGTGTCAATGTCACGTTGCCTGTGTCTCTGGATTGTCTATCCTTCAGTGTCAATGTCACGTTGTCTGTGTCTGGATTGTCTATCCTTCAGTGTCAATGTCACGTTGTCTGTGTCTGGATTGTCTATCCTTCAGTGTCAATGTCACGTTGTCTGTGTCTGGATTGTCTATCCTTCAGTGTCAATGTCACGTTGTCTGTGTCTGGATTGTCTATCCTTCAGTGTCAATGTCACGTTGTCTGTGTCTGGATTGTCTATCCTTCAGTGTCAATGTCACGTTGTCTGTGTCTGGATTGTCTATCCTTCAGTGTCAATGTCACGTTGTCTGTGTCTGGATTGTCTATCCTTCAGTGTCAATGTCACGTTGTCTGTGTCTGGATTGTCTATCCTTCAGTGTCAATGTCACGTTGTCTGTGTCTCTGGATTGTCTATCCTTCAGTGTCAATGTCACGTTGTCTGTGTCTCTGGATTGTCTATCCTTCAGTGTCAATGTCACGTTGTCTGTGTCTGGATTGTCTATCCTTCAGTGTCAATGTCACGTTGTCTGTGTCTGGATTGTCTATCCTTCAGTGTCAATGTCACGTTGTCTGTGTCTGGATTGTCTATCCTTCAGTGTCAATTTCACGTTGTCTGTGTCTGGATTGTCTATCCTTCAGTGTCAATGTCACGTTGTCTGTGTCTGTATTGTCTATCCTTCAGTGTCAATGTCACGTTGTCTGTGTCTGTATTGTCTATCCTTCAGTGTCAATGTCACGTTGCCTGTGTCTCTGGATTGTCTATCCTTCAGTATCAATGTCACGTTGCCTGTGTCTCTGTATTGTCTATCCTTCAGTATCAATGTCACGTTGCCTGTGTCTCTGGATTGTCTATCCTTCAGTGTCAATGTCACGTTGTCAGAGTCTCTGGATTGTCTATCCTTCAGTGTCAATGTCACGTTGTCTGTGTCTCTGTCTCTGGATTGTCTATCCTTCAGTGTCAATGTCACGTTGCCTGTGTCTCTGGATTGTCTATCCTTCAGTGTCAATGTCACGTTGCCTGTGTCTCTGTATTGTCTATCCTTCAGTGTCAATGTCACGTTGCCTGTGTCTCTGGATTGTCTATCCTTCAGTGTCAATGTCACGTAGTCAGAGTCTCTGGATTGTCTATCCTTCAGTGTCAATGTCACGTTGTCAGAGTCTCCGGATTGTCTATCTTTCAGTGTCAATGTCGCGTTGCCTGTGTCTCTCGATTGTCTATCCTTCAGTGTCAATGTCGCGTTGTCTGTGTCTGGATTGTCTATCCTTCAGTGTCAATGTCACGTTGTCTGTGTCTGGATTGTCTATCCTTCAGTGTCAATGTCACGTTGTCTGTGTCTGGATTGTCTATCCTTCAGTGTCAATGTCACGTTGTCTGTGTCTGGATTGTCTATCCTTCAGTGTCAATGTCACGTTGTCTGTGTCTGGATTGTCTATCCTTCAGTGTCAATGTCACGTTGTCTGTGTCTGGATTGTCTATCCTTCAGTGTCAATGTCACGTTGTCTGTGTCTGGATTGTCTATCCTTCAGTGTCAATGTCACGTTGTCTGTGTCTGGATTGTCTATCCTTCAGTGTCAATGTCACGTTGTCTGTGTCTGGATTGTCTATCCTTCAGTGTCAATGTCACGTTGTCTGTGTCTGGATTGTCTATCCTTCAGTGTCAATGTCACGTTGTCTGTGTCTCTGGATTGTCTATCCTTCAGTGTCAATGTCACGTTGTCTGTGTCTGGATTGTCTATCCTTCAGTGTCAATGTCACGTTGTCTGTGTCTCTGGATTGTCTATCCTTCAGTGTCAATGTCACGTTGTCTGTGTCTCTGGATTGTCTATCCTTCAGTGTCAATGTCACGTTGTCTGTGTCTGGATTGTCTATCCTTCAGTGTCAATGTCACGTTGTCTGTGTCTGGATTGTTTATCCTTCAGTGTCAATGTCACGTTGCCTGTGTCTCTGGATTGTCTATCCTTCAGTGTCAATGTCACGTTGTCTGTGTCTGGATTGTCTATCCTTCAGTGTCAATGTCACGTTGTCTGTCTCTGGATTGTCTATCCTTCAGTGTCAATGTCACGTTGTCTGTGTCTGGATTGTCTATCCTTCAGTGTCAATGTCACGTTGTCTGTGTCTGGATTGTCTATCCTTCAGTGTCAATGTCACGTTGTCTGTGTCTGGATTGTCTATCCTTCAGTGTCAATGTCACGTTGTCTGTGTCTCTGGATTGTCTATCCTTCAGTGTCAATGTCACGTTGTCTGTGTCTGGATTGTCTATCCTTCAGTGTCAATGTCACGTTGTCTGTGTCTCTGGATTGTCTATCCTTCAGTGTCAATGTCACGTTGTCTGTGTCTCTGGATTGTCTATCCTTCAGTGTCAATGTCACGTTGTCTGTGTCTGGATTGTCTATCCTTCAGTGTCAATGTCACGTTGTCTGTGTCTGGATTGTCTATCCTTCAGTGTCAATGTCACGTTGTCTGTGTCTGGATTGTCTATCCTTCAGTGTCAATGTCACGTTGTCTGTGTCTGGATTGTCTATCCTTCAGTGTCAATGTCACGTTGTCTGTGTCTCTGGATTGTCTATCCTTCAGTGTCAATGTCACGTTGTCTGTGTCTGGATTGTCTATCCTTCAGTGTCAATGTCACGTTGTCTGTGTCTGGATTGTCTATCCTTCAGTGTCAATGTCACGTTGCCTGTGTCTGGATTGTCTATCCTTCAGTGTCAATGTCACGTTGTCTGTGTCTGGATTGTCTATCCTTCAGTGTCAATGTCACGTTGTCTGTGTCTGGATTGTCTATCCTTCAGTGTCAATGTCACGTTGTCTGTGTCTGGATTGTCTATACTTCAGTGTCAATGTCACGTTGCCTGTGTCTCTGGATTGTCTATCCTTCAGTGTCAATGTCACGTTGTCTGTGTCTGTATTGTCTATCCTTCAGTGTCAATGTCACGTTGCCTGTGTCTCTGGATTGTCTATCCTTCAGTGTCAATGTCACGTTGCCTGTGTCTCTGTATTGTCTATCCTTCAGTATCAATGTCACGTTGCCTGTGTCTCTGGATTGTCTATCCTTCAGTGTCAATGTCACGTTGTCAGAGTCTCTGGATTGTCTATCCTTCAGTGTCAATGTCACGTTGTCTGTGTCTCTGTCTCTGGATTGTCTATCCTTCAGTGTCAATGTCACGTTGCCTGTGTCTCTGGATTGTCTATCCTTCAGTGTCAATGTCACGTTGCCTGTGTCTCTGTATTGTCTATCCTTCAGTGTCAATGTCACGTTGCCTGTGTCTCTGGATTGTCTATCCTTCAGTGTCAATGTCACGTAGTCAGAGTCTCTGGATTGTCTATCCTTCAGTGTCAATGTCACGTTGTCAGAGTCTCCGGATTGTCTATCTTTCAGTGTCAATGTCGCGTTGCCTGTGTCTCTCGATTGTCTATCCTTCAGTGTCAATGTCGCGTTGTCTGTGTCTGGATTGTCTATCCTTCAGTGTCAATGTCACGTTGTCTGTGTCTGGATTGTCTATCCTGCAGTGTCAATGTCACGTTGCCTGTGTCTCTGTATTGTCTATCCTTCAGTGTCAATGTCACGTTGTCTGTGTCTGGATTGTCTATCCTTCAGTGTCAATGTCACGTTGTCTGTGTCTGGATTGTCTATCCTTCAGTGTCAATGTCACGTTGTCTGTGTCTGGATTGTCTATCCTTCAGTGTCAATGTCACGTTGTCTGTGTCTGGATTGTCTATCCTTCAGTGTCAATGTCACGTTGTCTGTGTCTGGATTGTCTATCCTTCAGTGTCAATGTCACGTTGTCTGTGTCTGGATTGTCTATCCTTCAGTGTCAATGTCACGTTGTCTGTGTCTGGATTGTCTATCCTTCAGTGTCAATGTCACGTTGTCTGTGTCTGGATTGTCTATCCTTCAGTGTCAATGTCACGTTGTCTGTGTCTGGATTGTCTATCCTTCAGTGTCAATGTCACGTTGTCTGTGTCTGGATTGTCTATCCTTCAGTGTCAATGTTGCGTTGTCTGTGTCTCTGGATTGTCTATCCTTCAGTGTCAATGTCACGTTGTCTGTGTCTGGATTGTCTATCCTTCAGTGTCAATGTCACGTTGTCTGTGTCTGGATTGTCTATCCTTCAGTGTCAATGTCACGTTGCCTGTGTCTCTGGATTGTCTATCCTTCAGTGTCAATGTCACGTTGCCTGTGTCTCTGTATTGTCTATCCTTCAGTATCAATGTCACGTTGTCTGTGTCTGGATTGTCTATCCTTCAGTGTCAATGTCACGTTGTCTGTGTCTGGATTGTCTATCCTTCAGTGTCAATGTCACGTTGTCTGTGTCTGGATTGTCTATCCTTCAGTGTCAATGTCACGTTGTCTGTGTCTGGATTGTCTATCCTTCAGTGTCAATGTCACGTTGTCTGTGTCTGGATTGTCTATCCTTCAGTGTCAATGTCACGTTGTCTGTGTCTGGATTGTCTATCTTTCAGTGTCAATGTCGCGTTGCCTGTGTCTCTCGATTGTCTATCCTTCAGTGTCAATGTCGCGTTGTCTGTGTCTGGATTGTCTATCCTTCAGTGTCAATGTCACGTTGTCTGTGTCTGGATTGTCTATCCTGCAGTGTCAATGTCACGTTGCCTGTGTCTCTGTATTGTCTATCCTTCAGTGTCAATGTCACGTTGTCTGTGTCTGGATTGTCTATCCTTCAGTGTCAATGTCACGTTGTCTGTGTCTGGATTGTCTATCCTTCAGTGTCAATGTCACGTTGTCTGTGTCTGGATTGTCTATCCTTCAGTGTCAATGTCACGTTGTCTGTGTCTGGATTGTCTATCCTTCAGTGTCAATGTCACGTTGTCTGTGTCTGGATTGTCTATCCTTCAGTGTCAATGTCACGTTGTCTGTGTCTGGATTGTCTATCCTTCAGTGTCAATGTCACGTTGTCTGTGTCTGGATTGTCTATCCTTCAGTGTCAATGTCACGTTGTCTGTGTCTGGATTGTCTATCCTTCAGTGTCAATGTCACGTTGTCTGTGTCTGGATTGTCTATCCTTCAGTGTCAATGTCACGTTGTCTGTGTCTGGATTGTCTATCCTTCAGTGTCAATGTTGCGTTGTCTGTGTCTCTGGATTGTCTATCCTTCAGTGTCAATGTCACGTTGTCTGTGTCTGGATTGTCTATCCTTCAGTGTCAATGTCACGTTGTCTGTGTCTGGATTGTCTATCCTTCAGTGTCAATGTCACGTTGTCTGTGTCTGGATTGTCTATCCTTCAGTGTCAATGTCACGTTGTCAGAGTCTCTGGATTGTCTATCCTTCAGTGTCAATGTCACGTTGTCTGTGTCTGGATTGTCTATCCTTCAGTGTCAATGTCACGTTGTCTGTGTCTGGATTGTCTATCCTTCAGTGTCAATGTCACGTTGTCTGTGTCTGGATTGTCTATCCTTCAGTGTCAATGTCACGTTGCCTGTGTCTCTGTATTGTCTATCCTTCAGTGTCAATGTCACGTTGTCTGTGTCTGGATTGTCTATCCTTCAGTGTCAATGTCACGTTGTCTGTGTCTGGATTGTCTATCCTTCAGTGTCAATGTCACGTTGTCTGTGTCTGGATTGTCTATCCTTCAGTGTCAATGTCACGTTGCCTGTGTCTCTGGATTGTCTATCCTTCAGTGTCAATGTCACGTTGCCTGTGTCTCTGTATTGTCTATCCTTCAGTGTCAATGTCACGTTGTCTGTGTCTAGATTGTCTATCCTTCAGTGTCAATGTCACGTTGCCTGTGTCTCTGTATTGTCTATCCTTCAGTGTCAATGTCACGTTGTCTGTCTGGATTGTCTATCCTTCAGTGTCAATGTCACGTTGCCTGTGTCTCTGGATTGTCTATCCTTCAGTGTCAATGTCACGTTGCCTGTGTCTCTGTATTGTCTATCCGTCAGTGTCAATGTCACGTTGTCTGTGTCTGGATTGTCTATCCTTCAGTGTCAATGTCACGTTGCCTGTGTCTCTGGATTGTCTATCCTTCAGTGTCAATGTCACGTTGCCTGTGTCTCTGTATTGTCTATCCTTCAGTGTCAATGTCACGTTGTCTGTGTCTAGATTGTCTATCCTTCAGTGTCAATGTCACGTTGCCTGTGTCTCTGGATTGTCTATCCTTCAGTGTCAATGTCACGTTGTCTGTGTCTGGATTGTCTATCCTTCAGTGTCAATGTCACGTTGTCTGTGTCTCTGGATTGTCTATCCTTCAGTGTCAATGTTGCGTTGTCTGTGTCTGGATTGTCTATCCTTCAGTGTCAATGTCACGTTGCCTGTGTCTGGATTGTCTATCCTTCAGTGTCAATGTCACGTTGTCTGTGTCTGGATTGTCTATCCTTCAGTGTCAATGTCACGTTGTCTGTGTCTCTGGATTGTCTATCCTTCAGTGTCAATGTCACGTTGTCTGTGTCTGGATTGTCTATCCTTCAGTGTCAATGTCACGTTGTCTGTGTCTGGATTGTCTATCCTTCAGTGTCAATGTCACGTTGTCTGTGTCTGGATTGTCTATCCTTCAGTGTCAATGTCACGTTGTCTGTGTCTGGATTGTCTATCCTTCAGTGTCAATGTCACGTTGTCTGTGTCTCTGGATTGTCTATCCTTCAGTGTCAATGTCACGTTGTCTGTGTCTGGATTGTCTATCCTTCAGTGTCAATGTCACGTTGTCTGTGTCTCTGGATTGTCTATCCTTCAGTGTCAATGTCACGTTGTCTGTCTGGATTGTCTATCCTTCAGTGTCAATGTCACGTTGTCTGTGTCTGGATTGTCTATCCTTCAGTGTCAATGTCACGTTGTCTGTGTCTGGATTGTCTATCCTTCAGTGTCAATGTCACGTTGCCTGTGTCTCTGTATTGTCTATCCTTCAGTGTCAATGTCACGTTGTCTGTGTCTGGATTGTCTATCCTTCAGTGTCAATGTCACGTTGTCTGTGTCTGGATTGTCTATCCTTCAGTGTCAATGTCACGTTGTCTGTGTCTGGATTGTCTATCCTTCAGTGTCAATGTCACGTTGCCTGTGTCTGGATTGTCTATCCTTCAGTGTCAATGTTGCGTTACCTGTGTCTGGATTGTCTATCCTTCAGTGTCAATGTCACGTTGGCTGTGTCTGGATTGTCTATCCTTCAGTGTCAATGTCACGTTGTCTGTGTCTCTGGATTGTCTATCCTTCAGTGTCAATGTCACGTTGTCTGTGTCTGGATTGTCTATCCTTCAGTGTCAATGTCACGTTGTCTGTGTCTCTGGATTGTCTATCCTTCAGTGTCAATGTCACGTTGTCTGTCTGGATTGTCTATCCTTCAGTGTCAATGTCACGTTGTCTGTCTCTGGATTGTCTATCCTTCAGTGTCAATGTCACGTTGTCTGTGTCTGGATTGTCTATCCTTCAGTGTCAATGTCACGTTGCCTGTGTCTCTGTATTGTCTATCCTTCAGTGTCAATGTCACGTTGTCTGTGTCTGGATTGTCTATCCTTCAGTGTCAATGTCACGTTGTCTGTGTCTGGATTGTCTATCCTTCAGTGTCAATGTCACGTTGCCTGTGTCTGGATTGTCTATCCTTCAGTGTCAATGTTGCGTTACCTGTGTCTGGATTGTCTATCCTTCAGTGTCAATGTCACGTTGTCTGTGTCTGGATTGTCTATCCTTCAGTGTCAATGTCACGTTGCCTGTGTCTGGATTGTCTATCCTTCAGTGTCAATGTCACGTTGCCTGTGTCTCTGGATTGTCTATCCTTCAGTGTCAATGTCACGTTGTCTGTGTCTGGATTGTCTATCCTTCAGTGTCAATGTCACGTTGTCTGTGTCTGGATTGTCTATCCTTCAGTGTCAATGTCACGTTGTCTGTGTCTGGATTGTCTATCCTTCAGTGTCAATGTCACGTTGTCTGTGTCTGGATTGTCTATCCTTCAGTGTCAATGTCACGTTGTCTGTGTCTCTGGATTGTCTATCCTTCAGTGTCAATGTCACGTTGTCTGTGTCTCTGGATTGTCTATCCTTCAGTGTCAATGTCACGTTGTCTGTGTCTGGATTGTCTATCCTTCAGTGTCAATGTCACGTTGTCTGTGTCTCTGGATTGTCTATCCTTCAGTGTCAATGTCACGTTGTCTGTCTGGATTGTCTATCCTTCAGTGTCAATGTCACGTTGTCTGTGTCTGGATTGTCTATCCTTCAGTGTCAATGTCACGTTGTCTGTGTCTGGATTGTCTATCCTTCAGTGTCAATGTCACGTTGCCTGTGTCTCTGTATTGTCTATCCTTCAGTGTCAATGTCACGTTGTCTGTGTCTGGATTGTCTATCCTTCAGTGTCAATGTCACGTTGTCTGTGTCTGGATTGTCTATCCTTCAGTGTCAATGTCACGTTGTCTGTGTCTGGATTGTCTATCCTTCAGTGTCAATGTCACGTTGCCTGTGTCTGGATTGTCTATCCTTCAGTGTCAATGTTGCGTTACCTGTGTCTGGATTGTCTATCCTTCAGTGTCAATGTCACGTTGGCTGTGTCTGGATTGTCTATCCTTCAGTGTCAATGTCACGTTGTCTGTGTCTCTGGATTGTCTATCCTTCAGTGTCAATGTCACGTTGTCTGTGTCTCTGGATTGTCTATCCTTCAGTGTCAATGTCACGTTGTCTGTCTGGATTGTCTATCCTTCAGTGTCAATGTCACGTTGTCTGTCTCTGGATTGTCTATCCTTCAGTGTCAATGTCACGTTGTCTGTGTCTGGATTGTCTATCCTTCAGTGTCAATGTCACGTTGCCTGTGTCTCTGTATTGTCTATCCTTCAGTGTCAATGTCACGTTGTCTGTGTCTGGATTGTCTATCCTTCAGTGTCAATGTCACGTTGTCTGTGTCTGGATTGTCTATCCTTCAGTGTCAATGTCACGTTGCCTGTGTCTGGATTGTCTATCCTTCAGTGTCAATGTTGCGTTACCTGTGTCTGGATTGTCTATCCTTCAGTGTCAATGTCACGTTGTCTGTGTCTGGATTGTCTATCCTTCAGTGTCAATGTCACGTTGCCTGTGTCTGGATTGTCTATCCTTCAGTGTCAATGTCACGTTGCCTGTGTCTCTGGATTGTCTATCCTTCAGTGTCAATGTCACGTTGTCTGTGTCTGGATTGTCTATCCTTCAGTGTCAATGTCACGTTGTCTGTGTCTGGATTGTCTATCCTTCAGTGTCAATGTCACGTTGTCTGTGTCTGGATTGTCTATCCTTCAGTGTCAATGTCACGTTGTCTGTGTCTGGATTGTCTATCCTTCAGTGTCAATGTCACGTTGTCTGTGTCTCTGGATTGTCTATCCTTCAGTGTCAATGTCACGTTGTCTGTGTCTCTGGATTGTCTATCCTTCAGTGTCAATGTCACGTTGTCTGTGTCTGGATTGTCTATCCTTCAGTGTCAATGTCACGTTGTCTGTGTCTGGATTGTCTATCCTTCAGTGTCAATGTCACGTTGCCTGTGTCTCTGGATTGTCTATCCTTCAGTGTCAATGTCACGTTGCCTGTGTCTCTGTATTGTCTATCCTTCAGTGTCAATGTCACGTTGTCTGTGTCTAGATTGTCTATCCTTCAGTGTCAATGTCACGTTGCCTGTGTCTCTGTATTGTCTATCCTTCAGTGTCAATGTCACGTTGTCTGTGTCTGGATTGTCTATCCTTCAGTGTCAATGTCACGTTGTCTGTGTCTAGATTGTCTATCCTTCAGTGTCAATGTCACGTTGCCTGTGTCTCTGGATTGTCTATCCTTCAGTGTCAATGTCACGTTGTCTGTGTCTGGATTGTCTATCCTTCAGTGTCAATGTCACGTTGTCTGTGTCTCTGGATTGTCTATCCTTCAGTGTCAATGTTGCGTTGTCTGTGTCTGGATTGTCTATCCTTCAGTGTCAATGTCACGTTGCCTGTGTCTGGATTGTCTATCCTTCAGTGTCAATGTCACGTTGTCTGTGTCTCTGGATTGTCTATCCTTCAGTGTCAATGTCACGTTGTCTGTGTCTGGATTGTCTATCCTTCAGTGTCAATGTCACGTTGTCTGTGTCTCTGGATTGTCTATCCTTCAGTGTCAATGTCACGTTGTCTGTGTCTGGATTGTCTATCCTTCAGTGTCAATGTCACGTTGTCTGTGTCTGGATTGTCTATCCTTCAGTGTCAATGTCACGTTGTCTGTGTATGGATTGTCTATCCTTCAGTGTCAATGTCACGTTGTCTGTGTCTGGATTGTCTATCCTTCAGTGTCAATGTCACGTTGTCTGTGTCTCTGGATTGTCTATCCTTCAGTGTCAATGTCACGTTGTCTGTGTCTGGATTGTCTATCCTTCAGTGTCAATGTCACGTTGTCTGTGTCTCTGGATTGTCTATCCTTCAGTGTCAATGTCACGTTGTCTGTCTGGATTGTCTATCCTTCAGTGTCAATGTCACGTTGTCTGTGTCTGGATTGTCTATCCTTCAGTGTCAATGTCACGTTGTCTGTGTCTGGATTGTCTATCCTTCAGTGTCAATGTCACGTTGCCTGTGTCTCTGTATTGTCTATCCTTCAGTGTCAATGTCACGTTGTCTGTGTCTGGATTGTCTATCCTTCAGTGTCAATGTCACGTTGTCTGTGTCTGGATTGTCTATCCTTCAGTGTCAATGTCACGTTGTCTGTGTCTGGATTGTCTATCCTTCAGTGTCAATGTCACGTTGCCTGTGTCTGGATTGTCTATCCTTCAGTGTCAATGTTGCGTTACCTGTGTCTGGATTGTCTATCCTTCAGTGTCAATGTCACGTTGTCTGTGTCTGGATTGTCTATCCTTCAGTGTCAATGTCACGTTGCCTGTGTCTGGATTGTCTATCCTTCAGTGTCAATGTCACGTTGCCTGTGTCTCTGGATTGTCTATCCTTCAGTGTCAATGTCACGTTGTCTGTGTCTGGATTGTCTATCCTTCAGTGTCAATGTCACGTTGTCTGTGTCTGGATTGTCTATCCTTCAGTGTCAATGTCACGTTGTCTGTGTCTGGATTGTCTATCCTTCAGTGTCAATGTCACGTTGTCTGTGTCTGGATTGTCTATCCTTCAGTGTCAATGTCACGTTGTCTGTGTCTCTGGATTGTCTATCCTTCAGTGTCAATGTCACGTTGTCTGTGTCTCTGGATTGTCTATCCTTCAGTGTCAATGTCACGTTGTCTGTGTCTGGATTGCCTATCCTTCAGTGTCAATGTCACGTTGTCTGTGTCTGGATTGTCTATCCTTCAGTGTCAATGTCACGTTGTCTGTGTCTGGATTGTCTATCCTTCAGTGTCAATGTCACGTTGTCTGTGTCTGGATTGTCTATCCTTCAGTGTCAATGTCACGTTGTCTGTGTCTCTGGATTGTCTATCCTTCAGTGTCAATGTCACGTTGTCTGTGTCTCTGGATTGTCTATCCTTCAGTGTCAATGTCACGTTGCCTGTGTCTGGATTGTCTATCCTTCAGTGTCAATGTCACGTTGTCTGTGTCTGGATTGTCTATCCTTCAGTGTCAATGTCACGTTGCCTGTGTCTCTGGATTGTCTATCCTTCAGTGTCAATGTCACGTTGTCTGTGTCTGGAATGTCTATCCTTCAG
Organism: Bathymodiolus brooksi; assembly: GCA_963680875.1. Classification (NCBI taxonomy): domain Eukaryota; kingdom Metazoa; phylum Mollusca; class Bivalvia; order Mytilida; family Modiolidae; genus Bathymodiolus; species Bathymodiolus brooksi. The sequence continues at coordinate 6,220,273 of OY804590.1, read as the reverse complement.
TGTCAATGTCACGTTGTCTGTGTCTCTGGATTGTCTATCCTTCAGTGTCAATGTCACGTTGCCTGTGTCTCTGGATTGTCTATCCTTCAGTGTCAATGTCACGTTGTCTGTGTCCGGATTGTCTATCCTTCAGTGTCAATGTCACGTTGCCTGTGTCTCTGGATTGTCTATCCTTCAGTGTCAATGTCACGTTGTCTGTGTCTGGATTGTCTATCCTTCAGTGTCAATGTCACGTTGTCTGTGTCTGGATTGTCTATCCTTCAGTGTCAATGTCACGTTGTCTGTGTCTGGATTGTCTATCCTTCAGTGTCAATGTCACGTTGTCTGTGTCTGGATTGTCTATCCTTCAGTGTCAATGTCACGTTGTCTGTGTCTGGATTGTCTATCCTTCAGTGTCAATGTCACGTTGTCTGTGTCTCTGGATTGTCTATCCTTAAGTGTCAATGTCACGTTGTCTGTGTCTCTGTCTCTAGATTGTCTATCCTTCAGTGTCAATGTCACGTTGTCTGTGTCTCTGTCTCTAGATTGTCTATCCTTCAGTGTCAATGTCACGTTGTCTGTGTCTGGATTGTCTATCCTTCAGTGTCAATGTCACGTTGTCTGTGTCTGGATTGTCTATCCTTCAGTGTCAATGTCACGTTGTCTGTGTCTCTGTCTCTAGATTGTCTATCCTTCAGTGTCAATGTCACGTTGTCTGTGTCTGGATTGTCTATCCTTCAGTGTCAATGTCACGTTGTCTGTGTCTCTGTCTCTGTATTGTCTATCCTTCAGTGTCAATGTCACGTTGTCTGTGTCTGGATTGTCTATCCTTCAGTGTCAATGTCACGTTGTCTGTGTCTGGATTGTCTATCCTTCAGTGTCAATGTCACGTTGTCTGTGTCTGGATTGTCTATCCTTCAGTGTCAATGTCACGTTGTCTGTGTCTCTGGATTGTCTATCCTTCAGTGTCAATGTCACGTTGCCTGTGTCTCTGGATTGTCTATCCTTCAGTGTCAATGTCACGTTGCCTGTGTCTCTGGATTGTCTATCCTTCAGTGTCAATGTCATGTTGTCTGTGTCTCTGGATTGTCTATCCTTCAGTGTCAATGTCACGTTGTCTGTGTCTGGATTGTCTATCCTTCAGTGTCAATGTCACGTTGTCTGTGTCTGGATTGTCTATCCTACAGTGTCAATGTCACGTTGTCTGTGTCTCTGGATTGTCTATCCTTCAGTGTCAATGTCACGTTGCCTGTGTCTCTGGATTGTCTATCCTTCAGTGTCAATGTCACGTTGCCTGTGTCTCTGGATTGTCTATCCTTCAGTGTCAATGTCACGTTGTCTGTGTCTCTGGATTGTCTATCCTTCAGTGTCAATGTCACGTTGTCTGTGTCTGGATTGTCTATCCTTCAGTGTCAATGTCACGTTGTCTGTGTCTCTGGATTGTCTATACTTCAGTATCAATGTCACGTTGCCTGTGTCTGGATTGTCTATCCTTCAGTGTCAATGTCACGTTGTCTGTGTCTCTGGATTGTCTATCCTTCAGTGTCAATGTCACGTTGCCTGTGTCTCTGGATTGTCTATCCTTCAGTGTCAATGTCACGTTGCCTGTGTCTCTGGATTGTCTATCCTTCAGTGTCAATGTCACGTTGTCTGTGTCTCTGGATTGTCTATCCTTCAGTGTCAATGTCACGTTGTCTGTGTCTGGATTGTCTATCCTTCAGTGTCAATGTCACGTTTTCTGTGTCTCTGGATTGTCTATCCTTCAGTATCAATGTCACGTTGCCTGTGTCTGGATTGTCTATCCTTCAGTGTCAATGTCACGTTGTCTGTCTCTGGATTGTCTATCCTTCAGTGTCAATGTTGCGTTGTCTGTGTCTGGATTGTCTATCCTTCAGTGTCAATGTCACGTTGTCTGTGTCTGGATTGTCTATCCTTCAGTGTCAATGTCACGTTGCCTGTGTCTCTGGATTGTCTATCCTTCAGTGTCAATGTCACGTTGTCTGTGTCTCTGGATTGTCTATCCTGCAGTGTCAATGTCACGTTGCCTGTGTCTCTGGATTGTCTATCCTTCAGTGTCAATGTCACGTTGCCTGTGTCTCTGGATTGTCTATCCTTCAGTGTCAATGTCACGTTGTCTGTGTCTGGATTGTCTATCCTTCAGTGTCAATGTCACGTTGTCTGTGTCTGGATTGTCTATCCTTCAGTGTCAATGTCACGTTGTCTGTGTCTGGATTGTCTATCCTTCAGTGTCAATGTCACGTTGTCTGTGTCTCTGGATTGTCTATCCTTCAGTGTCAATGTCACGTTGTCTGTGTCTCTGGATTGTCTATCCTTCAGTGTCAATGTCACGTTGTCTGTGTCTGGATTGCCTATCCTTCAGTGTCAATGTCACGTTGTCTGTGTCTGGATTGTCTATCCTTCAGTGTCAATGTCACGTTGTCTGTGTCTGGATTGTCTATCCTTCAGTGTCAATGTCACGTTGTCTGTGTCTCTGGATTGTCTATCCTTCAGTGTCAATGTCACGTTGTCTGTGTCTGGATTGTCTATCCTACAGTGTCAATGTCACGTTGTCTGTGTCTCTGGATTGTCTATCCTTCAGTGTCAATGTCACGTTGCCTGTGTCTCTGGATTGTCTATCCTTCAGTGTCAATGTCACGTTGCCTGTGTCTCTGGATTGTCTATCCTTCAGTGTCAATGTCACGTTGTCTGTGTCTCTGGATTGTCTATCCTTCAGTGTCAATGTCACGTTGTCTGTGTCTGGATTGTCTATCCTTCAGTGTCAATGTCACGTTGTCTGTGTCTCTGGATTGTCTATACTTCAGTATCAATGTCACGTTGCCTGTGTCTGGATTGTCTATCCTTCAGTGTCAATGTCACGTTGTCTGTGTCTCTGGATTGTCTATCCTTCAGTGTCAATGTCACGTTGCCTGTGTCTCTGGATTGTCTATCCTTCAGTGTCAATGTCACGTTGCCTGTGTCTCTGGATTGTCTATCCTTCAGTGTCAATGTCACGTTGTCTGTGTCTCTGGATTGTCTATCCTTCAGTGTCAATGTCACGTTGTCTGTGTCTGGATTGTCTATCCTTCAGTGTCAATGTCACGTTTTCTGTGTCTCTGGATTGTCTATCCTTCAGTATCAATGTCACGTTGCCTGTGTCTGGATTGTCTATCCTTCAGTGTCAATGTCACGTTGTCTGTGTCTGGATTGTCTATCCTTCAGTGTCAATGTTGCGTTGTCTGTGTCTGGATTGTCTATCCTTCAGTGTCAATGTCACGTTGTCTGTGTCTGGATTGTCTATCCTTCAGTGTCAATGTCACGTTGCCTGTGTCTCTGGATTGTCTATCCTTCAGTGTCAATGTCACGTTGTCTGTGTCTCTGGATTGTCTATCCTGCAGTGTCAATGTCACGTTGCCTGTGTCTCTGGATTGTCTATCCTTCAGTGTCAATGTCACGTTGCCTGTGTCTCTGGATTGTCTATCCTTCAGTGTCAATGTCACGTTGTCTGTGTCTGGATTGTCTATCCTTCAGTGTCAATGTCACGTTGTCTGTGTCTGGATTGTCTATCCTTCAGTGTCAATGTCACGTTGTCTGTGTCTGGATTGTCTATCCTTCAGTGTCAATGTCACGTTGTCTGTGTCTCTGGATTGTCTATCCTTCAGTGTCAATGTCACGTTGTCTGTGTCTCTGGATTGTCTATCCTTCAGTGTCAATGTCACGTTGTCTGTGTCTGGATTGCCTATCCTTCAGTGTCAATGTCACGTTGTCTGTGTCTGGATTGTCTATCCTTCAGTGTCAATGTCACGTTGTCTGTGTCTGGATTGTCTATCCTTCAGTGTCAATGTCACGTTGTCTGTGTCTGGATTGTCTATCCTTCAGTGTCAATGTCACGTTGTCTGTGTCTCTGGATTGTCTATCCTTCAGTGTCAATGTCACGTTGTCTGTGTCTCTGGATTGTCTATCCTTCAGTGTCAATGTCACGTTGCCTGTGTCTGGATTGTCTATCCTTCAGTGTCAATGTCACGTTGTCTGTGTCTGGATTGTCTATCCTTCAGTGTCAATGTCACGTTGCCTGTGTCTCTGGATTGTCTATCCTTCAGTGTCAATGTCACGTTGTCTGTGTCTGGATTGTCTATCCTTCAGTGTCAATGTCACGTTGTCTGTGTCTCTGGATTGTCTATCCTTCAGTGTCAATGTCACGTTGCCTGTGTCTCTGGATTGTCTATCCTTCAGTGTCAATGTCACGTTGTCTGTGTCCGGATTGTCTATCCTTCAGTGTCAATGTCACGTTGCCTGTGTCTCTGGATTGTCTATCCTTCAGTGTCAATGTCACGTTGTCTGTGTCTGGATTGTCTATCCTTCAGTGTCAATGTCACGTTGTCTGTGTCTGGATTGTCTATCCTTCAGTGTCAATGTCACGTTGTCTGTGTCTGGATTGTCTATCCTTCAGTGTCAATGTCACGTTGTCTGTGTCTGGATTGACTATCCTTCAGTGTCAATGTCACGTTGTCTGTGTCTGGATTGTCTATCCTTCAGTGTCAATGTCACGTTGTCTGTGTCTCTGGATTGTCTATCCTTAAGTGTCAATGTCACGTTGTCTGTGTCTCTGTCTCTAGATTGTCTATCCTTCAGTGTCAATGTCACGTTGTCTGTGTCTCTGTCTCTAGATTGTCTATCCTTCAGTGTCAATGTCACGTTGTCTGTGTCTGGATTGTCTATCCTTCAGTGTCAATGTCACGTTGTCTGTGTCTGGATTGTCTATCCTTCAGTGTCAATGTCACGTTGTCTGTGTCTCTGTCTCTAGATTGTCTATCCTTCAGTGTCAATGTCACGTTGTCTGTGTCTGGATTGTCTATCCTTCAGTGTCAATGTCACGTTGTCTGTGTCTCTGTCTCTGTATTGTCTATCCTTCAGTGTCAATGTCACGTTGTCTGTGTCTGGATTGTCTATCCTTCAGTGTCAATGTCACGTTGTCTGTGTCTGGATTGTCTATCCTTCAGTGTCAATGTCACGTTGTCTGTGTCTGGATTGTCTATCCTTCAGTGTCAATGTCACGTTGTCTGTGTCTCTGGATTGTCTATCCTTCAGTGTCAATGTCACGTTGCCTGTGTCTCTGGATTGTCTATCCTTCAGTGTCAATGTCACGTTGCCTGTGTCTCTGGATTGTCTATCCTTCAGTGTCAATGTCATGTTGTCTGTGTCTCTGGATTGTCTATCCTTCAGTGTCAATGTCACGTTGTCTGTGTCTGGATTGTCTATCCTTCAGTGTCAATGTCACGTTGTCTGTGTCTGGATTGTCTATCCTACAGTGTCAATGTCACGTTGTCTGTGTCTCTGGATTGTCTATCCTTCAGTGTCAATGTCACGTTGCCTGTGTCTCTGGATTGTCTATCCTTCAGTGTCAATGTCACGTTGCCTGTGTCTCTGGATTGTCTATCCTTCAGTGTCAATGTCACGTTGTCTGTGTCTCTGGATTGTCTATCCTTCAGTGTCAATGTCACGTTGTCTGTGTCTGGATTGTCTATCCTTCAGTGTCAATGTCACGTTGTCTGTGTCTCTGGATTGTCTATACTTCAGTATCAATGTCACGTTGCCTGTGTCTGGATTGTCTATCCTTCAGTGTCAATGTCACGTTGTCTGTGTCTCTGGATTGTCTATCCTTCAGTGTCAATGTCACGTTGTCTGTCTGGATTGTCTATCCTTCAGTGTCAATGTCACGTTGTCTGTGTCTGGATTGTCTATCCTTCAGTGTCAATGTCACGTTGTCTGTGTCTGGATTGTCTATCCTTCAGTGTCAATGTCACGTTGCCTGTGTCTCTGTATTGTCTATCCTTCAGTGTCAATGTCACGTTGTCTGTGTCTGGATTGTCTATCCTTCAGTGTCAATGTCACGTTGTCTGTGTCTGGATTGTCTATCCTTCAGTGTCAATGTCACGTTGTCTGTGTCTGGATTGTCTATCCTTCAGTGTCAATGTCACGTTGCCTGTGTCTGGATTGTCTATCCTTCAGTGTCAATGTTGCGTTACCTGTGTCTGGATTGTCTATCCTTCAGTGTCAATGTCACGTTGGCTGTGTCTGGATTGTCTATCCTTCAGTGTCAATGTCACGTTGTCTGTGTCTCTGGATTGTCTATCCTTCAGTGTCAATGTCACGTTGTCTGTGTCTGGATTGTCTATCCTTCAGTGTCAATGTCACGTTGTCTGTGTCTCTGGATTGTCTATCCTTCAGTGTCAATGTCACGTTGTCTGTCTGGATTGTCTATCCTTCAGTGTCAATGTCACGTTGTCTGTCTCTGGATTGTCTATCCTTCAGTGTCAATGTCACGTTGTCTGTGTCTGGATTGTCTATCCTTCAGTGTCAATGTCACGTTGCCTGTGTCTCTGTATTGTCTATCCTTCAGTGTCAATGTCACGTTGTCTGTGTCTGGATTGTCTATCCTTCAGTGTCAATGTCACGTTGTCTGTGTCTGGATTGTCTATCCTTCAGTGTCAATGTCACGTTGCCTGTGTCTGGATTGTCTATCCTTCAGTGTCAATGTTGCGTTACCTGTGTCTGGATTGTCTATCCTTCAGTGTCAATGTCACGTTGTCTGTGTCTGGATTGTCTATCCTTCAGTGTCAATGTCACGTTGCCTGTGTCTGGATTGTCTATCCTTCAGTGTCAATGTCACGTTGCCTGTGTCTCTGGATTGTCTATCCTTCAGTGTCAATGTCACGTTGTCTGTGTCTGGATTGTCTATCCTTCAGTGTCAATGTCACGTTGTCTGTGTCTGGATTGTCTATCCTTCAGTGTCAATGTCACGTTGTCTGTGTCTGGATTGTCTATCCTTCAGTGTCAATGTCACGTTGTCTGTGTCTGGATTGTCTATCCTTCAGTGTCAATGTCACGTTGTCTGTGTCTCTGGATTGTCTATCCTTCAGTGTCAATGTCACGTTGTCTGTGTCTCTGGATTGTCTATCCTTCAGTGTCAATGTCACGTTGTCTGTGTCTGGATTGTCTATCCTTCAGTGTCAATGTCACGTTGTCTGTGTCTGGATTGTCTATCCTTCAGTGTCAATGTCACGTTGCCTGTGTCTCTGGATTGTCTATCCTTCAGTGTCAATGTCACGTTGCCTGTGTCTCTGTATTGTCTATCCTTCAGTGTCAATGTCACGTTGTCTGTGTCTAGATTGTCTATCCTTCAGTGTCAATGTCACGTTGCCTGTGTCTCTGTATTGTCTATCCTTCAGTGTCAATGTCACGTTGTCTGTGTCTGGATTGTCTATCCTTCAGTGTCAATGTCACGTTGTCTGTGTCTAGATTGTCTATCCTTCAGTGTCAATGTCACGTTGCCTGTGTCTCTGGATTGTCTATCCTTCAGTGTCAATGTCACGTTGTCTGTGTCTGGATTGTCTATCCTTCAGTGTCAATGTCACGTTGTCTGTGTCTCTGGATTGTCTATCCTTCAGTGTCAATGTTGCGTTGTCTGTGTCTGGATTGTCTATCCTTCAGTGTCAATGTCACGTTGCCTGTGTCTGGATTGTCTATCCTTCAGTGTCAATGTCACGTTGTCTGTGTCTCTGGATTGTCTATCCTTCAGTGTCAATGTCACGTTGTCTGTGTCTGGATTGTCTATCCTTCAGTGTCAATGTCACGTTGTCTGTGTCTCTGGATTGTCTATCCTTCAGTGTCAATGTCACGTTGTCTGTGTCTGGATTGTCTATCCTTCAGTGTCAATGTCACGTTGTCTGTGTCTGGATTGTCTATCCTTCAGTGTCAATGTCACGTTGTCTGTGTATGGATTGTCTATCCTTCAGTGTCAATGTCACGTTGTCTGTGTCTGGATTGTCTATCCTTCAGTGTCAATGTCACGTTGTCTGTGTCTCTGGATTGTCTATCCTTCAGTGTCAATGTCACGTTGTCTGTGTCTGGATTGTCTATCCTTCAGTGTCAATGTCACGTTGTCTGTGTCTCTGGATTGTCTATCCTTCAGTGTCAATGTCACGTTGTCTGTCTGGATTGTCTATCCTTCAGTGTCAATGTCACGTTGTCTGTGTCTGGATTGTCTATCCTTCAGTGTCAATGTCACGTTGTCTGTGTCTGGATTGTCTATCCTTCAGTGTCAATGTCACGTTGCCTGTGTCTCTGTATTGTCTATCCTTCAGTGTCAATGTCACGTTGTCTGTGTCTGGATTGTCTATCCTTCAGTGTCAATGTCACGTTGTCTGTGTCTGGATTGTCTATCCTTCAGTGTCAATGTCACGTTGTCTGTGTCTGGATTGTCTATCCTTCAGTGTCAATGTCACGTTGCCTGTGTCTGGATTGTCTATCCTTCAGTGTCAATGTTGCGTTACCTGTGTCTGGATTGTCTATCCTTCAGTGTCAATGTCACGTTGTCTGTGTCTGGATTGTCTATCCTTCAGTGTCAATGTCACGTTGCCTGTGTCTGGATTGTCTATCCTTCAGTGTCAATGTCACGTTGCCTGTGTCTCTGGATTGTCTATCCTTCAGTGTCAATGTCACGTTGTCTGTGTCTGGATTGTCTATCCTTCAGTGTCAATGTCACGTTGTCTGTGTCTGGATTGTCTATCCTTCAGTGTCAATGTCACGTTGTCTGTGTCTGGATTGTCTATCCTTCAGTGTCAATGTCACGTTGTCTGTGTCTGGATTGTCTATCCTTCAGTGTCAATGTCACGTTGTCTGTGTCTCTGGATTGTCTATCCTTCAGTGTCAATGTCACGTTGTCTGTGTCTCTGGATTGTCTATCCTTCAGTGTCAATGTCACGTTGTCTGTGTCTGGATTGCCTATCCTTCAGTGTCAATGTCACGTTGTCTGTGTCTGGATTGTCTATCCTTCAGTGTCAATGTCACGTTGTCTGTGTCTGGATTGTCTATCCTTCAGTGTCAATGTCACGTTGTCTGTGTCTGGATTGTCTATCCTTCAGTGTCAATGTCACGTTGTCTGTGTCTCTGGATTGTCTATCCTTCAGTGTCAATGTCACGTTGTCTGTGTCTCTGGATTGTCTATCCTTCAGTGTCAATGTCACGTTGCCTGTGTCTGGATTGTCTATCCTTCAGTGTCAATGTCACGTTGTCTGTGTCTGGATTGTCTATCCTTCAGTGTCAATGTCACGTTGTCTGTGTCTGGATTGTCTATCCTTCAGTGTCAATGTCACGTTGTCTGTGTCTGGATTGTCTATCCTTCAGTGTCAATGTCACGTTGCCTGTGTCTGGATTGTCTATCCTTCAGTGTCAATGTTGCGTTACCTGTGTCTGGATTGTCTATCCTTCAGTGTCAATGTCACGTTGGCTGTGTCTGGATTGTCTATCCTTCAGTGTCAATGTCACGTTGTCTGTGTCTCTGGATTGTCTATCCTTCAGTGTCAATGTCACGTTGTCTGTGTCTGGATTGTCTATCCTTCAGTGTCAATGTCACGTTGTCTGTGTCTCTGGATTGTCTATCCTTCAGTGTCAATGTCACGTTGTCTGTCTGGATTGTCTATCCTTCAGTGTCAATGTCACGTTGTCTGTCTCTGGATTGTCTATCCTTCAGTGTCAATGTCACGTTGTCTGTGTCTGGATTGTCTATCCTTCAGTGTCAATGTCACGTTGCCTGTGTCTCTGTATTGTCTATCCTTCAGTGTCAATGTCACGTTGTCTGTGTCTGGATTGTCTATCCTTCAGTGTCAATGTCACGTTGTCTGTGTCTGGATTGTCTATCCTTCAGTGTCAATGTCACGTTGCCTGTGTCTGGATTGTCTATCCTTCAGTGTCAATGTTGCGTTACCTGTGTCTGGATTGTCTATCCTTCAGTGTCAATGTCACGTTGTCTGTGTCTGGATTGTCTATCCTTCAGTGTCAATGTCACGTTGCCTGTGTCTGGATTGTCTATCCTTCAGTGTCAATGTCACGTTGCCTGTGTCTCTGGATTGTCTATCCTTCAGTGTCAATGTCACGTTGTCTGTGTCTGGATTGTCTATCCTTCAGTGTCAATGTCACGTTGTCTGTGTCTGGATTGTCTATCCTTCAGTGTCAATGTCACGTTGTCTGTGTCTGGATTGTCTATCCTTCAGTGTCAATGTCACGTTGTCTGTGTCTGGATTGTCTATCCTTCAGTGTCAATGTCACGTTGTCTGTGTCTCTGGATTGTCTATCCTTCAGTGTCAATGTCACGTTGTCTGTGTCTCTGGATTGTCTATCCTTCAGTGTCAATGTCACGTTGTCTGTGTCTGGATTGTCTATCCTTCAGTGTCAATGTCACGTTGTCTGTGTCTGGATTGTCTATCCTTCAGTGTCAATGTCACGTTGCCTGTGTCTCTGGATTGTCTATCCTTCAGTGTCAATGTCACGTTGCCTGTGTCTCTGTATTGTCTATCCTTCAGTGTCAATGTCACGTTGTCTGTGTCTAGATTGTCTATCCTTCAGTGTCAATGTCACGTTGCCTGTGTCTCTGTATTGTCTATCCTTCAGTGTCAATGTCACGTTGTCTGTGTCTGGATTGTCTATCCTTCAGTGTCAATGTCACGTTGTCTGTGTCTAGATTGTCTATCCTTCAGTGTCAATGTCACGTTGCCTGTGTCTCTGGATTGTCTATCCTTCAGTGTCAATGTCACGTTGTCTGTGTCTGGATTGTCTATCCTTCAGTGTCAATGTCACGTTGTCTGTGTCTCTGGATTGTCTATCCTTCAGTGTCAATGTTGCGTTGTCTGTGTCTGGATTGTCTATCCTTCAGTGTCAATGTCACGTTGCCTGTGTCTGGATTGTCTATCCTTCAGTGTCAATGTCACGTTGTCTGTGTCTCTGGATTGTCTATCCTTCAGTGTCAATGTCACGTTGTCTGTGTCTGGATTGTCTATCCTTCAGTGTCAATGTCACGTTGTCTGTGTCTCTGGATTGTCTATCCTTCAGTGTCAATGTCACGTTGTCTGTGTCTGGATTGTCTATCCTTCAGTGTCAATGTCACGTTGTCTGTGTCTGGATTGTCTATCCTTCAGTGTCAATGTCACGTTGTCTGTGTATGGATTGTCTATCCTTCAGTGTCAATGTCACGTTGTCTGTGTCTGGATTGTCTATCCTTCAGTGTCAATGTCACGTTGTCTGTGTCTCTGGATTGTCTATCCTTCAGTGTCAATGTCACGTTGTCTGTGTCTGGATTGTCTATCCTTCAGTGTCAATGTCACGTTGTCTGTGTCTCTGGATTGTCTATCCTTCAGTGTCAATGTCACGTTGTCTGTCTGGATTGTCTATCCTTCAGTGTCAATGTCACGTTGTCTGTGTCTGGATTGTCTATCCTTCAGTGTCAATGTCACGTTGTCTGTGTCTGGATTGTCTATCCTTCAGTGTCAATGTCACGTTGCCTGTGTCTCTGTATTGTCTATCCTTCAGTGTCAATGTCACGTTGTCTGTGTCTGGATTGTCTATCCTTCAGTGTCAATGTCACGTTGTCTGTGTCTGGATTGTCTATCCTTCAGTGTCAATGTCACGTTGTCTGTGTCTGGATTGTCTATCCTTCAGTGTCAATGTCACGTTGCCTGTGTCTGGATTGTCTATCCTTCAGTGTCAATGTTGCGTTACCTGTGTCTGGATTGTCTATCCTTCAGTGTCAATGTCACGTTGTCTGTGTCTGGATTGTCTATCCTTCAGTGTCAATGTCACGTTGCCTGTGTCTGGATTGTCTATCCTTCAGTGTCAATGTCACGTTGCCTGTGTCTCTGGATTGTCTATCCTTCAGTGTCAATGTCACGTTGTCTGTGTCTGGATTGTCTATCCTTCAGTGTCAATGTCACGTTGTCTGTGTCTGGATTGTCTATCCTTCAGTGTCAATGTCACGTTGTCTGTGTCTCTGGATTGTCTATCCTTCAGTGTCAATGTCACGTTGTCTGTGTCTGGATTGTCTATCCTTCAGTGTCAATGTCACGTTGTCTGTGTCTCTGGATTGTCTATCCTTCAGTGTCAATGTCACGTTGTCTGTGTCTCTGGATTGTCTATCCTTCAGTGTCAATGTCACGTTGTCTGTGTCTGGATTGTCTATCCTTCAGTGTCAATGTCACGTTGTCTGTGTCTGGATTGTCTATCCTTCAGTGTCAATGTCACGTTGCCTGTGTCTCTGTATTGTCTATCCTTCAGTGTCAATGTCACGTTGTCTGTGTCTGGATTGTCTATCCTTCAGTGTCAATGTCACGTTGTCTGTGTCTGGATTGTCTATCCTTCAGTGTCAATGTCACGTTGTCTGTGTCTGGATTGTCTATCCTTCAGTGTCAATGTCACGTTGCCTGTGTCTGGATTGTCTATCCTTCAGTGTCAATGTTGCGTTACCTGTGTCTGGATTGTCTATCCTTCAGTGTCAATGTCACGTTGTCTGTGTCTGGATTGTCTATCCTTCAGTGTCAATGTCACGTTGCCTGTGTCTGGATTGTCTATCCTTCAGTGTCAATGTCACGTTGCCTGTGTCTCTGGATTGTCTATCCTTCAGTGTCAATGTCACGTTGTCTGTGTCTGGATTGTCTATCCTTCAGTGTCAATGTCACGTTGTCTGTGTCTGGATTGTCTATCCTTCAGTGTCAATGTCACGTTGTCTGTGTCTGGATTGTCTATCCTTCAGTGTCAATGTCACGTTGTCTGTGTCTGGATTGTCTATCCTTCAGTGTCAATGTCACGTTGTCTGTGTCTCTGGATTGTCTATCCTTCAGTGTCAATGTCACGTTGTCTGTGTCTCTGGATTGTCTATCCTTCAGTGTCAATGTCACGTTGTCTGTGTCTGGATTGCCTATCCTTCAGTGTCAATGTCACGTTGTCTGTGTCTGGATTGTCTATCCTTCAGTGTCAATGTCACGTTGTCTGTGTCTGGATTGTCTATCCTTCAGTGTCAATGTCACGTTGTCTGTGTCTGGATTGTCTATCCTTCAGTGTCAATGTCACGTTGTCTGTGTCTCTGGATTGTCTATCCTTCAGTGTCAATGTCACGTTGTCTGTGTCTCTGGATTGTCTATCCTTCAGTGTCAATGTCACGTTGCCTGTGTCTGGATTGTCTATCCTTCAGTGTCAATGTCACGTTGTCTGTGTCTGGATTGTCTATCCTTCAGTGTCAATGTCACGTTGCCTGTGTCTCTGGATTGTCTATCCTTCAGTGTCAATGTCACGTTGTCTGTGTCTGGATTGTCTATCCTTCAGTGTCAATGTCACGTTGTCTGTGTCTCTGGATTGTCTATCCTTCAGTGTCAATGTCACGTTGCCTGTGTCTCTGGATTGTCTATCCTTCAGTGTCAATGTCACGTTGTCTGTGTCCGGATTGTCTATCCTTCAGTGTCAATGTCACGTTGCCTGTGTCTCTGGATTGTCTATCCTTCAGTGTCAATGTCACGTTGTCTGTGTCTGGATTGTCTATCCTTCAGTGTCAATGTCACGTTGTCTGTGTCTGGATTGTCTATCCTTCAGTGTCAATGTCACGTTGTCTGTGTCTGGATTGTCTATCCTTCAGTGTCAATGTCACGTTGTCTGTGTCTGGATTGTCTATCCTTCAGTGTCAATGTCACGTTGTCTGTGTCTGGATTGTCTATCCTTCAGTGTCAATGTCACGTTGTCTGTGTCTCTGTCTCTAGATTGTCTATCCTTCAGTGTCAATGTCACGTTGTCTGTGTCTGGATTGTCTATCCTTCAGTGTCAATGTCACGTTGTCTGTGTCTGGATTGTCTATCCTTCAGTGTCAATGTCACGTTGTCTGTGTCTCTGTCTCTAGATTGTCTATCCTTCAGTGTCAATGTCACGTTGTCTGTGTCTGGATTGTCTATCCTTCAGTGTCAATGTCACGTTGTCTGTGTCTCTGTCTCTGTATTGTCTATCCTTCAGTGTCAATGTCACGTTGTCTGTGTCTGGATTGTCTATCCTTCAGTGTCAATGTCACGTTGTCTGTGTCTGGATTGTCTATCCTTCAGTGTCAATGTCACGTTGTCTGTGTCTGGATTGTCTATCCTTCAGTGTCAATGTCACGTTGTCTGTGTCTCTGGATTGTCTATCCTTCAGTGTCAATGTCACGTTGCCTGTGTCTCTGGATTGTCTATCCTTCAGTGTCAATGTCACGTTGCCTGTGTCTCTGGATTGTCTATCCTTCAGTGTCAATGTCATGTTGTCTGTGTCTCTGGATTGTCTATCCTTCAGTGTCAATGTCACGTTGTCTGTGTCTGGATTGTCTATCCTTCAGTGTCAATGTCACGTTGTCTGTGTCTGGATTGTCTATCCTACAGTGTCAATGTCACGTTGTCTGTGTCTCTGGATTGTCTATCCTTCAGTGTCAATGTCACGTTGCCTGTGTCTCTGGATTGTCTATCCTTCAGTGTCAATGTCACGTTGCCTGTGTCTCTGGATTGTCTATCCTTCAGTGTCAATGTCACGTTGTCTGTGTCTCTGGATTGTCTATCCTTCAGTGTCAATGTCACGTTGTCTGTGTCTGGATTGTCTATCCTTCAGTGTCAATGTCACGTTGTCTGTGTCTCTGGATTGTCTATACTTCAGTATCAATGTCACGTTGCCTGTGTCTGGATTGTCTATCCTTCAGTGTCAATGTCACGTTGTCTGTGTCTCTGGATTGTCTATCCTTCAGTGTCAATGTCACGTTGCCTGTGTCTCTGGATTGTCTATCCTTCAGTGTCAATGTCACGTTGCCTGTGTCTCTGGATTGTCTATCCTTCAGTGTCAATGTCACGTTGTCTGTGTCTCTGGATTGTCTATCCTTCAGTGTCAATGTCACGTTGTCTGTGTCTGGATTGTCTATCCTTCAGTGTCAATGTCACGTTTTCTGTGTCTCTGGATTGTCTATCCTTCAGTATCAATGTCACGTTGCCTGTGTCTGGATTGTCTATCCTTCAGTGTCAATGTCACGTTGTCTGTCTCTGGATTGTCTATCCTTCAGTGTCAATGTTGCGTTGTCTGTGTCTGGATTGTCTATCCTTCAGTGTCAATGTCACGTTGTCTGTGTCTGGATTGTCTATCCTTCAGTGTCAATGTCACGTTGCCTGTGTCTCTGGATTGTCTATCCTTCAGTGTCAATGTCACGTTGTCTGTGTCTCTGGATTGTCTATCCTGCAGTGTCAATGTCACGTTGCCTGTGTCTCTGGATTGTCTATCCTTCAGTGTCAATGTCACGTTGCCTGTGTCTCTGGATTGTCTATCCTTCAGTGTCAATGTCACGTTGTCTGTGTCTGGATTGTCTATCCTTCAGTGTCAATGTCACGTTGTCTGTGTCTGGATTGTCTATCCTTCAGTGTCAATGTCACGTTGTCTGTGTCTGGATTGTCTATCCTTCAGTGTCAATGTCACGTTGTCTGTGTCTCTGGATTGTCTATCCTTCAGTGTCAATGTCACGTTGTCTGTGTCTCTGGATTGTCTATCCTTCAGTGTCAATGTCACGTTGTCTGTGTCTGGATTGCCTATCCTTCAGTGTCAATGTCACGTTGTCTGTGTCTGGATTGTCTATCCTTCAGTGTCAATGTCACGTTGTCTGTGTCTGGATTGTCTATCCTTCAGTGTCAATGTCACGTTGTCTGTGTCTGGATTGTCTATCCTTCAGTGTCAATGTCACGTTGTCTGTGTCTCTGGATTGTCTATCCTTCAGTGTCAATGTCACGTTGTCTGTGTCTCTGGATTGTCTATCCTTAAGTGTCAATGTCACGTTGTTTGTGTCTCTGTCTCTAGATTGTCTATCCTTCAGTGTCAATGTCACGTTGTCTGTGTCTGGATTGTCTATCCTTCAGTGTCAATGTCACGTTGCCTGTGTCTCTGGATTGTCTATCCTTCAGTGTCAATGTCACGTTGTCTGTGTCTGGATTGTCTATCCTTCAGTGTCAATGTCACGTTGTCTGTGTCTCTGGATTGTCTATCCTTCAGTGTCAATGTCACGTTGCCTGTGTCTCTGGATTGTCTATCCTTCAGTGTCAATGTCACGTTGTCTGTGTCCGGATTGTCTATCCTTCAGTGTCAATGTCACGTTGCCTGTGTCTCTGGATTGTCTATCCTTCAGTGTCAATGTCACGTTGTCTGTGTCTGGATTGTCTATCCTTCAGTGTCAATGTCACGTTGTCTGTGTCTGGATTGTCTATCCTTCAGTGTCAATGTCACGTTGTCTGTGTCTGGATTGTCTATCCTTCAGTGTCAATGTCACGTTGTCTGTGTCTGGATTGACTATCCTTCAGTGTCAATGTCACGTTGTCTGTGTCTGGATTGTCTATCCTTCAGTGTCAATGTCACGTTGTCTGTGTCTCTGGATTGTCTATCCTTAAGTGTCAATGTCACGTTGTCTGTGTCTCTGTCTCTAGATTGTCTATCCTTCAGTGTCAATGTCACGTTGTCTGTGTCTCTGTCTCTAGATTGTCTATCCTTCAGTGTCAATGTCACGTTGTCTGTGTCTGGATTGTCTATCCTTCAGTGTCAATGTCACGTTGTCTGTGTCTGGATTGTCTATCCTTCAGTGTCAATGTCACGTTGTCTGTGTCTCTGTCTCTAGATTGTCTATCCTTCAGTGTCAATGTCACGTTGTCTGTGTCTGGATTGTCTATCCTTCAGTGTCAATGTCACGTTGTCTGTGTCTCTGTCTCTGTATTGTCTATCCTTCAGTGTCAATGTCACGTTGTCTGTGTCTGGATTGTCTATCCTTCAGTGTCAATGTCACGTTGTCTGTGTCTGGATTGTCTATCCTTCAGTGTCAATGTCACGTTGTCTGTGTCTGGATTGTCTATCCTTCAGTGTCAATGTCACGTTGTCTGTGTCTCTGGATTGTCTATCCTTCAGTGTCAATGTCACGTTGCCTGTGTCTCTGGATTGTCTATCCTTCAGTGTCAATGTCACGTTGCCTGTGTCTCTGGATTGTCTATCCTTCAGTGTCAATGTCATGTTGTCTGTGTCTCTGGATTGTCTATCCTTCAGTGTCAATGTCACGTTGTCTGTGTCTGGATTGTCTATCCTTCAGTGTCAATGTCACGTTGTCTGTGTCTGGATTGTCTATCCTACAGTGTCAATGTCACGTTGTCTGTGTCTCTGGATTGTCTATCCTTCAGTGTCAATGTCACGTTGCCTGTGTCTCTGGATTGTCTATCCTTCAGTGTCAATGTCACGTTGCCTGTGTCTCTGGATTGTCTATCCTTCAGTGTCAATGTCACGTTGTCTGTGTCTCTGGATTGTCTATCCTTCAGTGTCAATGTCACGTTGTCTGTGTCTGGATTGTCTATCCTTCAGTGTCAATGTCACGTTGTCTGTGTCTCTGGATTGTCTATACTTCAGTATCAATGTCACGTTGCCTGTGTCTGGATTGTCTATCCTTCAGTGTCAATGTCACGTTGTCTGTGTCTCTGGATTGTCTATCCTTCAGTGTCAATGTCACGTTGCCTGTGTCTCTGGATTGTCTATCCTTCAGTGTCAATGTCACGTTGCCTGTGTCTCTGGATTGTCTATCCTTCAGTGTCAATGTCACGTTGTCTGTGCCTCTGGATTGTCTATCCTTCAGTGTCAATGTCACGTTGTCTGTGTCTCTGTATTGTCTATCCTTCAGTGTCAATGTCACGTTTTCTGTGTCTCTGGATTGTCTATCCTTCAGTATCAATGTCACGTTGCCTGTGTCTGGATTGTCTATCCTTCAGTGTCAATGTCACGTTGTCTGTCTCTGGATTGTCTATCCTTCAGTGTCAATGTTGCGTTGTCTGTGTCTGGATTGTCTATCCTTCAGTGTCAATGTCACGTTGTCTGTGTCTGGATTGTCTATCCTTCAGTGTCAATGTCACGTTGCCTGTGTCTCTGGATTGTCTATCCTTCAGTGTCAATGTCACGTTGTCTGTGTCTCTGGATTGTCTATCCTGCAGTGTCAATGTCACGTTGCCTGTGTCTCTGGATTGTCTATCCTTCAGTGTCAATGTCACGTTGCCTGTGTCTCTGGATTGTCTATCCTTCAGTGTCAATGTCACGTTGTCTGTGTCTGGATTGTCTATCCTTCAGTGTCAATGTCACGTTGTCTGTCTCTGGATTGTCTATCCTTCAGTGTCAATGTCACGTTGTCTGTGTCTGGATTGTCTATCCTTCAGTGTCAATGTCACGTTGCCTGTGTCTGGATTGTCTATCCTTCAGTGTCAATGTCACGTTGTCTGTGTCTGGATTGTCTATCCTTCAGTGTCAATGTCACGTTGTCTGTGTCTCTGGATTGTCTATCCTTCAGTGTCAATGTCACGTTGTCTGTGTCTGGATTGTCTATCCTTCAGTGTCAATGTCACGTTGTCTGTGTCTCTGGATTGTCTATCCTTCAGTGTCAATGTCACGTTGTCTGTCTCTGGATTGTCTATCCTTCAGTGTCAATGTCACGTTGTCTGTGTCTCTGGATTGTCTATCCTTCAGTGTCAATGTCACGTTGTCTGTGTCTGGATTGTCTATCCTTCAGTGTCAATGTCACGTTGTCTGTCTCTGGATTGTCTATCCTTCAGTGTCAATGTCACGTTGTCTGTGTCTCTGGATTGTCTATCCTTCAGTGTCAATGTCACGTTGTCTGTCTCTGGATTGTCTATCCTTCAGTGTCAATGTCACGTTGTCTGTCTCTGGATTGTCTATCCTTCAGTGTCAATGTCACGTTGTCTGTGTCTGGATTGTCTATCCTTCAGTGTCAATGTCACGTTGTCTGTGTCTGGATTGTCTATCCTTCAGTGTCAATGTCACGTTGTCTGTGTCTCTGGATTGTCTATCCTTCAGTGTCAATGTCACGTTGTCTGTCTCTGGATTGTCTATCCTTCAGTGTCAATGTCACGTTGTCTGTGTCTCTGGATTGTCTATCCTTCAGTGTCAATGTCACGTTGTCTGTGTCTGGATTGTCTATCCTTCAGTGTCAATGTCACGTTGTCTGTCTCTGGATTGTCTATCCTTCAGTGTCAATGTCACGTTGTCTGTCTCTGGATTGTCTATCCTTCAGTGTCAATGTCACGTTGTCTGTGTCTGGATTGTCTATCCTTCAGTGTCAATGTCACGTTGTCTGTGTCTGGATTGTCTATCCTTCAGTGTCAATGTCACGTTGTCTGTCTCTGGATTGTCTATCCTTCAGTGTCAATGTCACGTTGTCTGTGTCTGGATTGTCTATCCTTCAGTGTCAATGTCACGTTGTCTGTGTCTGGATTGTCTATCCTTCAGTGTCAATGTCACGTTGTCTGTGTCTCTGGATTGTCTATCCTTCAGTGTCAATGTCACGTTGTCTGTGTCTGGATTGTCTATCCTTCAGTATCAATGTCACGTTGTCTGTGTCTCTGGATTGTCTATCCTTCAGTGTCAATGTCACGTTGTCTGTCTCTGGATTGTCTATCCTTCAGTATCAATGTCACGTTGTCTGTGTCTCTGGATTGTCTATCCTTCAGTGTCAATGTCACGTTGTCTGTGTCTGGATTGTCTATCCTTCAATGTCAATGTCACGTTGTCTGTGTCTGGATTGTCTATCCTTCAGTGTCAATGTCACGTTGTCTGTCTCTGGATTGTCTATCCTTCAGTGTCAATGTCACGTTGTCTGTGTCTGGATTGTCTATCCTTCAGTGTCAATGTCACGTTGCCTGTCTCTGGATTGTCTATCCTTCAGTGTCAATGTCACGTTGCCTGTGTCTCTGGATTGTCTATCCTTCAGTGTCAATGTCACGTTGTCTGTCTCTGGATTGTCTATCCTTCAGTGTCAATGTCACGTTGCCTGTGTCTCTGGATTGTCTATCCTTCAGTGTCAATGTCACGTTGTCTGTGTCTGGATTGTCTATCCTTCAGTGTCAATGTCACGTTGTCTGTGTCTGGATTGTCTATCCTTCAGTGTCAATGTCACGTTGCCTGTCTCTGGATTGTCTATCCTTCAGTGTCAATGTCACGTTGCCTGTGTCTCTGGATTGTCTATCCTTCAGTGTCAATGTCACGTTGTCTGTGTCTGGATTGTCTATCCTTCAGTGTCAATGTCACGTTGTCTGTCTCTGGATTGTCTATCCTTCAGTATCAATGTCACGTTGTCTGTGTCTGGATTGTCTATCCTTCAGTGTCAATGTCACGTTGTCTGTGTCTGGATTGTCTATCCTTCAGTGTCAATGTCACGTTGTCTGTCTCTGGATTGTCTATCCTTCAGTGTCAATGTCACGTTGTCTGTGTCTGGATTGTCTATCCTTCAGTGTCAATGTCACGTTGCCTGTGTCTGGATTGTCTATCCTTCAGTGTCAATGTCACGTTGTCTGTCTCTGTATTGTCTATCCTTCAGTGTCAATGTCACGTTGTCTGTCTCTGGATTGTCTATCCTTCAGTGTCAATGTCACGTTGTCTGTGTCTGGATTGTCTATCCTTCAGTGTCAATGTCACGTTGTCTGTGTCTGGATTGTCTATCCTTCAGTGTCAATGTCACGTTGTCTGTGTCTCTGGATTGTCTATCCTTCAGTGTCAATGTCACGTTGCCTGTGTCTCTGGATTGTCTATCCTTCAGTGTCAATGTCACGTTGCCTGTGTCTCTGGATTGTCTATCCTTCAGTGTCAATGGCACGTTGTCTGTGTCTCTGGATTGTCTATCCTTCAGTGTCAATGTCACGTTGTCTGTGTCTGGATTGTCTATCCTTCAGTGTCAATGTCACGTTGTCTGTGTCTGGATTGTCTATCCTACAGTGTCAATGTCACGTTGTCTGTGTCTCTGGATTGTCTATCCTTCAGTGTCAATGTCACGTTGCCTGTGTCTCTGGATTGTCTATCCTTCAGTGTCAATGTCACGTTGCCTGTGTCTCTGGATTGTCTATCCTTCAGTGTCAATGTCACGTTGTCTGTGTCTCTGGATTGTCTATCCTTCAGTGTCAATGTCACGTTGTCTGTGTCTGGATTGTCTATCCTTCAGTGTCAATGTCACGTTGTCTGTGTCTCTGGATTGTCTATACTTCAGTATCAATGTCACGTTGCCTGTGTCTGGATTGTCTATCCTTCAGTGTCAATGTCACGTTGTCTGTGTCTCTGGATTGTCTATCCTTCAGTGTCAATGTCACGTTGCCTGTGTCTCTGGATTGTCTATCCTTCAGTGTCAATGTCACGTTGCCTGTGTCTCTGGATTGTCTATCCTTCAGTGTCAATGTCACGTTGTCTGTGTCTCTGGATTGTCTATCCTTCAGTGTCAATGTCACGTTGTCTGTGTCTGGATTGTCTATCCTTCAGTGTCAATGTCACGTTGTCTGTGTCTCTGGATTGTCTATCCTTCAGTATCAATGTCACGTTGCCTATGTCTGGATTGTCTATCCTTCAGTGTCAATGTCACGTTGTCTGTCTCTGGATTGTCTATCCTTCAGTGTCAATGTTGCGTTGTCTGTGTCTGGATTGTCTATCCTTCAGTGTCAATGTCACGTTGTCTGTGTCTGGATTGTCTATCCTTCAGTGTCAATGTCACGTTGCCTGTGTCTCTGGATTGTCTATCCTTCAGTGTCAATGTCACGTTGTCTGTGTCTCTGGATTGTCTATCCTGCAGTGTCAATGTCACGTTGCCTGTGTCTCTGGATTGTCTATCCTTCAGTGTCAATGTCACGTTGCCTGTGTCTCTGGATTGTCTATCCTTCAGTGTCAATGTCACGTTGTCTGTGTCTGGATTGTCTATCCTTCAGTGTCAATGTCACGTTGTCTGTCTCTGGATTGTCTATCCTTCAGTGTCAATGTCACGTTGTCTGTGTCTGGATTGTCTATCCTTCAGTGTCAATGTCACGTTGCCTGTGTCTGGATTGTCTATCCTTCAGTGTCAATGTCACGTTGTCTGTGTCTGGATTGTCTATCCTTCAGTGTCAATGTCACGTTGTCTGTGTCTCTGGATTGTCTATCCTTCAGTGTCAATGTCACGTTGTCTGTGTCTGGATTGTCTATCCTTCAGTGTCAATGTCACGTTGTCTGTGTCTCTGGATTGTCTATCCTTCAGTGTCAATGTCACGTTGTCTGTCTCTGGATTGTCTATCCTTCAGTGTCAATGTCACGTTGTCTGTGTCTCTGGATTGTCTATCCTTCAGTGTCAATGTCACGTTGTCTGTGTCTGGATTGTCTATCCTTCAGTGTCAATGTCACGTTGTCTGTCTCTGGATTGTCTATCCTTCAGTGTCAATGTCACGTTGTCTGTGTCTCTGGATTGTCTATCCTTCAGTGTCAATGTCACGTTGTCTGTGTCTGGATTGTCTATCCTTCAGTGTCAATGTCACGTTGTCTGTGTCTGGATTGTCTATCCTTCAGTGTCAATGTCACGTTGTCTGTCTCTGGATTGTCTATCCTTCAGTGTCAATGTCACGTTGTCTGTGTCTGGATTGTCTATCCTTCAGTGTCAATGTCACGTTGTCTGTGTCTGGATTGTCTATCCTTCAGTGTCAATGTCACGTTGTCTGTGTCTCTGGATTGTCTATCCTTCAGTGTCAATGTCACGTTGTCTGTCTCTGGATTGTCTATCCTTCAGTGTCAATGTCACGTTGTCTGTGTCTCTGGATTGTCTATCCTTCAGTGTCAATGTCACGTTGTCTGTGTCTGGATTGTCTATCCTTCAGTGTCAATGTCACGTTGTCTGTCTCTGGATTGTCTATCCTTCAGTGTCAATGTCACGTTGTCTGTCTCTGGATTGTCTATCCTTCAGTGTCAATGTCACGTTGTCTGTGTCTGGATTGTCTATCCTTCAGTGTCAATGTCACGTTGTCTGTGTCTGGATTGTCTATCCTTCAGTGTCAATGTCACGTTGTCTGTCTCTGGATTGTCTATCCTTCAGTGTCAATGTCACGTTGTCTGTGTCTGGATTGTCTATCCTTCAGTGTCAATGTCACGTTGTCTGTGTCTGGATTGTCTATCCTTCAGTGTCAATGTCACGTTGTCTGTGTCTCTGGATTGTCTATCCTTCAGTGTCAATGTCACGTTGTCTGTGTCTGGATTGTCTATCCTTCAGTATCAATGTCACGTTGCCTGTGTCTCTGGATTGTCTATCCTTCAGTGTCAATGTCACGTTGTCTGTCTCTGGATTGTCTATCCTTCAGTATCAATGTCACGTTGTCTGTGTCTCTGGATTGTCTATCCTTCAGTGTCAATGTCACGTTGTCTGTGTCTGGATTGTCTATCCTTCAATGTCAATGTCACGTTGTCTGTGTCTGGATTGTCTATCCTTCAGTGTCAATGTCACGTTGTCTGTCTCTGGATTGTCTATCCTTCAGTGTCAATGTCACGTTGTCTGTGTCTGGATTGTCTATCCTTCAGTGTCAATGTCACGTTGCCTGTCTCTGGATTGTCTATCCTTCAGTGTCAATGTCACGTTGCCTGTGTCTCTGGATTGTCTATCCTTCAGTGTCAATGTCACGTTGTCTGTCTCTGGATTGTCTATCCTTCAGTGTCAATGTCACGTTGCCTGTGTCTCTGGATTGTCTATCCTTCAGTGTCAATGTCACGTTGTCTGTGTCCGGATTGTCTATCCTTCAGTGTCAATGTCACGTTGTCTGTGTCTGGATTGTCTATCCTTCAGTGTCAATGTCACGTTGCCTGTCTCTGGATTGTCTATCCTTCAGTGTCAATGTCACGTTGTCTGTGTCTGGATTGTCTATCCTTCAGTGTCAATGTCACGTTGTCTGTCTCTGGATTGTCTATCCTTCAGTATCAATGTCACGTTGTCTGTGTCTGGATTGTCTATCCTTCAGTGTCAATGTCACGTTGTCTGTGTCTGGATTGTCTATCCTTCAGTGTCAATGTCACGTTGTCTGTCTCTGGATTGTCTATCCTTCAGTGTCAATGTCACGTTGTCTGTGTCTGGATTGTCTATCCTTCAGTGTCAATGTCACGTTGCCTGTGTCTGGATTGTCTATCCTTCAGTGTCAATGTCACGTTGTCTGTCTCTGTATTGTCTATCCTTCAGTGTCAATGTCACGTTGTCTGTGTCTGGATTGTCTATCCTTCAGTGTCAATGTCATGTTGCCTGTGTCTGGATTGTCTATCCTTCAGTGTCAATGTCACGTTGTCTGTGTCTGGATTGTCTATCCTTCAGTGTCAATGTCACGTTGTCTGTCTCTGGATTGTCTATCCTTCAGTGTCAATGTCACGTTGTCTGTCTCTGGATTGTCTATCCTTCAGTGTCAATGTCACGTTGTCTGTGTCTGGATTGTCTATCCTTCAGTGTCAATGTCACGTTGCCTGTGTCTGGATTGTCTATCCTTCAGTGTCAATGTCACGTTGTCTGTCTCTGTATTGTCTATCCTTCAGTGTCAATGTCACGTTGTCTGTGTCTGGATTGTCTATCCTTCAGTGTCAATGTCACGTTGCCTGTGTCTGGATTGTCTATCCTTCAGTGTCAATGTCACGTTGTCTGTGTCTGGATTGTCTATCCTTCAGTGTCAATGTCACGTTGTCTGTCTCTGGATTGTCTATCCTTCAGTGTCAATGTCACGTTGTCTGTGTCTGGATTGTCTATCCTTCAGTGTCAATGTCACGTTGTCTGTGTCTGGATTGTCTATCCTTCAGTGTCAATGTCACGTTGTCTGTGTCTCTGGATTGTCTATCCTTCAGTGTCAATGTCACGTTGCCTGTGTCTCTGGATTGTCTATCCTTCAGTGTCAATGTCACGTTGTCTGTGTCTCTGGATTGTCTATCCTTCAGTGTCAATGTCACGTTGCCTGTGTCTCTGGATTGTCTATCCTTCAGTGTCAATGTCACGTTGTCTGTCTCTGGATTGTCTATCCTTCAGTGTCAATGTCACGTTGTCTGTGTCTGGATTGTCTATCCTTCAGTGTCAATGTCACGTTGTCTGTCTCTGGATTGTCTATCCTTCAGTGTCAATGTCACGTTGTCTGTGTCTCTGGATTGGCTATCCTTCAGTGTCAATGTCACGTTGCCTGTGTCTCTGGATTGTCTATCCTTCAGTGTCAATGTCACGTTGTCTGTGTCTCTGGATTGTCTATCCTTCAGTGTCAATGTCACGTTGCCTGTGTCTCTGGATTGTCTATCCTTCAGTGTCAATGTCACGTTGTCTGTCTCTGGATTGTCTATCCTTCAGTGTCAATGTCACGTTGCCTGTGTCTGGATTGTCTATCCTTCAGTGTCAATGTCACGTTGTCTGTCTCTGTATTGTCTATCCTTCAGTGTCAATGTCACGTTGTCTGTGTCTGGATTGTCTATCCTTCAGTGTCAATGTCACGTTGCCTGTGTCTGGATTGTCTATCCTTCAGTGTCAATGTCACGTTGTCTGTGTCTGGATTGTCTATCCTTCAGTGTCAATGTCACGTTGTCTGTCTCTGGATTGTCTATCCTTCAGTGTCAATGTCACGTTGTCTGTGTCTGGATTGTCTATCCTTCAGTGTCAATGTCACGTTGTCTGTGTCTGGATTGTCTATCCTTCAGTGTCAATGTCACGTTGTCTGTGTCTCTGGATTGTCTATCCTTCAGTGTCAATGTCACGTTGCCTGTGTCTCTGGATTGTCTATCCTTCAGTGTCAATGTCACGTTGTCTGTGTCTCTGGATTGTCTATCATTCAGTGTCAATGTCACGTTGCCTGTGTCTCTGGATTGTCTATCCTTCAGTGTCAATGTCACGTTGTCTGTGTCTCTGGATTGTCTATCCTTCAGTGTCAATGTCACGTTGCCTGTGTCTCTGGATTGTCTATCCTTCAGTGTCAATGTCACGTTGCCTGTCTCTGGATTGTCTATCCTTCAGTGTCAATGTCACGTTGTCTGTCTCTGGATTGTCTATCCTTCAGTGTCAATGTCACGTTGTCTGTCTCTGGATTGTCTATCCTTCAGTGTCAATGTCACGTTGTCTGTGTCTGGATTGTCTATCCTTCAGTGTCAATGTCACGTTGTCTGTGTCTGGATTGTCTATCCTTCAGTGTCAATGTCACGTTGTCTGTGTCTGGATTGTCTATCCTGCAGTGTCAATGTCACGTTGCCTGTGTCTCTGTATTGTCTATCCTTCAGTGTCAATGTCACGTTGTCTGTGTCTGGATTGTCTATCCTTCAGTGTCAATGTCACGTTGTCTGTGTCTGGATTGTCTATCCTTCAGTGTCAATGTCACGTTGTCTGTGTCTGGATTGTCTATCCTTCAGTGTCAATGTCACGTTGTCTGTGTCTGGATTGTCTATCCTTCAGTGTCAATGTCACGTTGTCTGTGTCTGGATTGTCTATCCTTCAGTGTCAATGTCACGTTGTCTGTGTCTGGATTGTCTATCCTTCAGTGTCAATGTCACGTTGTCTGTGTCTGGATTGTCTATTCTTCAGTGTCAATGTCACGTTGTCTGTGTCTGGATTGTCTATCCTTCAGTGTCAATGTCACGTTGTCTGTGTCTGGATTGTCTATCCTTCAGTGTCAATGTCACGTTGTCTGTGTCTGGATTGTCTATCCTTCAGTGTCAATGTTGCGTTGTCTGTGTCTCTGGATTGTCTATCCTTCAGTGTCAATGTCACGTTGTCTGTCTCTGGATTGTCTATCCTTCAGTGTCAATGTCACGTTGTCTGTGTCTGGATTGTCTATCCTTCAGTGTCAATGTCACGTTGCCTGTGTCTCTGGATTGTCTATCCTTCAGTGTCAATGTCACGTTGCCTGTGTCTCTGTATTGTCTATCCTTCAGTATCAATGTCACGTTGTCTGTGTCTGGATTGTCTATCCTTCAGTGTCAATGTCACGTTGTCTGTGTCTGGATTGTCTATCCTTCAGTGTCAATGTCACGTTGTCTGTGTCTGGATTGTCTATCCTTCAGTGTCAATGTCACGTTGTCTGTGTCTGGATTGTCTATCCTTCAGTGTCAATGTCACGTTGTCTGTGTCTGGATTGTCTATCCTTCAGTGTCAATGTCACGTTGTCTGTGTCTGGATTGTCTATCTTTCAGTGTCAATGTCGCGTTGCCTGTGTCTCTCGATTGTCTATCCTTCAGTGTCAATGTCGCGTTGTCTGTGTCTGGATTGTCTATCCTTCAGTGTCAATGTCACGTTGTCTGTGTCTGGATTGTCTATCCTGCAGTGTCAATGTCACGTTGCCTGTGTCTCTGTATTGTCTATCCTTCAGTGTCAATGTCACGTTGTCTGTGTCTGGATTGTCTATCCTTCAGTGTCAATGTCACGTTGTCTGTGTCTGGATTGTCTATCCTTCAGTGTCAATGTCACGTTGTCTGTGTCTGGATTGTCTATCCTTCAGTGTCAATGTCACGTTGTCTGTGTCTGGATTGTCTATCCTTCAGTGTCAATGTCACGTTGTCTGTGTCTGGATTGTCTATCCTTCAGTGTCAATGTCACGTTGTCTGTGTCTGGATTGTCTATCCTTCAGTGTCAATGTCACGTTGTCTGTGTCTGGATTGTCTATCCTTCAGTGTCAATGTCACGTTGTCTGTGTCTGGATTGTCTATCCTTCAGTGTCAATGTCACGTTGTCTGTGTCTGGATTGTCTATCCTTCAGTGTCAATGTCACGTTGTCTGTGTCTCTGGATTGTCTATCCTTCAGTGTCAATGTCACGTTGTCTGTGTCTGGATTGTCTATCCTTCAGTGTCAATGTCACGTTGTCTGTGTCTGGATTGTCTATCCTTCAGTGTCAATGTCACGTTGTCTGTGTCTGGATTGTCTATCCTTCAGTGTCAATGTCACGTTGTCTGTGTCTCTGGATTGTCTATCCTTCAGTGTCAATGTCACGTTGTCTGTGTCTGGATTGTCTATCCTTCAGTGTCAATGTCACGTTGCCTGTGTCTCTGTATTGTCTATCCTTCAGTGTCAATGTCACGTTGTCTGTGTCTGGATTGTCTATCCTTCAGTGTCAATGTCACGTTGTCTGTGTCTGGATTGTCTATCCTTCAGTGTCAATGTCACGTTGTCTGTGTCTGGATTGTCTATCCTTCAGTGTCAATGTCACGTTGCCTGTGTCTCTGGATTGTCTATCCTTCAGTGTCAATGTCACGTTGCCTGTGTCTCTGTATTGTCTATCCTTCAGTGTCAATGTCACGTTGCCTGTGTCTCTGTATTGTCTATCCTTCAGTGTCAATGTCACGTTGTCTGTGTCTAGATTGTCTATCCTTCAGTGTCAATGTCACGTTGCCTGTGTCTCTGTATTGTCTATCCTTCAGTGTCAATGTCACGTTGTCTGTGTCTGGATTGTCTATCCTTCAGTGTCAATGTCACGTTGCCTGTGTCTCTGGATTGTCTATCCTTCAGTGTCAATGTCACGTTGCCTGTGTCTCTGTATTGTCTATCCTTCAGTGTCAATGTCACGTTGTCTGTGTCTGGATTGTCTATCCTTCAGTGTCAATGTCACGTTGCCTGTGTCTCTGTATTGTCTATCCTTCAGTGTCAATGTCACGTTGCCTGTGTCTCTGTATTGTCTATCCTTCAGTGTCAATGTCACGTTGTCTGTGTCTAGATTGTCTATCCTTCAGTGTCAATGTCACGTTGCCTGTGTCTCTGGATTGTCTATCCTTCAGTGTCAATGTCACGTTGTCTGTGTCTGGATTGTCTATCCTTCAGTGTCAATGTCACGTTGTCTGTGTCTCTGGATTGTCTATCCTTCAGTGTCAATGTTGCGTTGTCTGTGTCTGGATTGTCTATCCTTCAGTGTCAATGTCACGTTGCCTGTGTCTGGATTGTCTATCCTTCAGTGTCAATGTCACGTTGTCTGTGTCTCTGGATTGTCTATCCTTCAGTGTCAATGTCACGTTGTCTGTCTCTGGATTGTCTATCCTTCAGTGTCAATGTCACGTTGTCTGTGTCTCTGGATTGTCTATCCTTCAGTGTCAATGTCACGTTGTCTGTGTCTGGATTGTCTATCCTTTAGTGTCAATGTCACGTTGTCTGTGTCTGGATTGTCTATCCTTCAGTGTCAATGTCACGTTGTCTGTGTCTGGATTGTCTATCCTTCAGTGTCAATGTCACGTTGGCTGTGTCTGGATTGTCTATCCTTCAGTGTCAATGTCACGTTGTCTGTGTCTCTGGATTGTCTATCCTTCAGTGTCAATGTCACGTTGTCTGTGTCTGGATTGTCTATCCTTCAGTGTCAATGTCACGTTGTCTGTGTCTCTGGATTGTCTATCCTTCAGTGTCAATGTCACGTTGTCTGTCTGGATTGTCTATCCTTCAGTGTCAATGTCACGTTGTCTGTGTCTGGATTGTCTATCCTTCAGTGTCAATGTCACGTTGTCTGTGTCTGGATTGTCTATCCTTCAGTGTCAATGTCACGTTGCCTGTGTCTCTGTATTGTCTATCCTTCAGTGTCAATGTCACGTTGTCTGTGTCTGGATTGTCTATCCTTCAGTGTCAATGTCACGTTGTCTGTGTCTGGATTGTCTATCCTTCAGTGTCAATGTCACGTTGCCTGTGTCTGGATTGTCTATCCTTCAGTGTCAATGTTGCGTTACCTGTGTCTGGATTGTCTATCCTTCAGTGTCAATGTCACGTTGTCTGTGTCTGGATTGTCTATCCTTCAGTGTCAATGTCACGTTGCCTGTGTCTGGATTGTCTATCCTTCAGTGTCAATGTCACGTTGCCTGTGTCTCTGGATTGTCTATCCTTCAGTGTCAATGTCACGTTGTCTGTGTCTGGATTGTCTATCCTTCAGTGTCAATGTCACGTTGTCTGTGTCTGGATTGTCTATCCTTCAGTGTCAATGTCACGTTGTCTGTGTCTGGATTGTCTATCCTTCAGTGTCAATGTCACGTTGTCTGTGTCTGGATTGTCTATCCTTCAGTGTCAATGTCACGTTGTCTGTGTCTCTGGATTGTCTATCCTTCAGTGTCAATGTCACGTTGTCTGTGTCTCTGGATTGTCTATCCTTCAGTGTCAATGTCACGTTGTCTGTGTCTGGATTGTCTATCCTTCAGTGTCAATGTCACGTTGTCTGTGTCTGGATTGTCTATCCTTCAGTGTCAATGTCACGTTGTCTGTGTCTGGATTGTCTATCCTTCAGTGTCAATGTCACGTTGCCTGTGTCTCTGGATTGTCTATCCTTCAGTGTCAATGTCACGTTGCCTGTGTCTCTGTATTGTCTATCCTTCAGTGTCAATGTCACGTTGCCTGTGTCTCTGTATTGTCTATCCTTCAGTGTCAATGTCACGTTGTCTGTGTCTAGATTGTCTATCCTTCAGTGTCAATGTCACGTTGCCTGTGTCTCTGTATTGTCTATCCTTCAGTGTCAATGTCACGTTGTCTGTGTCTGGATTGTCTATCCTTCAGTGTCAATGTCACGTTGCCTGTGTCTCTGGATTGTCTATCCTTCAGTGTCAATGTCACGTTGCCTGTGTCTCTGTATTGTCTATCCTTCAGTGTCAATGTCACGTTGTCTGTGTCTGGATTGTCTATCCTTCAGTGTCAATGTCACGTTGCCTGTGTCTCTGTATTGTCTATCCTTCAGTGTCAATGTCACGTTGCCTGTGTCTCTGTATTGTCTATCCTTCAGTGTCAATGTCACGTTGTCTGTGTCTAGATTGTCTATCCTTCAGTGTCAATGTCACGTTGCCTGTGTCTCTGGATTGTCTATCCTTCAGTGTCAATGTCACGTTGTCTATGTCTGGATTGTCTATCCTTCAGTGTCAATGTCACGTTGTCTGTGTCTCTGGATTGTCTATCCTTCAGTGTCAATGTTGCGTTGTCTGTTTCTGGATTGTCTATCCTTCAGTGTCAATGTCACGTTGCCTGTGTCTGGATTGTCTATCCTTCAGTGTCAATGTCACGTTGTCTGTGTCTCTGGATTGTCTATCCTTCAGTGTCAATGTCACGTTGTCTGTGTCTGGATTGTCTATCCTTCAGTGTCAATGTCACGTTGTCTGTGTCTCTGGATTGTCTATCCTTCAGTGTCAATGTCACGTTGTCTGTGTCTGGATTGTCTATCCTTCAGTGTCAATGTCACGTTGTCTGTGTCTGGATTGTCTATCCTTCAGTGTCAATGTCACGTTGTCTGTGTCTGGATTGTCTATCCTTCAGTGTCAATGTCACGTTGTCTGTGTCTGGATTGTCTATCCTTCAGTGTCAATGTCACGTTGTCTGTGTCTCTGGATTGTCTATCCTTCAGTGTCAATGTCACGTTGTCTGTCTCTGGATTGTCTATCCTTCAGTGTCAATGTCACGTTGTCTGTGTCTCTGGATTGTCTATCCTTCAGTGTCAATGTCACGTTGTCTGTCTGGATTGTCTATCCTTCAGTGTCAATGTCACGTTGTCTGTGTCTGGATTGTCTATCCTTCAGTGTCAATGTCACGTTGTCTGTGTCTGGATTGTCTATCCTTCAGTGTCAATGTCACGTTGCCTGTGTCTGGATTGTCTATCCTTCAGTGTCAATGTTGCGTTACCTGTGTCTGGATTGTCTATCCTTCAGTGTCAATGTCACGTTGTCTGTGTCTGGATTGTCTATCCTTCAGTGTCAATGTCACGTTGCCTGTGTCTGGATTGTCTATCCTTCAGTGTCAATGTCACGTTGCCTGTGTCTCTGGATTGTCTATCCTTCAGTGTCAATGTCACGTTGTCTGTGTCTGGATTGTCTATCCTTCAGTGTCAATGTCACGTTGTCTGTGTCTGGATTGTCTATCCTTCAGTGTCAATGTCACGTTGTCTGTGTCTGGATTGTCTATCCTTCAGTGTCAATGTCACGTTGTCTGTGTCTGGATTGTCTATCCTTCAGTGTCAATGTCACGTTGTCTGTGTCTCTGGATTGTCTATCCTTCAGTGTCAATGTCACGTTGTCTGTGTCTCTGGATTGTCTATCCTTCAGTGTCAATGTCACGTTGTCTGTGTCTGGATTGTCTATCCTTCAGTGTCAATGTCACGTTGTCTGTGTCTGGATTGTCTATCCTTCAGTGTCAATGTCACGTTGTCTGTGTCTGGATTGTCTATCCTTCAGTGTCAATGTCACGTTGTCTGTGTCTGGATTGTCTATCCTTCAGTGTCAATGTCACGTTGTCTGTGTCTCTGGATTGTCTATCCTTCAGTGTCAATGTCACGTTGTCTGTGTCTCTGGATTATCTATCCTTCAGTGTCAATGTCACGTTGCCTGTGTCTGGATTGTCTATCCTTCAGTGTCAATGTCACGTTGTCTGTGTCTGGATTGTCTATCCTTCAGTGTCAATGTCACGTTGCCTGTGTCTCTGGATTGTCTATCCTTCAGTGTCAATGTCACGTTGTCTGTGTCTGGATTGTCTATCCTTCAGTGTCAATGTCACGTTGTCTGTGTCTCTGGATTGTCTATCCTTCAGTGTCAATGTCACGTTGCCTGTGTCTCTGGATTGTCTATCCTTCAGTGTCAATGTCACGTTGTCTGTGTCCGGATTGTCTATCCTTCAGTGTCAATGTCACGTTGCCTGTGTCTCTGGATTGTCTATCCTTCAGTGTCAATGTCACGTTGTCTGTGTCTGGATTGTCTATCCTTCAGTGTCAATGTCACGTTGTCTGTGTCTGGATTGTCTATCCTTCAGTGTCAATGTCACGTTGTCTGTCTCTGGATTGTCTATCCTTCAGTGTCAATGTCACGTTGTCTGTGTCTGGATTGTCTATCCTTCAGTGTCAATGTCACGTTGTCTGTGTCTGGATTGTCTATCCTTCAGTGTCAATGTCACGTTGTCTGTGTCTCTGGATTGTCTATCCTTCAGTGTCAATGTCACGTTGTCTGTGTCTCTGTCTCTAGATTGTCTATCCTTCAGTGTCAATGTCACGTTGTCTGTGTCTCTGTCTCTAGATTGTCTATCCTTCAGTGTCAATGTCACGTTGTCTGTGTCTGGATTGTCTATCCTTCAGTGTCAATGTCACGTTGTCTGTGTCTGGATTGTCTATCCTTCAGTGTCAAT
Organism: Bathymodiolus brooksi; assembly: GCA_963680875.1. NCBI lineage: Eukaryota > Metazoa > Mollusca > Bivalvia > Mytilida > Modiolidae > Bathymodiolus > Bathymodiolus brooksi. Next base: position 6,187,577 of record OY804590.1, on the reverse strand, counting down.
GTCACGTTGTCTGTGTCTCTGTCTCTAGATTGTCTATCCTTCAGTGTCAATGTCACGTTGTCTGTGTCTGGATTGTCTATCCTTCAGTGTCAATGTCACGTTGTCTGTGTCTCTGTCTCTGTATTGTCTATCCTTCAGTGTCAATGTCACGTTGTCTGTGTCTGGATTGTCTATCCTTCAGTGTCAATGTCACGTTTTCTGTGTCTGGATTGTCTATCCTTCAGTGTCAATGTCACGTTGTCTGTGTCTGGATTGTCTATCCTTCAGTGTCAATGTCACGTTGTCTGTGTCTCTGGATTGTCTATCCTTCAGTGTCAATGTCACGTTGCCTGTGTCTCTGGATTGTCTATCCTTCAGTGTCAATGTCACGTTGCCTGTGTCTCTGGATTGTCTATCCTTCAGTGTCAATGTCACGTTGTCTGTGTCTCTGGATTGTCTATCCTTCAGTGTCAATGTCACGTTGTCTGTGTCTGGATTGTCTATCCTTCAGTGTCAATGTCACGTTGTCTGTGTCTGGATTGTCTATCCTACAGTGTCAATGTCACGTTGTCTGTGTCTCTGGATTGTCTATCCTTCAGTGTCAATGTCACGTTGCCTGTGTCTCTGGATTGTCTATCCTTCAGTGTCAATGTCACGTTGCCTGTGTCTCTGGATTGTCTATCCTTCAGTGTCAATGTCACGTTGTCTGTGTCTCTGGATTGTCTATCCTTCAGTGTCAATGTCACGTTGTCTGTGTCTGGATTGTCTATCCTTCAGTGTCAATGTCACGTTGTCTGTTTCTCTGGATTGTCTATACTTCAGTATCAATGTCACGTTGCCTGTGTCTGGATTGTTTATCCTTCAGTGTCAATGTCACGTTGTCTGTGTCTCTGGATTGTCTATCCTTCAGTGTCAATGTCACGTTGCCTGTGTCTCTGGATTGTCTATCCTTCAGTGTCAATGTCACGTTGCCTGTGTCTCTGGATTGTCTATCCTTCAGTGTCAATGTCACGTTGTCTGTGTCTCTGGATTGTCTATCCTTCAGTGTCAATGTCACGTTGTCTGTGTCTGGATTGTCTATCCTTCAGTGTCAATGTCACGTTGTCTGTGTCTCTGGATTGTCTATCCTTCAGTATCAATGTCACGTTGCCTGTGTCTGGATTGTCTATCCTTCAGTGTCAATGTCACGTTGTCTGTCTCTGGATTGTCTATCCTTCAGTGTCAATGTTGCGTTGTCTGTGTCTGGATTGTCTATCCTTCAGTGTCAATGTCACGTTGTCTGTGTCTGGATTGTCTATCCTTCAGTGTCAATGTCACGTTGCCTGTGTCTCTGGATTGTCTATCCTTCAGTGTCAATGTCACGTTGTCTGTGTCTCTGGATTGTCTATCCTTCAGTGTCAATGTCACGTTGTCTGTGTCTCTGTCTCTAGATTGTCTATCCTTCAGTGTCAATGTCACGTTGCCTGTGTCTCTGGATTGTCTATCCTTCAGTGTCAATGTCACGTTGTCTGTGTCTGGATTGTCTATCCTTCAGTGTCAATGTCACGTTGTCTGTCTCTGGATTGTCTATCCTTCAGTGTCAATGTCACGTTGTCTGTGTCTGGATTGTCTATCCTTCAGTGTCAATGTCACGTTGCCTGTGTCTGGATTGTCTATCCTTCAGTGTCAATGTCACGTTGTCTGTGTCTGGATTGTCTATCCTTCAGTGTCAATGTCACGTTGTCTGTGTCTCTGGATTGTCTATCCTTCAGTGTCAATGTCACGTTGTCTGTGTCTGGATTGTCTTTCCTTCAGTGTCAATGTCACGTTGTCTGTGTCTCTGGATTGTCTATCCTTCAGTGTCAATGTCACGTTGTCTGTCTCTGGATTGTCTATCCTTCAGTGTCAATGTCACGTTGTCTGTGTCTCTGGATTGTCTATCCTTCAGTGTCAATGTCACGTTGTCTGTGTCTGGATTGTCTATCCTTCAGTGTCAATGTCACGTTGTCTGTCTCTGGATTGTCTATCCTTCAGTGTCAATGTCACGTTGTCTGTGTCTCTGGATTGTCTATCCTTCAGTGTCAATGTCACGTTGTCTGTGTCTGGATTGTCTATCCTTCAGTGTCAATGTCACGTTGTCTGTCTCTGGATTGTCTATCCTTCAGTGTCAATGTCACGTTGTCTGTCTCTGGATTGTCTATCCTTCAGTGTCAATGTCACGTTGTCTGTGTCTGGATTGTCTATCCTTCAGTGTCAATGTCACGTTGTCTGTGTCTGGATTGTCTATCCTTCAGTGTCAATGTCACGTTGTCTGTGTCTCTGGATTGTCTATCCTTCAGTGTCAATGTCACGTTGTCTGTCTCTGGATTGTCTATCCTTCAGTGTCAATGTCACGTTGTCTGTGTCTCTGGATTGTCTATCCTTCAGTGTCAATGTCACGTTGTCTGTGTCTGGATTGTCTATCCTTCAGTGTCAATGTCACGTTGTCTGTCTCTGGATTGTCTATCCTTCAGTGTCAATGTCACGTTGTCTGTCTCTGGATTGTCTATCCTTCAGTGTCAATGTCACGTTGTCTGTGTCTGGATTGTCTATCATTCAGTGTCAATGTCACGTTGTCTGTGTCTGGATTGTCTATCCTTCAGTGTCAATGTCACGTTGTCTGTCTCTGGATTGTCTATCCTTCAGTGTCAATGTCACGTTGTCTGTGTCTGGATTGTCTATCCTTCAGTGTCAATGTCACGTTGTCTGTGTCTGGATTGTCTATCCTTCAGTGTCAATGTCACGTTGTCTGTGTCTCTGGATTGTCTATCCTTCAGTGTCAATGTCACGTTGTCTGTGTCTGGATTGTCTATCCTTCAGTATCAATGTCACGTTGCCTGTGTCTCTGGATTGTCTATCCTTCAGTGTCAATGTCACGTTGTCTGTCTCTGGATTGTCTATCCTTCAGTATCAATGTCACGTTGTCTGTGTCTCTGGATTGTCTATCCTTCAGTGTCAATGTCACGTTGTCTGTGTCTGGATTGTCTATCCTTCAATGTCAATGTCACGTTGTCTGTGTCTGGATTGTCTATCCTTCAGTGTCAATGTCACGTTGTCTGTCTCTGGATTGTCTATCCTTCAGTGTCAATGTCACGTTGTCTGTGTCTGGATTGTCTATCCTTCAGTGTCAATGTCACGTTGCCTGTCTCTGGATTGTCTATCCTTCAGTGTCAATGTCACGTTGCCTGTGTCTCTGGATTGTCTATCCTTCAGTGTCAATGTCACGTTGTCTGTCTCTGGATTGTCTATCCTTCAGTGTCAATGTCACGTTGCCTGTGTCTCTGGATTGTCTATCCTTCAGTGTCAATGTCACGTTGTCTGTGTCTGGATTGTCTATCCTTCAGTGTCAATGTCACGTTGTCTGTGTCTGGATTGTCTATCCTTCAGTGTCAATGTCACGTTGCCTGTCTCTGGATTGTCTATCCTTCAGTGTCAATGTCACGTTGCCTGTGTCTCTGGATTGTCTATCCTTCAGTGTCAATGTCACGTTGTCTGTGTCTGGATTGTCTATCCTTCAGTGTCAATGTCACGTTGTCTGTCTCTGGATTGTCTATCCTTCAGTGTCAATGTCACGTTGTCTGTGTCTGGATTGTCTATCCTTCAGTGTCAATGTCACGTTGCCTGTGTCTGGATTGTCTATCCTTCAGTGTCAATGTCACGTTGTCTGTCTCTGTATTGTCTATCCTTCAGTGTCAATGTCACGTTGTCTGTGTCTGGATTGTCTATCCTTCAGTGTCAATGTCATGTTGCCTGTGTCTGGATTGTCTATCCTTCAGTGTCAATGTCACGTTGTCTGTGTCTGGATTGTCTATCCTTCAGTGTCAATGTCACGTTGTCTGTCTCTGGATTGTCTATCCTTCAGTGTCAATGTCACGTTATCTGTCTCTTGATTGTCTATCCTTCAGTGTCAATGTCACGTTGTCTGTGTCTGGATTGTCTATCCTTCAGTGTCAATGTCACGTTGCCTGTGTCTGGATTGTCTATCCTTCAGTGTCAATGTCACGTTGTCTGTCTCTGTATTGTCTATCCTTCAGTGTCAATGTCACGTTGTCTGTGTCTGGATTGTCTATCCTTCAGTGTCAATGTCACGTTGTCTGTGTCTGGATTGTCTATCCTTCAGTGTCAATGTCACGTTGTCTGTGTCTGGATTGTCTATCCTTCAGTGTCAATGTCACGTTGTCTGTCTCTGGATTGTCTATCCTTCAGTGTCAATGTCACGTTGTCTGTGTCTGGATTGTCTATCCTTCAGTGTCAATGTCACGTTGTCTGTGTCTGGATTGTCTATCCTTCAGTGTCAATGTCACGTTGTCTGTGTCTCTGGATTGTCTATCCTTCAGTGTCAATGTCACGTTGCCTGTGTCTCTGGATTGTCTATCCTTCAGTGTCAATGTCACGTTGTCTGTCTCTGGATTGTCTATCCTTCAGTGTCAATGTCACGTTGTCTGTGTCTGGATTGTCTATCCTTCAGTGTCAATGTCACGTTGCCTGTGTCTGGATTGTCTATCCTTCAGTGTCAATGTCACGTTGTCTGTCTCTGTATTGTCTATCCTTCAGTGTCAATGTCACGTTGTCTGTGTCTGGATTGTCTATCCTTCAGTGTCAATGTCATGTTGCCTGTGTCTGGATTGTCTATCCTTCAGTGTCAATGTCACGTTGTCTGTGTCTGGATTGTCTATCCTTCAGTGTCAATGTCACGTTGTCTGTCTCTGGATTGTCTATCCTTCAGTGTCAATGTCACGTTATCTGTCTCTGGATTGTCTATCCTTCAGTGTCAATGTCACGTTGTCTGTGTCTGGATTGTCTATCCTTCAGTGTCAATGTCACGTTGCCTGTGTCTGGATTGTCTATCCTTCAGTGTCAATGTCACGTTGTCTGTCTCTGTATTGTCTATCCTTCAGTGTCAATGTCACGTTGTCTGTGTCTGGATTGTCTATCCTTCAGTGTCAATGTCACGTTGCCTGTGTCTGGATTGTCTATCCTTCAGTGTCAATGTCACGTTGTCTGTGTCTGGATTGTCTATCCTTCAGTGTCAATGTCACGTTGTCTGTCTCTGGATTGTCTATCCTTCAGTGTCAATGTCACGTTGTCTGTGTCTGGATTGTCTATCCTTCAGTGTCAATGTCACGTTGTCTGTGTCTGGATTGTCTATCCTTCAGTGTCAATGTCACGTTGTCTGTGTCTCTGGATTGTCTATCCTTCAGTGTCAATGTCACGTTGCCTGTGTCTCTGGATTGTCTATCCTTCAGTGTCAATGTCACGTTGTCTGTGTCTCTGGATTGTCTATCCTTCAGTGTCAATGTCACGTTGCCTGTGTCTCTGGATTGTCTATCCTTCAGTGTCAATGTCACGTTGTCTGTCTCTGGATTGTCTATCCTTCAGTGTCAATGTCACGTTGTCTGTGTCTGGATTGTCTATCCTTCAGTGTCAATGTCACGTTGTCTGTCTCTGGATTGTCTATCCTTCAGTGTCAATGTCACGTTGTCTGTGTCTCTGGATTGGCTATCCTTCAGTGTCAATGTCACGTTGCCTGTGTCTCTGGATTGTCTATCCTTCAGTGTCAATGTCACGTTGTCTGTGTCTCTGGATTGTCTATCCTTCAGTGTCAATGTCACGTTGCCTGTGTCTCTGGATTGTCTATCCTTCAGTGTCAATGTCACGTTGTCTGTCTCTGGATTGTCTATCCTTCAGTGTCAATGTCACGTTGCCTGTGTCTGGATTGTCTATCCTTCAGTGTCAATGTCACGTTGTCTGTCTCTGTATTGTCTATCCTTCAGTGTCAATGTCACGTTGTCTGTGTCTGGATTGTCTATCCTTCAGTGTCAATATCACGTTGCCTGTGTCTGGATTGTCTATCCTTCAGTGTCAATGTCACGTTGTCTGTGTCTGGATTGTCTATCCTTCAGTGTCAATGTCACGTTGTCTGTCTCTGGATTGTCTATCCTTCAGTGTCAATGTCACGTTGTCTGTGTCTGGATTGTCTATCCTTCAGTGTCAATGTCACGTTGTCTGTGTCTGGATTGTCTATCCTTCAGTGTCAATGTCACGTTGTCTGTGTCTCTGGATTGTCTATCCTTCAGTGTCAATGTCACGTTGCCTGTGTCTCTGGATTGTCTATCCTTCAGTGTCAATGTCACGTTGTCTGTGTCTCTGGATTGTCTATCATTCAGTGTCAATGTCACGTTGCCTGTGTCTCTGGATTGTCTATCCTTCAGTGTCAATGTCACGTTGTCTGTGTCTCTGGATTGTCTATCCTTCAGTGTCAATGTCACGTTGCCTGTGTCTCTGGATTGTCTATCCTTCAGTGTCAATGTCACGTTGCCTGTCTCTGGATTGTCTATCCTTCAGTGTCAATGTCACGTTGTCTGTCTCTGGATTGTCTATCCTTCAGTGTCAATGTCACGTTGTCTGTCTCTGGATTGTCTATCCTTCAGTGTCAATGTCACGTTGTCTGTGTCTGGATTGTCTATCCTTCAGTGTCAATGTCACGTTGTCTGTGTCTGGATTGTCTATCCTTCAGTGTCAATGTCACGTTGCCTGTCTCTGGATTGTCTATCCTTCAGTGTCAATGTCACGTTGCCTGTGTCTCTGGATTGTCTATCCTTCAGTGTCAATGTCACGTTGTCTGTGTCTGGATTGTCTATCCTTCAGTGTCAATGTCACGTTGTCTGTCTCTGGATTGTCTATCCGTCAGTATCAATGTCACGTTGTCTGTGTCTGGATTGTCTATCCTTCAGTGTCAATGTCACGTTGTCTGTGTCTGGATTGTCTATCCTTCAGTGTCAATGTCACGTTGTCTGTCTCTGGATTGTCTATCCTTCAGTGTCAATGTCACGTTGTCTGTGTCTGGATTGTCTATCCTTCAGTGTCAATGTCACGTTGCCTGTGTCTGGATTGTCTATCCTTCAGTGTCAATGTCACGTTGTCTGTCTCTGTATTGTCTATCCTTCAGTGTCAATGTCACGTTGTCTGTGTCTGGATTGTCTATCCTTCAGTGTCAATGTCACGTTGCCTGTGTCTGGATTGTCTATCCTTCAGTGTCAATGTCACGTTGTCTGTGTCTGGATTGTCTATCCTTCAGTGTCAATGTCACGTTGTCTGTCTCTGGATTGTCTATCCTTCAGTGTCAATGTCACGTTGTCTGTCTCTGGATTGTCTATCCTTCAGTGTCAATGTCACGTTGTCTGTGTCTGGATTGTCTATCCTTCAGTGTCAATGTCACGTTGCCTGTGTCTGGATTGTCTATCCTTCAGTGTCAATGTCACGTTGTCTGTCTCTGTATTGTCTATCCTTCAGTGTCAATGTCACGTTGTCTGTGTCTGGATTGTCTATCCTTCAGTGTCAATGTCACGTTGCCTGTGTCTGGATTGTCTATCCTTCAGTGTCAATGTCACGTTGTCTGTGTCTGGATTGTCTATCCTTCAGTGTCAATGTCACGTTGTCTGTCTCTGGATTGTCTATCCTTCAGTGTCAATGTCACGTTGTCTGTGTCTCTGGATTGTCTATCCTTCAGTGTCAATGTCACGTTGCCTGTGTCTCTGGATTGTCTATCCTTCAGTGTCAATGTCACGTTGTCTGTTTCTCTGGATTGTCTATCCTTCAGTGTCAATGTCACGTTGCCTGTGTCTCTGGATTGTCTATCCTTCAGTGTCAATGTCACGTTGTCTGTCTCTGGATTGTCTATCCTTCAGTGTCAATGTCACGTTGTCTGTGTCTGGATTGTCTATCCTTCAGTGTCAATGTCACGTTGTCTGTCTCTGGATTGTCTATCCTTCAGTGTCAATGTCACGTTGTCTGTGTCTCTGGATTGTCTATCCTTCAGTGTCAATGTCACGTTGCCTGTGTCTCTGGATTGTCTATCCTTCAGTGTCAATGTCACGTTGTCTGTGTCTCTGGATTGTCTATCCTTCAGTGTCAATGTCACGTTGCCTGTGTCTCTGGATTGTCTATCCTTCAGTGTCAATGTCACGTTGTCTGTCTCTGGATTGTCTATCCTTCAGTGTCAATGTCACGTTGCCTGTGTCTGGATTGTCTATCCTTCAGTGTCAATGTCACGTTGTCTGTCTCTGTATTGTCTATCCTTCAGTGTCAATGTCACGTTGTCTGTGTCTGGATTGTCTATCCTTCAGTGTCAATGTCACGTTGTCTGTGTCTGGATTGTCTATCCTTCAGTGTCAATGTCACGTTGTCTGTCTCTGGATTGTCTATCCTTCAGTGTCAATGTCACGTTGTCTGTCTCTGGATTGTCTATCCTTCAGTGTCAATGTCACGTTGTCTGTGTCTGGATTGTCTATCCTTCAGTGTCAATGTCACGTTGTCTGTGTCTGGATTGTCTATCCTTCAGTGTCAATGTCACGTTGTCTGTGTCTCTGGATTGTCTATCCTTCAGTGTCAATGTCACGTTGCCTGTGTCTCTGGATTGTCTATCCTTCAGTGTCAATGTCACGTTGTCTGTGTCTCTGGATTGTCTATCCTTCAGTGTCAATGTCACGTTGCCTGTGTCTCTGGATTGTCTATCCTTCAGTGTCAATGTCACGTTGTCTGTGTCTCTGGATTGTCTATCCTTCAGTGTCAATGTCACGTTGCCTGTGTCTCTGGATTGTCTATCCTTCAGTGTCAATGTCACGTTGTCTGTCTCTGGATTGTCTATCCTTCAGTGTCAATGTCACGTTGTCTGTCTCTGGATTGTCTATCCTTCAGTGTCAATGTCACGTTGTCTGTCTCTGGATTGTCTATCCTTCAGTGTCAATGTCACGTTGTCTGTGTCTGGATTGTCTATCCTTCAGTGTCAATGTCACGTTGTCTGTGTCTCTGGATTGTCTATCCTTCAGTATCAATGTCACGTTGCCTGTGTCTGGATTGTCTATCCTTCAGTGTCAATGTCACGTTGCCTGTGTCTCTGGATTGTCTATCCTTCAGTATCAATGTCACGTTGCCTGTGTCTCTGGATTGTCTATCCTTCAGTGTCAATGTCACGTTGCCTGTGTCTCTGGATTGTCTATCCTTCAGTGTCAATGTCACGTTGTCTGTCTGGATTGTCTATCCTTCAGTGTCAATGTCACGTTGTCTGTCTCTGGATTGTCTATCCTTCAGTGTCAATGTCACGTTGTCTGTGTCTGGATTGTCTATCCTTCAGTATCAATGTCACGTTGCCTGTGTCTCTGGATTGTCTATCCTTCAGTGTCAATGTCACGTTGTCTGTCTCTGGATTGTCTATCCTTCAGTGTCAATGTCACGTTGTCTGTGTCTCTGGATTGTCTATCCTTCAGTGTCAATGTCACGTTGCCTGTGTCTCTGGATTGTCTATCCTTCAGTGTCAATGTCACGTTGTCTGTCTCTGGATTGTCTATCCTTCAGTGTCAATGTCACGTTGTCTGTGTCTGGATTGTCTATCCTTCAGTATCAATGTCACGTTGCCTGTGTCTCTGGATTGTCTATCCTTCAGTATCAATGTCACGTTGCCTGTGTCTCTGGATTGTCTATCCTTCAGTATCAATGTCACGTTGCCTGTGTCTCTGGATTGTCTATCCTTCAGTGTCAATGTCACGTTGCCTGTGTCTCTGGATTGTCTATCCTTCAGTGTCAATGTCACGTTGCCTGTGTCTCTGGATTGTCTATCCTTCAGTGTCAATGTCACGTTGTCTGTCTCTGGATTGTCTATCCTTCAGTGTCAATGTCACGTTGTCTGTGTCTGGATTGTCTATCCTTCAGTGTCAATGTCACGTTGTCTGTCTCTGGATTGTCTATCCTTCAGTGTCAATGTCACGTTGTCTGTGTCTGGATTGTCTATCCTTCAGTATCAATGTCACGTTGCCTGTGTCTCTGGATTGTCTATCCTTCAGTGTCAATGTCACGTTGTCTGTCTCTGGATTGTCTATCCTTCAGTGTCAATGTCACGTTGTCTGTGTCTCTGGATTGTCTATCCTTCAGTGTCAATGTCACGTTGCCTGTGTCTCTGGATTGTCTATCCTTCAGTGTCAATGTCACGTTGTCTGTCTCTGGATTGTCTATCCTTCAGTGTCAATGTCACGTTGTCTGTCTCTGGATTGTCTATCCTTCAGTATCAATGTCACGTTGCCTGTGTCTCTGGATTGTCTATCCTTCAGTATCAATGTCACGTTGCCTGTGTCTCTGGATTGTCTATCCTTCAGTATCAATGTCACGTTGCCTGTGTCTCTGGATTGTCTATCCTTCAGTATCAATGTGACGTTGCCTGTGTCTCTGGATTGTCTATCCTTCAGTGTCAATGTCACGTTGCCTGTGTCTCTGGATTGTCTATCCTTCAGTGTCAATGTCACGTTGTCTGTCTCTGGATTGTCTATCCTTCAGTGTCAATGTCACGTTGCCTGTGTCTCTGGATTGTCTATCCTTCAGTGTCAATGTCACGTTGTCTGTCTCTGGATTGTCTATCCTTCAGTGTCAATGTCACGTTGTCTGTGTCTCTGGATTGTCTATCCTTCAGTGTCAATGTCACGTTGTCTGTGTCTGGATTGTCTATCCTTCAGTGTCAATGTCACGTTGTTTGTCTCTGGATTGTCTATCCTTCAGTGTCAATGTCACGTTGTCTGTCTCTGGATTGTCTATCCTTCAGTGTCAATGTCACGTTGTCTGTGTCTGGATTGTCTATCCTTCAGTGTCAATGTCACGTTGCCTGTGTCTGGATTGTCTATCCTTCAGTGTCAATGTCACGTTGCCTGTGTCTCTGGATTGTCTATCCTTCAGTGTCAATGTCACGTTGTCTGTGTCTGGATTGTCTATCCTTCAGTGTCAATGTCACGTTGTCTGTGTCTGGATTGTCTATCCTTCAGTGTCAATGTCACGTTGTCTGTCTCTGGATTGTCTATCCTTCAGTATCAATGTCACGTTGCCTGTGTCTCTGGATTGTCTATCCTTCAGTGTCAATGTCACGTTGCCTGTGTCTCTGGATTGTCTATCCTTCAGTGTCAATGTCACGTTGTCTGTGTCTGGATTGTCTATCCTTCAGTATCAATGTCACGTTGTCTGTGTCTCTGGATTGTCTATCCTTCAGTGTCAATGTCACGTTGTCTGTCTCTGGATTGTCTATCCTTCAGTGTCAATGTCACGTTGTCTGTGTCTGGATTGTCTATCCTTCAGTGTCAATGTCACGTTGCCTGTGTCTGGATTGTCTATCCTTCAGTGTCAATGTCACGTTGCCTGTGTCTCTGGATTGTCTATCCTTCAGTGTCAATGTCACGTTGTCTGTGTCTGGATTGTCTATCCTTCAGTGTCAATGTCACGTTGTCTGTGTCTGGATTGTCTATCCTTCAGTGTCAATGTCACGTTGTCTGTGTCTCTGGATTGTCTATCCTTCAGTGTCAATGTCACGTTGTCTGTCTCTGGATTGTCTATCCTTCAGTGTCAATGTCACGTTGTCTGTGTCTCTGGATTGTCTATCCTTCAGTGTCAATGTCACGTTGTCTGTGTCTGGATTGTCTATCCTTCAGTGTCAATGTCACGTTGTCTGTGTCTGGATTGTCTATCCTTCAGTGTCAATGTCACGTTGCCTGTGTCTCTGGATTGTCTATCCTTCAGTGTCAATGTCACGTTGCCTGTGTCTGGATTGTCTATCCTTCAGTGTCAATGTCACGTTGTCTGTCTCTGGATTGTCTATCCTTCAGTGTCAATGTCACGTTGTCTGTCTCTGGATTGTCTATCCTTCAGTGTCAATGTCACGTTGCCTGTGTCTGGATTGTCTATCCTTCAGTGTCAATGTCACGTTGTCTGTCTCTGGATTGTCTATCCTTCAGTGTCAATGTCACGTTGCCTGTCTCTGGATTGTCTATCCTTCAGTGTCAATGTCACGTTGTCTGTGTCTGGATTGTCTATCCTTCAGTGTCAATGTCACGTTGTCTGTCTCTGGATTGTCTATCCTTCAGTGTCAATGTCACGTTGTCTGTCTCTGGATTGTCTATCCTTCAGTGTCAATGTCACGTTGCCTGTGTCTGGATTGTCTATCCTTCAGTGTCAATGTCACGTTGTCTGTCTCTGGATTGTCTATCCTTCAGTGTCAATGTCACGTTGCCTGTCTCTGGATTGTCTATCCTTCAGTGTCAATGTCACGTTGTCTGTGTCTGGATTGTCTATCCTTCAGTGTCAATGTCACGTTGTCTGTCTCTGGATTGTCTATCCTTCAGTGTCAATGTCACGTTGTCTGTGTCTGGATTGTCTATCCTTCAGTATCAATGTCACGTTGCCTGTGTCTCTGGATTGTCTATCCTGCAGTGTCAATGTCACGTTGTCTGTCTCTGGATTGTCTATCCTTCAGTGTCAATGTCACGTTGTCTGTGTCTCTGGATTGTCTATCCTTCAGTGTCAATGTCACGTTGTCTGTGTCTGGATTGTCTATCCTTCAGTGTCAATGTCACGTTGTCTGTCTCTGGATTGTCTATCCTTCAGTGTCAATGTCACGTTGCCTGTGTCTCTGGATTGTCTATCCTTCAGTATCAATGTCACGTTGCCTGTGTCTCTGGATTGTCTATCCTTCAGTGTCAATGTCACGTTGTCTGTGTCTGGATTGTCTATCCTTCAGTGTCAATGTCACGTTGCCTGTGTCTCTGGATTGTCTGTCCTTCAGTGTCAATGTCACGTTGTCTGTGTCTGGATTGTCTATCCTTCAGTGTCAATGTCACGTTGTCTGTGTCTCTGGATTGTCTATCCTTCAGTGTCAATGTCACGTTGTCTGTGTCTGGATTGTCTATCCTTCAGTGTCAATGTCACGTTGCCTGTCTCTGGATTGTCTATCCTTCAGTGTCAATGTCACGTTGTCTGTCTCTGGATTGTCTATCCTTCAGTGTCAATGTCACGTTGTCTGTGTCTGGATTGTCTATCCTTCAGTTTACTCTAATGTATATTAATATTATCAATACGACTGTATTTCTTTAATAGACAAACATATTTGTGCCATACTGGCTCGAAGGTAGATATTCATGCATCAAATCTGCTTTCTTTTAAAGCAGTAAAACCCTACGCCAGATATGCACATTTTAAGCGGACTAGTTTTGTTTCATGGTAATTTACAATACCATTAAATTAATAAGAAAGCACTCAATGTCAATACACTCTAATCTGGGAACATTTCTCCCATTTCTAATCAGTCTTATTATACAGTCCGAAACAACAGGAAGTACACCTCTCAACAGTTATCAACTCTACTTCCGGTCTGTCAAAAAGCTGTTTGACGATCACAGAAAGCACACCGACAAGAAAGTTCGATGCACTAGCTGAATAGTACACATGAAGATTGAACCATTTTCGTACAGAAATAGGTTTGGAAACCCGAATATCCATTTTGACCAAATATAAGATATAATCCTTATTCAGAAAAAAGATATCCTTGCACTGTGACCAGTGCGCAATTGCCAATGTTCCAAATATCCTTGCACTGTCGCAAGTGCGCATCTACCAATGTTCCGGCCAAATATCCTTGCACTGTCGCAAGTGTGTATCTACCAATGTTCCAAATACACTTGCACTGTCGCCAGTGTGTAATGCACTGGTTTTTTTTTCTGAATAAGGATTATATCTTTACTTGGTCAAGTGATCAAGTTATTCACTTGCTCTAGTGCCAGGCTCTGAATAAGAGGCTGACACTCGAGACAGTAATAATCGGGTATATAAGAATACGCTTCCAACAACTGTAATCTTTTCCCCCCTAGAATTGACTACGGTACGAACCCCTTAGGTCAACGCGTGTACAGTACTACTAGATTTGGGTACACTTGCACGTTACAAGGGAGAAGGATGTGAACCTGACTATATTTGGTCAACATGGATATTCGGGTTTCCAAACCTATTTCTGTTGGGGCTATGGTGTTTAACGCCACTTTCAACAATATTTTAGTAATATCGTGGCGGTCAGTTTTATTGGTGGAGGAAACCGCGGTACCCCGAGAAAACCACCGACCTGTCACAAGTCACTGACAATATTGTACAATATATTATCACCCTTGTTGGAGTGACCCGACGGTTTGTCTCCCAGAAAAAAGTAAGGTCACCCGAGGGCTTGGGTCACACTCCAACAAGGGTGATAATTGGTATATTATATCGAATATTTTTGCATCAGACACCAAGTAATAGAATACCTGCGGCTTTGCGAAAATATTCATATAATATATAAAATTTCTTCTTCGCCTACAGCGACAAACCTGTCGCTGGACGCCATGTATGTTGTTTGTTGAATCAAGGGAAGTAACTATAATTGGAAACACGTGAGGCTTACGTGGGAATTTCCTTGTGATTTCTTCGCGAGCGGTGGACCTTACTAGGAGACCTTACGATTAGCGGTTGACCCAACGAATGGATAAATATCACGTGACAGTGTTTTATCAAATCAGATTCAAGATATTTATATGAGTATATAATATCACGAAATGCTGTATAGTGTTCACCTGGCCTGAACGAGATTCGAACTCACAATTTCAGTGGTGATAGGCACTAAGACTTAATTGCATAGGTAGTTGTAAATCCAACTACCATACAATCAGGACCACGACGGCCCCAGGATCGTTTGAAATGAAAAGAAGATAGTTTTCAATGGCTATAATAGTAAAGCAATTCTATTTTTAACAGGTATCTTTAAAAAAAATACAAAAGGAAATCTGTCCGTATTTTCCTCCGTGTCCGTATTTACAATTACAGTCACTTTTACCACAATTTTTGTACTTCATGGGGTTGTCGTTCATGCTACATTCGAAAATCTTTAGAATTTACTTTGCTTTAGTATATATTTGACAAAGACACCCCAAATGTATAGGTGTCTGCAATATGTTTCGTTTACGGAAGTGTACACGCGACTAAAGTGTGATTTTACCCTACGGACGTGAAATTAGAAACTATTTGTATGCTTAATGTCATATTAACCAACTAACTTGATAAATAAAAAGAATCGGCAGTATCGAAAGTTGTAAATTAATTATTTGCAAACCAAATGAGTACATTAAACAGGGAATTAATGTCTTACCGTTCGTTCAAACAATGTACAATGTACACAAAAAGGGGGAATTCGTTGTATAGGGGAAGGAAATTATTTGCTCAAGTGTATCTGTACATTATTGCTTAAAGAATAAAGCATTAATTAACTTTCTGATCTTGCAGACACAATTTGAATAACTAATTTCGTCACACCCTTTCAAGGCAGTAACTATCATTGAGGCAAGTGAAGCAATTTTCTCACTAAAAATTCCATCAATTTTGTTTAAATAAAAGATTTACAAAGTCAAAGGTGTCTTGTGTAACCTTTTATGTTAATTTTGCCTAAGGCCAAGAAAAAAATACCTGTATTTCCGCTAACATGCTCTAAAATGTTGAGTCGGCAGGTTGGAAAAAGATTTAATTTTTTTAAATATTTTTAGCTAGTTTCTACCACAGGTGCCCGTAGACAGGACCCCCATATGGTACCCCATGTCGTGGTACCGCCCACCAATTTAATTTCGTTTATTTTCTTATTTCTGATATATTTCGCTTGGAAAATATATGGGAATACTGACAAACAGGTTTTCTGACACGTCCGGGTCGACTGATGTATATATAGGTATGGTCGACTGATGTATATATAGGTATGGTCGACTGATGTATATATAGGTATACCTATATATACATTAGTCGACCCGGACGTGTCAGAAAACCTGTTTGTCAGTATTCCCATATATTTTCCAAGCGAAATATATCAGAAATAAGAAAATAAACGAAAATAAATTGGTGGGCGGTACCACGACATGGGGTACCATATGGGGGTCCTGTCTACGGGCACCTGTGGTTTCTACGTAACAGGGGACACATTCTGAATGTAATAGTGCTTGTTCAAAAATGGCCAAAAGAACTTTAGGGTCGGTAAGGTTAACGGAAACACATGCAATTTTTTTATTTTGCCTAAGTAGTATCCCGTTGTTCCATAGAGATTAATACATGTACATGACCTTTTCCATATCAGCCCGGGTTACCCCGGTATTTATCATCCCGAGACCCCCATATCAGCCAGAGTCGCAACAAAAGAGCAATAACATCAAAATGTTCATCTGGGTCCAAGACATCAGTCTCCTTTCCAAATGATTCCTTTCTTCCCTTGCATCTCTTTGCTTCATGGTTGTACAGGCATCAGTAGCTCAAGATGGGTCGTCATCGGTCGCAAGGTCGCCTAAAAATTGTGGGTCGCTAACAATTCACCACAGTTTATAGTTGGAAGTGCCAAATATGCAGTGGATATTGCACGTCGTTTTTCGAACTCGAAAAACATAGACCCATTTAAGCCCGTAACCGTGGACGAAATCCGATTTTCCGACGGAAATTGTATGTTGGTCGAGGTTTACGTTGTGCAGATTATATTATTTTATCCATAGGTTTCCAGACGTCGGAATATTTTTTTTTACTCACGTCCGTCCGTCACGAACTATGTTTCCGTTGAATAGATCGAGAACGCCTCAACAGAATCAGTTGAAATTTAGTTGCACTTCAACATATTGGTTGTTTTTTATTATGTCTCCACCTTTAGGTGACGGGGTCATTCAATGTTACCGTCCGTTCGAGGTCGTTTCCGTATAATAACTAAAAACATATCAACATAATCACTTTAAAATCACTTGTTTGGAAATATTATTAAGGACATCACTAGTACAGATCAAGTTCGAATTTCATTATGTGGGGTATTTAGCATTTTCCGGTTTCTCAGCTATAGTGCCAGACATATATTTTACGGCCCTACTTTTCGTAGGCAGGGCATTCGTTTCATATGATTTTGGTAATTAAAGCTTTTCCTGTATGACTGCGTTGATTTTCGAGTGTAAAAAGTGTGCTTGAAAATATCACTAATTCTCTACAGCAATCTCTGAGTTACGCGCATGAAGACTTTTACCCCAATATTAGGCGTATCTTCATAATTATGTTGACACTCCCCGTAACTAGCTATAGTATTTGCTGTGAATAATCATTCTCTTATCTTTATAGACTCAAAACTTAGGAAAGAACTACAATGGGCGAAGAAAGGTTGTGTGGTTTGGCCATGCTCCATGTTCACAGAGATATGAATGTGAGCAGAGAAAACCTTCTAAGACGATTTGACGGAACGGGACACAGGTAACACTGCAGTTTGAATGACCATTCATATCTTCAAATCATACCTTAGTTGAAACATATTTTATTTGCATAAAAGTTGCAAATGTGATTGGACACAAGTTATGACAATCATACCTACTACATGTGTACAATAATGTTGAATTTATTTCGATTTGCTTTTTCATTGAACACAAAACCACTACATGACTTCCTTCTTTTTAAAGCCATGAAACCATATGTCAGTTGGATGGTAATTTCGACTACTAAAACAACCACTTTAATTATCCCCTACCAGGACTGCCCTGGATCTGCTGCATGGGAACCTGTGCGGTCCCCAGACCCCTTGCCTCACTAGAAATGAGACCCTAGTTACACATAACCAAATAATTTTAAAAATATAACTTTGAGTCCCTCTGTGTAAATCAGAACTTAAATTCAGTACTGAATGGGAAGTACCTAGAACATGTTTAGTATGTAGCAGTATTTATCATATTTTATCTCAGAAAACAGCAATATTCCCGATGGGATTCGATCTCGGGATCTCTCACATTGGAAGCCAACGCTCTACCACCTGGGCAAAGTAGGTATTCACTATAAAGCAGTTGGTCGGGGGATGGTTATGAACATACTATGGTTCCTGTAACATTGGGTCATCATCACTCTCCATTAATCACAATCAGCGGTGGGTTGACGATGCGGCGGCCTCTAATCGATATTGCTTTATGTTGTACGTGTGAACGTATGAAGAGTTTGAAGATACCAAAGGGGTAATCAGAATCCGTATATCGAAGAAGAACAGACAACACAATGGCCAAAAGAAAAAGTGCAAAAGGAAAACAAAACATACATATAAAACTAAAGATCGAGTAACACGAACCCCACTAAAAACCAGGGATGAACTCAGGTGTTCCGGAAGGGTCAGCAGTTCCTGCTCCACTAGTGGCACCCGTCGTGTTAATCTAGTTACAAACCCGGTAATAAGCCATGAATGAGGAAAGGACCGGGAAGTGTTTACCACAAGTGGAACATATCCATGGTCATTTGTGACACAGATATTCCATAACGGTATAATCATTGAAATACCCATACATTTGTACCCGAATTACACGTCTAAACACAAGATCAATGCCAATTTCTTGACTCAATTTATTCTAAAATGTTTGTGTGTCGTGAAAAAAAATGCTTTTATTTCATGTTTGCTCCTTGTCCGATATATATATAGCCATAACATTAAACGCTACTAAATATGGAGCAACATGAACCTCACTAAAAACCGGAGGTGAACTCGGGTGCTTGCTCCACCAGTGGCATCCATTATGTTACTCTTGACAGAAATCCAGTGGAAAGGCAGCAAGTGAGGAATGGAGTAAGGACGGATTATCAGGAATGGAGTAAGAACGATTATCAGGAATGGAGTAAGGACGGATTATCAGGAATGGAGTAAGAACGGATTATCAGGAATGGAGTAAGGACGGATTATCAGGAATGGAGTAAGGACGGATTATCAGGAATGGAGTAAGGACGGATTATCAGGAATGGAGTAAGGACGGATTATCAGGAATGGAGTAAGGACGGATTATCAGGAATGGAATAAGGACGGATTATCAGGAATGGAGTAAGAACGGATTATCAGGAATGGAGTAAGGACGGATTATCAGGAATGGAGTAAGGACGGATTATCAGGAATGGAGTAAGGACGGATTATCAGGAATGGAGTAAGGACGGATTATCAGAGTAAGAACGGATTATCAGGAATGGAGTAAGGACGGATTATCAGGAATGGAGTAAGGACGGATTATCAGGAATGGAGTAAGAACGGATTATCAGGAATGGAGTAAGGACGGATTATGATAACGACGAAAGGAACATATCAGTGGTCATAATGATATTTGTTACAAGGAAATTCCGTAACGGTTAGCCAAGTATAGTGTCATATAATTAGCTTAATGTTGTCATTTAAGTTTCGTGTGTTTAATTTTCAGAAACCATGACTGTTGATTTCGGACATTTTAATGTATTTTATCTTTGTTTGTTTATATCTGTCGTTATATTTGTTGTATATAATGTCGGTAAAAAGCTCATTAAAGCTTATGTTTATTGTTTATACGCCCGACTTAAAATAATTTTGTTGTATCTGTACGTATGTATGTATGTATACATGTATTACCGTTTCCAGAGATCGATCTTGTTATAGGGGGCTAGGCTTATATCACATAATAACCGGTTTAACACCAGTCATATTTTTGTGCTCGTCCCAAACCACGACCTAGAATTTCATCGGAATATAAGATAAAATAAGATAAGAAAACTTTATTTTGATTCGGCACATAATAAAACAGTACAACATAAGCTCTAAGGAGCTTTTTACCGAATATACATTAACAATAAAACAACACAAGTCACATGCAAAGTTACAAACTAAAATAAGCTAAGACATACAGGCATAAAAAGGAGGACTCTGTATAGATCTGAACAAGAACCCACGTGGCAAATGCCTCTTTGGACTCTTGTTCAAGTGCCACACACAGGATGCTCCAACATAAAGCAGCATTTAAAAAAGAAGCAGCAGGTAAAAAAATAATAATAATAATACTAAATACTTAAAACTGGTACCAACATAATCAGTAAAAGCAGCACCAGTCTAACTAAAAAATCAAAGAATATAAAATGTTCAAGCCAAACTAAAAAAAATTAAATAATTAAAAAATAAAAAAAATATAAGCAAACCAGAAGCAAAATTTTAATCATCTACATGCAGCACAGCGACATTTGGACCCATTCCATGACTGCAAAAGACTCTTGAATTGAGAGAAGCTATGTTCAGTCCTGAAATGATCTGGGAGGCTGTTCCACAATGTAGATGCAGCAAATCTGAAAGATTTTTTACCGTACCGTGTGGATTTGATCTGTGGTATTTCCAAAATGTTGTTGTATCTGAAAGAATATTTAGTTGATGGGATGCCTTCCTGCATATTGTACTAATAAGCTCGCTTCGTTATAAGCTCGCTTCGTTAAGCGAGCTATTTATGACTGAAACATGGTAAAATTAAATCAATAAAGGAATAATGACGAATACCATTTACTTTGACTAAAACAGAAATCCTTATCATCCATACACTATGCCTATGAAAAAGTTTCACCACATCCGGGTTATCCATACCACTATGGCTATGAAAAAGCTTCAACACATCCGGGACATTCCGGGTAACTGCTTTTCGCGACACCCTCTAGACCGTATGAAAGATACGGTGTACGAAAGGTATCGAATACCGGAATCGCTGTTGCCTATATTGTTTCCTTGTGAAATAAACATAAAATTTAATTCAACATTCTTCTTCTTTGACGAAAATATACAAATTATTTGTTTGAAATGAATATTTAAAGAATTTTGTCTGTAAATTGAAACCGATAATTATCGAATCCTACACGGAAAGTAACGAGTCGCTAAAAATAACACGATTGCGCAACCCGATCGTCTGCTCTGGATTATTGCTAAAGCAAACGCAAGCTTATATTTATATTCGCATCAGGTATTGATAAAATACACAATTGCCCAAAATGTCTCAAAGAAAAACACTTTCAAAAGTTCCGTTGACCCCCCAATTTACAACAAATGGTCCAAAGTCCAATCGGAATAAAATCCAGGTGTTAAGCGGCCTTCCTGTTTGGATTATTTCATGGCGTCTCATCACAGGCGCTTGTGTAGAGTAAAAAAAATGCTCGCTATGTACCTAAAATACCATGGTATTTTTAAAATACCATTTAGGTACCATGGTATTTTAGGTACATAGCGAGCATTTTTTTTACTCTACACAAGCGCCTGTGGTCTCATTGACATTGGCGATACCACTTCATTTTTTACCTTTTCGAAGTTCTATTCAACTATATAATTTTATTCTACATTTACACATGGATCCTGGTGGTAAAATCTACACTATTGATGAGTTTAGATGTTGGAAAGTCGAGAATCTTGACGATCAGAGGTCTGACGAAAACAAAAACGAAGGGGGAGGGTACCGGGTCGTTTCGCCCCACTTAATCGCTATTATATAATAATAGATGAAGTCTTTTTCGACAATTTGTTGGTAATGATTTATTTATTAGTTGTATATGTCAACAACTAATTTGAAGCCATGCAGAACAAACAATACATATAATTATAAATTTATTACTGTATTGTTCAAAGAAATTTTACAAATTTAAGCAGGTGTCAAACAATTTACTATATAATGATTTTATTGTCAATATATATATACAATTGGATTGGAAACAAGTTTTTACAACTTACTAGTCCCTCTCCATACAAATACAGTAATAGCATAAACAAATCAAATGACAGCAAATGTGCAGGCTATATCAATAATTAGTAAATTAAGCAAAATCATGTCAAACTAAGCATACATATTAAATATTGTTTTAATATTTAACAGAAAAAAAGGAGGGGGGTGGTAAAACTAATAAATTGTGTTGAGATAATATCACGGTTGGGGATAATTAACACAGGCACTTGTTTCATTAAAAAAATATATGCCCCGGCCTCTTCCTTACTTCAAGGTAAACATCTGCACTTTACCCCTTCCCCACTTCGCCTCAATATTTTTCGCTTATTTGTGATCCTTTCGCTGACCCAATTATATCGTTACAATCCCGAGATATTTCTCTTTTCGACTGCCACATTTAAATATAAATACCTCAGCGAAAGTCGCATTTTCTATTTTTCAGTCACTGAAACGGATACAGTCACTTCCGGTCCGTTCTAAATTGATTTAGAAACTAAAAAAAAAAGTGTTTTAAAAATCAAATGTCAGTAATTTGGAGTTGAACATATTTTTATAATCTGCATTGGAACAATTATCTGTATTTTAAAGGCTTACTTTACATTTGAGAGATGATCATGATGGCATTGTTACACATGGCCGGTCTAGAGAATTCCGAATGCATATGAAAAATCCAGTGCAAACCAGAAGTGGTTGTATCCGTTTCAATGTCTTAAATTTTCACCAAGCCACTTTCGCTGAATACTCTTGTCCAATTCGTCTGAGGGGGTCCCGGTAGGTACATGTATATTTAAATGTGGCAGTCGAAAAGAGAAATATCTCAGGAGTGTAACGATATAATTGGGTCAGCGAAAGGATCACAAATATGCGAAAAATATTGAGGGGAAGGGGTAAAGGGCAGATGTTTACCTTGAAGTAAGGAAGAGGAGGGGGCATATATTTTTTGAATGAAACAAGTGCCTGTGATAATTAATTATTAAATCTACAAGTTTGTCGAATAAATTTTTGCACTGATTTGAACAATAAAGTATTCAATTCTTCACTAATTTCATTACATCCAAAGAGTATATATTCTATAGAGATGGGAACAATGTTATTAAAATAGTTAAACAGAGAAGTTGATAAAGTGGACATTCAAGAAAAAAATGAATAGCATCCACAACGTGGATCATTCTTCAAATTTACTTTATATAAATCGGCATTAAGGCCACTACATCTACATTGTATGTCTTAGCTTAGTATGTATTATGTTAGTTTTCCTATTGCCAATATTGTAAAATGAAGCCACCAGAATTTGGACAGCCTGAATTGTCAAACAATGAAAGTGAAGCCATGCATAATATTAAACACGTCAAGAAAGCATGTTAATTATGAGGAAGACAAAAATAAAGTACCCATTCATGAACAAGCCTTACAACATCCAAAATACGAATATTTGCAATGGTATTTTCCATATTTCATTTTTTAAAGCACTATTAATCAATGAGGGAAAAACGACCCGGGGCGAACGGGAATAGGGAAATAACAACTCACGGGGCGAAACGACGCCAACGGCCTTCAGGCTTGTGTTGTCGGCAGGTAAGTTAAACTTGCCTTTGGTGCCATCACAAGATTATGTTTTATAAGATAACAAGAGGTGCTACGACAAAATTTTGAGTGACTGGAATTTCAGACTCCCTTCATTGGGCTTCAAATGTATTCTGGTAGGCTTGAATGAACATGATTGATGGTATTCAATTTTGGACACCAATTTTTTTTTACAGACATAAAACAGTTCTTGTTAGCCCATGGTCTGAATATTTTTAAGTGGGTGGTTGCAGGAGGTATATTTCCTAAAGACGAAGTCGAACAACAACAACTTATGTATTTTAAGAACAAAGTGTTCACCATCACAGACACTAAATGACAACTCCCACAATGTATAGATATTGCACCAAAGAAGATGATGGTTTGACAGAAGGAGCTTATTGTTCTTGCACTACAGGGTATGAAATTTATGCATGTTTTTTTTATTCTCTATATCGTGTCTATGCAGTGCCAATTCAGGACCATTAGATAATAACAGAAGGGATTGCAACTAATCTTGGCTGAAATGTTCCTAACAAATTCATGACAAAATGTTGTAGTTACTATGGTGTCAATGAATCAGTACATTTCAATAATGTTTGAGAGATGTCAGTTCAAATCTCTCTGGAAGCTAATGATCTGCATACATGTACATATTGGGTTTGTCAACTACTAACAATTACAATATATGTATATACATTGTAGCTTCTATAGTACAAGGTAGTACGTTTCAATAATGTTGAAAAGATGTCAGTTCAAATCTGACTGGAAGCTAATCTATGGGTTTATTTTATATATGCTTGATCATGTTGACTGCATTAACTAACTTGGACACAAGTCCCTAGCTTAATGAAAGTTTTGAAGAACTACTCCTTTTTCAATGCGACCGCAAAAATGTTGTGTTAATAGTTAGCATGCTCACCTAGAATGTGGTAGATCCATGAGTTCTAGCCCCTGTCTAGTCAAACCAAAGATTATAATATTGGTAAGAATGCAGCATTAAGGAGTAAAAACAAAAACTGGTCGAGTCAGAATAGTGTTTCAGAGTGGAACGACATACAGGTATCTACCCACAGACTTGTTTCAATGAACTACATTTTGTAGCACTCTAAAAATCCAACTAAGGGTGTTGGTCTTTTCATTTTTTGTATCTAAATGTTTCCTGTTGCTCATGCTTAAATAGTTTACACATCACATGTTATAGTTTATGTTTCTTGTTTAAAAATTCTATGAATAGAATGTTTTTATCCCCCATATGTCATGAGTGTTGTTTTTCATGTAACATTATTGAATATTTTGGGCTTTGTTCATTTACCTGAGAAAGTCTTAGACAAATATTTTGAAATTAAAGGAGTTTTGAACCTTATTACATGTATGGGTTTTTTTGGGGAGGGGGGGTGGAACTTTTGTCAGATTTTTTAACTTCTCAATTCAATAACTAAAGGATAGAGAAAATTGCAGTGTCCCCCAATATTAACTTTTTGATGTTAAAAGCAATATAATTTTCATTCAATCATTAACTTAAGACTTAATCAGGATGAGGGGAATGTGTTTTATTACCCATTCTTCAATGTTCCAGTTCATAGTTTTGTTATTTTACAACATTGTTATTATACATGTAGCTGACCTTTTAATAATGTTTTGTTTTTGCAATAAATATTTTCTTGTTAATGAATATTTGTTTAATTTTTGTGCTCTATAATTTACAAAAGTTATCGAGTTGAATCATTTACAAAGTACATGTGCATGTACATATTTTGCCCAACCAAGACTGACTTGTTCCTGAATTTAGCACTTTTTCCATACTAATCCTTATATGTTATTATTGGTCTCCTGACATTGGCATAAACAAGAAAGGATGGAGTGCCTCATGAACAGAAACCACACCATAATAATGTGCTTGACATACATGTAAGAATGGAACATGACTGTTAATGTATAGCCCTGTATCAGGGCATACTATTTAACCCCCGTCTGTCCCTCCCTATAGTTTTGAGCTAGAGTTTTTGTAATATTTTGTAGTGTGTTTAATGTACAAATACTAAAGGTGTGCATTCTTACAGGATTTTGACTTCTAAAAAATCACAAAATGATATATAGTTGAACTAAGTCATTTTTAAGTTAGTACATCTAAAGTGTCTTACACACAGACTTTATACATTCTCTAACAAAAGGGGCACACCAGTTTTAAGTTGGGCCTTTTAAAAAGTTTTATTTGATGCTCCATAATATGATAATTTACAAATTGCATGTTTAATGTGATATAAATATGATAAACTATAAAACCATGCAGAAGTCTAACATAATGCCAACTTTAAAGCATTAACATTACAAAGCTGGTTTTTGTACGAATACCTGCCAGTCGCTTAGGGGAAAAAAAGACTTCTTTTGATTTCCATTTTTTATAAGGACCCCCCCTTTTATAGGATAGTCGGACAACAAAATATACAAGATTTAGATTAATTTTCTTCAAGTTAATCGATAAGTACCCGCTAGGATGATATATTTTATTTATTCTTGCAGGTCTAGGATATTTTGTAAACAGTACTGTTTGCGAGGTTGTGTCACAATATCCTTGGAAGTTGCAACTACTACATGTATTCTACTATAGCTGAATATTCACACGATCTCTCATTATTTTCAAGTTCTACGGGATACATGTAGTCATAAATTATTTTCCTAACCAACAAATTCACGAAAACTTCCTTACGACCGTGACGATATGTGCATAACTGCCACGATGAATAAACTGCGACACCGTGTTTACAAATGCAATAACGTCTTGTTTACGTTTTTTTACTCCGATTGACCTTTGAACCATAATGGCGGCGGTGTGAAATTGGTAACCGATAATTATCGAATCCTACACGGAAAGTAACGAGTCGCTAAAAATAACACGATTGCGCAACCCGATCGTCTGCTCTGGATTATTCCTAGAGCAAACTCAGGCTTATATTTATATTCGCTTAATTGCACCAGGTATTGATAAAATACACAATTGCCCAAAATGTCTCAAAAGAAAAACACTTTCAAAACCTTATGCATATGTCAGAAGGTAGCAGGTCAAATCGGCCCCCAGATCAAATCATTGTATTATTATGGTCTTTTTTTTTATTGTTTCACTCCTTTTTTTCACACCGGGAAATCACATGTCCGCCAATTTTGTTGTTTACTATTGTCAACATGCAAAGTTAAATATTTCTTAAATAGTTTGGACACTATTCAGCAAAATATTTAAATACATCCAATACGTTTTAATTATTGAAGAATTAAAACTGTCTAGTAAGTACAGTTGTGTTTTGTACCAGTAAATGTTTACCATTGATACGAAAATAAACTAAATATAAACGTCTGACTATATCTCGCCATGCTTAAAATAATCAATAATCTTGCCGATAAAATTTCAGTGTCTGCATATGTATGATGCAAATTTCCTCCATGTACATTGGCCATGAGGAGGACTTTAATTTCATTTTGTTTCATTATTTCCAGTCTAAATGTCCGTTAGGCACCGGCCCTTGATGACCTCTGTATATGGATGGCATTGCTCTCATGCATGTACATTGGTCATGGGGAGGACGCTGGATATTGCCGTCTGTCATTGAATTAGCCCCTTGTAAATATAAAAGGGTTTATTTCTATTTCAGCACATTTTACACGTGACGGTACTTTTAATACCCTTTTAATCCAGAGACTGTTTCAATTTGATGTAATCTAATCTATAGATGGGGTTATTTTTTTGTGTGATTGACCCTATTCCATTGACTGCGTATACTGCCTTTAATTGTAATATCGGATTATTTTAACAAAAGAATCCGCTCATCAATAAAATTTAAATTTTACATCTCTTAACCAAAAATATTAATTTATATTACATATTTTTTTTTATTTATTCTTTTTTATTTTTATTTTTTGGGGCCGATTTGACTTTCATTTTAAGGCCGATTTGACTTGGGGCCGATTTGACTGGAAATCTGTCAGAAACCCAGTATGGATAGAAACTGCTATTTGCTTGTTTTTTGTTGTTGTATATATGTCATACAGTGATACATAGAAAGTTGCAAAATGTTGTGTACATGAAAAAAAATTGATGTTAAAAAAAAAGGAGGGATGGGCAATCAGAAGCACCATAGGGTCCTGTCCACAGGTACCTGTGATCTTGAAGAGTGTCTCAGACCCTATGCTATGTGCAACATTTACATACTCTATTATGTCTACTGGTGGTCACTAGTAAACCAAATTTCTATTTTCAGGCAAAGTTGGTAAATAATTATATGTACATAAAGCATAACGTTTTGCATATGTTTGCTCATCCAAGACTAAGGATATCTAATTAGTGATTAGCTTCGCGAGCTTTCCAGGCAGTGCCTGTTTCATATTATGTAATGGTCTTTTTGTGTTCAATGATTTCAGGTGAAATATAATTGTCCATTTTGTTGATGGCTGTTCATTTTTAGATTCGTACTATTATTTGACGTTTATATGTTCATTTAAGGTAAAAGAGAAGAAGTGAATCGTACACTGACAGTTGATTGGTCAAAATTGAAATATAGCGAGACATGTGGAATAGTGCGCCAAATTTTGTAAAGGTAAACAAACAGACAAAGGAACTCGCTGACTGACTGATGAAGAAGATTGCTTAATTAAGCACATCAGAATGATTGGTTTACAGCATTTAAATTTAGGTAATAAATAAATAATAAATAAATAAGCTTTATTTAGAGTCGGCATGGTTAAAACAACATACAAACATAAGATATAAGATTTTTATTTTCCTAATCGACATAGGGCTTATTAATCAACAACATGAAGATCATTCATACATCAACATTTACAATCATTCACACTAATTTTAATCATTATTTGGAGACAAACACAAAGAAAACAAAGAGAAATAATAATACGGAGGAAAGAGTCAGTCAGCCACAAAGAGGATACTATTTATGAATATATTTATTATATTAAAAAGTCATTAAAAATAATTATAGTCTTCTTTTCTTTTCTTGATAAAAAGTTATTATCTAAATACTCAATAAATGCTGAGCTTTTAAAGGTAGTGTTGAGGACATTAAAATCATTTATAAGGGAAGTCGATTATCAGATGAAAGTGAAATAATTGTATTTTCAAAACATTGTAGTTTGTACAAAAACTCCCGCAATTTTCGGAGCACCTGAGTGAATTCACCCCCGCTTTTTAGTGGGGTTCGTGTTACTCGATCTTTAGATTTATGTGTATGTTTTTCCTTTTTCTTTTGGCCATTATCTTGTCTGTCTTTTTCGATTTACGGATTCTGATTGGGTAATATTCAAACTCTTCTTTCAACAATATTTTGATTTCATCATGATTCATGGACATGGTCATGGCAGTCAGTTTTATTGGTGGAGGAAATGAAGCTAGAGTACAAATGTACCATGAGAAAATCACCATCAGACACTACTGTTAAACACTCGATAAAAATTCATAAGGGAGCAACTGGTATGATTTTTCTAGAAATCATATTTATTTATATATTTTTCCCTTTAATTCTTTGTACAGCCTATGTACATGTATAATTGCTCATCTCAAGTGCGGTAGATCATGACATGGTTTCGAGCCCTGTTCGGGTAAAACCAAAGACTATGAAATTGGTATTTGTTACTTCTCCGCTAAGCACGCATGGCACAGCATTAAGGAGAAAGAGCAAAGACTGGTTGGTTCAGATTCAGGATAATGTGTCCGAGTGGAGCGACATGTCTATCTGCGGACTGTTGTTTCAGTGAGATCGCTATAAAAACCCAACTAAGTATGTTGGTCTAGACTCTAGTACAAAACTAACCTCATCATCATTTCATTGAAAATTAACTTGTTCTCGTCATGATATAGCTGAAAAAGTTCTGAGTGCGTTAACCAGCAATCACACAACACACACACAGAAAATCTTGAATTTTACACTTATTTGGTTTATTTTATTTTTTAGAAAATCTTAAATTTTACAGTTAAATTTATTTATTTTTTTGTTTTAGAAAATCTTATATTTTACATTGTGATTTAAAGTCTGCATGTTAAAACAACAAATACAACACAACTCTTGTGAACTTTTGACCAACATAATTTTACACTGTTATTCTTTTTTTTATATATAAATAAAATCTTAAATTTTACAGTTTATTTTATTTATTTTTCAGAAAATTGTAGGAAGCAGTCAAATAAAAGTAAAGGTTTTACAGTAAGTATTCTAGATGTGTTTTGCAAAGGAAAAATGTATCGTGATCTTGTGTAGAAAACGGGCCGAAAATAATAAAGACGGTTTCCTAGAACCTGATTGATGGTTCAATTTGGCTGCGACAGCAATTTGTTGTTTTTTGGGGCACTTTTCAAAGTCTTTTTTCATAGCACAAAATCATGAATCGGAAATTACCATAATAATTATGATAATTAAGTCTCCCAAACAAAGTTTGGGAGACTTATTGTTTTTGCTCCGTTTCTTATTAAGTCTCCCAAACAACGTTTGGAGACTTATTGTTTTTGCTCCGTTTCTTCTTATTATTATTCTTCTTTCTTTCTTTCCGTGCACCATGAACTTGTCCACAACAGATCTCAGGAACTACAGGACAGAATTTCATGAAACTTGGTGGAGTTATAGATGTATGTTTCTAGTTTTCATATTTGTGGTAAAGGGGGTCAAAGCCATATTTTTGGGGGTTCAGAGGGGGTGGGGGTTACTATAGAATCCTATGGGAAACTTGAAATTTCGTACATTAATGTTGATAACTTCTAACTGGATAATGATAGAGACATAAAATTTGACATAGTGATAGGTCACCATTAGAGGAGCAATTCTGCGGTTTCAAAATTTTCAAAATGGCTGCCAAAACACGGCATAAAAATGGGGGGTAAAAATTCAACATTGTCCGATATCATCAAAATTTGATATGTGGGTAGATAGTGTCAGTGGCCGGTTTGGGAGACTTCATAATCGTTAGATTATAATCATATCTTCTTATTATTATTCTTCTCTTTCTCCTTTCTTTCCGCGGAACATGAACTTGTCCACGGCAGATCTCAGGAACTATTGGACAGAATTTCATGAAACTTTGTGGAGTTATAGATATATGTTTCTAGTTGGTCCTAAAGTTTTCAGCTTTGTGGTAAAGGGGGTCAAAGTCATATTTTGAGGGGTTCAAATGGGGTGGGGGTTACTATAGAATCCTATGGGAAAGTTTAAATTTCGTACATTAATGTTGATAACTTCTAAATGAATAATGATAGAGACATAAAATTTGACATAGTGATATGTCACCATTAGAGGAGCAATTCTGCGTTTTCAAAATTTTCGAGATGTCTGCCATTTTCAAAATGGCTGCCAAAGCACGGTATAAAAAATGGGGGGTAAAAATTCAACATTGCCCGATATCATCAAAATTTGATATGTGGGTAGATAATGATGTCCCGAATTGATTCCCAACATTGAAAAATTTCCACCGGTCACCATTTTCAAAATGGTCGCCACAATACCGCAAAAATTCAACATTGTCCGATATCATCAAAATTTGATATGTGGGTAGATAATGATGTCCCAAATTGATTGCTGACATTGAAAAATTTCTAGCAGTCACCATTTTCAAAATGGCAGCCACAATACTGCAAATTTTCAACATTGTCTGATATCATCAAAATTTGATATGTGGGTAGATAATGATGTCTCAAATTAATTGCCGACATTGAAAAATTTCTAGCAGTCACCATTTTCAAAATGGCAGCCACAATACCGCAAATTTTCAACATTGTCCGATATCAACAAAATTTGATATGTGGGTAGATAATGATGTCCCAAATTGATTGCCGACATTGAAAAATTTCTAGCAGTCACCATTTTCAAAATGGCAGCCACAATACCGCAAATTTTCAACATTGTCCGATATCATCAAAATTTGATATGTGGGTAGATAATGATGTCCCGAATTGATTCCCGACATTGAAAAATTTCTACCGGTCAACCATTTTCAAAATGGCCACCACAATACTACACAAATTCAACATTGTCCGATTTCAAGGCCATTTCATATGTGGGTAGATTATGATGTCCCAAATTGATTCCTGACATCGAAAAATTTCTACCGGTCGCCATTTTCAAAATGGCCACCACAATACCGCACAAATTCAACATTGTCCAGAGCTGTCGAAATATCTTTCCTGTCTGTCAGACAATAGGTCTGGCAGATGTGGACAATGTCAGACCTATCAAACATTTGCCGGACCTACATATTTTTTACAACTTCAACTGAATTACACATATACTGGTTAAATCCATAAAATGGTTTGTTTACAGCTTCAAGTGATACCTTGGAATACTCAAAGTTAGTACAACACATTGTTGTGTGACATGTGGAAATATACATACAATACAATAGATTTGTGTATGAAATAAACAAAGATACCAAGTTTGCATAATGCTAGCTATGCACATGTTTCAAGGTGTTACCTCTTATACAAATAAAAGTAGCAATAGGTCTGAATAGAATCAATTGGATGACTGACAACCTAGGCCTAAATTAAAATAAAGTTTGTTTCCCCTTTCACCAACCGACCCTTTAAAAAGCCCCCAAGTCAAAAAAAAATATTGCCAAAAATAAAATAATAAAAAAATAATCGTAATTTCCGGAAAATCGATGCGCGTCCGTCCGGAATCGGTTACACATTTAGTAGTCAAACTCTTCAATGTGAAGTCAAAATTTGATTATATAGACAAAAATAAACAAAAATCGGAGATTGCAAACAACGACAAGTTTGAGAAGCGAAATTAAGTAATGATGCCGGTCATCTTCAAGCGTTTTGTCAGTCCCAAGTTACTGAAAAATTGCTCCGGACATCGGGTCTGACGCGAAAAAGTTTAAATCGGACCTAGTCAATTTTTGTTCGACGATTTTCAACAGCTCTGTTGTCCGATTTCAACGACATTTAATATGTGGGTAGATTATGATGTCCTGACATTGAAAAATTTCTACCGGTCGCCATTTTCAAAATGGCCGCCACAATACCGCATAAATTCAACATTGTTCGATTTCAACGTCCTGAATTGATTCCTGACATTGAAAAATTTCTACCGGTCTCCATTTCCAAAATGGCAGCCACAATACCGCAAAAATTCAACATTGTTCGATTTCAAAGGTAGCTTTTAATTTATTTTTTAAACCGGTTGTCTGTGGCCGGTTTGGGAGACTTCATAATCGTTAGATTATAATCATATCTTGTTTATTTAGATTTTATCAGCTGTAAGAAATGCTGACTTTTTCTGCTTTGATGCATAAGGGCAACTAGGGCATTTTGTAAGATTCTATAATAGTATATATATTGGAAGAATTCAATTGTTTTATTTGATATATTTATTTTTACAAAGAATATCAATCTGCCGACCGTCCCAGGTTGGGTTCTAGCAAATAACCATATTGTTAATTAATACTCAAGTACATGCGTTATATGCATATTTTTTTTGAAACAGAAAACTTGATAAAAACATTATTTGTTGATTTCTAATATTACATTATAATGGTGTTACTTTGACAGGGCTTTCAGTATTTTTTCAAGTCTACCAGTACTTCACTATTTACAGGTGGTACTTTTTATTCAAATTTGAACAATTTTCATGAATATTTTATACAACACTCTTTAAAATCAGTCGCTTTCTAAGACCATTTTATCTTCTTATCACATCTCTAATGTCATCTGTTGAGGAATATATTTTCATCAGTTGGATTAAAAGAATGGCAACATGTGGAAATGGAGGCGACTTGAATTCAATTGGTTTTCCAACAAGTTGCTATACAAGTTAATAATAGTTAATCAAACACCATGTAAAACAACTTTACACATACATGTATTTAATAGGGGCTGCCATGGTCGTGATCGTATGGTAGTTGGATTTACAACGACCTATGCAATCAGTGCATTGTGAGTTCGATTCCCACTCAGGTGAAACATATGTGATAAAGTTTGTCAGTGATTTTCTACGGGTCCTCCGGTTTCCTCCACCAATAAAGCTGACTGCCAAAATATAACTGAAATATTGTTGAAAGTGGCGTTAAACACCACCAACCACATATTTATTTGACAGAATATAGTAATCATAATATTGACCGAAATGTAACTTTAATGTACTAGAGTTACTCCCCTTTATTTGACAAGAATCATGTTATTTCATAGGTGACAGTAGAAGGGAACACTAGAGTTACTCCCCTTTATTTGACAAGAATCATGTTATTTTATAGATGACAGTAGAAGGGAACACTAGAGTTACTCCCCTTTATTTGACAAGAATCATGTTATTTTATAGGTGACAGTAGAAGGGAACACTAGAGTTACTCCCCTTTATTTGACAAGAATCATGTTATTTTATAGGTGACAGTAGAAGGGAACACTAGAGTTACTCCCCTTTATTTGACAAGAATCATGTTATTTCATAGGTGACAGTAGAAGGGAACACTAGAGTTACTCCCCTTTATTTGACAAGAATCATGTTATTTCATAGGTGACAGTAGAAGGGAACACTAGAGTTACTCCCCTTTATTTGACAAGAATCATGTTATTTTATAGATGACAGTAGAAGGGAACACTAGAGTTACTCCCCTTTATTTGACAAGAATCATGTTATTTTATAGGTGACAGTAGAAGGGAACACTAGAGTTAGTCCCCTTTATTTGACAAGAATCATGTTATTTTATAGGTGACAGTAGAAGGGAACACTAGGGTTACTCCCCTTTATTTGACAAGAATCATGTTTTTTCATAGGTGACAGTAGATAGGAACACTAGAGTTACTCCCCTTTATTTGACAAGAATCATGTTATTTTATAGGTGACAGTAGAAGGGAACACTAGAGTTACTCCCCTTTATTTGACAAGAATCATGTTTTTTTATAGGTGACAGTAGAAGGGAACACTAGTTACTCCCCTTTATTTGACAAGAATCATGTTATTTTATAGGTGACAGTAGAAGGGAACACTAGAGCTACTCCCCTTTATTTGACAAGAATCATGTTATTTTATAGGTGACAGTAGAAGGGAACACTAGAGTTACTCCCCTTTATTTGACAAGAATCATGTTATTTTATAGGTGACAGTAGAAGGGAACACTAGAGTTACTCCCCTTTATTTGACAAGAATCATGTTATTTTATAGGTGACAGTAGAAGGGAACACTAGAGTTACTCCCCTTTATTTGACAAGAATCATGTTATTTTATAGGTGACAGTAGAAGGGAACACTAGAGTTACTCCCCTTTATTTGACAAGAATCATGTTATTTTATAGGTGACAGTAGAAGGGAACACTAGAGTTACTCCCCTTTATTTGACAAGAATCATGTTATTTTATAGGTGACAGTAGAAGGGAACACTAGAGTTACTCCCCTTTATTTGACAAGAATCATGTTATTTTATAGGTGACAGTAGAAGGGAACATTGGCAGTGGCAAGAGTACATTTTTACAGTATTTTAAAAACTTTCCAGAAGTAGATGTAAGTATTGTTTCAGGGGGGCAATATTTGGGAGGTTTCTTACATCACGAAATACAAAATAAAAGCCATCTCTAGCTTGAATGTATATAGGTCTTCTAGGTATTTTCATGCCCTTGCCATAAGACATCTGGGGCATTTAGTTTTACAAATGTCAGTATGTACGTCTGTGTTTCTGACATTAGAAATGTCAGTATGTATGTCTGTGTTTCTGACATTACAAATGTCAGTATGTACGTCTGTGTTTCTGACATTACAAATGTCAGTATGTACGTCTGTGTTTCTGACATTACAAATGTCAGTATGTACGTCTGTGTTTCTGACATTACAAATGTCAGTATGTACGTCTGTGTTTCTGACATTACAAATGTCAGTATGTACGTCTGTGTTTCTGACATTACAAATGTCAGTATGTACGTCTGTGTTTCTGACATTACAAATGTCAGTATGTACGTCTGTGTTTCTGACATTACAAATGTCAGTATGTACGTCTGTGTTTCTGACATTACAAATGTCAGTATGTGCGTCTGTGTTTCTGACATTACAAATGTCAGTATGTACGTCTGTGTTTCTGACATTACAAATGTCAGTATGTACGTCTGTGTTTCTGACATTACAAATGTCAGTATGTGCGTCTGTGTTTCTGACATTACAAATGTCAGTATGTACGTCTGTGTTTCTGACATTACAAATGTCAGTATGTACGTCTTGTGTTTCTGACATTACAAATGTCAGTATGTACGTCTGTGTTTCTGACATTACAAATGTCAGTATGTACGTCTGTGTTTCTGACATTACAAATGTCAGTATGTACGTCTGTGTTTCTGACATTACAATTGTCAGTATGTACGTCTGCATTTCTGACATTACAATTGTCAGTATGTACGTCTGCGTTTCTGACATTACAAATGTCAGTATGTACGTCTGTGTTTCTGACATTACAAATGTCAGTATGTACGTCTGTGTTTCTGACATTACAAATGTCAGTATGTACGTCTGTGTTTCTGACATTGTAAATGTCAGTATGTACGTCTGTGTTTCTGACATTACAAATGTCAGTATGTACGTCTGTGTTTCTGACATTACAAATGTCAGTATGTACGTCTGTGTTTCTGACATTGTAAATGTCAGTATGTACGTCTGTGTTTCTGACATTGTAAATGTCAGTATGTACGTCTGTGTTTCTGACATTACAAATGTCAGTATGTACGTCTGTGTTTCTGACATTGCAAATGTCAGTATGTACGTCTGTGTTTCTGACATTACAAATGTCAGTATGTACGTCTGTGTTTCTGACATTGTAAATGTCAGTATGTACGTCTGTGTTTCTGACATTGCAAATGTCAGTATGTACGTCTGTGTTTCTGACATTACAAATGTCAGTATGTACGTCTGTGTTTCTGACATTGCAAATGTCAGTATGTACGTCTGTGTTTCTGACATTGCAAATGTCAGTATGTACGTCTGTGTTTCTGACATTACAAATGTCAGTATGTATGTCTGTGTTTCTGACATTACAAATGTCAGTATGTACGTCTGTGTTTCTGACATTACAAATGTCAGTATGTACGTCTGTGTTTCTGACATTACAAATGTCAGTATGTACGTCTGTGTTTCTGACATTACAAATGTCAGTATGTACGTCTGTGTTTCTGACATTACAAATGTCAGTATGTACGTCTGTGTTTCTGACATTACAAATGTCAGTATGTACGTCTGTGTTTCTGACATTACAAATGTCAGTATGTACGTCTGTGTTTCTGACATTACAAATGTCAGTATGTACGTCTCTGTTTCTGACATTACAAATGTCAGTATGTACGTCTGTGTTTCTGACATTACAAATGTCAGTATGTACGTCTGTGTTTCTGACATTACAAATGTCAGTATGTACGTCTGCGTTTCTGACATTACAAATGTCAGTATGTACGTCTGCGTTTCTGACATTATAAATGTCAGTATGTACGTCTGTGTTTCTGACATTGTAAATGTCAGTATGTACGTCTGTGTTTCTGACATTGTAAATGTCAGTATGTACGTCTGTTTTTCTGACATTACAAATGTCAGTATGTACGTCTGTGTTTCTGACATTGCAAATGTCAGTATGTACGTCTGTGTTTCTGACATTACAAATGTCAGTATGTACGTCTGCGTTTCTGACATTACAAATGTCAGTATGTATGTCTGTGTTTCTGACATTACAAATGTCAGTATGTACGTCTGCGCTTCTGACATTACAAATGTCAGTATGTACGTCTGTTTGTATTACAAATTCTACAAATAAACCACAGTGTATAATAATATATATAATAAACATTATTTTCAACAGGTGTTATCATTTTATTGTTTATTATTTTACAGTTGATACCTGAACCAGTCAACAAGTGGAAAGATGTGAATGGATATAACACGTTGGTTAGTCATTAAACTCTTATGTTAAGCATAGCTACTAATTATTTGTTGTGCTGTAATAACCATGGTTACCTGACTGAACTACCTAAACATTTCTATGAATTTCTATGATTACTCATCTTTCCTCCAGAACGGTACCAGATCATTCATGTTTACTTACCAACCACCCAAAATATAGGCAACACTGTCTGACCCTACAGAGGTTAACAAAAATTCCTAAAGGTCACTGGTCCGGGACCAGTGAGCATCAGGAATTTACTGGTCCTGAAAATTTTTCTACTGGTCCCAGAGTTGGTGAGAGAAAAAAATTCTGTCTGACATTGGGTCAGGCAGGAACTGGGGTTCTGTCTGACCCATGGCCTTTGTGTCTGTCCCACCATTTTTTTGTAATATTGTATATAGCCTGTCACATTTTGTTTTTTATACAGAACTGAATGCAAGATTATATATATGATCATTAAACAACTCAATTAAATGTTTTTCTGTATACATATTTTTATCTAAAAAGATAAGGCAGATATAGCCAACAATCCGTATCTAATGGTCCGATCACGTTCCGAATATTATACATCAATGTCAGTTTCCGGTTTACTTACATTTTTAATTTCAGTTAAGAATATGAATCTGTTGTCATCTTCAATATATAAGCATCTCAAAACATATTTAATTAAACACAAACAATCTTTGATACTTGGGGAGTGTGGAAGTCAACTTATTTCTGTGCTCAGTAATATATTTCAGTTTTAATGTTCCACGTTTTGCAGGTGCTCATTCCTACTAAAAGGATGTTTACATTTACGTATAGGAGTTTCGATTACAAATAGGAACGTCCATCCTGGGTGTGTGTGTTCCGTTACCGGAGGTTCGTACAGAACAAAACACTTGATCTTGAATTATTTCAGATTACGTAACCCAATGTTAACAAGATTAAAAGAGGCAGTGAATGTTGGATTAAAATTATGCAGTAAAATCTGTCACTCTGACTTTTAACTTCCTATTTATTTCAAGTCCGTAATTGCACAGTTTCAACTGGTCCGTCGGACTTTACAGGATTAGAAATGTTAGGTCCGAACCCACAAATCGCCGGTCTCGGACCTGTGGATTTTTTTACCCCTGCCCTACCAAAAAAACTGGGGATGAACCCAGGTGCTCGTAAAGGGTTAGTAGTTCCTTCATTTTATAAAACACCCACCATAAAGTAGCAGGTCAAATTCATTTAGGAATCAATGCTAACTATTTACAAGTGTAGTTTAAAAGATACGTATTTAAATATGACTAATATAGTCATAGGTCACCACTTGTATTGTGGACAAAAATAAAATTTATACAATCCGTGATAAGTAATGACTTTTATTTGTAGGAAATGATGTACAAAGATGCCAACAGGTGGAGTTTGGCGTTTCAGTCGTATGTACAGTTGACCATGGTAGACGGACACAGAAAAGATCGGGTAAAAAAATCTTCAAATGAATTTAATTTCTGCATTATATTAAAATTAATATGTACTAAAAGTAATTAGGTTTGGTCGTTGGTGTTTAAAGTCACTTTCAACAATATTTCAGTTATATCATGGTGGTCAGTTTTATTGGTGGAGTAAAGCTGAGAAAATCACAGACAAGTCACTAACAAACATTATCATATAATGATGTATCGAGTACACCTCACCATGAAAGTAATTAGACAAATTGAGAAGATTATGACAGTGGATTGTTTTTTGCCAACAAAAACATGCCATGTGACATCTGCAATTGTATGAATTTTATTCCTGGTAGAGATCCTTGATTTGCAAACTGAACTTTTGCAGAAAAATCTTAAACTAGATATTCTCAATATTGTAATCAATATTTTGTCATCGTAACCATGGTATTCTCAACACATTTAAGAAATTATTTGAGATTTCTCATTTTCACATTGGTAATATGAGATTTTATATTTTATTTTTCTACCCTTTCATACTCTCCTATCATACTGGATACTGTAAATACATATAATATAAATATGTCTAGCCAACAATAACTGTGAATACATATAATATAAATATGTCTAGCCAACAATAACTAAATACATATAATATAAATATGTCTAGCCAACAATAACTGTGAATACATATAATATAAATATGTCTAGCCAACAATAACTGTAAATACATATAATATAAATATGTCTAGCCAACAATATCTGTGAATACATATAATATAAATATGTCTAGCCAACAATATCTGTGAATACATATAATATAGATATGTCTAGCCAACAATAACTGTAAATACATATAATATAAATATGTCTAGCCAACAATATCTGTAAATACATATAATATAAATATGTCTAGCCAACAATAACTGTAAATACATATAATATAAATATGTCTAGCCAACAATAACTGTAAATACATATAATATAAATATGTCTAGCCAACAATATCTGTGAATACATATAATATAAATATGTCTAGCCAACAATATCTGTGAATACATATAATATAAATATATCTAGCCAACAATAACTGTAAATACATATAATATAAATATGTCTAGCCAACAATATCTGTAAATACATATAATATAAATATGTCTAGCCAACAATAACTGTAAATACATATAATATAAATATGTCTAGCCAACAATATCTGTGAATACATATAATATAAATATGTCTAGCCAACAATATCTGTAAATACATATAATATAAATATGTCTAGCCAACAATAACCGTAAATACATATAATATAAATATGTCTAGCCAACAATAACTGTAAATACATATAATATAAATATGTCTAGCCAACAATAACTGTAAATACATATAATAATATAAATATGTCTAGCCAACAATAACTGTAAATACATATAATATAAATATGTCTAGCCA
This sequence comes from Bathymodiolus brooksi, assembly GCA_963680875.1. Taxonomy (NCBI): domain Eukaryota; kingdom Metazoa; phylum Mollusca; class Bivalvia; order Mytilida; family Modiolidae; genus Bathymodiolus; species Bathymodiolus brooksi. Next base: position 6,147,905 of record OY804590.1, on the reverse strand, counting down.
ACAATAACTGTAAATACATATAATATAAATATGTGTAGCCAACAATAACTGTAAATACATATAATATAAATATGTCTAGCCAACAATAACTGTGAATACATATAATATAAATATGTCCAGCCAACAATAACTGTGAATACATATAATATAAATATGTCTAGCCAACAATAACTGTAAATACATATAATATAAATATGTCCAGCCAACAATAACTGTGAATACATATAATATAAATATGTCCAGCCAACAATAACTGTAAATACATATAATATAAATATGTCCAGCCAACAATAACTGTGAATACATATAATATAAATATGTCCAGCCAACAATAACTGTGAATACATATAATATAAATATGTCCAGCCAACAATAACTGTGAATACATATAATATAAATATGTCCAGCCAACAATAACTGTAAATACATATAATATAAATATGTCCAGCCAACAATAACTGTGAATACATATAATATAAATATGTCCAGCCAACAATAACTGTAAATACATATAATATAAATATGTCCAGCCAACAATAACTGTAAATACATATAATATAAATATGTCCAGCCAACAATAACTGTAAATACATATAATATAAATATGTCCAGCCAACAATATCTTCATCTTTTATTTTTATACCATCTTGTGCATGGTCATTATACAAACATTTTGAATGTAATACTGTGGGTTGTACTTGTAAGTTAAACAAGTCATACAAACATTTTGAATGTAACACTGTGGGTTGTACTTGTAAGTTAAACAAGTCATACAAACATTTTGAATGTAATACTGTGGGTTGTACTTGTAAGCTAAACAAGTCATACAAACATTTTGAATGTAATACTGTGGGTTGTACTTGTAAGTTAAACAAGTCATACAAACATTTTGAATGTAATACTGTGGGTTGTACTTGTAAGTTAAACAAGTCATACACACATTTTGAATGTAATACTGTGGGTTGTACTTGTAAGTTAAACAAGTCATATAAACATTTTGAATGTAATACTGTGGGTTGCACTTGGAAGTTAAACAAGTCATACACACATTTTGAATGTAATACTGTGGGTTGTACTTGTAAGTTAAACAAGTCATACAAACATTTTGAATGTAATGCTGTGGGTTGTACTTGTAAGTTAAACAAGTCATACAAACATTTTGAATGTAATACTGTGGGTTGTACTTGTAAGTTAAACAAGTCATACAAACATTTTGAATGTAATACTGTGGGTTGTACTTGTAAGTTAAACAAGTCATACAAACATTTTGAATGTAATACTGTGGGTTGTACTTGTAAGTTAAACAAGTCATACAAACATTTTGAATGTAATACTGTGGGTTGTACTTGTAAGTTAAACAAGTCATACAAACATTTTGAATGTAATACTGTGGGTTGTACTTGTAAGTTAAACAAGTCATACACACATTTTGAATGTAATACTGTGGGTTGTACTTGTAAGTTAAACAAGTCATATAAACATTTTGAATGTAATACTGTGGGTTGCACTTGGAAGTTAAACAAGTCATACACACATTTTGAATGTAATACTGTGGGTTGTACTTGTAAGTTAAACAAGTCATACAAACATTTTGAATGTAATGCTGTGGGTTGTACTTGTAAGTTAAACAAGTCATACAAACATTTTGAATGTAATACTGTGGGTTGTACTTGTAAGTTAAACAAGTCATACAAACATTTTGAATGTAATACTGTGGGTTGTACTTGTAAGTTAAACAAGTCATACAAACATTTTGAATGTAATACTGTGGGTTGTACTTGTAAGTTAAACAAGTCATATAAACATTTTGAATGTAATACTGTGGGTTGTACTTGGAAGTTAAACAAGTTATTGCATTTATTTATTTTATGAACAAATCTTCAGTCCTTGAAATGAAAATTTCAATTTACTGGTCCAAATCAAATTCTTTAATTTATTTTATATCTAAATAAAAACTGAAAAATTGACTGGTCCGAACAAAGTTTTACTGGTCTTAGGCCGGAGGACCGGAGCTCATTGAGAGGACTGAATCTTCTATCATATGACAGTTTGTTTTATTGTTGAATGAAAACAAAGTAGTACTCTTGAGAAAATTACTGATGGAATATTTTCTGGAAAGTCCTTTGTTAATTACTGTGATCTTGTTTTTCAGCACAAACCTTTGAAGTTGATGGAAAGAAGTATTTACAGTGCTAGATACTGTTTTGTGGAGAATCTTAAAAGACAGTAAGTCATGGTGTACTGACATATGTATCCTAAATTAGATTTTCAGTTACTATTGTCGAAGGAAATGGAACCACATCGCTGGTGTAACAGTTAGCGTGCTCGTCTTCAGTGCAGTAGATCGTGGGTTCGAGCCCCTGTTGGGTCAAAATCAAACCAAAATCACCAGCCTGTCAGATCACAGACAACATTTATCACACTAAGTGCACCTAAACACTAACTGAAAACAGACTCAAAATGTAGTAAATGAAAACAAGAACCAATAAGTTAGATGACACAATTTAATTTATCTTCATTTTTGAGTATTGTCAAAATTTTAATTTGAGTTGTTTCAATTAAAGTACATGCCATGCATATAAGTTTGAATTAGAAAAATTTCAAAAAAGCTAATTCTTAGTCCATTTCTTAAAGATAAGAATATGATTGGTGGTATCATTTCATGACTATTTATTTAACGTTATTGGTGGTGTAATGCTTAGGATGGTCACTTTGAGTGTGGTACGGTAAATTGTGAGTTCGAGCCCCAGTTGGATCAAAACAAGGAGTATAAAATTGGTATTTGTCGATTCTCTGCTAAACATGGAGTATCTAGGAGTAAGAGACTGGATAGCTTGGAGGAATAATGTGTCAGATAGGAGCAACAAATATACCTGTGGCGTGAACACTTTTTTCAGCAAACATGAGTGCCGGTCTAGTACAAAGCAGACATCATCTCATCACAAATGTACCTTGATCTCGCCATGATATAGCTGGAAAAATTGCTTACTTGACACTAAAGAGCGATCACTCGCTCACTCTATATTGATTTATTTTTCAGAAATTTGATGGCAGAAGTAGATTATTGTATTTTATCAGAGTTTTATAAATGGATATTAAATCATGAGGATACTAATATAGATCTTATTGGTAAGTTAATGATTTGGGGTACTACCACCAGAATTTTAATTATTTTTGGAGTGCCACCACATAAATATAAATACTTAAAAATGACCCCCACCTAGAAAATAGAAATTAAATTTTAAACAGACTGATCAAATCTGTAATACTGTTTAATGGCAGTAATGCAAGTACAAGTGTGACTCTATCTCTCTCTCTCTCTCCCCCCCTTTCTTTCCCTCACCAAAAGGAAAAGCGAAACTGCCGAAAGCAGACGATTCCTTTCCTGTGATACCTAGTTTGACAAACATACCAATAAACACCTGAACATATTCCCCCAGGCCCACGGCTGTTAACCAGTGGCAAATTTGTTCATTGTCCCAGTCCATTTTGGCATTTGACCCCGTTTCGTTTTCGACTGGTACCAAATACTTTTTATCTTGGAACCCAGGAACGAAAATAAAAGAACCAGGTACCAGTTCATCATTCGTATTTCTCCATCTTTTACATAACATATCATTCGGAAAATAAAGGGAGACAATTTGGCTTAAAAATCATGCAAAAGAAGCGAATTCGCGGAACAAACAACCGAATATTATACACCGTTTAACGAACACAGTGACGCGACTTGCCGGCAAGTAGGTCTATTTTAATATACCAAAATGGTAAAAATACCGACAACCGTGATTAATTAAATAGAAATTTGACAACGACCCCCAGAAAAGAAATACGTTTTACACCCCCCACCTATATAAAAAAAAAATCAATGGCATTCCGACCCTACCAGGTATTTTTTCCTGGAAAAGCCCTAAGTGTGCAGCATTAATGTGTCCGAGTGGAGCAACATGTCTACCTGCGGACTGCTGTTTCAGTGAGCTAGCACTATAACAATCCAATTCAGGGTGTTGGTCTAGTACAAAACAGACCTCATCATCATCTCATTAAAAATTCATCTGTTCTCGCCATGATATAGCTGAAAAATTGCTGAATTTGCGTTAAACAACAATCACTCGCTCAAACGAAAGGTGTTCATATCAGAATATTTATTTTCATCCAATTTAGAAAAAAATTATTGTTTGTTAAGCTTGAAATTATGCATATACACACATGCTTTAACTTTTTTTTTGGGGGGGGGGAGGGGGTTGGAGGGAGGAACATCATGATGTGTCTTACAGAAGTAAAGAATGTGAGATATAATAACCATGAAATAGCTGAAAGATTGCTGAATTGGTGTTTAAACAACAATCACTCACTGATATACCCTAACATTCAATCCTAATACCCAGAGGAGGCATGACACGTTGGTGTCGTGTGCAAAATTTAACTTGTTGCTCAACCGGAAGTCGGCATCAATATATCGTTATCTGATGAGGGTGACATTATTGAATTTTCAATGTTTTACTAAGCCGATTACTGCGTTCATGGATGATTAATGGCGAGTCCCTCTCGGTAAATTATTGATAGATATCTATATATGAATGGAATTAACATAAGAATGTTTGGGTTGAATGTTAAATGTGATCATCTGCAATTTTCGAGAGGGACATTTTGTCGCCATCTTTTTTTTCATTCATAGCATCCTCAACCGATCACCATTAAAAATGAAAATTTGTAAAATCTGTTGGAAACTTTTCCTATCCCTTTTAGTATGACATAGATCAATCATTTTGCTTCCAATATTTTCTTATGTCTCCATCCATTGCGCCACAATTTACCTTGAAAAATCTCCCAATTTTTCGTGATTTGTGTTGTATCAAACATCTCCTGTGACAATTTGAAACCACAGAATATCATATTTTAGCCTTTTTAATGGTGATTATACGATTTCACACTAAAACATATTGAGGATCACGTGAACTTTATGTATACAAATATATAATAAAAAAATATGATAAAAAAAAGTGCAAGTATTGTTACCTGTATTTTACCTGAGAACTAATTAGTGCATACACTGTATGTGATTTTGATAAGAATGTTTTAGTATTGTTGCGTAACTAAATGTAATTAAGTTTAATGATCTTTAATAATTATGATAAATGTTGTAGATGTGGATTGCAGAGACATGTTTTTGTATTGTGCAATAACTAAACTATAACCGTTTTTCTATAAAACAAAATGTCAAATAAGTGAGAAAAAAATATGGACAATTTATTAATTATGATTCTTTAAATAAAAACACAATTTCATTAAAACTCCATAACAGAACAGAAAAATAATCATAATCAATAGAGTTCAACTATTGAGGGGGAGGGAATAACAATACTTGTACACTTTTTTATACAAGTATTGTTGACAATACTTGTATACAAGTATTGCGATCATACATTTCAAGAGATTCCATATTGAAAATAAATTTAGACAGCTGGATAAATTCACATTTAATTTAAGTATTTTTTTTTAACGAGATGTTTTCACTTCAAAATCCATTTTCAAACTGAATCGTAAACATCCGGTTGTCGATAATATACTTGCTATATGCGTGTCGTGTGCAAAGCGTCGTGCCTCCTCTGCCTAATACCAGTGTTTATAACATTCAATCCTAATACCAGTGTTTATTGATAGTTTGTATGTATATTTCAGTTTATCTGAGAGCCGATCCTAAAGTTTGTCAAGAAAGAATTAGAAACAGAAACAGAAATGAAGAAAAAGATGTTCCTTTAGTAAGTGCAAATAATTTAGATACATTTAAATTAAAAGTTTATGGTACAACAGAAATGGTATATGTGTAGATTAAGGTGGTTTTGGTTTTATGGTGTTTAATGCCACTTTCAATAATATTTTAGTTATATCATGGTGGTCAGTTTTGGTGGAGGAAAACGGAGAAAACCACCGACCGTTCGCAAGGCACATAATGTTGTACACCTCTTCCTGAGCAGGATTCAGACTCGAAACATCAGTGGTGATAGGCACCGATTGCGTAGGTATTTGTATATACAACTACCATACGACCACGACTGCCCCTGTAGATTAAGAATTATTCAGAATTGTGATATTATGTTTAGCTTATTTAGTCTAAGTTTTACTCTCTTTTACCACTGTCTATATATTTCACCACAATAGAAAATATTTTTTGTTTCTGTTGACTTTTCATCTAATGTAACTTGTTCTTGCCTTGTAATACCTGAAAAATTACTCACGTTGTGTTAAGAAAAGAAAGTACATTCCATCAGTAAGACAAAACTATTAAATTTTGACAGGTATAATCTTGTTATTCATTGAACCATGTGAAGTGTGAACCATTTTCAGGTTATACATTACCTTGAGTGCCAATGTTACAGTGATTTTGAATCTTTATATTCTAGGAATATTTACAATCACTACATGTTCTACATGAAGACTGGTTGATGTACCAAAAACAGTTTGAGCTCCCAGCCCCTGTTATTGTAAGTATGAGCTTCCAGTACAACATCTTTTTATTAAGTTCTACCCATGTTTGTCCAATGTCCCACATTTGGTTTCTGCTCAATAACTTAAATTCCTCTTAAGCAAATAATTTGAAATTGATACAGGGATCATAAATGGAAGGTCAAATTTAATTTTGGACTTGACCACCTTTTCCATTCTAGAGTTTTCCTGGAAGGATGGATACATGCTTTCAATTTTTTGTAGGGAGTAAATTGAGAGTAATGTTTTATACACTAGAAATAAATATATAATGATGGGGGATTAGAGTTATAGTGTTTAACGCCACTTTCAACAATATTTCAGTTATATCGTGGCAGTTATATAGTAATGGAAGACTATAATATCTTGAAACTTTTTTTGATTAAAAACAACATTTGAACTACACAATATCTTAAGTATTATTAAACGTTGGGGCTAAACATGATTTTAAACTTCAGAAGTTACTGTCCTGAACTTTAAAAAGTCAATTTTAATTGCAATTAAAAATCAATTAAGCTTACTGGTTGAATCAGATTTTTACTGACTAGGGATAATAGGACCAGTGCTAAAGTCATTTGTAATGCTATGATTCTTTATAGTTAAGGGGACCATTGTGGTCGTGATCTTATGGTAGTAGGATTTATAACTACCTGTGCAATCGGTGCCTATCACCACTAATGCTGTGAGTTCGAATCCCGCTCATGGCGAGGTGTACATGGTACAATGTTATTTGATTAAATTTGTCAGTGACTTGCGGCAGGTCAGTGGTTTTCTCTGGGTACTATGGTTTCCTCCAATAAAACTGACCCCCACAATATAATTGAAATATTGTTGAAAGTGGTGTTAAACACAATAAGCCCCCAACCCCTCTTTATAGTTACTTATTTCTACACCAAGCATGACAATTTTGTTTACTTTTTAGGTGATAGAAGCCAATGATGACATATCTAAACTGTATCCAAAGTTTCAACAATGTAAAGAAGACATTTTCTCAAAGTTACCATCATGATGACGTCTGTCCCGTAAACATTTACGGGCATCATTGATTTGAATTTTTCATGAATGAATTATTGTCATTGTATTCCAGTAGTATTGTTTTTAGACCTAAGACTCAGTATTTTAATGTTTATTTATTGAAGCTTTATGCAATTGAATCATGTCTGAATCCATCTCTGCATGCCCCTGCCAGTTGGTATCAGGGGCATTAAGTTTTACCCAAGTCCATTCATCTGTCTGTCCTTCCTGCATTTGGTTACTCCTCAGTAATCTAAGTTCTCCTTGTGCAAATTCAGGCCTTTCAATAAGGAGCAGTACCAGGCACTTTTACCTGTTTAAAATGGTATTTGGTACCTCCTGATTTTAAATAGTATTGTATAGGATATACATGAATGTTAAAATTTTAAATACAAAGTACTGGTACATCTGAAAAATATTGAAAGCCCTGCAAATAATTTGACATTTTTACACAGGTCAGCCAATTTCAGATTTGGACAATTTTTTTTACTCCTTTCAACCTTTTTATCCCAGTAAAAAGTAACTGAAATTGTTTTGGCACAACATGTTAACATATTGAATGTAATGTTTCTGATATTAAGGATTTTGTAATGAATAATTGTTAGTAGAAAATGTTTGTACTAATCATGTTTAAATTGATTAGTTACAGAGATTCATGTAGCTTTAATATGTTTTATCTTTATTAACTGTTGGGTTACATTTTAATTAGGAATGTTTTATAGGATTATCTTTTACAATCATGATTTGTATTTTATTGTGGTAGAAATTAAGATGTCAACAAAACCAGTATAATGATGGTATTTGTATGTATAAGATATTCATCTTAAAATTACACTTTTATGAATATCAATGTGATATTCTTCAAATTAATGCTATTTTTTTAAGTTCATTTCTCTTAATAATTCAATTACGTATGAATGAATTTTTTGCCTCGTAATAAATTCAATTGTATTAAAATGAATTTTTTGTATGAAATTCACTTTTTTGACATTTAATCATGTGGAAATCATTCTATAGCAATATGTTAAGTTTGAAATAAAAATCATGGAACATAAAATTGTATCAGAAAATCTTGATAAAGAGATAACATGTTGATATTGTACTGAAATGTGTGTGTGGGTTTTTTTTTTTTTTTTTTTGAAAAAAATGTATTTTCATTTATAGGAGTGATTTTGGAGGATTTAGATATTAATTTTTTGCCCCAGATGTTTATTCTTCAGTAGACATATTTCTGATAATAATGGCCTATAATTGATTTGATTTGAAACTACCCACAATAGTCCCATTTGCTTAGGTAGTTGCAATTCATTTAAATTTTTGTTGATATCAATTGTACATGTATCACCTTTGGTTTTTGAAGTTGTGAATGCTTTAAGATGAACAATGTTTTTAATTTTTCGAAAATCCTTTTTTTTTTTTAATACTCATAATTATATTCTATTTTCTAACCAGATTCATCCCAGTCACTAATTCAGGGTTTGACACTAACTTCTTCAGTATACTAGTCCAAAGGGCTAGTAGTCTAAGAATTTAACTAGCCCTTCCAAAATTTTGGTAGTCCTTGTCACGAGGGTTGTGTAAATGGCCAGAGCTGGATGTGGGGGGGGTTTGCCCCCCGACGAAAATTTTGATGCACAATCCTGCATTCTGAGCTATATTTTTGCTGATTTGGACCAATAAAATTTCTGAATGAGACAGTTTGCAAATATATTTTATTCATTAGTAGATAAATAAAATTGACACCCAACATCCATGTTTTCCATCATCATTAAGAAATAACCACAACCGACTTTTACCCCTAATTTAGGGGTTTTTAATCTTCATTTTATATTTTAAGCTATTTCTCAATATAAGAAAAAAAATCTTTGTATCTTCAGTGATAAAATTAATTTTGATAGCGTAATACATGTATATCTTAATTGTCAAACTCGATCCTACACTAATTTAGTGTTTCAGCATTTTAATAAGGTAGGCCATCGTCGGGGATCTGCCTCTTCCAAGTTCGTATACCTATTTATTTTCGAGAAGGTCAATATGTCTCCCAAGTTTCTAGGCTTTTTATAAGCAATAATTGGTTCCTTTGTAAAAATGTCTCTTCAGATCTCGTTATGTTTTAACAATTGCCAATGTTTGACTAGACACTTTTATCTTTCTGATACATGGGTTAAATTTAGTTGAAAGCACCAAAGGAATTTCCTTCGTATGTTTTTTGCTTTTCTTGTTTAAAAATTCGGCTCTGTTATTAGATAATGCCTGATTTATATTGTCATCAATTTCAATTTCGTTGTAGCTTCTTTTTATCAAGTTCAATTTGAAGCTTGAAAGGATTGTTTGTAATTCAAGGCAAGCCCCAGAAATTTATGTAACTCATTTTATTATTCCTCCGTGTCAAATTTTAAGTCCGAACACGTTACATTAATCGTATGGATGAAAGCGCAAATATGATTCTGACGCGGAATCTGACTCTTTTTCATACAGATCGACAATCGCACGGAAGAAAACGCTAGCATTATTATCACGCTTTAAATCGAAAGTAACTGGTTCCCGTTAACAGAATTAAAAAAAATAACCAGTCTACATCGGATTTAGAATTGAAAACAGCTTTTGCCGTTTTGGTAAATAATAAAATTTACTAGCCCACCAGGCTGCGCTTATCGGAACTTTAACTAGCCCTGATTATTTTTTACTAGTCGCTGACTAGCGTTAGTGTCGAACCCTGTAAATCATTTGCTCATAAACATCTTGTCACCACGTCACTCATTCATAAACATCTTGTCACCATGTCACTCATTCATAAACATCTTGTCACCATGTCACTCATTCATAAACATCTCATGACAAAATCACTGTCATTCATAAACATCTTGTCACCATTTCACTCACTCATAAACATCTCATGGCCAAATCACTCACTCATAGACATCTCATGACCAAATCACTCTCACTCATAAACATCTCATGACCATATCACTCCCATTCATAAACATTTCATGACCAAATCACTCTCATTCATAAACATCTCATCACCAAATCACTCACTCATGAACATCTCATGGCCATATCACTTCCATTCATAAACTTCTCATCACCAAATCGCTTTCACTCGACATCTCATGGCCAAATCACTCGCTCGTAAACATCTCATGACCAAATCACTCTCGCTCATAAGCATCTCATGACCATATCACTCTCACTCATAAACATCTCATGACCATATCACTCCCATAAACATCTCATGACCATATCACTCCCATTCATAAACATCTCGTGGCCATATCATTCTCACTCATAAACATCTCATGACCAAATCACTCACTGATAAACATCTCATGACCATATCACTCGCACTCATCAACATCTCATGACCAAATCACTCTCACTCATAAACATCTCATGACCATATCACTCACTCAAACATCTCATGACCAAATCACTCATAAATATCTCATGACTAAATCACTCATAAACATCTCATGACCAAATCACTCGCTCATAGACATCTCATGACCATATCACTCATAAACATCTCATGGCCAAATCACTCACTCATATGGACATCTCATCACCAAATCACTTTCGTTCATAAAAGCGTCTCGTGGCCAAATCACTCATAAACAACTCTTCACCAAATCACTCACTCAAACATCTCATGGCCAAATCACTCTCATAAATATCTCATGGCCATATTACTCTCACTCATAAGCATCTCATGGCCAAATCACTCACTCATAAACATCTCATGGCCATATCACTCATTCATTAATATCTCGTCACCTAATCACTCTCACTCATAAACAAATCACTCACCTAATCACTCTCACTCATAAACATCTCATCACCAAATCACTCACTCAACCATCTCATCACCATGTCACTCATTCATAAAAATCTCATAACCAAATCACTCTCACTCATAGACATCTCATGGCCATATCACTCACTCATAAACATCTCTTCACCAAGTCACATAAACATCTCTTCACCAAATCACTCAACATCTCATGACCAAATCACTCATAAACATCTCTTCACCAAATCACTCACTCATCAACATCTCGTGTCCATATCACTATCACTCCCTCATGGCCATATCACTCTCACTCTTCAACATCTCTTCACCAAATCACTTTCACTCATAAACATCTCATGGCCAAATCACTCATAAACATCTTATCACCAAATCACTCGCTCATGGCCATATCACTCTCACTCTTAAACATCTCTTCACCAAATCACTTTCACTCATAAATCTCACCAAATCACTCATAAACATCTTATGGCCAAATCCCTCTCACTCATAAATATCTCTTCCCCAAATCACTCACTCATAAGCATCTCATGACCAAATCACTCTTGCTCAATAACATCTCTTCACCAAATCACTCTCACTCATAAACATCTCATGGCCATATTACTCTCACTCATAAACATCTTATGGCCAAATCACTCTCTCATAAGCATCTTGTGGCCAAATCACTCACTTATAAACATCTAATGGCCATATCACTCATTCAAACATCTTCATGACCATATCACTCACTCTTAAACATCTCATAACCAAATCACTCACTTATAAACATCGCATGGCCATATCACTCTCACTCTTAAACATCTCTTCACCAAATCACTTTCACTTATAAACATCTCATGGCCATATATCACTTACTCATAAACATCTCTTCACCAAATCACTTTCACTTATAAACATCTCATGGTCATATCACTCACTCATAAACATCTCTTCACCAAATCACTTTCACTTATAAACATCTCATGGCCATATCACACTCACTCATAAACATCTCATGACCATATCACTCACTCGTAAACATGTCTTCACCAAATCACTCATAAACATCTTGTCACCAAACCACTCTCATTCGTAAACATTTGATGACCATATCACTCACTCATAAACATCTCGTGGCCAAATCACTCATTCATAAACATCTCATGACCAAATCACTTTCATTCGTAAGCATTTCATGACCAAATCACTCACTCATAGACATCTCATGACCAAATCACTCACTCCTAGACATCTTGTGACCAAATCACTTTCACTCGTAAACATTTCATGACCAAATCACTTTCGCTCTTAAGCATTTCATGACCAAATCACTTTCACTCCTAAGCATTTCATGACCAAATCATTTTCACTCATAAACATCTCATGACCAAATCACTTTCATTCGTTAACATTTCATGACCATATCGCTCACTCATAGACATCTCATCACCATCATATCACTCATTCATAAACATCTCATGACTAATTCACTCTCATTCGTAAACATCTCTTCATTCACCAAATCACTCTCACCCATTTACATCTCATGACCATATCACTCTCACTCATAGACATCTCATGACCAAATCACTCTTACTCATTGATATCTCGTCACCTAATCACTCTCATTCATGGTAAAAACACTTGTAAGCAGCTCATTGCCACATTACTCACTCATAGACATTTCCTGGCCGAAGCACTTACTCATGAACATATAATTCTCACTCATAGATATTTCATGACCAAACTACTCATTCATGAACATATCTTGGCCATATCACTCGTACACATAAACATCTCAAGACCAAGGTACTCACTCATGAACATATCTTGCCCATTTCACTCTCACTCTTAGACATCACATGGCCAAAACACTCGCTCATTAGCATATCTTGGACATATCACTTTCAATCATAAACATCTCATGACCAAGGTACTCACTCATGAACATATCTTGGCCATATCACTCGCAGACATAAGCATCACTTGGCCAAATCACTCGCTCATAAACATCTCTTCACCAAACCACTCTCACTCATAAACATCTCACCAAATCACTCATTCGTAAACATTTCATGACCATATCACTCACTCATAAACATCTCGTCACCAAATCACTTTCATTCATAAACATCTCGTGACCAAATCACTCATTCATTAACATCTCATGATCAAATCACTTTCATTCGTAAACATTTCATGACCATATCACTCACTCATAGACATCTCGTGACCAAATCACTCACTCGTAGACATCTCGTGACCAAATCACTCACTCATAGACATCTCGTGACCAAATCACTTTCACTCATAAACATCTCATGACCAAATCACTCACTCATAAACATCTCATGACCAAATCACTTTCACTCATAAAAACATCTCATGACCAAATCACTTTCACTCATAAACATCTCATGACCAAATCACTTTCACTCATAGACATCTCGTGACCAAATCACTTTCACTCAAGCATCTCATGACCAAATCACTTTCACTCATAAACATCTCATGACCAAATCACTTTCACTCATAAACATCTCGTGACCAAAACACTCATTCATAAACATCTCATGGCCATATCACTTTCACTCATAAACATCTCATCACCATATCACTCGTTCATAGATATCTCATCACCTAGTCACTTTCACTCATAAACATCTTGTCACCTAATCACTCTCACTCATAAACATCTCATGACCAAATCACTTTCACTCATAAACATCTCGTGACCAAAACACTCATTCATAAACATCTCATGGCCATATCACTTTCACTCATAAACATCTCATCACCATATCACTCGTTCATAGATATCTCATCACCTAGTCACTTTCACTCATAAACATCTTGTCACCTAATCACTCTCACTCATAAACATCTCATGACCATATCACTTTCACTCATAAACATCTCATGACCATATCACTTTCACTCATAAACATCTCATGACCAAATCACTTTCATTCGTAAACATGTCATGACCATATCACTCACTCACTCAAAGATATCTCGTGACCAAATCACACATTCATAAACATCATATCACTCATTCATATACATCTCATGGCCATATCACTTTCACTCATAAACATCTCATGACCAATTCACTCATTCGTAGACATCTCTTCACCAAATCACTCTCATTCATAAACATCTCATGGCCATATCACTTTCACTCATAAACATCTCAAGACCATATCACTCGTTCATAAATATTTCGTCACCTAGTCACTCCCTCATCAACATCTCATGACCATATCACTCTTACTCATTGATATCTTGTCACCAAATCACTCTCACTCATAAACATCTCATGACCATATCACTTTCACTCATAAACATCTCATGACCAAATCACTTTCACTCATAAAAACATCTCATGACCAAATCACTTTCACTCATAAACATCTCATGACCAAATCACTTTCACTCATAGACATCTCGTGACCAAATCACTTTCACTCAAGCATCTCATGACCAAATCACTTTCACTCATAAACATCTTGTGACCAAATCACTTTCATTCGTAAACATTTCATGACCATATCACTCACTCAAAGACATCTTGTGACCAAATCACTCATTCATAAACATCTCATCACCATCATATCACTCTCATTCATAAACATCTCATGACCATATCACTCGTTCATAAATATCTAGTCACTTTCACTCATAAACATCTTGTCACCTAATCACTCTCACTCATAAACATCTCATGACCATATCACTTTCACTCATAAACATCTCATGACCATATCACTTTCACTAATAAACATCTCATGACCAAATCACTTTCATTCGTAAACATTTCATGACCATATCACTCACTCATAAACATCTTGTGACCAAATCACTTTCATTCATAAACATCTCGTGGCCAAATCACTCATTCATTAACATCTCATGATCAAATCACTTTCATTCGTAAAAATTTCATGACCATATCACTCACTCATAGACATCTCGTGACCAAATCACTCACTCGTAGACATCTCCTGACCAAATCACTCGCTCATAGACATCTCGTGACCAAATCACTTTCACTCATAAACATCTCATGACCAAATCACTTTACTCATGAACATATAACTCTCACTTATAGACATCTCATGACCAAAGTACTCATTCATGAACATATCTTGGCCATATTACTCGCACACATAAACATGTCATGGCCAAAGCACTCACTCATAAACATATCTTGCCCATTTCACTCTCACTCGTAGATATCACTTTCAATCATAAACATCTCTTGGCCAAAGCACTCTCACTCCTAAGCATCTCGTGACCAAATCACTCTCACTCATAAACATATGACCAAATCACTCCCTCATAAACATCTCATGGCCAAATTACTCTCGCTTCAAGCATCTCTTCACTAAATCAATCGATCATAAATAAATCACTTGCTCAAGCATAATCATCTCATCACCAAATCACCTATTCCTCAAAATCTTGTCACCAAATCACTCCCTCGTAATCATATCATCACCAAATCACTCCCTCATCAACATCTCTTCACCAAATCACTCGCCCATAAATATCTCGTCACCAAATCACTCGCTCATAAACATCTCATCACCAAATCACTCACTAATAATCATCTCATCACCAAATCACTCCCTCATTCTCATCTCATTACCAAATTACTTCCTCCTAAATATTTCATCCCTAAATCACTCGCTCATAATCATCTCATCACCAAATCACTCCCTCATAATCATCTCTTCACCAAATCACTCCCTCATCAACTTCTATCACCAAATCACTCACTAATAATCATCTCATCACCAAATTACTTCCCCCTAAATATTTCATCCCTAAATCGCTCACTCATAATCATCTCATCACCAAATCACTCCCTCATAATCATCTTATCACCAAATCACACCCTCATAATCAGCTCATCACCAAATCACTCCCTCATAATCATCTCATCACCAAATCACTCCCTCATAATCAGCTCATCACCAAATCACTCCCTCATCAACATCTCTTCACCAAATCACTCCCTCATAATCAGCTCATCACCAAATCACTCCCTCATCAACATCTCTTCACCAAATCACTCCCTCATAATCATCTCATCACCAAATCACTCTCTCATAATCAGCTCATCACCAAATCACTCCCTCATCAACATCTCTTCACCAAATCACTCCCTCATAATCAGCTCATCACCAAATCACTCCCTCATAATCAGCTCATCACCAAATCACTCCCTCATAATCAGCTCATCACCAAATCACTCCCTCATCAACGTCTCTTCACCAAATCACTCCCTCATAATCATCTCATCACTAAATCACTCCCCCCATAGATGTCTCATCTCCAACTCACTTGCTCAGAAACATATCACCAAATCGCTCTAGCATAATTATCTCGTCACCAAATCGCTCTCATAATCATCTCATCCCCATAACACTCGCTCAGTAACATTTCATAAACAAATCGCTCTCTCGTAATCTCATTGCAAAATCGCTCTCTCAATGATTTCATCACCAAATCACTCGCTCAGTAACATCACGTCACCAAATCACTCGCTCATAATCATCTCGTCACCAAATCAATCTCAATCATCTCATCACCAAATCGCTCTCTCATAATCATCTCGTCACCAAATCACTCCCCCATTATCATCTCATCACCAAATCACTCCCTCATAATCATCTCATCACCAAATCACTCATAATCATCTCGTCACCAAATCACTCATAATCATCTCATCACCAAATCACTCATAATCATCTCATCACCAAATCACTCATAATCATCTCGTCACCAAATCACTCATAATCATCTCATCACCAAATCACTCATAATCATCTCATCACCAAATCAATCCCTCATTATCATCTTATCACCAAATCACTCCCTCATTATCATCTCGTCACCAAATCACTTGCTCAGTAACATCTTGTCACCAAATCACTGCCTCATAATTATCTCACTACACAATCACTACCTCATAATTATCTCATCACCAAATCACTTGCTCATTAACGTTTCGTGACCAAATCACTCCCTCATGTACATTTCATCACCAAATCACTCATAATCATCTCTTTCTCCAAAACACTCGCTCAGTAAAATTTCATCAATAAATCGCTCTGTCATAAACATCTTGTCACCAAATCACTCCCCATAAACATCTCATCACCAAATCACTCCCTCATCAACTTCTATCACCAAATAACTCACTAATAATCATCTCATCACCAAATCACTCACTCATAATCATCTAATCACCAAATCACTCCCTCATCAACATCTCATCACCAAATCACTCCCTCATTCTCATCTCATCACCAAATTACTTCCTCCTAAACATTTCATCCCTAAATCACTCGCTCATAAATATCTCATCACCAACTCACTCGCTCATAATCATCTCAGCACCAAATCACCCGCTCATAAACATCTCATCACCAAATCACTCCCTCATAATCAACTCATCACCAAATCACCCGCTCATAGACATCTCATCACCAAATCACTCACTCATAATCATCTCATGACCAAATCACTCGCCCCATCAACATCAAATCACCAGCTCATAAACATCTCATCACCAAATCACTCTCATAATCATCTCATCACTAAATCACTCCCTCATAAACATCTCATCACCAAATCACTCCCTCATAAACATCTCATCACCAAATCACTCCCTCATAAACATCTCATCACCAAATCTCTCCCTCATAAACATCTCATCACCAAATCACCTGCTCATAGACATCTCATCACCAAATCACTCTCATAAACATCTCATCACCAAATCACTCGCCCCATCAACATCAAATCACTCGCTCATAAACATCTCATCACCAAATCACTCGCCCCATCAACATCAAATCACTCGCTCATAAACATCTCATCACCAAATCACTCGCCCCATCAACATCAAATCACTCGCTCATAAACATCTCATCACCAAATCACTCGCCCCATCAACATCAAATCACTCGCTCATAAACATCTCATCACCAAATAACTCCCTCAATCTTCTCATCACCAAATCACTCGCTCATTATCGTCTCATCACCAAATCACTCGCTCATTATCTTCTCATCACCAAATCACTCGCTCATTATCTTCTCATCACCAAATCACTCGCTCATAATCATCTCATCACCAAATCACTTGCTCATAATCATCTCATCACCAAATTACTCGCTCATTATCATCACAACTCACTCGCTGATAAACATCTCACCACCAAATCACTCGCTCATAATCATCTCATCACCAAATCACTCCCTCATCAACATCTCATCAACAAATCACTCGCTCATAATCATCTCATCACCAAATCACTCCCTCATCAACATCTCATCAACAAATCACTCACTCATAATCATCTCATCACCAAATCACTCCCTCATTCTCATCTCATCACTAAATCACTCTCTCATAGACATCTCATCAACAAATCACTCTCTCATAGACATGTCATCACCAAATCACTCGCTGATAAACATCTCATCACCAAATCACTCCCTCATGACCATCTTATTTCCAAATCACTCGCTCATAGACATGTCATCACCAAATCACTTCCTCCTAAACATTTCATCCATAGGTCACTCGCTCATAAGTATTTCATCACCAAATCACTCCCTCAATCAACTCATCACCAAATCACTCGCTCATAAGTATTTCATCACCAAATCACTTCCTCGTGTACATCTCATCACCAAAACACTCACTCGTACTCATTCATCCAATCACCAAATCCCTCACTTGTACTCATTCATCCAATCACCAAATCACTCACTCGTACTCATTCATCCAATCACCAAATCACTCACTTGTACTTATTCATCAGTTATCATCAATAAATCCCATTCATACATGTTCATCCCATAGCTAAATCTCTCGTAGACATTGATTTAAGAATTTATACATTCATTTCATCACTTAATCCTTGTCATACTTTAGAGACTGGTAATGTATGATTGTTAGATTTGCAACATCATATACAATCTGTTTATTATGACTAGAAAGAACAAAATAAAAAAAAACACATAGGAACATTTCTAAAATCCAACTGAAAATTTGTAGAAAGAGGCAAAATTGATAGCCGTAGCACACATATACATGACCTAACACACATATACATGACTTAGCACACATATACATGACTGCTCACTTCCCTGGCTTGATAGCCCTAACACACATATACATGACAATTTTATTTCCTAGCACTTCAGTAGAAATGGCTGTGTTAAACTAATTCTATGGGCCCAAACCTCCCCTCTTTGTGAAAATGAGTTAAACTTCCAGGCATTTCGTGATGTACTAAATACAACATTATGTAACAAAGCTTATCATTGAACATTTATATCATGTATTATAAGTTGTCAAGCACTCCTATTAACCATGATCATTCAGATCAAACATTCATTTGATATGTTAACACTCATAAATATTCATCAGGTATCACTCATGAATATTAATTTTATTATTCCAAGGCTGTCATTCATAAATAATGTTTCTTGTCACCAAGTTATTGTCATGAAAGGTTTGTTTTAATTACAATCTATCAAAATGAACAAAAAATATTTTATCCTTGTAATACAAATCTGGTTTATTTTTATATGTTACAAGATTGATTATTAATATTTTTATTTCACATATTTTTACTTTCTTTTAAAAATTGTTCCACATTTGTTAAATCAATCATATATATATGATACAACATTACATGATAAAGTCTGTCAGTAACTTGAGACAGGGTTGTGGTTTTCTCCTGGTACTCTGGTTTCCTGACTTTCCTAAAACTGACTGCCACGATATAACTGAAATATTGTTGAAAGTGGCGTTAAACACCATAACCCCTGAACCCCCTGAATTGTAGAGATATCAGTTGACTTTACCTAAATTCACAAAACATGTACGAAGTGATGTAACTCTAAACTCTTTTTCATTTCAATAAAGATTTATATAGCAGAATAATAAACTTAAATATTGCATCGGTTTCATTTGTCTCAAGTTCAAGGTCTGAAAATTAACAGGAACAGTCTTCGTGCTAATCCATTGCCAGAAGCCTGGTACAAGTAAAACTGGATTCAGACAAGTGAAAAGTATGAAAGAATTTGTTTGAATAAATGGAATTTTTTTCTAAATTTGGCTTTCGGGCAAGTCGGTGCAATGATGATGCATATATCTGAAGCTTACAACAATTTGATTCTTTTCACATCATGTGGAATCCATTATCAAAATAGTTTAACATTTTATCTAGTAAAAACAAGATATGATCTATAAAATTATGTAATAATAGATAAATAAATAAATAGGAGGAAAAAAGGAAACAAGAAATGATTTGATCATTACACTCAGATGTTTAACATTATGTAATGTTATTCATTATAGTCACTTTAATAACAAATTTATTTAACAGAGTTGTCTAACCTTGATACTTACTAATATACCTATGCATTGTTAGGAATAGAAAATGACTTGACAACCACCACAATATAGCTGAAGTATTGATGAAAGTGGCATTAAATACCCTAACCCTTAACCTGTAATAAACAAATATCACTGCAGATGGTTGGACATAAAACTTGTCAAGGAAAAAAGATTACTGATTTCGTTTCAACGTTTTAATATGTATATTATAAACATTCTATTGAATATCAGTAGCATAATTATTTCATCATTTCGTTTTTATTGATTTAAAAAAAGGTGTCAATTATTGACTTTAATTTTCAGTAAACCATGGCTACTAAAATATTTCGATTTCTTGTCAGATTATTTCTCCGGGTCCTCCAATTTCCTCCTCCAATAGAACTAACCGCCACGATATAACTGAGATATTGTTGAAAGTGGCATTAACCACCTAAACCTAACCAATTCAAAATTACATGGTTGGTATATTGTATATTGAAAGTTGTATATATTGTGTTAGGCAATAAACTCAATTTCTTTTCAGATTATTAAAAGTTACATTGTAGGAATATTACTGAGAGTTGTATATTGTTTTAATGTTTTTTACAATAAACTATATCATTTACCATATATTGTTTCTTTTGTTGTGCCTGTTTAGCGTGGAAGACTGTGTCTACATTTTTTACCTTGTGGCTGTTACTGTTTGAATCAGATAGATTCTTTATTTGGATGTGATGATTCCCCAGTGAGAAATGAGCTTAATTCTTGATATCATCTGGCTTAAACTGATAATTCCCCAGTGAGAAATGAGCTCAATTCTTGATATCATCTGGCTTAAACTGATAATTCCCCAGTGAGAAATGAGCTCAATTCTTGATATCATCTGGCTTAAACTGATAATTCCCCAGTGAGAAATGAGCTCAATTCTTGATATCATCTGACTTAAACTGATAATTCTCCAGTGAAATACAGTCAAACCTGTATCAAGAGATCATGACCTTTGGGACAAAGAAAAAGTGGACTAATAAGACAGATGACCTCTTAAAAGAGGTTAAATTCACAAAAAATAGTCTATGAAAGGACAAGAAAAAGTGACCTTTTAATACAGGTGACCACAAGGATATGAGGCCAAATCTTTATCTGTCTCCTTAACGCTAGCTTGTGGTTTGTTAACAGTTGGTATTTGTTTGTGACACTGCTTTCATTACATATCTTTTCACATTTTATTCATCAAAGTAAAGTTTGAAGATATAAAATCTGTAATCAGAAGATGTAAATGGAAGGACAGACAATACAATTACAAATAGAAAAATGACGAAAGAACAAACAATGATCTAGAAAAACTACACAGAACACTAAATATCGAGCAACACATGTACAAACTGAACTTAAGACTGGGTGAACTCAAGTTCTATGGAATGATAAACAGTTCCTGCTCCACATGTGGCACCGGTCATGTTATTCTGGTTACAATTCCGGTGATTAGTCATGATTTCTGAAAGGACAGCATTGCCATTGTAATTACCATAACGTATCCAGTCATTTGTGACAGATACTCCTATACAGTTGATCAGGGTGGCGACTGTAAAACTTAAAAGTGATGACTTCAACATAACCACTAGGAACCTCTTTGACAAGACTGCTCCTTGGATGATTTATTGTCTTTCAAATTTGTTATCGAGTTAAATCCAAATATTGCAACAACAAAAAACTGGCATCAACAGCCAATAACATGGTATACCTTCCGTATGACTGAAAATCCCATTATATTACAAATTATTATTATTTATTAAATAGGCGTCTTAACATACCTTCATGAGATGTTTATTTATCAAGTTTGTGATTTTCCAATTTCATAAACTGAAGATGGCAATCACAATACTGGACCATGCTAAGAAAAGTTTGAAGATACCAAAGAGGTAATCAGAAGCCATAAATCGAAGGATAGACAAGACAATGGCCAAAAGACAAACAATTAGCTACGATACACGTTCTACATAGACAACTAAAGATTAAGCAACATGAACGCCACTGAAATCCGTGGAATGAACTCAGATGCTCCCGAAGGATAATCAGTTCCTGTCCCACTGGTGACAACCGTGTTGATACTCTTGTTATAAATCTGGTGACAACCGTGTTGATACTCTTGCTATAAATCTGGTGATAACCGTGTTGATACTCTTGTTACAAATCTGGTGACAACCGTGTTGATACTCTTGTTACAAATCTGGTGACAAGTCATGAGTAAGAAATAAAATTTCAAAAAGAATACTACACCGTATATTTTGATTACGACAAATGGAAGATATCCGTGGTATAGTTCAAATATTAAAAAAAAATTGATTGATAGTAGTGACACAGATATTCCGTTACTATACCACAGATTTCGTGTTGCTCAATCTTTAGTTTTCTATGTACTACATGTTTCGTAGCTAATTGTTTTTTTCCTTTTTTTGGCATTGTACTGTCTGTCCTTCGATTTACGGCTTCTGATTACCTCTTTGGTATCTTCAAACTTTTCTTTAAACTTTGCGGGGCATTTAATATCATTTCCTGTACTGTTACGTATCCATAGCGATACTGTAGACAACAACGTCACATGCATATCTCTTCTATTGACTGTTTCTCATGGAAAAGCCCCATTTATAATATTACGTAGATTCATGTCAGAATGTTTTAAGAAGTTGGACTATACTGAGTCCAATTGATAGTGCAGGCCTTTCAATAAGGGGTGGTACCAGGTACTTTTACCCACTTAAAATGGTAATTGGTACCTTCTAATTTCAACGAGTGTTGCATAAGATATTCATACAAAATGTTCAACTTCTAAGAAAAAGTACCGCCTATGAATAGGAAAGTACTGGTGCACTTGACAAATATTGAAAGCCTTGATAGTGGTCCTTAAATTTGCATAGACTACGATTGAGAATATTTTTAAACGTCTTTACCAAATTGTCGCAAATTAAAAACATCATCGCTGTAAGACGATCATAGCTTAACAAAGAACCATTTCGAAAATTGCTTAATGACATTTGCTTAGAAGAGGTGTTTGTCTAGCAGTGAAGTTTTTTTTTTAATTTCCAAAGACTTCGCATTCGTAGGTTTACACTTTTGTTACGCATTGGTTACAAATATTATCTATTGGTGAATTTCATATAGCTTAAATTTGAGGCATAATATGACTAGTGGTATGAGGAAAATTCTAAATAATGAAAAACAAAATGGTGATGTTGAAATACAAATATGTTCTTTCAATTTACAGTTTGTATTTACTTTTAAAAGATTTTGATGACCGACGCAAGTTATTGTTATTGGATCTCTGCAGTTTGGTAACCTTAGATTTCATCCATGACTTAGTTGATCCTAATCGAATTCGCTTAGTAGGCAGTCTATATGAAAACGGATGCTCCTTTCTTAACAATGACTCTACAATATCAAACTTAAGATCTGTATTTTGGAGGGGAGCAGGATGTTTATCACTGTAAGATCTACTTTTGTCTGTTCTACCAGTGTTCTCCGCCATGTTTCCTGTATACATATTAGTATTTGAAACAATGGAATTAAGTTGACCAATGTGTCGGTCCATATACCTTAAGGCATTCCTCTGAAACTGTTTGTTCTGAAAAACGACCGGAAATAAGTTTGAATATATGTTCCCTTTACGACCACCCTCCATTCCATTGAAATATTGTCTCTTGTATAATGTGGTGTCGTAGCGTGGTAAATCAGATGGTAGACCTGTTGGACCTTTTGTTGGATATTTGTTATTTTCCATCAAGTTAAATATATTTTGATCGGTTGGTCCAGTGTTATATTTCACGAATTTGTGTCTTGGCTCATTGAACATATCGAAATAGTTGTTTTTGTACCGAGACACCTGATATGCATTTCTATACGAGACTTCATTCAAATATTGCGCATGACTTTGTATTAAATCCCATATAAATATATCGTCCAGTTGATCGTCCTGGATAATCAAATCATATTCTTCATTATCATTGTGTATTCCTCCTTGTCTAGGAGGTAAATAAACATAATCTGTCATATACAAATTGTCCTCATTAAGTACGTAACGAGGGGCATCTTTCCATTCTACTGTCACGTGGCCGGGAATCGTATCAACGAAATTAGTTCTATAATCTGCTTCTTTCCGTCTAAGTACCACAGAATCGTCATAAATATGACGTTTATCATGATTGCTGTTTTTGAATAAAATAGCTTTTTCTGGTAATATTTTAGTAGAATTGATATCTTCACTATAAATGCTGCTTTTAATGTTTGCATTTGTTCCCGGTTTCGTATAATCGACTCGGATTAACTGATCTTTTATAACACCAAGATCGTTAGAATCACTGTTAATTGCTTTGAATGCTTGGTCCTTGGACGCCTTCAATACATCATGGTGATTATCGGAAGTGACGTTGTGCCTTTGTTCTGATACGAACTGACTTTTGCTTACCATATTATTTACATTATCCTCATTACTGTTTATGGCGGTGCTATTTTCACTTCGTTCCGTTAAATCATGATCTTTGTCTTTCTTAGACGGATCAATTTTATTTTCTTCACCAATTTTAATCGATGAAGACACGTCTTTCTGTTCATTATCTTGGATTTCCGTTTGATTACAACACCATATGTATTCTCCACATTTTATAGTAGAATTTATTTCAGTGACGTCACATGTTTCCTTACATTGGCACTTGTAAGTATCTGTAATATCAAATATAAAAATAATCTTTAAATAATTACATGTTACTTCTAGATGTATATTAATATATGATATTTACGAATTAATTCATTATATTTGGTCCATTATTAAAAAAGTTATCCATTTGGTCTCTATGTTAATTATATTTTCTGTAGTGTAAAACTATAAGATGTTATCAAATGTACACGTGGAAGAACCAACAATCATATGTCGTGGTCTTTCTGTATTCAATAATTTGAGGAAGAGATGATTGTTTAATTTGAGGAAGAGGTGATTGTTCGTTTTGTTAATATTGAAGAAATTGTTGACCATCACTGATTAAACTTTCTTTTCATAGCGCAATATCAGAAACACAAAAGGATAACCTTAATATTTTGATATTTGAAACCTTAAGTATCAGTAATAAGGCAAATCAAAACCTTATGTTCAAAAGCTACTCAAATAAAGCTATATTGCTCCTAGGTTGAAGTCATTGCTACACACATGTTGTTCTGACGGCGTGGATTGTTTTGTTTTTCATTCTATTCCATCCGTTGGAGCAATTGTATTTTTGTCTGTCGTATGCAGAATGGTTACAATTTGTGGATGCATAACTCCTGACACTGAGGTCAACACAAGCATTAAAACACCAGATGACGAAACAATCATTGAAACACCAGATGACTAAACAAGCAATTACACACGAGATGACAAAACAAACATTGAAGCACCAGATGATAAAACAAGCATTGAAACACCAGATGAAAAAAAACAAGCATTGAAACATGAAATGCATAAACAAGCATTGAAACACGAGATGACAAAGCAAGCATTGAACAACCAGACAACAAAACAAGCTTTGAACACCATGATGACAAAATAAGCATTGAAACACGAGATGACAAAGCAAGCATTGAAAAACCAGATGAAAAAAACAAGCATTAAAACATGAGATGACAAAACAAGCATTGAAACAGCAGATGACAAAACAAGCATTGAAAAACGAGGTGACAAAACAAGCATTGAAGCACCAGACGAAAAAACAAGCATTGAAACTTGAGATGTATAAACAAGCATTGAAATACGAGATGACAAAGCAAGCATTGAAAAACCAGATGAAAACCAAGCATTAAAACACCAGATGACAAAACAAGCATCTAAACACGAGATGACAAAACAAAAATTGAAGCACCAGATGATAAAACAAGCATTTAAACATGAAATGTATAAACAAGCATTGAAACACGAGATGACAAAGCAAGCATTGAAAAACCAGACAAGAAAGCAAGCTTTGAACACCAGATGACAAAATAAGCATTGAAACACGAGATGACAAAGCAAGCATTGAAAAACCAGATGAAAAAAAACAATATTACTTACATTGAGTTGGTGCCGACGTCAGGATATGTAAGGAGCCTAGAAATCCTAGAAATGACAGGGTATATAAATGCATTGTCTAGTCACAAACGTGACAACTACAATGCAACGAAACTTACGAAATGAAGGACGCATTGAATGAAACATCTTTATGCTAATTAGTACAAAATATATCAACAACGTGTAGACTACAGATCTACTTAAATATATTTAAATATATAAACACATGCTCATTCATCATATGCCATCTTGTATTTAAAGTATGATTGAACTTTTTGTCAACCTTCTTAATAAAAATGTGTTTTAAGTCATTGTTAATGGAACTGTGTAGGTGTTGGTGTTTAACGTCATTTTAGCTACATTGAGACATATTTTGGGTGAAAGCAAGAACAAGCATAGCGATCTGACTGTTTCCTGGAATAGACATAGCAAACTGACTGTTTCCTGAAGCAGGTATAGCGACCTGACTGATTCATGGAGTAGACATATCGACCTGACTTGATTCCTGGAGCATATTGAACAATCTGACTGATTCCTGGAGCAGGTAGAGTAACCTGACTGATTCCTGGAGTAGATAGAACAATATGACTGATTCATGGAGCAGATAGAGCAATCTGACTGATTCCTGGAGCAGAAATAGCGTCCTGACTGATTCTTGCAGCAGATATAGTGTCCTGATTAATTCTTGGAGCAGGTATAGCAACCTGACCGATTCCTGGAGCAGGTATATCAACCTGACCGATTCCTGGAGCAGATATAGCGACCTGACTGATTCCTGGAGCAGATATAGCGTCCTGACTGATTCCTGGAGCAGATACAACTATCTGGCTAATTTCTGTAGTAGGCATAGCGACCTGACTATGAAATAATACAGGCAGATACGAGATTTTGCACACTTTAGATTTGGGCCGCAGTTTTACTACTCTCAGAGAGCCGTGCAATAATCATCGACTTAGATGTGCTATTGTATGGCTTCATGTTACAAATCATGTACACCACGGTTTTCCGAGTTATTCTGTTAAACAATTTCACGCTTGCAAAAGTTGATATACCAATACAGTTTAATGTACAAAAAAATGCAGTTTTATCAATCACGGATGAGAAAAAGAATTATTAACGAGAAATCAAAATAATCTCACGTCGTATGGTGATCTATGGTGTTCCTATGTAAATTTCAGACTATTGAAAAACAAGCAAATATAAAAAAAAAAAAAAGTGATACAAGTTTTATTATCCAACATGAAAATTATGATCGTAATATTTCATTTTTGTCAATGAGACCGATAAAACAAATGTAAAGTTTACAAATACAAGTACAGGTTGTTATGACAGATATAATACTTTAACATATACATTGTACTATTTATAGAAGGGATAAAACTAGTTCAACTACGACACTTCTTTTTTAATTAAGTGTACCGGGGCGGATCCAAAATCATATTTTTTCCAATTTTAGGGGGGGGCGGCGGGCCGCCCGCCGCCCTAAAATTGGAAAAAATATGATTTTTTGGCGTAAAATCGTGATTTTTCACACGAAATACCCCAAAAATGTTCGCGCCTCCCTCCGCTCGGAGCAATTTTTTTTAAGTGCGTCCCCCTAACTTGAAATCCTGGATCCGCCCCTGGTGTCCGTATCAAGCTAGGGAAATTAAGCGGTCATGTATGTGTTCAGAGAATGTCATGTATGTGTTCAGAGAATGTCATGTATGTGTTTAGAGAATGTCATGTATGTGTTCAGAGAATGTCATGTATGTGTTCAGAGAATGTCATGTATGTGTTCAGAGAATGTCATGTATGTGTTCAGAGAATGTCATGTATGTGTTCAGAGAATGTCATGTATGTTTTCAGAGAATGTCATGTATGTGTTCAGAGAATGTCGATTTTGCATCTGTTTGTACTATTTTTAGAACTGTTCTGCCGTTGTAGTATTTTTCTTCATTTTTTCATTCATTGAAGTTAAGTGTTGCCTGAGGAATAGTTCGTATTGTTGTGGTCAGTTTTATTGTCAATGATTACTACTTTACTTTATATTTTCACATGTGAAAACTATATGTATTAATAATTATGATGAATTAAATTAACAAGGAAAAAATGCACAGAAAAAATATACTGCACTTTTATTGTGTCAACATTAATAAACAGAAGGTGTTGTCAGTGATCAATCATTGTTTAATTAATCTTTATCTCGGCTAGACAAAGCTAACAAGATCTAAGAGGTAGATTGATGGAGTAGCTATAACACTACAAAATGCAAACCATCATTATTTATGCATTTTGTGGTTAGATTTTTATTAGTTCAGAAGAATAAATAAGAAAACCAAATTAACCGAACTGAGATTTTTCAAGTATATAAAACGTGGTTTACAAATAGGTCGGCGTTTTGTGTAAAGCATGGCGTACAAATAGGTCAGCTTCTTGTGTAAAGCATGGCGCACAAATAGGTCAACTTCTTGTGTAAAACACGGCTTACAAATAGGTCAGTTTTTTGGGTAAAACATGGCTTACAAATAGGTCAGCTTTTTGTGTA
Organism: Bathymodiolus brooksi; assembly: GCA_963680875.1. Lineage (NCBI taxonomy): Eukaryota > Metazoa > Mollusca > Bivalvia > Mytilida > Modiolidae > Bathymodiolus > Bathymodiolus brooksi. The sequence goes on along the minus strand of OY804590.1, from coordinate 6,118,619 downwards.
GAGCATGGCGTACAAATAGGTCAGCTTCTTGTGTAAAACTTGGTGTAAAAATAGGTCAGCTTCTTGTGTAAAGCATGGCTTACAAATAGATTAGTTTCTTGTGTAAAGCATGGCGTACAAATAGGTCAGCTTCTTGTGTAAAACATGGCTTACAAACAGGTTAGCTTCTTGTGTAAAACATGGCGTACAAATAGGTCATCTTTCTGTGTAAGACATGGCTTAAAAATATATCAGCTTCTTGTGTAAAACATGGCGTACAAATAGGTCAGGTTCTTTTGTAAAACATGGCTTGCAAATAGGTCAGGTTCTTTTGTAAGATTTGGCTTACAAATAGGTCAGCTTCTTGAATAAAACATGGCTTACAAATAGGTCAGCTTCTTGTGTAAAACATGACGTACAAGTAGGTCAGCTTCTTTTGTAGAACATGGCTTACAAATAGGTCAGCTCCTTGTGTAAAACATGGCGTACAAATAGGTCAGCTTCTTGTGTAAAACATGACGCACAAATAGTTCAGCTTCTTGAATAAAACATGGCTTGCATATAGGTCAGCTTCTTGGGTAAGGCATGGCACACAAATAGGTCACCTTCTTGTGTAAATCATGGCGTACAAATAGGTCCGCTTCTTGTGTAAAACATGGAGTACAAATATGTCAGCTTCTTGTGTAAAACATGGAGTACAAATAGGTCAGTTTCTTTTGTAAAACATGGCTTACAAATAGGTCAGCTTCTCGTGTAAGACATTGCATATAAATAGGTCAGCTTCTTGTGTAAATCATGGCATAAAAATAGGTCAGCTTCTTGTGTAAAACATGGCTTACAAATAGGTCAGATTCTTGTGTAAAACATGGCATACAAATATGTCATCTTCTTGAATAAAACATGGCGTACAAATAGGTCAGGTTCTTTAGTAAAACATGGCTTGCAAATAGGTCAGGTTCTTTTGTAAAGCATGGCTTACAAATAGGTCAGGTTCTTTTGTAAGACATGGCTTACAAATAGGTCAGCTTCCTTTGTAAAACATGGCGTACAAATAGGTCAGCTTCTTGAATAAAGCATGGCTTACAAATAGGTCAGCTTCTTGTGTAAAGTATGACGTACAAGTAGGTCAGGTTCTTTGTAAAACATGGCTTGCAAATAGGTCAGCCTCTTGTGTAAAGCATGGCGTACAAATAGGTCACCTTCTTGCGTAAAACATGACTCACAAATAGGTCAGCTTCTTGAATAAAACATGGCTTGCATATAGGTCAGCTTCTTGGGTAAGGCATGGCACACAAATAGGTCCGCTTCTTGTGTAAAACATGACGTACAAATAGGTCAGCTTCTTGTGTAAAACATGGAGTACAAATAGGTCAGTTTCTTTTGTAAAACATGGCTTACAAATAGGTCAGCTTCTTGTGTAAGACATTGCATATAAATAGGTCAGCTTCTTGTGTAAATCATGGCATAAAAATAGGTCAGCTTCTTGTGTAAAACATGGCTTACAAATAGGTCAGATTCTTGTGTAAAACATGGCATACAAATATGTCATCTTCTTGAATAAAACATGGCGTACAAATAGGTCAGGTTCTTTAGTAAAACATGGCTTGCAAATAGGTCAGGTTCTTTTGTAAAGCATGGCTTACAAATAGGTCAGGTTCTTTTGTAAGACATGGCTTACAAATAGGTCAGCTTCCTTTGTAAAACATGGCGTACAAATAGGTCAGCTTCTTGAATAAAGCATGGCTTACAAATAGGTCAGCTTCTTGTGTAAAGTATGACGTACAAGTAGGTCAGGTTCTTTGTAAAACATGGCTTGCAAATAGGTCAGCCTCTTGTGTAAAGCATGGCGTACAAATAGGTCACCTTCTTGCGTAAAACATGACTCACAAATAGGTCAGCTTCTTGAATAAAACATGGCTTGCATATAGGTCAGCTTCTTGGGTAAGGCATGGCACACAAATAGGTCCGCTTCTTGTGTAAAACATGACGTACAAATAGGTCAGCTTCTTGTGTAAAACATGGAGTACAAATAGGTCAGTTTCTTTTGTAAAACATGGCTTACAAATAGGTCAGCTTCTTGTGTAAGACATTGCATATAAATAGGTCAGCTTCTTGTGTAAATCATGGCATAAAAATAGGTCAGCTTCTTGTGTAAAACATGGCTTACAAATAGGTCAGATTCTTGTGTAAAACATGGCATACAAATATGTCATCTTCTTGAATAAAACATGGCGTACAAATAGGTCAGGTTCTTTAGTAAAACATGGCTTGCAAATAGGTCAGGTTCTTTTGTAAAGCATGGCTTACAAATAGGTCAGGTTCTTTTGTAAGACATGGCTTACAAATAGGTCAGCTTCCTTTGTAAAACATGGCGTACAAATAGGTCAGCTTCTTGAATAAAGCATGGCTTACAAATAGGTCAGCTTCTTGTGTAAAGTATGACGTACAAGTAGGTCAGGTTCTTTGTAAAACATGGCTTGCAAATAGGTCAGCCTCTTGTGTAAATTATGGCGTACAAATAGGTCACCTTCTTGCGTAAAACATGACGTACAAATAGGTAAGCTTCTTATGTAAAGCATGGCTTGCAAATAGGTCAGGTTCTTTTGTAAAACATGGCTTACAAATAGGTCAGCTTCTTTTGTATAACATGGCTTACAAATAGGTCAGCTTCTTGAATACAACATGGCGTACAAATAGGGCAGATTCTTGTGTAAAACATGGCATACAAATAGGTCAGCTTCTTGAATAAAACATGGCTTACAAATAGGTCAGCTTCTTGTGTAAAACATGGCGTATAAATAGGTCAGCTTCTTGTGTAAGCCATGGCGTACAAATATGTCCGCTTCTTGTGTAAAACATGGCTCACAAATAGGTCAGCTTCCTGTGTAAAACATGGCTCACAAATAGGTCAGCTTCTTGTGTAAAACATGGAGGACAAATAGATCAGCTTCTTTTGTAAAACATGGCATACAAATAGGTCAGCTTCTTGAATAAAACATGGCTTACAAATAGGTCAGCTTCTTGTGTAAAACATGGCGTATAAATAGGTCAGCTTCTTGTGTAAGCCATGGCGTACAAATATGTCCGCTTCTTGTGTAAAACATGGCTCACAAATAGGTCAGCTTCCTGTGTAAAACATGGCTCACAAATAGGTCAGCTTCTTGTGTAAAACATGGAGTACAAATAGGTCAGCTTCTTGTGTAAAACATGGAGTACAAATAGATCAGCTTCTTGTGTAAAACATGGCTCACAAATAGGTCAGCTTCTTGTGTAAAACATGGAGGACAAATAGATCAGCTTCTTTTGTAAAACATGGCTTACAAATAGATCAGCTTCTTGTGTAAAACATGGCTCACAAATAGGTCAGCTTCTTGTGTAAAACATGGAGTACAAATAGATCAGCTTTTTTGTAAAACATGGCTTACAAATAGATCAGCTTCTTGTGTAAAACAAGGCTCACAAATAGGTCAGCTTCTTGTGTAAAACATGGCTCACAAATAGGTCAGCTTCTTGTGTAAAACATGGCTTACAAATAGGTCAACTTCTTGTGTAAAACATGGAGTACAAATAGATCAGCTTCTTTTGTAAAACATGGCTTACAAATAGGTCAACTTCTTTTGAAGTATTCATATACGTGTACATATATGTAGTAAAATGAAAACAGAAAATATCACACTGTCGGAACAATTCCAAACTCAAACAATAAAATTGTAGAAAGAGATAAAATCGATAAACCTAACACACAAATTCACGACCTTTCACTCTCCTTGTGTTGAACCAAATTAAACCAAATTTAGATAGAATGGTCATTGGGTGGTTCTCTTTAAATATTTGTCCCACAGGCCCACGTTCCATTCAATATGGTGGCCATTACTAAAAATACACATTTCTTTAATTGTCTATTGCTGCTTTATTATAAGTCAAAATGAGCTCAAATTTTAACTGCAGTTACATCGCATTGAGCGGTTCAACATAATTATCTTCCGTGTTTTTCCAGCAAATTTATACCGATTAAGCATATTAGGAAAACAATCACATCAAAATCTTCTCCTCAAATGATCTTTACTTAACTTTCAAATTTATTTGCGAAACTCCCATTTTCTTTAAACTTTAAAAGTCAAATTGAAAACCAGGTGAGCGATTACATGCTCTAGTTTGTTTTGACCATTGTATTGTCTGTCCTTCGATTTACGGTGTTTTATTATCATTGTGTTATCTTCAAGCCTTTCTTGACATTGCAACATGACAACATAATACTTAATTTATTGAAGGATAAAATGATCAACGTATTAGAACTCCATGTTGTTTATTTCTACCAATCAATGACATGATAAGAAGTTGCTGCATGACTTGTTATGTTGTGTAGCTCAATCGCTGTTCCACATGCCTGGTGTATCACCTTTAAATAAATAGAGACCAGAATTAATTGTAACAGGGATGAATTACATCATTAAATTATTACATAAAACGTTTATTATAAAACGTTTAAATAGAATATTATAAACACACAATCTTATCATTTCATTTGAAGATTAGGTAAAAACTGTTACTGTTGATATTAAAACAAACACAATACAGTGCATTTGAAATGTTCCACTGTATTAAGTAAGAACACTATACTGCTCAGAAAAATGCTTTGTATGTGTTCAAGAATTATACAATTATTACCTGTGCTCTAGCCTAAAAACGAAGTTCGGTCTGTCTTTACCCCTCCAGTTGTTTGTAGGAGGGCGCATGTCTTATTTGCCTCCAGTTGTTTGTAGGAGTGCGCATGTCTTGTTTACGTTATTTGTGTTTGCTGATTTGCCCAATATATATTGTGTTGTGTTTTTGTTTTGTTATTCTTCGTCTTGTATACCACAATTTCCCAGTTTCTCTGGATTGTCCATTTTAATTTGCCCCTTCGGTATTCTCTAACGTTTGTTTACAGTTTCTCTGGATTGTCCATTTTAGATTGCTCCTTCGGTATTCTCTAACGTTTGTTTACAGTTTCTCTGGATTGTCCATTTTAGATTGCTCCTTCGGTATTCTCTAACGTTTGTTTACAGTTTCTCTGGATTGTCCATTTTAGATTGCCCCTTCGGTATTCTCTAACGTTTATTTATGTTGTATTTCCTTTATATTCAGTATTGAAAGCGGTTATCGATGTAGTGATTGTATTGTATTATGATTTACATCTACCTAAACAGTCAGTGCCCACCACCTCCATAACATCAAGTTGTGTCGATGTGTACTTGATAAAACTTTACGTTATAAATTGAAAAGCAAGAACTACCAAACAGTCATTACAGCTTCTTAATCCAATCAAATCGTAGAAACACCTAACATACTTATACATGACCTCTCACGTTGTTAACTTGGTACAAGTTCTTCAATAAAATTGGCGGGATTTAACTGGCTTTATAGACACAGACCTCAACTGTTAGAGACAGGATGTAGTCATATAAGTGTTTACCACGTGTTGCGGCAAGTCGGTTGGTTTGTTTGTCTGAAAAGTTTGAAAATACCAAAGGGGTAATTAATGAGAAGTAGAAAATAGAAGAAAAGTTTGAAAATACCAAAGGGGTAATTAATGAGAAGTAGAAAATAGAAGAAAAGTTTGAAAATACCAAAGGGGTGATTAATGAGAAGTAGAAAATAGAAGAAAAGTTTGAAAATACCAAAGGGGTAATTAATGAGAAGTAGAAAATAGAAGAAAAGTTTGAAAATACCAAAGGGGTGATTAATGAGAAGTAGAAAATAGAAGAAAAGTTTGAAAATACCAAAGGGGTGATTAATGAGAAGTAGAAAATAGAAGAAAAGTTTGAAAATACCAAAGGGGCGATTAATGAGAAGTAGAAAATAGAAGAAAAGTTTGAAAATACCAAAGGGGTAATTAATGAGAAGTAGAAAATAGAAGAAAAGTTTGAAAATACCAAAGGGGTAATTAATCAGAAGTAGAAAATAGAAGAAAAGTTTGAAAATACCAAAGGGGTAATTAATCAGAAGTAGAAAATAGAAGAAAAGTTTGAAAATACCAAAGGGGTAATTAATGAGAAGTAGAAAATAGAAGAAAAGTTTGAAAATACCAAAGGGGTAATTAATCAGAAGTAGAAAATAGAAGAAAAGTTTGAAAATACCAAAGGGGTAATTAATCAGAAGTAGAAAATAGAAGAAAAGTTTGAAAATACCAAAGGGGTAATTAATCAGAAGTAGAAAATAGAAGAAAAGTTTGAAAATACCAAAGGGGTAATTAATGAGAAGTAGAAAATAGAAGAAAAGTTTGAAAATACCAAAGGGGTAATTAATGAGAAGTAGAAAATAGAAGGAAAGTTTGAAAATACCAAAGGGGTGATTAATGAGAAGTAGAAAATAGAAGAAAAGTTTGAAAATACCAAAGGGGTAATTAATGAGAAGTAGAAAATAGAAGAAAAGTTTGAAAATACCAAAGGGGTAATTAATCAGAAGTAGAAAATAGAAGAAAAGTTTGAAAATACCAAAGGGGTAATTAATGAGAAGTAGAAAATAGAAGAAAAGTTTGAAAATACCAAAGGGGTAATTAATCAGAAGTAGAAAATAGAAGAAAAGTTTGAAAATACCAAAGGGGTAATTAATGAGAAGTAGAAAATAGAAGAAAAGTTTGAAAATACCAAAGGGGTAATTAATCAGAAGTAGAAAATAGAAGAAAAGTTTGAAAATACCAAAGGGGTAATTAATCAGAAGTAGAAAATAGAAGAAAAGTTTGAAAATACCAAAGGGGTAATTAATGAGAAGTAGAAAATAGAAGAAAAGTTTGAAAATACCAAAGGGGTAATTAATGAGAAGTAGAAAATAGAAGAAAAGTTTGAAAATACCAAAGGGGTAATTAATGAGAAGTAGAAAATAGAAGAAAAGTTTGAAAATACCAAAGGGGTAATTAATGAGAAGTAGAAAATAGAAGAAAAGTTTGAAAATACCAAAGGGGTAATTAATGAGAAGTAGAAAATAGAAGAAAAGTTTGAAAATACCAAAGGGGTAATTAATGAGAAATAGAAAATAGAAGAAAAGTTTGAAAATACCAAAGGGGTAATTAATGAGAAGTAGAAAATAGAAGAAAAGTTTGAAAATACCAAAGGGGTAATTAATGAGAAGTAGAAAATAGAAGAAAAGTTTGAAAATACCAAAGGGGTAATTAATGAGAAGTAGAAAATAGAAGAAAAGCTTGAAAATACCAAAGGGGTAATTAATGAGAAGTAGAAAATAGAAGAAAAGTTTGAAAATACCAAAGGGGTAATTAATGAGAAGTAGAAAATAGAAGAAAAGTTTGAAAATACCAAAGGGGTAATTAATGAGAAGTAGAAAATAGAAGAAAAGTTTGAAAATACCAACGGGGTAATTAATCAGAAGTAGAAAATAGAAGAAAAGTTTGAAAATACCAAAGGGGTAATTAATGAGAAGTAGAAAATAGAAGAAAAGTTTGAAAATACCAAAGAGGTAATTAATGAGAAGTAGAAAATAGAAGTAAGGACAACACAAAGGCCTAAAAAAAAAACACAAATACGAAACAACGGTCCATGAAACACTAGACAGAAAGTTAACAGTTCCCATGAAACACTAGACAGAAAGCTAACAGTTCCCATGAAACACTAGACAGAAAGCTAACAGTTCCCATGAAACACTAGACAGAAAGTTAACAGTTCCCATGAAACACTAGACAGAAAGCTAACCGTTCCCATGAAACACTAGACAGAAAGCTAACAGTTCCCATGAAACACTAAACAGAAAGCTAACAGTTCCCATGAAACACTAGACAGAAAGCTAACAGTTCCCATGAAACACTAGACAGAAAGCTAACAGTTCCCATGAAACACTAGACAGAAAGCTAACAGTTCCCATGAAACACTAGACAGAAAGCTAACAGTTCCCATGAAACACTAGACAGAAAGCTAACCGTTCCCATGAAACACTAGACAGAAAGCTAACAGTTCCCATGAAACACTAGACAGAAAGTTAACAGTTCCCATGAAACACTAAACAGAAAGTTAACAGTTCCCATGAAACACTAAACAGAAAGCTAACAGTTCCCATGGAACACTAGACAGAAAGCTAACAGTTCCCATGAAACACTAAACAGAAAGCTAACAGTTCCCATGAAACACTAGACAGAAAGCTAACAGTTCCCATGAAACACTAGACAGAAAGCTAACAGTTTCCATGAAACACTAGACAGAAAGCTAACAGTTCAACAACGTGCATCAGGGGTGAGTACTGGTACTCCGGAAGTGTCGGCATTTCCTGTAGTCTTTTGTACGCATGTGTGAAAGACATTTAAAAATCTTACCTCAATCATACCATTATTTTGACAGGTAATCATGATTCCTGCTTGATCAGTGAAGTGATTGTGTCTGATTTTACCAATGGGGGAGAACATGGTTAATTTGTCACAGTTACCTACAACCTGCAATAAAATAGTGTTGAACAATATTTAAACGCTTTAACCGTTGAGAAACATTTTACAACATACTTGTAGGAGAATAATTTGTATGTGTAAATGTGAGATTGACGTTTAATATATTATATATAAATAGTAAATGTACAAAGTTAAGAAGAGCTTGAAGATACCAAAGGGGTAATCAGAATCCGTATATCGAAGAACAGACAACACAATGGCCAAAAGAAAAAGTACAAAAGGACAAACAACGATCTACAAAACATACGCATAAAACTAAAAAATGTATTTTCATACAGATATATATATATCATTCAAACTAAGCGATGTTCACCCTAATGATCTTTATCACCACTAACGTTGTGAGTTCGAACCCCATTCAGGAGAGGTGTACTCGATACAACATTATGTGATAAAGTTTGTCAGTGACTTGCGGCAAGTCGGTGGTTTTCTCCGGGTACTCAGATTTCCTCCACCAATAAAACTGGCCGCCACGATACAACTGAAATATTGTTGAAAGTGGCGTTAAATTCCATAGCCCCTAATGATTTTCAGTATTTCTCTTACTTCAAAGTAAACACAATTATACCCATCTCCTCATCAGTTTGGACTCTTGGGTCACATTTGTTTCACCTTATATTCCTCTCTTTATCATTTTCTGATTAATTACATGGATGGAGTAAAACCTCCATAAGCAATGTAGCATGTTAGGTTCATTAAATATTGTAAAAAATAAAGCATAAACATGTTACTATTTCAAATTTGTAGTTGAATATTTCAGGAGACATAGAAAAGCAATTTAGCTTGTTTCTGAATGTTCTTTGTTTATTTTAACTTCTTTATCTATACTATGCACATCATATATATTAAGTCATTTTGTTAGTCATGCATATGTCACTTTATGCAATATTGACAAATTAACAAAAATATGCGTAGTTCATTTTAATTCAAGGTGTTCGATGTAATGAAAACAATATAGTTTTTCTTATGTGGAGAGGAAGATTGAGAACTATATACTACTGTCTGACAAGAATTAGTCCACATACCGACACTTTCAGAAGTCCATGCATCTAAATGACCTAATTAACTAGTACATAAGTAGATAATCTAACGTCGCAATAATGAAGGATACATAACATTTCAGCGATTCCCATAATGCATTTTTATTTTAACGACTGAATAACGATATACAATTAAAGGCCTGTTTTTTAATTCTTATCCATTAACCTGGTTTTAATTTTTTTTATGGTTTAGTGTTTTTTTACGGTGTGGTTTTAACCATGAGGTTAAATGGTTAAAGAATATCTTAACCGGGATCGACGCACGGTTGAATATGTTTGAACCTTGTTAATTACCAGTATATGTTTGTAATAGGAACATCTGCGTATTATAGACCCATTTCCAAGTTGTTTATTGACATTCTGCATTGTTGTATTTGTTTATAAAGAATTAAATTATTTTATTTGTTGTTTTTTGTGTTGTTTTTGCTTTGTTTGTGTGTTTAAGAGTTGAATTGTTTTAATTGTTAATGAAGAATTAATTTTACTTTGTTAAAAATTTACTAGAAAATTTCTCTTAAATATTATTCTTCAACCATTGCGTTTAATTTTTTATCTATCTTAAGCATGTTTATGATTCATGATTTAAACATGTTTCAGGTTGTTTTCAACCATAAACAAGTTTGAGAAAAAAAACAGGCCTATTATTAAATAATGCATACCGGAAGTCCTATTTTCCACGAGGTCATCTGTGGGGCGCGGCAATTCTTCATAATCAAGGCATCAGCTGACTCAGTACCATCCAAGCATCCTCTTGAATTTGCCATGGACACAGACGTCTTTCTAGCAAGACTCTGGAGTGTGCCGAACTTGTTACAGGTATGAAGCTGAGTTCCTATTGGATGGATTTGACAATGAGAGTCTACTCGTATCCATAGCGATGTGTCCTCGTTAAATGCACGTAATAAAGTTTATCTGTGATGGGGGAAAGATTTGATCTGATATCTACAGTATAAAACTGACCACCATTGATAAAACTTTTGTTGAAATAATTTAAAACGCGTCGTGGGTACTAAGTTAGATATCTACATTTTTATTAGATGGTGGTAATAAGAACTGTTGTTACAAATGTATTTATACACACTCCACACACAAGTGGAACCGCTTTACTGTAGACATAAACACCGTAAAATGTAGTCCGGTAAAACCAAAGACTATGCCAGACTCTATCAGCCACATTAGTAATGCTCGCTTCTTAATATCTTATATGGAAGAAACGTATTGTTTTTTGATTAAAAAGAATAAACTGAATTACCTGTAGTTGTCAGTGTTTGGCTTGTTGTTGGGTTTGGTACTGTAACCGCCATCAAAATAAAGAAGAAGAAAATAACAAAACGAACTAAAATTGTATTTGACCACTATATCAATATATTGTAATTTGAGAGCTGTGCAGACATATTTAAATAATTGTGGTGATGTCATGTTTCATGAACACATGCAGTGACCTGTTACACACACATTTGACTAGCTTGTTTAACATAATTTTCATTGCTAAAGATATAAATTTCAAGCTTTCATGTTTAATGTTTAACTTTTAGTGAAATTATGTAATAATAATTCTTATTATTTTGTATATGGTATATATTTGTATGCATATGGAATAAACAATACTAAGTTGAAAAACTTGTGTCTGATCCTTTTGTAGTTTTAAATACTAATTAATTATCATCAATTGATGAATCCTCGACGGAACCCCAGGGCATAGAAACATGACATATTCTCCGATGTCGAGTACAACCGCTATGAACATAGTCTACACCAGCTGTTCGGAATGAATAAAATTCCCCTTAAATTAGGATACACCATTCGCCCTTAAAACGGGTTGTAAACACACAATTCGCCCTTAAAATGGGTTGTAAATATACAATTCATCATTACAACGGACTGTAAATACACAATTCGCCCTTAAAACGGGTTGTAGATGCACAGTTCGCCCTTAAAATGGGTTGTAAATACACAATTCGCCCATAAAGCGGGTTGTTAATACACAATTCGCCTTAAAACGGGATTTAAATTCACACATTGCCCTTAAAACTGGTTGTTAATACACAATTCGCCCTTAAAACTGGTTGTTAAAACACAATTCGCCCTTAAAACTGGTTGTTAATACACAATTCGCCATTAAAACAGTTTGTAAATACACAATTCGCCATAAAACGGGTTGTAAATGCACAATTCGCCCATAAAACGGGTTGTTAATACACAATTCGCCCATAAAACGGGTTGTAAATGCACAATTCGCCATAAAACGGGTTGTTAATACACAATTCGCCCAGAAAACGGGTTGTAAATGCACAATTCGCCATAAAACGGGTTGTAAATGCACAATTCGCCCATAAAACGGGTTGTTAATACACAATTCGCCCATAAAACGGGTTGTAAATGCACAATTCGCCATATAACGGGTTGTAAATGCACAATTCGCCCATAAAACGGGTTGTTAATACACAATTCGCCCATAAAACGGGTTGTAAATGCACAATTCGCCATAAAACGGGTTGTAAATGCACAATTCGCCCATAAAACGGGTTGTTAATACACAATTCGCCCAGAAAACGGGTTGTAAATGCACAATTCGCCATAAAACGGGTTGTAAATGCACAATTCGCCCATAAAACGGGTTGTTAATACACAATTCGCCCTTAAAAAGGGTTGTAAATACACAATTCGTCTTAAAACGGGTTTTAAATTCACAATTCGCCCGTAAAACGGGTTTTATATACACAATTCGCACTGAAACCGGACTGTAAGTAATTGTATGGAGAGTAAATACCACACTATTTTGGAAACAAAGATCAACTAGCAGCAGATCCAAATGAGTAACAGTTTAGAAGATGTGAACGTTAGTGGTCCATTGAAAAGCAAAATTGGGTAACGTTGGTCGTTCAAACGTAACGAAGACTTTTTTCAACTATTGAACCAAAACTGCCTACCCTTCCGGAGCACCTGAGTCCACCCCCGGTTTTTAGTTGGGTTTGTGTTACTCGGTGTTTAGTTTTATATGTATGTTTTGTAGATCGTTGTTTTCCTTTTGTCCTTTTGTACTTTTTCATTCAGCCATTGTGTTGTCTGTCCTTCTGTCTTTTGGCCATTGTGTTGTCTGTCCTTCTGTCTTTTGGCCATTGTGTTGTCTGTCCTTCTGTCTTTTGGCCATTGTGTTGTCTGTCCTTCTGTCTTTTGGCCATTGTGTTGTCTGTCCTTCTGTCTTTTGGCCATTGTGTTGTCTGTCCTTCTGTCTTTTGGCTATTGTGTTGTCTGTCCTTCTGTCTTTTGGCCATTGTGTTGTCTGTCCTTCTGTCTTTTGGCCATTGTGTTGTCTGTCCTTCTGTCTTTTGGCCACTGTGTTGTCTGTCCTTCTGTCTTTTGGCCATTGTGTTGTCTGTCCTTCTGTCTTTTGGCCATTGTGTTGTCTGTCCTTCTGTCTTTTGGCCATTGTGTTGTCTGTCCTTCTGTCTTTTGGCCATTGTGTTGTCTGTCCTTCTGTCTTTTGGCCATTGTGTTGTCTGTCCTTCTGTCTTTTGGCCATTGTGTTGTCTGTCCTTCTGTCTTTTGGCCATTGTGTTGTCTGTCCTTCTGTCTTTTGGCCATTGTGTTGTCTGTCCTTCTGTATTTTGGCCATTGTGTTGTCTGTCCTTCTGTCTTTTGGCCATTGTGTTGTCTGTCCTTCTGTCTTTTGGCCATTGTGTTGTCTGTTCTTCTGTCTTTTGGCCATTGTGTTGTCTGTTCTTCTGTCTTTTGGCCATTGTGTTGTCTGTTCTTCTGTCTTTTGGCCATTGCGTTGTCTGTTCTTCTGTCTTTTGGCCATTGCGTTGTCTGTCCTTCTGTCTTTTAGCCATTGTATTGTCTGTTCTTCTGTCTTTTGGCCATTGTGTTGTCTGTCCTTCTGTCTTTTGGCCATTGTGTTGTCTGTCCTTCTGTCTTTTGGTCATTGTGTTGTCTGTTCTTCTGTCTTTTGGCCATTGTGTTGTCTGTCCTTCTGTCTTTTGGCCATTGTGTTGTCTGTTCTTCTGTCTTTTGGCCATTGTGTTGTCTGATCTTCTGTCTTTTGGCCATTGTGTTGTCTGTTCTTCTTTCTTTTGGCCATTGTGTTGTCTGTCCTTATGTCTTTTGGCCATTGTGTTGTCTGTCCTTCTGTCTTTTGGCCATTGTGTTGTCTGTCCTTCTGTCTTTTGGCCATTGTGTTGTCTGTTCTTCTGTCTTTTGGCCATTGTGTTGTCTGATCTTCTGTCTTTTGGCCATTGTGTTGTCTGTTCTTCTGTCTTTTGGCCATTGTGTTGTCTGTCCTTCTGTCTTTTGGCCATTGTGTTGTCTGTCCTTCTGTCTTTTGGCCATTGTGTTGTCTGTTCTTCTGTCTTTGGCCATTGTGTTGTCTGTCCTTCTGTCTTTTGGCCATTGTGTTGTCTGTTCTTCTGTCTTTTGGCCATTGTGTTGTCTGTCCTTCTGTCTTTTGGCCATTGTGTTGTCTGTTCTTCTGTCTTTTGGCCATTGTGTTGTCTGTCCTTCTGTCTTTTGGCCATTGTGTTGTCTGTCCTTCTGTCTTTTGGCCATTGTGTTGTCTGTTCTTCTGTCTTTTGGCCATTGTGTTGTCTGTCCTTCTGTCTTTTGGCCATTGTGTTGTCTGTCCTTCTGTCTTTTGGCCATTGTGTTGTCTGTTCTTCTGTTTTTTGGCCATTGTGTTGTCTGTCCTTCTGTCTTTTGGCCATTGTGTTGTCTGTCCTTCTGTCTTTTGGCCATTGTGTTGTCTGTCCTTCTGTCTTTTGGCCATTGTGTTGTCTGTCCTTCTGTCTTTTGGCCATTGTGTTGTCTGTCCTTCTGTCTTTTGGCCATTGTGTTGTCTGTCCTTCTGTCTTTTGGATATTGTGTTGTCTGTCCTTCTGTCTTTTGGCCATTGTGTTGTCTGTTCTTCTGTCTTTTGGCCATTGTGTTGTCTGTCCTGTCTTTTGGCCATTGTGTTGTCTGTCCTTCTGTCTTTTGGCCATTGTGTTGTCTATCCTTCTGTCTTTTGGCCATTGTGGTGTCTGTCCTTCTGTCTTTTGGCCATTGTGTTGTCTGTCCTTCTGTCTTTTGGCCATTGTGTTGTCTGTCCTTCTGTCTTTTGGTCATTGTGTTGTCTGTCCTTCTGTCTTTTGGTCATTGTGTTGTCTGTCCTTCTGTCTTTTGGCCATTGTGTTGTCTGTCCTTCTGTCTTTTGGTCATTGTGTTGTCTGTCCTTCTGTCTTTTGGCCATTGTGTTGTCTGTTCCTCTGTCTTTTGGCCATTGTGTTGTCTGTCCTTCTGTCTTTTGGCCATTGTGTTGTCTGTCCTTCTGTCATTCGGCCATTGTGTTGTCTGTTCTTCTGTCTTTTGGTCATTGTCTTGTCTGTCCTTCTGTCTTTTGGCCATTGTGTTGTCTGTCCTTCTGTCTTTTGGCCATTGTGTTGTCTGTTCTTCTGTCTTTTGGCCATTGTGTTGTCTGTCCTTCTGTCTTTTGGCCATTGTGTTGTCTGTTCTTCTGTCTTTTGGCCATTGTGTTGTCTGTCCTTCTGTCTTTTGGCCATTGTGTTGTCTGTCCTTCTGTCTTTTGGCCATTGTGTTGTCTGTCCTTCTGTCTTTTGGTCATTGTGTTGTCTGTCCTTCTGTCTTTTGGTCATTGTGTTGTCTGTCCTTCTGTCTTTTGGCCATTGTGTTGTCTGTCCTTCTGTCTTTTGGTCATTGTGTTGTCTGTCCTTCTGTCTTTTGGCCATTGTGTTGTCTGTCCTTCTGTCTTTTGGTCATTGTGTTGTCTGTCCTTCTGTCTTTTGACCATTGTGTTGTCTGTCCTTCTGTCTTTTGGTCATTGTGTTGTCTGTCCTTCTGTCTTTTGGCCATTGTGTTGTCTGTTCTTCTGTCTTTTGGCCATTGTGTTGTCTGTCCTTCTGTCTTTTGGCCATTGTGTTGTCTGTCCTTCTGTCATTCGGCCATTGTGTTGTCTGTCCTTCTGTCTTTTGGTCATTGTATTGTCTGTTCTTCTGTCTTTTGGTCATTGTGTTGTCTGTCCTTCTGTCTTTTGGCCATTGTGTTGTCTGTCCTTCTGTCTTTTGGCCATTGTGTTGTCTGTTCTTCTGTCTTTTGGCCATTGTGTTGTCTGTCCTTCTGTCTTTTGGCCATTGTGTTGTCTGTTCTTCTGTCTTTTGGCCATTGTGTTGTCTGTCCTTCTGTCTTTTGGCCATTGTGTTGTCTGTCCTTCTGTCTTTTGGCCATTGTGTTGTCTGTCCTTCTGTCTTTTGGTCATTGTGTTGTCTGTCCTTCTGTCTTTTGGCCATTGTGTTGTCTGTCCTTCTGTCTTTTGGCCATTGTGGTGTCTGTCCTTCTGTCTTTTGGCCATTGTGGTGTCTGTCCTTCTGTCTTTTGGCCATTGTGTTGTCTGTCCTTCTGTCTTTTGGTCATTGTGTTGTCTGTCCTTCTGTCTTTTGGCCATTGTGTTGTCTGTCCTTCTGTCTTTTGGTCATTGTGTTGTCTGTCCTTCTGTCTTTTGGTCATTGTGTTGTCTGTCCTTCTGTCTTTTGGTCATTGTGTTGTCTGTCCTTCTGTCTTTTGGTCATTGTGTTGTCTGTCCTTCTGTCTTTTGGTCATTGTGTTGTCTGTCCTTCTGTCTTTTGGCCATTGTGTTGTCTGTCCTTCTGTCTTTTGGTCATTGTGGTGTCTGTCCTTCTGTCTTTTGGCCATTGTGGTGTCTGTCCTTCTGTCTATTGGCCATTGTGTTTTCTGTCCTTCTGTCTTTTGGCCATTGTGTTGTCTGTCCTTCTGTCTTTTGGTCATTGTGTTGTCTGTCCTTCTGTCTTTTGGTCATTGCGTTGTCTGTCCTTCTGTCTTTTGGCCATTGTGTTGTCTGTCCTTCTGTCTTTTGGTCATTGTGTTGTCTGTCCTTCTGTCTTTTGGTCATTGTGTTGTCTGTCCTTCTGTCTTTTGGTCATTGTGTTGTCTGTCCTTCTGTCTTTTGGTCATTGTGTTGTCTGTCCTTCTGTCTTTTGGCCATTGTGTTGTCTGTCCTTCTGTCATTCGGCCATTGTGTTGTCTGTCCTTCTGTCTTTTGGTCATTGTATTGTCTGTCCTTCTGTCTTTTGGTCATTGTGTTGTCTGTCCTTCTGTCTTTTGGTCATTGTGTTGTCTGTCCTTCTGTCTTTTGGTCATTGTGTTGTCTGTCCTTCTGTCTTTTGGTCATTGTGTTGTCTGTCCTTCTGTCTTTTGGTCATTGTGTTGTCTGTCCTTCTGTCTTTTGACCATTGTGTTGTCTGTCCTTCTGTCTTTTGGTCATTGTATTGTCTGTCCTTCTGTCTTTTGGTCATTGTGTTGTCTATCCTTCTGTCTTTTGGTCATTGTGTTGTCTGTCCTTCTGTCCTTTGGTCATTGTGTTGTCTGTCCTTCTGTCTTTTGGTCATTGTGTTGTCTGTCCTTCTGTCTTTTGGTCATTGTGTTGTCTGTCCTTCTGTCTTTTGGTCATTGTGTTGTCTGTCCTTCTGTCTTTTGGCCATTGTGTTGTCTGTCCTTCTGTCTTTTGGTCATTGTGTTGTCTGTCCTTCTGTCTTTTGGCCATTGTGTTGTCTGTCCTTCTGTCTTTTGGTCATTGTGTTGTCTGTCCTTCTGTCTTTTGGCCATTGTGGTGTCTGTCCTTCTGTCTTTTGGCCATTGTGTTGTCTGTCCTTCTGTCTTTTGGTCATTGTGTTGTCTGTCCTTCTGTCTTTTGGTCATTGTGTTGTCTGTCCTTCTGTCTTTTGGTCATTGTGTTGTCTGTCCTTCTGTCTTTTGGTCATTGTGTTGTCTGTCCTTCTGTCTTTTGGTCATTGTGTTGTCTGTCCTTCTGTCTTTTGGCCATTGTGTTGTCTGTCCTTCTGTCTTTTGGTCATTGTGGTGTCTGTCCTTCTGTCTTTTGGCCATTGTGGTGTCTGTCCTTCTGTCTTTTGGCCATTGTGTTGTCTGTCCTTCTGTCTTTTGGCCATTGTGTTGTCTGTCCTTCTGTCTTTTGGCCATTGTGGTGTCTGTCCTTCTGTCTTTTGGCCATTGTGGTGTCTGTCCTTCTATCTTTTGGCCATTGTGTTGTCTGTCCTTCTGTCTTTTGGTCATTGTGTTGTCTGTCCTTCTGTCTTTTGGCCATTGTGTTGTCTGTCCTTCTGTCTTTTGGTCATTGTGTTGTCTGTCCTTCTGTCTTTTGGTCATTGTGTTGTCTGTCCTTCTGTCTTTTGGTCATTGTGTTGTCTGTCCTTCTGTCTTTTGGTCATTGTGTTGTCTGTCCTTCTGTCTTTTGGTCATTGTGTTGTCTGTCCTTCTGTCTTTTGGCCATTGTGTTGTCTGTCCTTCTGTCTTTTGGTCATTGTGTTGTCTGTCCTTCTGTCTTTTGGTCATTGTGTTGTCTGTCCTTCTGTCTTTTGGTCATTGTGTTGTCTGTCCTTCTGTCTTTTGGTCATTGTGTTGTCTGTCCTTCTGTCTTTTGGCCATTGTGTTGTCTGTCCTTCTGTCATTCGGCCATTGTGTTGTCTGTCCTTCTGTCTTTTGGTCATTGTATTGTCTGTCCTTCTGTCTTTTGGTCATTGTGTTGTCCGTCCTTCTGTCTTTTGGTCATTGTGTTGTCTGTCCTTCTGTCTTTTGACCATTGTGTTGTCTGTCCTTCTGTCTTTTGGTCATTGTGTTGTCTGTCCTTCTGTCTTTTGACCATTGTGTTGTCTGTCCTTCTGTCTTTTGGTCATTGTATTGTCTGTCCTTCTGTCTTTTGGTCATTGTGTTGTCTGTCCTTCTGTCTTTTGGTCATTGTGTTGTCTGTCCTTCTGTCTTTTGGTCATTGTGTTGTCTGTCCTTCTGTCTTTTGGTCATTGTGTTGTCTGTCCTTCTGTCTTTTGGCCATTGTGTTGTCTGTCCTTCTGTCTTTTGGTCATTGTGGTGTCTGTCCTTCTGTCTTTTGGCCATTGTGGTGTCTGTCCTTCTGTCTTTTGGCCATTGTGTTGTCTGTCCTTCTGTGTTTTGGCCATTGTGTTGTCTGTCCTTCTGTGTTTTGGCCATTGTGGTGTCTGTCCTTCTGTCTTTTGGCCATTGTGGTGTCTGTCCTTCTGTCTTTTGGCCATTGTGTTGTCTGTCCTTCTGTCTTTTGGTCATTGTGTTGTCTGTCCTTCTGTCTTTTGGCCATTGTGTTGTCTGTCCTTCTGTCTTTTGGTCATTGTGTTGTCTGTCCTTCTGTCTTTTGGTCATTGTGTTGTCTGTCCTTCTTTCTTTTGGTCATTGTGTTGTCTGTCCTTCTGTCTTTTGGTCATTGTGTTGTCTGTCCTTCTGTCTTTTGGTCATTGTGTTGTCTGTCCTTCTGTCTTTTGGCCATTGTGTTGTCTGTCCTTCTGTCTTTTGGTCATTGTGTTGTCTGTCCTTCTGTCTTTTGGTCATTGTGTTGTCTGTCCTTCTGTCTTTTGGTCATTGTGTTGTCTGTCCTTCTGTCTTTTGGTCATTGTGTTGTCTGTCCTTCTGTCTTTTGGCCATTGTGTTGTCTGTCCTTCTGTCATTCGGCCATTGTGTTGTCTGTCCTTCTGTCTTTTGGTCATTGTATTGTCTGTCCTTCTGTCTTTTGGTCATTGTGTTGTCTGTCCTTCTGTCTTTTGGTCATTGTGTTGTCTGTCCTTCTGTCTTTTGACCATTGTGTTGTCTGTCCTTCTGTCTTTTGGTCATTGTGTTGTCTGTCCTTCTGTCTTTTGACCATTGTGTTGTCTGTCCTTCTGTCTTTTGGTCATTGTATTGTCTGTCCTTCTGTCTTTTGGTCATTGTGTTGTCTGTCCTTCTGTCTTTTGGTCATTGTGTTGTCTGTCCTTCTGTCTTTTGGTCATTGTGTTGTCTGTCCTTCTGTCTTTTGGTCATTGTATTGTCTGTCCTTCTGTCTTTTGGTCATTGTGTTGTCTGTCCTTCTGTCTTTTGACCATTGTGTTGTCTGTCCTTCTGTCTTTTGGTCATTGTATTGTCAGTCCTTCTGTCTTTTGGTCATTGTGTTGTCTGTCCTTCTGTCTTTTGGTCATTGTGTTGTCTGTCCTTCTGTCTTTTGGTCATTGTGTTGTCTGTCCTTCTGTCTTTTGGTCATTGTGTTGTCTGTCCTTCTGTCTTTTGGCCATTGTGTTGTCTGTCCTTCTGTCTTTTGGTCATTGTATTGTCTGTCCTTCTGTCTTTTGGCCATTGTGTTGTCTGTCCTTCTGTCTTTTGGTCATTGTATTGTCTGTCCTTCTGTCTTTTGGCCATTGTGTTGTCTGTCCTTCTGTCTTTTGGTCATTGTGTTGTCTGTCCTTCTGTCTTTTGGTCATTGTGTTGTCTGTCCTTCTGCCTTTTGACCATTGTGTTGTCTGTCCTTCTGTCTTTTGGCCATTGTGTTGTCTGTCCTTCTGTCTTTTGGTCATTGTGTTGTCTGTCCTTCTGTCTTTTGGTCATTGTGTTGTCTGTCCTTCTGCCTTTTGACCATTGTGTTGTCTGTCCTTCTGTCTTTTGGCCATTGTGTTGTCTGTCCTTCTGTCTTTTGGCTATTGTGTTGTCTGTCCTTCTGTCTTTTGGCCATTGTGTTGTCTGTCCTTCTGTCTTTTGACCATTGTGTTGTCTGTCCTTCTGTCTTTTGGCCATTGTGTTGTCTGTCCTTCTGTCTTTTGGCCATTGTGTTGTCTGTCCTTCTGTCTTTTGGCCATTGTGTTGTCTGTCCTTCTGTCTTTTGACCATTGTGTTGTCTGTCCTTCTGTCTTTTGGCCATTGTGTTGTCTGTCCTTCTGTCTTTTGGCCATTGTGTTGTCTGTCCTTCTGTCTTTTGACCATTGTGTTGTCTGTCCTTCTGTCTTTTGGCCATTGTGTTGTCTGTCCTTCTGTCTTTTGGCCATTGTGTTGTCTGTCCTTCTGTCTTTTGGTCATTGTGTTGTCTGTCCTTCTGTCTTTTGGTCATTGTGTTGTCTGTCCTTCTGTCTTTTGGTCATTGTGTTGTCTGTCCTTCTGTCTTTTGGTCATTGTGTTGTCTGTCCTTCTGTCTTTTGGCCATTGTGTTGTCTGTCCTTCTGTCTTTTGGTCATTGTGTTGTCTGTCCTTCTGTCTTTTGGTCATTGTGTTGTCTGTCCTTCTGTCTTTTGGCCATTGTGTTGTCTGTCCTTCTGTCATTCGGCCATTGTGTTGTCTGTCCTTCTGTCTTTTGGTCATTGTATTGTCTGTCCTTCTGTCTTTTGGTCATTGTGTTGTCTGTCCTTCTGTCTTTTGGTCATTGTGTTGTCTGTCCTTCTGTCTTTTGGTCATTGTGTTGTCTGTCCTTCTGTCTTTTGGTCATTGTGTTGTCTGTCCTTCTGTCTTTTGACCATTGTGTTGTCTGTCCTTCTGTCTTTTGGTCATTGTATTGTCAGTCCTTCTGTCTTTTAGTCATTGTGTTGTCTGTCCTTCTGTCTTTTGGTCATTGTGTTGTCTGTCCTTCTGTCTTTTGACCATTGTGTTGTCTGTCCTTCTGTCTTTTGGTCATTGTGTTGTCTGTCCTTCTGTCTTTTGACCATTGTGTTGTCTGTCCTTCTGTCTTTTGGTCATTGTATTGTCTGTCCTTCTGTCTTTTGGTCATTGTGTTGTCTGTCCTTCTGTCTTTTGGTCATTGTGTTGTCTGTCCTTCTGTCTTTTGGTCATTGTGTTGTCTGTCCTTCTGTCTTTTGGTCATTGTGTTGTCTGTCCTTCTGTCTTTTGACCATTGTGTTGTCTGTCCTTCTGTCTTTTGGTCATTGTATTGTCAGTCCTTCTGTCTTTTAGTCATTGTGTTGTCTGTCCTTCTGTCTTTTGGTCATTGTGTTGTCTGTCCTTCTGTCTTTTGGTCATTGTGTTGTCTGTCCTTCTGTCTTTTGGTCATTGTGTTGTCTGTCCTTCTGTCTTTTGGCCATTGTGTTGTCTGTCCTTCTGTCTTTTGGTCACTGTGTTGTCTGTCCTTCTGTCTTTTGGTCATTGTGTTGTCTGTCCTTCTGTCTTTTGGTCATTGTGTTGTCTGTCCTTCTGTCTTTTGGTCATTGTGTTGTCTGTCCTTCTGTCTTTTGGCCATTGTGTTGTCTGTCCTTCTGTCTTTTGGTCATTGTATTGTCTGTCCTTCTGTCTTTTGGCCATTGTGTTGTCTGTCCTTCTGTCTTTTGGTCATTGTGTTGTCTGTCCTTCTGTCTTTTGGTCATTGTGTTGTCTGTCCTTCTGCCTTTTGACCATTGTGTTGTCTGTCCTTCTGTCTTTTGGCCATTGTGTTGTCTGTCCTTCTGTCTTTTGGCCATTGTGTTGTCTGTCCTTCTGTCTTTTGGCCATTGTGTTGTCTGTCCTTCTGTCTTTTGACCATTGTGTTGTCTGTCCTTCTGTCTTTTGGCCATTGTGTTGTCTGTCCTTCTGTCTTTTGGCCATTGTGTTGTCTGTCCTTCTGTCTTTTGGCCATTGTGTTGTCTGTCCTTCTGTCTTTTGACCATTGTGTTGTCTGTCCTTCTGTCTTTTGGCCATTGTGTTGTCTGTCCTTCTGTCTTTTGGCCATTGTGTTGTCTGTCCTTCTGTCTTTTGGCCATTGTGTTGTCTGTCCTTCTGTCTTTTGGCCATTGTGTTGTCTGTCCTTCTGTCTTTTGACCATTGTGTTGTCTGTCCTTCTGTCTTTTGGCCATTGTGTTGTCTGTCCTTCTGTCTTTTGGCCATTGTGTTGTCTGTCCTTCTGTCTTTTGGCCATTGTGTTGTCTGTCCTTCTGTCTTTTGGCCATTGTGTTGTCTGTCCTTCTGTCTTTTGACCATTGTGTTGTCTGTCCTTCTGTCTTTTGGCCATTGTGTTGTCTGTCCTTCTGTCTTTTGGCCATTGTGTTGTCTGTCCTTCTGTCTTTTGGCCATTGTGTTGTCTGTCCTTCTGTCTTTTGACCATTGTGTTGTCTGTCCTTCTGTCTTTTGGCCATTGTGTTGTCTGTCCTTCTGTCTTTTGGCCATTGTGTTGTCTGTCCTTCTGTCTTTTGACCATTGTGTTGTCTGTCCTTCTGTCTTTTGGCCATTGTGTTGTCTGTCCTTCTGTCTTTTGGCCATTGTGTTGTCTGTCCTTCTGTCTTTTGGTCATTGTGTTGTCTGTCCTTCTGTCTTTTGGCCATTGTGTTGTCTGTCCTTCTGTCTTTTGGTCATTGTGTTGTCTGTCCTTCTGTCTTTTGGCCATTGTGTTGTCTGTCCTTCTGTCTTTTGGTCATTGCGTTGTCTGTCCTTCTATCTTTTGGCCATTGTGGTGTCTGTCCTTCTGTCTTTTGGCCATTGTGGTGTCTGTCCTTCTGTCTTTTTGCCATTGTGTTGTCTGTCCTTCTGTCTTTTGGTCATTGTGTTTTCTGTCCTTCTGTCTTTTGGCCATTGTGTTGTCTGTCCTTCTGTCTTTTGACCATTGTGTTGTCTGTCCTTCTGTCTTTTGGCCATTGTGTTGTCTGTCCTTCTGTCTTTTGGCCATTGTGTTGTCTGTCCTTCTGTCTTTTGGCCATTGTGTTGTCTGTCCTTCTGTCTTTTGGCCATTGTGTTGTCTGTCCTTCTGTCTTTTGACCATTGTGTTGTCTGTCCTTCTGTCTTTTGGCCATTGTGTTGTCTGTCCTTCTGTCTTTTGGCCATTGTGTTGTCTGTCCTTCTGTCTTTTGGCCATTGTGTTGTCTGTCCTTCTGTCTTTTGACCATTGTGTTGTCTGTCCTTCTGTCTTTTGGCCATTGTGTTGTCTGTCCTTCTGTCTTTTGGCCATTGTGTTGTCTGTCCTTCTGTCTTTTGACCATTGTGTTGTCTGTCCTTCTGTCTTTTGGCCATTGTGTTGTCTGTCCTTCTGTCTTTTGGCCATTGTGTTGTCTGTCCTTCTGTCTTTTGGTCATTGTGTTGTCTGTCCTTCTGTCTTTTGGTCATTGTGTTGTCTGTCCTTCTGTCTTTTGGTCATTGTGTTGTCTGTCCTTCTGTCTTTTGGTCATTGTGTTGTCTGTCCTTCTGTCTTTTGGTCATTGCGTTGTCTGTCCTTCTATCTTTTGGCCATTGTGGTGTCTGTCCTTCTGTCTTTTGGCCATTGTGGTGTCTGTCCTTCTGTCTTTTGGCCATTGTGTTGTCTGTCCTTCTGTCTTTTGGTCATTGTGTTTTCTGTCCTTCTGTCTTTTGGCCATTGTGTTGTCTGTCCTTCTGTCTTTTGGTCATTGTGTTGTCTGTCCTTCTGTCTTTTGGTCATTGTGTTGTCTGTCCTTCTGTCTTTGGTCATTGTGTTGTCTGTCCTTCTGTCTTTTGGTCATTGTGTTGTCTGTCCTTCTGTCTTTTGGTCATTGTGTTGTCTGTCCTTCTGTCTTTTTGCCATTGTGTTGTCTGTCCTTCTGTCTTTTGGTCATTGTGTTGTCTGTCCTTCTGTCTTTTGGTCATTGTGTTGTCTGTCCTTCTGTCTTTTGGTCATTGTGTTGTCTGTCCTTCTGTCTTTTGGTCATTGTGTTGTCTGTCCTTCTGTCTTTTGGCCATTGTGTTGTCTGTCCTTCTGTCATTCGGCCATTGTGTTGTCTGTCCTTCTGTCTTTTGGTCATTGTATTGTCTGTCCTTCTGTCTTTTGGTCATTGTGTTGTCTGTCCTTCTGTCTTTTGGTCATTGTGTTGTCTGTCCTTCTGTCTTTTGACCATTGTGTTGTCTGTCCTTCTGTCTTTTGGTCATTGTGTTGTCTGTCCTTCTGTCTTTTGACCATTGTGTTGTCTGTCCTTCTGTCTTTTGGTCATTGTATTGTCTGTCCTTCTGTCTTTTGGTCATTGTGTTGTCTGTCCTTCTGTCTTTTGGTCATTGTGTTGTCTGTCCTTCTGTCTTTTGGTCATTGTGTTGTCTGTCCTTCTGTCTTTTGGTCATTGTGTTGTCTGTCCTTCTGTCTTTTGGTCATTGTGTTGTCTGTCCTTCTGTTTATTGACCATTGTGTTGTCTGTCCTTCTGTCTTTTGGTCATTGTATTGTCTGTCCTTCTGTCTTTTGGTCATTGTGTTGTCTGTCCTTCTGTCTTTTGGTCATTGTGTTGTCTGTCCTTCTGTCTTTTGGTCATTGTGTTGTCTGTCCTTCTGTCTTTTGGTCATTGTGTTGTCTGTCCTTCTGTCTTTTGGCCATTGTGTTGTCTGTCCTTCTGTCTTTTGGCCATTGTGTTGTCTGTCCTTCTGTCTTTTGGCCATTGTGTTGTCTGTCCTTCTGTCTTTTGACCATTGTGTTGTCTGTCCTTCTGTCTTTTGGCCATTGTGTTGTCTGTCCTTCTGTCTTTTGGCCATTGTGTTGTCTGTCCTTCTGTCTTTTGGCCATTGTGTTGTCTGTCCTTCTGTCTTTTGACCATTGTGTTGTCTGTCCTTCTGTCTTTTGGCCATTGTGTTGTCTGTCCTTCTGTCTTTTGGCCATTGTGTTGTCTGTCCTTCTGTCTTTTGACCATTGTGTTGTCTGTCCTTCTGTCTTTTGGCCATTGTGTTGTCTGTCCTTCTGTCTTTTGGCCATTGTGTTGTCTGTCCTTCTGTCTTTTGGTCATTGTGTTGTCTGTCCTTCTGTCTTTTGGTCATTGTGTTGTCTGTCCTTCTGTCTTTTGGTCATTGTGTTGTCTGTCCTTCTGTCTTTTGGTCATTGTGTTGTCTGTCCTTCTGTCTTTTGGTCATTGCGTTGTCTGTCCTTCTATCTTTTGGCCATTGTGGTGTCTGTCCTTCTGTCTTTTGGCCATTGTGGTGTCTGTCCTTCTGTCTTTTGGCCATTGTGTTGTCTGTCCTTCTGTCTTTTGGTCATTGTGTTTTCTGTCCTTCTGTCTTTTGGCCATTGTGTTGTCTGTCCTTCTGTCTTTTGGTCATTGTGTTGTCTGTCCTTCTGTCTTTTGGTCATTGTGTTGTCTGTCCTTCTGTCTTTGGTCATTGTGTTGTCTGTCCTTCTGTCTTTTGGTCATTGTGTTGTCTGTCCTTCTGTCTTTTGGTCATTGTGTTGTCTGTCCTTCTGTCTTTTTGCCATTGTGTTGTCTGTCCTTCTGTCTTTTGGTCATTGTGTTGTCTGTCCTTCTGTCTTTTGGTCATTGTGTTGTCTGTCCTTCTGTCTTTTGGTCATTGTGTTGTCTGTCCTTCTGTCTTTTGGTCATTGTGTTGTCTGTCCTTCTGTCTTTTGGCCATTGTGTTGTCTGTCCTTCTGTCATTCGGCCATTGTGTTGTCTGTCCTTCTGTCTTTTGGTCATTGTATTGTCTGTCCTTCTGTCTTTTGGTCATTGTGTTGTCTGTCCTTCTGTCTTTTGGTCATTGTGTTGTCTGTCCTTCTGTCTTTTGACCATTGTGTTGTCTGTCCTTCTGTCTTTTGGTCATTGTGTTGTCTGTCCTTCTGTCTTTTGACCATTGTGTTGTCTGTCCTTCTGTCTTTTGGTCATTGTATTGTCTGTCCTTCTGTCTTTTGGTCATTGTGTTGTCTGTCCTTCTGTCTTTTGGTCATTGTGTTGTCTGTCCTTCTGTCTTTTGGTCATTGTGTTGTCTGTCCTTCTGTCTTTTGGTCATTGTGTTGTCTGTCCTTCTGTCTTTTGGTCATTGTGTTGTCTGTCCTTCTGTTTATTGACCATTGTGTTGTCTGTCCTTCTGTCTTTTGGTCATTGTATTGTCTGTCCTTCTGTCTTTTGGTCATTGTGTTGTCTGTCCTTCTGTCTTTTGGTCATTGTGTTGTCTGTCCTTCTGTCTTTTGGTCATTGTGTTGTCTGTCCTTCTGTCTTTTGGTCATTGTGTTGTCTGTCCTTCTGTCTTTTGGCCATTGTGTTGTCTGTCCTTCTGTCTTTTGGTCATTGTGTTGTCTGTCCTTCTGTCTTTTGGTCATTGTGTTGTCTGTCCTTCTGTCTTTTGGTCATTGTGTTGTCTGTCCTTCTGTCTTTTGGTCATTGTGTTGTCTGTCCTTCTGTCTTTTGGCCATTGTGTTGTCTGTCCTTCTGTCTTTTGGTCATTGTATTGTCTGTCCTTCTGTCTTTTGGCCATTGTGTTGTCTGTCCTTCTGTCTTTTGGTCATTGTGTTGTCTGTCCTTCTGTCTTTTGGCCATTGTGTTGTCTGTCCTTCTGCCTTTTGACCATTGTGTTGTCTGTCCTTCTGTCTTTTGGCCATTGTGTTGTCTGTCCTTCTGTCTTTTGGCCATTGTGTTGTCTGTCCTTCTGTCTTTTGGCCATTGTGTTGTCTGTCCTTGTGTCTTTTGACCATTGTGTTGTCTGTCCTTCTGTCTTTTGGCCATTGTGTTGTCTGTCCTTCTGTCTTTTGGCCATTGTGTTGTCTGTCCTTCTGTCTTTTGGCCATTGTGTTGTCTGTCCTTCTGTCTTTTGACCATTGTGTTGTCTGTCCTTCTGTCTTTTGGCCATTGTGTTGTCTGTCCTTCTGTCTTTTGGCCATTGTGTTGTCTGTCCTTCTGTCTTTTGACCATTGTGTTGTCTGTCCTTCTGTCTTTTGGCCATTGTGTTGTCTGTCCTTCTGTCTTTTGGCCATTGTGTTGTCTGTCCTTCTGTCTTTTGGTCATTGTGTTGTCTGTCCTTCTGTCTTTTGACCATTGTGTTGTCTGTCCTTCTGTCTTTTGGCCATTGTGTTGTCTGTCCTTCTGTCTTTTGGCCATTGTGTTGTCTGTCCTTCTGTCTTTTGGTCATTGTGTTGTCTGTCCTTCTGTCTTTTGGCCATTGCGTTGTCTGTCCTTCTGTCTTTTGGTCATTGTGTTGTCTGTCCTTCTGTCTTTTGGTCATTGTGTTGTCTGTCCTTCTGTCTTTTGGTCATTGTGTTGTCTGTCCTTCTGTCTTTTGGTCATTGTGTTGTCTGTCCTTCTGTCTTTTGGTCATTGTGTTGTCTGTCCTTCTGTCTTTTGGTCATTGTGTTGTCTGTCCTTCTGTCTTTTGGCCATTGTGTTGTCTGTCCTTCTGTCATTCGGCCATTGTGTTGTCTGTCCTTCTGTCTTTTGGTCATTGTATTGTCTGTCCTTCTGTCTTTTGGTCATTGTGTTGTCTGTCCTTCTGTCTTTTGGTCATTGTGTTGTCTGTCCTTCTGTCTTTTGACCATTGTGTTGTCTGTCCTTCTGTCTTTTGGTCATTGTGTTTTCTGTCCTTCTGTCTTTTGACCATTGTGTTGTCTGTCCTTCTGTCTTTTGGTCATTGTGTTGTCTGTCCTTCTGTCTTTTGGTCATTGTGTTGTCTGTCCTTCTGTCTTTTGGTCATTGTGTTGTCTGTCCTTCTGTCTTTTGGTCATTGTGTTGTCTGTCCTTCTGTCTTTTGGTCATTGTGTTGTCTGTCCTTCTGTTTTTTGGTCATTGTGTTGTCTGTCCTTCTGTCTTTTGACCATTGTGTTGTCTGTCCTTCTGTCTTTTGGTCATTGTGTTGTCTGTCCTTCTGTCTTTTGGTCATTGTGTTGTCTATCCTTCTGTCTTTTGGTCATTGTGTTGTCTGTCCTTCTGTCCTTTGGTCATTGTGTTGTCTGTCCTTCTGTCTTTTGGTCATTGTGTTGTCTGTCCTTCTGTCTTTTGGTCATTGTGTTGTCAGTCCTTCTGTCTTTTGGTCATTGTGTTGTCTGTCCTTCTGTCTTTTGGCCATTGTGTTGTCTGTCCTTCTGTCTTTTGGTCATTGTGTTGTCTGTCCTTCTGTCTTTTGGTCATTGTGTTGTCTGTCCTTCTGTCTTTTGGTCATTGTGTTGTCTGTCCTTCTGTCTTTTGGCCATTGTGGTGTCTGTCCTTCTGTCTTTTGGCCATTGTGTTGTCTGTCCTTCTGTCTTTTGGTCATTGTGTTGTCTGTCCTTCTGTCTTTTGGTCATTGTGTTGTCTGTCCTTCTGTCTTTTGGTCATTGTGTTGTCTGTCCTTCTGTCTTTTGGTCATTGTGTTGTCTGTCCTTCTGTCTTTTGGTCATTGCGTTGTCTGTCCTTCTGTCTTTTGGCCATTGTGTTGTCTGTCCTTCTGTCTTTTGGCCATTGTGGTGTCTGTCCTTCTGTCTTTTGGCCATTGTGTTGTCTGTCCTTCTGTCTTTTGGTCATTGTGTTGTCTGTCCTTCTGTCTTTTGGCCATTGTGTTGTCTGTCCTTCTGTCTTTTGGTCATTGTGTTGTCTGTCCTTCTGTCTTTTGGTCATTGTGTTGTCTGTCCTTCTGTCTTTTGACCATTGTGTTGTCTGTCCTTCTGTCTTTTGGTCATTGTGTTGTCTGTCCTTCTGTCTTTTGGTCATTGTGTTGTCTGTCCTTCTGTCTTTTGGTCATTATGTTGTCTGTCCTTCTGTCTTTTGGTCATTGTGTTGTCTGTCCTTCTGTCTTTTGGCCATTGTGTTGTCTGTCCTTCTGTCATTCGGCCATTGTGTTGTCTGTCCTTCTGTCTTTTGGTCATTGTATTGTCTGTCCTTCTGTCTTTTGGTCATTGTGTTGTCTGTCCTTCTGTCTTTTGGTCATTGTGTTGTCTGTCCTTCTGTCTTTTGACCATTGTGTTGTCTGTCCTTCTGTCTTTTGGTCATTGTGTTGTCTGTCCTTCTGTCTTTTGACCATTGTGTTGTCTGTCCTTCTGTCTTTTGGTCATTGTGTTGTCTGTCCTTCTGTCTTTTGGTCATTGTGTTGTCTGTCCTTCTGTCTTTTGGTCATTGTGTTGTCTGTCCTTCTGTCTTTTGGTCATTGTGTTGTCTGTCCTTCTGTCTTTTGGTCATTGTGTTGTCTGTCCTTCTGTCTTTTGGTCATTGTGTTGTCTGTCCTTCTGTCTTTTGGTCATTGTGTTGTCTGTCCTTCTGTCTTTTGACCATTGTGTTGTCTGTCCTTCTGTCTTTTGGTCATTGTGTTGTCTGTCCTTCTGTCTTTTGGTCATTGTGTTGTCTGTCCTTCTGTCTTTTGGTCATTATGTTGTCTGTCCTTCTGTCTTTTGGTCATTGTGTTGTCTGTCCTTCTGTCTTTTGGCCATTGTGTTGTCTGTCCTTCTGTCATTCGGCCATTGTGTTGTCTGTCCTTCTGTCTTTTGGTCATTGTGTTGTCTGTCCTTCTGTCTTTTGGTCATTGTGTTGTCTGTCCTTCTGTCTTTTGGTCATTGTGTTGTCTGTCCTTCTGTCTTTTGGTCATTGTGTTGTCTGTCCTTCTGTCTTTTGGTCATTGTGTTGTCTGTCCTTCTGTTTTTTGGTCATTGTGTTGTCTGTCCTTCTGTCTTTTGACCATTGTGTTGTCTGTCCTTCTGTCTTTTGGTCATTGTATTGTCTGTCCTTCTGTCTTTTGGTCATTGTGTTGTCTATCCTTCTGTCTTTTGGTCATTGTGTTGTCTGTCCTTCTGTCCTTTGGTCATTGTGTTGTCTGTCCTTCTGTCTTTTGGTCATTGTGTTGTCTGTCCTTCTGTCTTTTGGTCATTGTGTTGTCTGTCCTTCTGTCTTTTGGTCATTGTGTTGTCTGTCCTTCTGTCTTTTGGCCATTGTGTTGTCTGTCCTTCTGTCTTTTGGCCATTGTGTTGTCTGTCCTTCTGTCTTTTGGCCATTGTGTTGTCTGTCCTTCTGTCTTTTGGTCATTGTGTTGTCTGTCCTTCTGTCTTTTGGTCATTGTGTTGTCTGTCCTTCTGTCTTTTGGTCATTGTGTTGTTTGTCCTTCTGTCTTTTGGTCATTGTGTTGTCTGTCCTTCTGTCTTTTGGCCATTGTGTTGTCTGTCCTTCGATTTACGGATTCTGATTACCCCTTTGTTATTTTCAAACTCTTCTGAAGACTATGTAGCCTTATTATGTTAGCTGCATGAATTGACAGACTATTTATATGTAGTATCAAGTGTTTGTTTCTTTCTACTAATAATATGTTCTTCTATTCTGTCAATAGTACAAACAACTTTCGATTGTCAATTTGATCCTGTATTTTATTCTGGTTTGACAACTGCTATTAATAAATTCATTGGTTTAAAAATAATGTCATCTTTGTTATTTTTGTTAACGTAATTGGAATTGTGACCTACTGCTCATGCTATCTCATTATCCCAAAGTAATATTTTCGTGTCTCTACATGTAGCAAGTGAATTGGAACTTTATATGACATGTGTTAGTAGAAATACAAGTCGATGATGTATTAGTTTGCCTCGAGTGTGGTAGAATATGGGTTCGGTCTATAGTCTGGTCAAGCACAATACTATGCCAGATTCTATCAGTGACATCAGTGATGCTCGCTTTTTTAATATTTCAAGAGGAAGTAATTATGAAAATAACATTTACACATTGATGGCCAACAATTCCACCAATATCAACAAAACAAACAATAACCTCAACCTTCTTACTGAACACAAAAAGACCACGACATTAGACGTTGGAAGTCCAGGTCCTGGTTTGAAACAGGCACAAGAATGTGGCAGGGTTAAACCAGCTAATGGGATCTCAAACCTCCCCTGTTGATAACTTGATCTCCGTAATGGATTATTGTGAATGACAGGAGTAGATTACATTACCAGTAGTTGACAGTGGTTGGCTGGTTGTTGGGTTTGACACTGTAGCTGCCATCAGATTATAGAAATAAAAATGTTATTTAATTACAATATCAATATACATTATTATGAGGTGTACATATGAGACATGGCTTAATAATTGTAATGATGACATGTTGGATCGTCACATTTGATACAGAGACACATTCATATTGCCTAACAGCCTTATCTTTCTACGGATAAAAGCTATGAGGAAATAAATGTCAGAGAAGATTGAATCCAACCCACGATCTAACGCAAGCTAACCATTGCACAACCGATTCATTAATGTGGATAATTGACACCAGACTCCATTCTGAAATTTTCCCTTCCGGAGCACCTCTGTTCACATCCGCTTTTATGTGGGGTTCGTGGTTCTCAACCTTGGGTTTCTATGTATTGTCATTGTTGTCCGTATGAGCTTACCTTGTATAAATCAAATACTCGGATATTTTGAAGTAATATTATCGATCTCTTCGAATAAGACTGAACGAGGTTCGTTCTTATTTGATGCCTACATAAATAAGCATGTGTTCGAATACAAAATGAAAGTACAGATATTTCCAACCATTTAAACAGTGGACCCAAACTATAAATGGATGCATATAATACTTACAGTTTTCACAGTGTGTACCTGTGTAACCCACAGCACAGTAACAATGATAATCTTGATGGTTACTTTTACAAATTCCACCATTCTGACAAGTAACGTGTGCACAGTCTACAAAATTACAATAAAGTGAAAGAGTGAATGGAACATTGTTAATATAGAGCGTATCGGGAACATCTTATGTTTTGATGAGATAATGATATCTGTTTTGTACTTTAATATGTCGCTATCCAAGGACTCCTCACTCCGTGCAAACAACTCCCTAATGCAGGGTGCCAAGCGGTGAAGCAACAAATACAAAGTTTATGTTTGGTTCGACCCAAGTAGAAATCAAAACCGACGTCTACCGCACATGAGGCCAACATGTTTCACCATTTTACAACAGAAGAGAACATCTAACCATTACACAACATAAGAGAACACCTAACCATTACACAACAGAAGAGAACACCTAACCATTACACAACAGAAGAGAACACCTAACCATTACACAACAGAAGAGAACACCTAACCATTACACAACAGAAGAGAACACCTAACCATTACACAACAGAAGAGAACACCTAACCATTACACAACAGAAGAGAACACCTAACCATTACACAACACAAGAGAACACCAAACCATTACACAACAGAAGAGAACACCCAACCATTACACAACAGAAGAGAACACACTAACTATTACACAACAGAAGAGAACACGCTAACCATTACACAACAGAATGGAACACGCTAACCATTACACAACAGAAGCGAACACACTAACCATTACACAACAGAAGAGAACACGCTAACCATTACACAACAGAAGAACACACTAACCATTACACAACAGAAGAGAACACGCTAACCATTACACAACAGAAGAACACGCTAACTATTACACAACAGAAGAGAACACACTAACTATTACACAACAGAAGAGAACACGCTAACCATTACACAACAGAAGAACACACTAACCATTACACAACAGAAGAGAACACCTAACCATTACACAACAGAAGAACACGCTAACTATTGCACAACAGAAGAGAACACGCTAACCATTACACAACAGAAGAGAACACACTAACTATTGCACAACAGAAGAGAACACGCTAACCATTACACAACAGAAGAGAACACCTAACTATTACACAACAGAAGAGAACACGTTAACCATTGCACAACAGAAGAGAACACGCTAACCATTACACAACAGAAGAGAACACGTTAACCATTACACAACAGAAGCGAACACACTAACCATTACACAACAGAAGAGAACACCTAACCATTACACAACAGAGGAGAACACACTAACTATTACACAACAGAAGAGAACACGCTAACCATTACACAACAGAAGAACACACTAACCATTACACAACAGAAGAGAACACGCTAACCATTACACAACAGAAGAACACACTAACCATTACACAACAGAAGAGAACACTTAACCATTACACAACAGAAGAACACGCTAACTATTACACAACAGAAGAGAACACACTAACCATTACACAACAGAAGAACACACTAACTATTGCACAACAGAAGAGAACACGCTAACCATTTTACAACAGAAGAGAACACCTAACCATTACACAACAGAAGCGAACACACTAACCATTACACAACAGAAGAGAACACGCTAACCATTACACAACAGAAGAACACACTAACCATTACACAACAGAAGAGAACACGCTAACCATTACACAACAGAAGAACACACTAACCATTACACAACAGAAGAGAACACTTAACCATTACACAACAGAAGAACACGCTAACTATTACACAACAGAAGAGAACACACTAACCATTACACAACAGAAGAACACACTAACTATTGCACAACAGAAGAGAACACGCTAACCATTACACAACAGAAGAGAACACGCTAACCATTACACAACAGAAGAGAACACACTAACTATTACACAACAGAAGAGAACACGCTAACTATTACACAACAGAAGAGAACACGCTAACCATTACACAACAGAAGAGAACACGCTAACCATTACACAACAGAAGAACACGCTAACTATTACACAACAGAAGAGAACACGCTAACTATTACACAACAGAAGAACACGCTAACCATTACACAACAGAAGAGAACACACTAACCATTACACAACAGAAGAGAACACGCTAACCATTACACAACAGAAGAACACGCTAACCATTACACAACAGAAGAGAACACACTAACCATTACACAACAGAAGAGAACACGCTAACCATTACACAACAGAAGAGAACACGCTAACCATTACACAACAGAAGAACACGCTAACCATTACACAACAAAAGAGAACACACTAACCATTACACAACAGAAGAGAACACACTAACCATTACACAACAGAAGAGAACACACTAACCATTACACAACAGAAGAGAACACGCTAACTATTACACAACAGAAGAACACGCTAACCATTACACAACAGAAGAGAACACGCTAACCATTACACAACAGAAGAGAACACGCTAACCATTACACAACAGAAGAACACGCTAACCATTACACAACAGAAGAGAACACACTAACCATTACACAACAGAAGAGAACACGCTAACCATTACACAACAGAAGAGAACACGCTAACCATTACACAACAGAAGAACACGCTAACCATTACACAACAGAAGAGAACACACTAACCATTACACAACAGAAGAGAACACACTAACCATTACACAACAGAAGAGAACACGCTAACCATTGCACAACAGAAGAGAACACGCTAACTATTACACAACAGAAGAACACGCTAACCATTACACAACAGAAGAGAACACGCTAACCATTACACAACAGAAGAGACCACGCTAACCATTACACAACAGAAGAACACGCTAACCATTACACAACAGAAGAGAACACACTAACCATTACACAACAGAAGAGAACACGCTAACCATTACACAACAGAAGAGAACACGCTAACCATTACACAACAGAAGAGAACACGCTAACCATTACACAACAGAAGAGAACACCTAACCATTACACAACAGAAGTGAACACACTAACTATTGCACAACAGAAGAGAACACGCTAACCATTACACAACAGAAGAGAACACGCTAACCATTACACAACAGAAGAGAACACGCTAACCATTACACAACAGAAGAGAACACGCTAACTATTACACAAAATGAGTCAGATTACATTTACATTGAACTAGGATTTTGATCTAACTTCGTTCTCATTAATCGTGATCTTTTAGAGTAGTGTTTAATAATAATAAAGGACTATCACCTAGTGACCACTTGATATAACCTGTGCACATCTTCTTTGCACATTGTCTCATACATGCTGTATGCAATATGTTCCATGTGTCGTAAACATGTCCCTGTTCTTTCCTTATTCATAACTTATCACCGGGTTTGTAACTATATTAACTCGATGGGTGCCACTACCACTTGCGGGGCACCTGAATTCAGCCCCGGTTTTTGGTGAGGTTCGTTGTACTCGATCTTTAGTTTTATATGTATGCTTTGTAGATCATTGTTTGTCATTTGTACTTTTTCTGTTGGCCATTGTGTTGTCTGTTCTTCTGCGATATACGGATTGTGATTACCCCTTTGATATCGTCAAGTTCTTCTTGCACCTATGGACATCCGCTTTACAAATTGTCTCATGCATGCTGTATGCAATATGCACATATTATCCATTGTGTATAATTTGGTCAATCGGCCTCTCAATGCCACTAAGATGGACAATAACGTTCCATTCATCAGTATGTTGCAATAGAGAGGATGATCTTGATTGTTGTACAGTTCATGTAGTATTCCCTGGTATATATCCTGATTAAGTTTGATTGACAATACAGTATTATGGGTTGTGGTATGATGTTAAAATGTTTTTACCGTTTTATATCAAAACTGCTAACACTACTTACGATCAACAACTGAAAAACAAGAATATGGAAAAGTATGACTTAAAAAAACCCAATGTAGACAATGGGGTCCGTTGTTGAACTTGTGATTAAGCTAATCATATGATTAACCATAATTACATGATTCATTCCTAATCACATACTTAGCTAATGCAATGATTAAATTGTGTTGCTTAAGCTCTTTTTTGATAAATGAATTAACTAATCATATTTAATCATTGAATTAGCTAATTATGTAATTAGGAATGAATCATGTAATTATGGCTAATCATATGATTAGCTTAATCACAAGTTCAACAACGGACCCCGAGTTAACAAATTCAATCATGATTACACTATATAACAGACATACACATTACAGGTCTATTGGTGGAATAGTAAGAGGAGACGTAATAGAATTACAGCATTTACCTGAACATAGTTTAAGTCACCCAATTAAAAAAAAACTAATCTATCGGTATTATCAACATTATCAGTATTATTTTGTGTTTTTTGTGAGTGATTGATTGTATGTATATCATGGTGAGAACAAGTTACATGTCGATGACATCATGATGTTGTTGATGATGATGATGTCACATATGTACTACCCAAACATACTGAGTTGGATTTTTATAGTGCTTTCCCTAGAAACAAACGTCTACTGACATTATGTCACTCTAGTCTGACACATTTCCCCGAGTCCGAGCTTATGCTGCCCTTTCTCCTTACTACTTACTAATACAATTTTATTGTTTTTTGTATAGACCCGAATGAGGGTCGAATTCACGATCTACAAGGCGCTCATGTTAACAATTACACCACCGATGCTGTTTCAAATATAACTCAGAGAAAAAAAGTGGTCTTCTTGCAGTAATAATAAGCTTCATGTGCACCTCATTACTGGAACACACTGGGTTATTACACTTTTAATACGTAGCCCTTCTACTTCGATATAGCACAGTTCTACTAAATTTGTATATAACTTTCTATGAATACATCATAAATTATACAGACCACGGTTACATAAGTTCCCTGTGTATCCACTATTACACAGACATTGGAAACCAGTCAACATATTCTTACATTGTCCATACTGACATGGATTAAATGCACAATCTGTAACCAAGGAAACAAATCAATCAAATTAATTTAACTAGCTTTGTGTTGGATTATATGTTATATGTTGTTAATGCCTCTTTCAACAATATTTCAGTTATTTTGTGGCGTTTATCTTCCATAGCCAGAAATTAGGTGCTATCCATTTGCAAATGTGCGTATCTAAGATGTCGAAACCGGGACGTCTGCAATTTTCATATGATCTATGTAGAAGATGTCATTCCTAATTGCATGCATGTTATTTTCTGAATTTGAAAATAATACATTAAATCAAGCTGAAATAAATGAAATAAAAAGTAATGACAACCATGAAATATTCAAGGTTTCTGGACAAAATGAATGATATTTGGCGGCAAATTTTCTGAAATACATTTGTATTTCCCAATCATAGATGCAATTCTGTAGACTAACTTTATAATTATAGCTTCTAAGCACAAGGTACCCACACTAAATACACAATTATCTGTTTTTTGCATACACGTGATTACACAGAAATGGTTTAAATTATTACAAAGCAACTAAATGATTTGAATGTTGGCAGAAGAAAACCCTTAAGAAAACCAACAATAACTTTTAATTATCGAACACATTGACACATTGACACATTGACACATTGACCCTTTGACACATTGACACATTGACACATTGACCCATTGACCCATTGACACATTGACACATTGACACATTGACCCATTGACCCATTGACACATTGACACATTGACCCATTGACCCATTGACACATTGAATTGACATACTGTATTTGACAAATATAAGGAACAATTCAATCAGCTTGAAACTGCAGTCACGTGATCAAAATCTAATTTAAATATAATGAATATTTATTAGGAAAAGTATAATCATTAATTTTTTGATATGTATTGATGGATGAAACATCCTCGACCTGCCTTAAGAAAAGTTTGAAGATACCAAACACGTAATGAGAGACCGCAAACGGAAGACGCTAAGACGACACAACGGCCACAGGTCACTGACAAACACAGCCACATAAAGTTGTATGGAGTACACCTCGACCAGGGTGTAAATCAAATGCGTAGTGGCAACAGGAATTAATCCAGCTTTAGGATAATTACGATGCTATGAGGTAGGTGAACCTTACCGTTCGAAGCACTGGTGTTTTTAGTGTTATATTCTATTGTAATGTTTAGTATTTTGAGTCTGTCTTGGTTTTTTTTAAATCCTGATCACCCTTTTGTTTGGAACATCTACTATCAGTGTACTCTACAATCGTCTCGAACCAAATTCGTAAATAAGAGAAAACTAACATTCGACCATTTATATTTGTTTTTATAGTTTCGTACCACTTTGCATGAGAGGAAAGTACACAAGAAGAGCTTGAATATATCAAAGCAGTAATCAGAATCTGTAATTGACCACAAGAATAACAGGAGTTCAGAAAGTTATATTTCCCATCATCCGGGCACGAAATTAAGTAGCCTACATTGTAAACTGTGACCATTAGTCATATACTAGCAGATCAGAGGTAATGTAATGCTTACAACCTCTATATTGCTAATGAAACAATTCATGAAACAATTGAAACAATCACAAGTGAAATTCCGGGTATACTTTTGAGTGAGTGAGTGTTTTTTTTACGTCAAATGTGCATTTTGTCAGTTATGTCATGCTTTGCTCTAGACCAACACAGGTAATGGGAACTTTATAGCACTAGTTCACTGAAATAACAGTCCGTGGGTTACATTCAATGAGATGATAATTAAGTCCACTTTGTACAAGACCAACACGCTTAGTTGGATTTTTATAGTGCTAGCTCATTGAAACAACAGTCCGCAGGTAGACATGTCGCCCTACTTGGACACATTATCCTGAATCCGAGCCAACCAGTCTTTGCTCTTACTCCTTAAATCTGCTTGACTAGTTGAGAAACAACAACTACGAATTTTATAGTCGTTAGCTTGAGCCCACGATCTACCCCACTTAGATGCGAGAACGCTTACCATTACAACATCATTGCAGTTGGCATAAGAAATGTTTGAAGATACAAAAGAGGTAATCAAGGGCCGTAACTCGAAGAAAGACAGACAGCACCATGACCAAAAAAAAAACACAGACAGCACCATGACCAAATAAAAAAGACAGACAGCACCATGACCAAATAAAAAAGACAGACAGCACCATGACCAATTAAAACAGGACAACCAAAGAACTACAAAACATAATTACACAGAAAACTAAAGATTAAGTAACATGAACCCCACTACCAGGGTGAATTAGGCTGCTCCTGAAGGGTCAGCAGTTCATGTTCTATATATGACGACTGTCGTTCAACGACACAAACATCATCATTGTGTTGGACACCAGTATGCGTAAATAAATACAGATAATATAAATAAAACATAAACCCCCTACAAATGAGAGTCACGACCAATCCAACATCGTTTATAAACCTCCTACAAATGAGAGTCACGACCAATCCAACATCGTTTATAAACCTCCTACAAATGAGAGTCACGACCAATCCAACATCGTTTATAAACCTCCTACAAATGAGAGTCACGACCAATCCAACATCGTTTATAAACCTCCTACAAATGAGAGTCACGACCAATCCAACATCGTTTATAAACCTCCTACAAATGAGAGACCAATCCAACATCGTTTATAAACCTCCTACAAATGAGAGTCACGACCAATCCAACATCGTTTATAAACCTCCTACAAAGGAGAGTCACGACCAATCCAACATCGTTTATAAACCTCCTACAAATGAGAGTCACGACCAATCCAACATCGTTTATAAACCTCCTTCAAAGGAGAGTCACGACCAATCCAACATCGTTTATAAACCTCCTACAAATGAGAGACCAATCCAACATCGTTTATAAACCTCCTACAAATGAGAGTCACGACCAATCCAACATCGTTTATAAACCTCCTACAAAGGAGAGTCACGACCAATCCAACATCGTTTATAAACCTCCTACAAAGGAGAGTCACGACCAATCCAACATCGTTTATAAACCTCCTACAAAGGAGAGTCACGACCAATCCAACATCGTTTATAAACCTCCTACAAATGAGAGTCACGACCAATCCAACATCGTTTATAAACCTCCTACAAATGAGAGACCAATCCAACATCGTTTATAAACCTCCTACAAATGAGAGTCACGACCAATCCAACATCGTTTATAAACCTCCTACAAAGGAGAGTCACGACCAATCCAACATCGTTTATAAACCTCCTACAAATGAGAGTCACGACCAATCCAACATCGTTTATAAACCTCCTACAAAGGAGAGTCACGACCAATCCAACATCGTTTATAAACCTCCTACAAATGAGAGACCAATCCAACATCGTTTATAAACCTCCTACAAATGAGAGTCACGACCAATCCAACATCGTTTATAAACCTCCTACAAAGGAGAGTCACGACCAATCCAACATCGTTTATAAACCTCCTACAAAGGAGAGTCACGACCAATCCAACATCGTTTATAAACCTCCTACAAATGAGAGTCACGACCAATCCAACATCGTTTATAAACCTCCTACAAATGAGAGTCACGACCAATCCAACATCGTTTATAAACCTCCTACAAATGAGAGTCACGACCAATCCAACATCGTTTATAAACCTCCTACAAATGAGAGACCAATCCAACATCGTTTATAAACCTCCTACAAATGAGAGTCACGACCAATCCAACATCGTTTATAAACCTCCTACAAATGAGAGTCACGACCAATCCAACATCGTTTATAAACCTCCTACAAAGGAGAGTCACGACCAATCCAACATCGTTTATAAACCTCCTACAAAGGAGAGTCACGACCAATCCAACATCGTTTATAAACCTCCTACAAAGGAGAGTCACGACCAATCCAACATCGTTTATAAACCTCCTACAAATGAGAGTCACGACCAATCCAACATCGTTTATAAACCCCCTACAAATGAGAGTCACGACCAATCCAACATCGTTTATAAACCTCCTACAAATGAGAGTCACGACCAATCCAACATCGTTTATAAACCCTCTACAAATGAGAGTCACGACCAATCCAACATCGTTTATAAACCTCCTACAAATGAGAGTCACGACCAATCCAACATCGTTTATAAACCTCCTACAAATGAGAGTCACGACCAATCCAACATCGTTTATAAACCTCCTACAAATGAGAGTCACGACCAATCCAACATCGTTTATAAACCTCCTACAAATGAGAGTCACGACCAATCCAACATCGTTTATAAACCTCCTACAAATGAGAGTCACGACCAATCCAACATCGTTTATAAACCTCCTACAAATGAGAGTCACGACCAATCCAACATCGTTTATAAACCTCCTACAAATGAGAGTCACGACCAATCCAACATCGTTTATAAACCTCCTACAAATGAGAGTCACGACCAATCCAACATCGTTTATAAACCTCCTACAAATGAGAGTCACGACCAATCCAACATCGTTTATAAACCTCCTACAAATGAGAGTCACGACCAATCCAACATCGTTTATAAACCTCCTACAAATGAGAGTCACGACCAATCCAACATCGTTTATAAACCTCCTACAAATGAGAGTCACGACCAATCCAACATCGTTTATAAACCTCCTACAAATGAGAGTCACGACCAATCCAACATCGTTTATAAACCTCCTACAAATGAGAGTCACGACCAATCCAACATCGTTTATAAACCTCCTACAAATGAGAGTCACGACCAATCCAACATCGTTTATAAACCTCCTACAAATGAGAGTCACGACCAATCCAACATCGTTTATAAACCTCCTACAAATGAGAGTCACGACCAATCCAACATCGTTTATAAACCTCCTACAAATGAGAGTCACGACCAATCCAACATCGTTTATAAACCTCCTACAAATGAGAGTCACGACCAATCCAACATCGTATTTACGTGGAAATCGTATTCAATTTCTATTTTATTGAGAAGGCGTTCAAAGTGAGAATGATTATTATACTTACGATTAATAGCTACAAACAAAAGAAATTCAAAAATAAAAACGTAGATATTCAATTTATTGCACACGACCCGTTTCTAGAATAATCTTCACCATGTACGCCCAATATCGAAATATTGGGAAGCATAATAATACAAGTTGTTTTAGCCCCATAATACAATATATAGTGAATAGTTTTACCCAACACGGTGAATGTCAGGTAAGAAGCAATATGTGTGTACCCTTCGGGGCCATCACCGGTATTTGGTTGGGTCCGTGGTGCTCATCTTTTTTTGGAGGGTTTCTGTATTGTGGTTTTTGTTTTGATTGTCTTTATGCTGTGTCTTCAGCCTGCCGCATGTCTGGATTGTCCACACTTGTTTCGCTTGTTTTTCTCAACGTTATTCCATCTTGGAATTGTTCTGAAGGTGTGGTATTTATTTTAATCTTAGCATCATTCAGAATATAATATTGCGACAATAGTATTTCAGAATCAGAATAACCACCACGATATAGCTAAAATATTGTTGAAAGTGGCCTTAAACACCATAACCCCAGAATCATAAGATGGTTCTGAGATACTGAATTATATCGCTATTAACAATGTCTATGTATCTGTCTACATTAAATAACATTATATTTTGATGCATTGGAAAGAGTAATATGTACGGAACCCAGTAAAACTGTAATTGTATACCTTGAGGGCCCGAATGGCTCAATGAGTTAGGTTGTTGGATTACCTAACAACTCATACAAGCCTATCATCAATTCGGCGTGGGTTCGCGCCCGGCTTTGTAAATTACAAAAAGGTGCACTCGACTCGCAGCCGCAAGTGATAAAGTTTACCAGTTGCTTGCCCATGATCGGTGGTTCTCTCCGGGTACTCCGGCTTCTTGCAGCACTAAAACTGGTCGCCATGATATAGCTGAAATATTGCTGAAAGTGGTGCTAAGTACAATAAATCAATCAATACCTTGATCACAGATATGCCCGGTGTATCCTGTGTTACAGCTACAGGTAAATCCATGGATACTGTTAGTACATGTACCATGGACACAAGGGTCAGGAGTACAGTCTGTAATGTAAAAGTACATTTTAGTGAATAATATCAAACCGTTCAAGTTTGAACGTGTGTTGCAAATATACAAGACTTCTAAAAAGAGTTTGCAGATACCAAAGGGGTAATCAGAATCCGTATATTGAAGAAGAACGGACAACACAATGAACAAAAGAAAAAAGTACAAAAGGACAAACAACGATTTACAAAACATACATATAAAACTAAAGATCGAGTAACACGAACCCCACTAAAAACTAAAGGTGGAGTAACACGAACCCCACTTAAAAACCCGGGATAAAAACATGTGCTCTAAATTGTTGTTTGATATCTAAGTATCACAGAGGGTGGGCTCGGTTTCTATTAGCGGATTTACCTCCGCCACATTGTGGTGCCTGTCCCAAGGTAGGACCTTGATTTGAAACGACAGATATTGTAGTCTTTTGTTTGTTCATTTGTTTAAGTCGAGAGCTGGTAAGTTTTGTTTTTGTTGATATTTGTGGAATTGTTAACCATTACTGTTTAAACATTCATAAGAGAGTATGCGACAATACAGTTTACATTAAAAAATATCATTGGTAACGTACAATGTGACAGAATAAAGAAAACTTGAAAAAAATGGACGCTATAAGTAGTACCTTCATCGAATGTGATCCATCACCCAACCAGTTTCTAATGTTTGGATTGTTTTTTCATACTCTGACATATAGGAATGATTCTATATAGCCTGCTAACCTTAACCCTAAGATCACCCCGGGTTTTTGTGGGGTTCCTGTATTCAACTTTGCTTTACTATTAATGTCACTGTGTTTTCGTCGTTGCTGATATCACATAGTGGGTGAGTGATTGTTGCTTAGCACCAACTCAGCAATTTGCCAGCTATATCATGACGAGAACAAGTTGATATTCAATGAGATGATGACGAAGTCCGTTTTGTACTAGACCAACACGCGTCTACCACACTCAAGGCGAGCACGCTAGCTACTACATCATCAATGTTGTTAAGAGATCATATGGCAGTTGAATTTACATCTACATATAGAATCAATATAGTTGAGTTAGAAACTCGTCGATGGCACGGTGAACTCAACACACTTTATGTGATAGAAATCATATATTGACTATAATAAAAAAAAAATTGTATGATGTACCAAGAACTCAATGGCTGGTGTTCATTGCAAATAAACTGTTAAAACATTGTAGGATATGTGAAAATGTTAGTGGTACACAGGGTTAGGAGTTGTCCGCGAAAGTTTGGGAGGCAAGCATCATAATGACAAGATGTATCATACTTACGATTAATAGCTGTAAAAAAGAAATTAAATTGTTGTAATCGACATGGGGTATTTATTAATTTTCTAGTGATCATAATAAAAATGATACGTATATATTAGAGTTCTTAGGTTAGAGGATAGTGTTGTTCAGTGTTGATCTGGATACACAAGCACAATAACATAAACAATATTATACAAAACAAACAAGCGAAATACACATGGACAGCAAACCCCCACCCTCAATATTACGGATTGAAATTGAACTTCCCGGAAGAGTCACTGTTCTATATTTGCCTAACCTGTTAAACTGAAAACCTCTTGTAAGCTTCATATTAAGAAGAACTCGTGATGAGCAATAAAAATATATACAATCAGGAATAACGAATCGAATGATGGGCTCGACAATATCTACACAAGCATTGCACATTCTCATGATAGCATGGAGGTCCTACAAATTTAGAAATGTGTACAAGTTACACTTACCCTAAAATCGTATAACCACCTTCAGTGTAGTAATTATGAGAAATTTTGTGAATGAAATACGATTTCTCTCTACCTCTCTACCATAACTAAATACAATGTTGTTTGTTTGGTATTATGTTTCGTATCTTACCAAACATACAGAGTAATTGTGTTTATTTGTTTTCATTGAGAATATAATAATATAATAATAGTATTTCCGACTCTCTCTCTCTCCAACCTCCCAATTCAAATATTGTTGTGGCTTAGTTATTGTGGTCGCAACACCAAAGTTGTTTGAATCAATAAAGCATGAAACATGACAGCAGACGGAAACGGCATAGTAGAAACCTTGATTTAAAAATCGATTTACAAATTACATACTTTGCATACAGTGTTGGCCGGTATATCCAGGGTTACATGTACATGTGTATCCATGGCTACTGCCATGACATGTACCATGGGCACATGGATCAGGTTTACAGTCTATAAAAATATGCTTAAAATGAATCACGTTTGACATTGATATATTGAGTATGTATTGCTAATACATCTAACACACAAATGACAAACAATGTATGTTAGACGGCAATATAGACAACACGGTCATACACAGTGCCGTCTAAACGCATATGCACACTGGGCAGTTGCACCGGTTCTCCACTACCATACGAT
Organism: Bathymodiolus brooksi; assembly: GCA_963680875.1. Taxonomy (NCBI): domain Eukaryota; kingdom Metazoa; phylum Mollusca; class Bivalvia; order Mytilida; family Modiolidae; genus Bathymodiolus; species Bathymodiolus brooksi. The sequence continues at coordinate 6,073,786 of OY804590.1, read as the reverse complement.
CATAGGGGTCCCATAGTAGTATATGGGTACAGCTCAAGTCTCATTTGCGGTGGATCCATGCGGGGGATCTACCGGAAGTCACATGACCGGCCCTGATCGGGAGTGACGTCAGTCACATGACCGGAAGTATGCTCTGCGCATGCTCAGATTTCCCCCCGTACTTTTTTGATGTTGTTAAGACGGCCCTATAGCTCAACTTCGTACATATTAATGATTTAACACTTAAATAGAAGATTTATAAGTTATGCGGAGTACATCATGCTAAAACAAACTTCAAATAGAGGTATCTAAGAAAAGCGTTATTCTAGTTTGAGATAACGAGATTCATAATATACTTTATACCCGTTAAGCCCCTGTTACACGGTAAAGCAAATATCACGATATTTGTATCATAAACCAAAAAATACAGTGTAAACAGTGCTATTACTCTGTATCATGCAACTTTTAGAAGCTGCATGATACACACTTTGGGATAGAACATGTTTTATTCTGTACAGCAAGGATCACGATACATTTTATCTCTGACCAATCAGAGATCTTGGTTTGAGGTCAGGAGGCTACAACATCATCAACAAATAAATGCACATGGTCAGCACATGGTAAATAAAACACGACTGGAAAGGGGAAAACAGTAGTGATGTTATTTGGTCAAGGGAACATTTTTGTATGATAATGTCTTCATTGTCAGGATTCTCCATTTTGGCGGGAACAATTTGTAAGCAAACTCTGCATGAAACATGCTACTTGATTTAGTGTGTAAACTGACAAGGATCATGATACAAAAGGTTGTATGATACAAGTATCGCGATACTTGCTTTACCGTGTAACAAGGCCTTTAGCCTCGGGATAAAAAAACCCTGAATAGGCTAATTAATCAAATCCACGGTTCGTGCAACATGTATTTTCTTAAAACAACACATTCAGGTGAATTGATAATCTACTTTTTCAACCAATAGTAACATCACAGGAAAGTCTATAACCGCCACGATATAACTGAAATATTGTTGAAAGTGGCGTTAAACACCTAAAAAACCCACCATAACCCCACCCGAAAGTCTGTTTGACGTCCTGTGACCGAGTATCTACAACAATATATGGACACAGGATCATATGGTAATTGGTTTTACATCTACCTATGTAATCAATGTTTGTCATCTCTACAGTTCTAAGTTTGATTCTCATCCGTGACGAGGTATACTCGATACAAAATAATGTGACAAGTTCGTCACTGACTTCCGGTAGTTCAGTGATTGTCTCCAGATATTTCGGTTTCATCCACTGACAAATCCAAAGTTCACTTACGACATTTATATATAGCTGAAATATTGTTGAAAGTGGCGTTAAGCACCATAACCCCAAACTCCATACATTACTGTTTGATTTTGATGGTTTGGTTACATTGCGAATATATTCTGAAAATTGTGTAAATTTTGTGAACGAATGTTTAATGTATTATGCATCGTATTTTTAATGATTAATAGAAAAACGATTATTATACTTACAATTAATACCTGAAAAAAAAAAAGATATAAGATAATATGTTGACGTCATGATTAACATAATTGATATGACAGTTTAACACTATGGTATGTATATGTATGTGACTTCTGAAACAAAATCAATCCTAAATAAAACTCAAATCTGACCAAATTGTGCTTAAATTAACATTTGCTTTGTTTCAAATGGTTCATGAATTGTACAATGATAGTGAAAAAAAGCTTGAAGATACCAAATGCAATGGCCAAAAGATATGAGTCCCGTGGAAGATGACGAAAAGGATAAACAACGATATACATGACACAGAAGGCTAAAGATCGAGCAACGCGAATGCCACTAAAAACCGGGGGTGGACTCAGTTGCTCCGGAAGGGTAGGCAGTTCCTGCTTCATTTGTGGTACCCGCTGTGTTACTCTGGCGTCAAACCTGGCGACAAGTGATGAAAGAGGAAAACACCGGTAAATGCTTACGACATATGGAACATATCCGTGGTCATTTATGACACAGACTAACCAAGTCATGGTGCTGATCATGACTGTAAAACTTAGTGATGGCTTCAACTGAACCAATAGGAACATTTGGTTCAGTAGCTTCCTTGTCAGCAAGAATCATCTATCAAGAAAATCATGATAGGAACCACAAGCTCACGCCTCTATCAAGAAAATCATGATAGGAACCACAAGCTCACGCCTCTATCAAGAAAATCATGATAGGAACCACAAGCTCACGCCTCTATCAAGAAAATCATGATAGGAACCACAAGCTCACGCCTCTATCAAGAAAATCATGATAGGAACCACAAGCTCACGCCTCTATCAAGAAAATCATGATAGGAACCACAAGCTCACGCCTTAAATTAAGTGATAAGACTGTGTGGAGCTTTCATAGAAGCTGTAAGCTACCTCGCTAAAGCATAAACGCTAGATATGTACATGTATGAGCAACTATCAGATAGATTATAACAAATTGACTATACCATGAGAACAGTATGTTCCAGTATATCCGGTCTTACAGGTACATGTCGCGCCGTTAATGCTGTTATGACAGGTACCATAGACACATGGGTTCAGCTGACAGTCTATAAAGATAAAAAAAAGCACAATTAAAGGAATCCCGTCAAACATCTCAATATGTTACATAGCAGACACACAATGCTACAAACAGTTTAATCTGGATATAGATTATGGACGGTCAGATAACGACACCTATATCCCATCAATAAATGGTTACATACAGCGGTAAATATTTCGTGCATCTTCAATACGAAACAAGTTTAACGGTATATCTGAAATGACACCGAAATAAGAGAGGAATGTGACTGCCCGGTCAGCGGACTTTAACTGCCATTGGGGCAGGAACACATACTTGACCTTGTGTAACCACTACAATGCACCTATCTATTTTTTTTCGAAATCTACAGTCAATTTTTTCTTATTATAATCTGATAAACCCCATGGAGAGTTCACACCTATCTATCGCATGACGACGTACAAGAAATATCTGTGGGTGGGGACAAAGGGACCGACCGGACAGTCACCAAGACACAGTAAATCAATAGGGGTATCATGGGAAAATTTACTAAACGTTGGTTAAGGTAGCATTTACAAAATAAATGTACAGATGTACAAGAACTAGTATGACATACCTTTAATTATTCTAATTATGTACTATCACTACATTAGGTAACTGTCAATCTACCATTGTCGTATTGCATTCGCTGACTTAATTGCCGACATGGTATTTATAATTGGTAGATTTATTACTCGGTTCAGGTAAATTTGCATTGGTAGTTTGAACTGCTTATCCTTCCGAAACACCCGAGTGCACCCCTGGTTTTCAGTGGATTCGTGTTACTCGATCTTTAGTTTTATGTGTATGTTTTGTAGATTGTTGTTTGTCCTTTTGTCCTTTTTCTTTTGGCCATTGTGTTGTCCGTTCTTCTTCGATATACGGATTCTGATTACCCTTTGGTATCTTCAAACACTTCCTGACAAGTCCACAGAGCAGAGAGTCAAATTTATGAAAGATGACACTGTCTAAGGGTTTGTAAATGAAGATTATATCAAAACAAAGCAAACAGTCGACACAATGACCAAAAGAAAAAGGACAAACAACGATCTACAAAACATTACACAGAAAACTAAAGATCAAGCAACATGAACCCCACTACCGGGGTGAACGCATGTACTACGGAAGTGCAAGCAGTTACCGTTCCACATTAGACACAGGTCGTGTACCTGTTAAACGACAAAAACATCATCTGATATTTATATTGTGTTGCACACCGGTATACCTAAATAAATACATAACATAACTAAAACATGAACCCTCTACAAATCACGACGAATCAGCATCGTTTTTACATAGAAATCGTTTTCATGCAAGAATTTGTACACAATTCAGTTTCTATTTTATTGAGAAGGCGTTGAAATTGAAAATAAATATTGTACTTACGGTCAATAGCTATAAACAAAAGAAATTAAATATCAAAAACGTAGATATCAAATTTAGTGCACACGACGCGTTTCTAGAATAACCTTCACCAGGTGACGCTCAATATCGAAAGGTTGGAAACCCTAATAATACAAGTTACTTTAGCCCCATAGAAGGATGGGCAATAACGATTTATTATTGTTACTGTAGTTGAATTGACATATATAATACAACATACTAGTATAGTGAATATATCTTACTCCACTTGAATATGAGCAACACGGTGAAGGTCATATAAGATATTTGTGTACCTTTCGGTGGCAACACCAGATTTCATTACCGGTGTTTGGTATGTGATGCTCATAATTGTTTGTATTCTGTATTGTGGTTTTTGGCTTGATTGTCTTTATTTCGTGTCTTGACACTTGGTTTTTCTCAACGCTATTTCATCATGGAATTATTCGGCAGGTGTAGTATATTTGTTTTTTTTTAAAGTTTTTCATTATCATTCAAAATGTAATATTGTGATAATATTATCTCAGAATCAGCAGATCGTTCTGAGATACTGAATTATATCGTTATTAAAATGTCTATGTAACAGTTTACATCAAATAACATGGTCTAGCGAATGTGAAAAGAGTAATATGTAAGGATCCCAGTAAAACTGTATTTTAATACCTTGATCACAGATATGCCCGGTGTATCCTGTGTTACAGCTACAGGTAAATCCATGGATACTGTTAGTACATGTACCATGGACACAAGGATCAGGAGTACAGTCTGTAATGTAAAAGTACATTTTAGTGAATAATGTACAACCGTTCAAGTTTGAACGTGCATTGATAATATACCAGACATCTAAATTGTCGTTGGATATTTAAGTATCACAGAGGGTGATTGCGGCTCAGATTTACCTTCGTCACATTTTCAGTGAATGAGTTATTGTTGTCTAACGCCAATTCAGCACTGTTTTAGCTAGACCATGTCGAGAACAAGCACTGTTTTAGCTAGACCATGTCGAGAACAAGCACTGTTTTAGCTAGACCATGTCGAGAACAAGCACTGTTTTAGCTAGACCATGTCGAGAACAAGCACTGTTTTAGCTAGACCATGTCGAGAACAAGCAATGTTTTAGCTAGACCATGTCGAGAACAAGCACTGTTTTAACTAGAACCTGTCGAGATCAAGCACTGTTTTAACTAGACCATGTCGAGATCAAGCACTGTTTTAGTTAGACCATGTCGAGATCAAGCACTGTTTTAGCTAGACCATGTCGAGAACAAGCAATGTTTTAGCTAGACCATGTCGAGAACAAGCACTGTTTTAGCTAGACCATGTCGAGAACAAGCACTGTTTTAGCTAGACCATGTCGAGAACAAGCACTGTTTTAGCTAGACCATGTCGAGAACAAGCACTGTTTTAGCTAGACCATGTCGAGAACAAGCACTGTTTTAGCTAGACCATGTCGAGAACAAGCACTGTTTTAGCTAGACCATGTCGAGAACAAGCACTGTTTTAGCTAGACCATGTCGAGAACAAGCACTGTTTTACCTAGACCATGTCGAGAACAAGCAATGTTTTAGCTAGACCATGTCGAGAACAAGCACTGTTTTACCTAGACCATGTCGAGAACAAGCAATGTTTTAGCTAGACCATGTCGAGAACAAGCACTGTTTTAGCTAGACCATGTCGAGAACAAGCACTGTTTTACCTAGACCATGTCGAGAACAAGCAATGTTTTAGCTAGACCATGTCGAGATCAAGCACTGTTTTAACTAGACCATGTCGAGAACAAGCACTATTTTAGCTAGACCATGTCGAGAACAAGCACTGTTTTACCTAGACCATGTCGAGAACAAGCAATGTTTTAGCTAGACCATGTCGAGAACAAGCACTGTTTTAGCTAGACCATGTCGAGAACAAGCAATGTTTTAGCTAGACCATGTCGAGATCAAGGTAGTTTCCAATGAGATGATGATGAGGTCCACTTTGTGCTAGACTAACACGCTTAGTTGGTATTTTATAGTGCTAGCTCACTGAAACAACAGTCCGCGGATAAACATGTCGGCCCATTCGCATACATTATCCTGATTCAGAGCAAACCGGTCTTTGCTCTTTCTCCCTAATGCTGCATGTTTAGCAGAGAAGTAACACACACCAATTTAATGGTCGTTGGCTCGACCAGATTGGGACTCGAACCCACTATCTAGTTCACTCGAGGCGAGCACACAAACCATTACACCACCGATGCTAACCATTACTCTAGAACCCACTATCTAGTTCACTCGAGGCGAGCACACAAACCATTACACCACCGATGCTAACCATTACTCTAGAACCCACTATCTAGTTCACTCGAGGCGAGCACACAAACCATTACACCACCGATGCTAACCATTACTCTAGAACCCACAATCTAACTCACTCGAGGCGAGCACACAAACCATTACACCACCGATGCTAACCATTACTCTAGAATCCACAATCTAACTCACTCGAGGCGAGCACACAAACCATTACACCACCGATGTGGTTGCCACATGTGCATGCCTGTCCTGTAGTAAATAATGAATGGCTAGTGTTCATTGAGAATAAACTGTTAAAATGTTGTATGATGTGTGCAAATGATAGTGGTACAAAGGCATAGGAGTGGTCCGGAAAGATTTGGGTAGGAAAGTGGGGGAGGCAAGCAAACATCAGGAGAGGAATGTTGGATGGGGACGAACAAATGTTTCCCAGCATACATGTTCAACAATAAAACTCTTGCTTTTTCTTTTATACTTCCATGCTCTAAACATTCAGCTTTCTCTGTATTTTTGACAAAAAAAGTATGGAATGGACAAAGCAATTTTTTCCCACTCCGACTCCTACTATGGTGGTTTATGTCAATATAATATTTATATTTCACAGAGAAAATAAATGATCAAATTGACAAGATGTCTCATACTTACGATCAATAGCTGTGAAAAAAGAAATTAAATAGTTGTAATCGACATGGGGTATTCATTAATTTTTCGAATGAACATAATACTCCATTGATCAGTCTTCCTATTATATAGTATACACTTATTGACTGGGTATGAGGGTTATAGCACTTTTATTGTCCCCTCTGTACCAACTATTTTCCGAGGCAATGCCAAGGACAATAGTTGGTACAGAGGGGACAATATACGTGCTATCACTCGAATATCAAGTCTATAAGTGATTTATTATACTGAACAACTGTACAATTTAAAATTCTAAATTGTAGGCACTTTTCTGATGGATTTCTGGTCTACTTTATTAGTGCTTTTTAAAACTACTACATTTTCATGTGTGTGTATTTGAAGAAAAAATTAATAAAAAAAACAATTTTTTTTTAGTTCGTTCTTTTTTGTATGGATATTAGAGGGTGATAGGATCGTTCCATTATATATACATCGTTTAATTTAGATCAATGAGATGAATGACTTAGAAAAGTCCGGGAAATATGATTGCTGAAATTATCACAGGGGGAATAGTCATTGTTTACTTGTCGTCTGCCATCTCGGTAATTTAGCTCGCGCAATGAAAAGGTCCAAGGACTTCCATGACGTCATTTAATTTAAACCAATGAGACGAATGAATTAGAAAAGTCAGGGAAAGGTGATTGCTGAAATTACCACAGAGGGAAATAGTCCTACAATTTTTGACCGGCACCACCGGGGGAATAGTCATGCAGTTGATTTTAGGATGCAATGGCAAAACTACTGTCATGTTTTTACAAAGGAAAACAGATACTGAAGTATAAAAATGTCTAATGCAAATATGGGTAATAACAAAATTACCGAACTCCGAACAATCTTCCAAAGGGAAAGTCAAAACTCATAAGTATATAAACAGACAAAATCAGTCAACAACCGGAAAACTGTGACAATCGTAATGACCCTGACTTGGTACAGGCATTTCCAAAGAAATGGTGGGTTGAATCAAACCAGACTACTGAAGATTTTATGACAGTTTTCCTTTATGTGCAAATGTTAACTGAATTAAATCCTGAAACCAGCTCATACATCTACCCCAAGTGAAGGAGATAGAAGATAGTGTTGTGCAGTGTTGAACTTTATACACAAACATAATAGTACAAATAAAATGATAACAAACAAACGAACACAATTAGACAAGAGACCACTATATAGTGTCTAACACAAACTAGACTACTGCAAATGATAAACAAACGAACACAATTAGACAAGAGACCACTAAATAGTGTCTAACACAAACTAGACTACTGCAAATGATAAACAAACGAACACAATTAGACAAGAGACCACTAAATAGTGTCTAACACAAACTAGACTACTGCAAATGATAAACAAACGAACACAATTAGACAAGAGACCACTATATAGTGTCTAACACAAACTAGACTACTGCAAATGATAAACAAACGAACACAATTAGACAAGAGACCACTAAATAGTGTCTAATGCAAACTAGACTACTGCAAATGATAAACAAACGAACACAATTAGACAAGAGACCACTAAATAGTGTCTAATGCAAACTAGACTACTGCAAATGATGCTCATATAATAGAGTACCTAAGTTAGAAGATATTGTTGTGTAGTGTTGATCTGAATACACAAACACAATAGTACAAACAATAATATTAAAAACGTCTCCCGCCATTAATGAGTTCGATTCGTCCACGTGTCGAGGTGTACTCCATACGTTCACCTATTACACAGTGCATCAGTGAATTACGATAAGTCGTTTTTGTTAATGGAATTCCGATGGCCAGGTGTCAGTACAGCAATACCGTTTGTTTACATTCTGTTCCGGGCTTGTAACTAGATTAACACGACGTGTGTTACTAGTGGAGCAGGAACTGCCTACCCTTCCGGAACACCTGAGTTCATCCCCGGTTTTTAGTGGGGTTCGTGTTACTCGATCTTTAGTTTTATATGTATATTTTGTAGATCGTTGTTTGTCCTTTGTACTTTTTCTTTTGGACATTGTGTTGTCTGTCTTTCTTCCATATACGGATTCTGATTACCCATTTGGTATCTTCATACTCTTCTGCTTACAAAAGAATAGGTAAAATATCAAATAATGCATAAAGTAAAGCTATGGCCAGAGTTAATTGGCTCAAAAGGTTTTGATATGTAAAAGAATCATCAGGTAAAATGTGTTGTTCATAGCTGTATCAGTGCGAGTTGCTTCCGCTAGTTGCCGAGATCTGATACATTAACCCATGGTGTGTATGTCCGTACATGAAATTCTTATTAATTCATGTGGTAGTTTTAAGCCAATAATAACATAACAAGAAAGTCTGCTTTACATTGTGTTTCCAGTGTATACAAACATACAGATACAAGATGGATACATCGTGGTTGTGATCGCATTGCAGTGATTGATGTACACATACCTACAAGTATGCAATCAGTGTCTATCATCACTAAAGCTTTCAGTATGATTTCTGCACGTGTCGAGATGTACTCGATGCAAAATCGTATGATGCATCTCGTCAGATAGTTGCTGTAATTGATGGTTTCTTCGAGATACTGCGAATTCCAGCACAGTTAACACTAGAAGCCATGACATAACTGTAATAGTTAATCTCCCATAATCAACAAACCCATACATTGTCTTACCCGCCACGATATAACTGAAATATTGTTGAAAGTGGCGTTAAACAACCTAACCCTAACCCTAACCCCATACATTATCTTCTGATTTTGATGAGTAAGAAATGTATGGTTTGTTTTTATTGAGAATAACATGTACATATTCTATAAATTCGTGAATGATTAGTAGGAAATTATGTAATGCTTTCTGATATATGCGTTTTAATACATTTTTGTGTCATGGAGATAAGGATTAAATTAACAAATACTACTACTTACGATCCATTGCTGAAAAGGAAATAAGATACTGTAAGATCATTATTAATCATGGAGTTCTAATTTTCGCTGATTTCGTCGTCCACTTCAACCACGAAAATAACAATTCAACGAAATACAATTTACTTAATAGACTTAATAGAGGTGACTGCATGGGCGGGTTTGACTTAATAGAGGTGACTGCACGGGCAGGTTTGACTTAATAGAGGTGACTGCATGGGTGGGTTTGACTTAATAGAGGTGACTGTATGGGCAGGTTTGATTTAATAGAGGTGACTTCATGGGAGGGTTTGACTTAATAGAGGTGACTGTATGGGAGGGTTTGACTTAATAGAGGTGACTGTATGGGAGGGTTTGACTTAATAGAGGTGACTGTATGGGAGGGTTTGACTTAATAGAGGTGACTGTATGGGAGGGTTTGACTTAATAGAGGTGACTGTATGGGAGGGTTTGACTTAATAGAGGTGACTGTATGGGCAGGTTTGACTTAATAGAGGTGACTGCATGGGCAGGTTTGACTTAATAGAGGTGACTGCATGGGCAGGTTTGACTGTAATTGTATTGTTATACCTTGATCACAATGTTTTCCGGTATATCCTGTGTTACAGCTACAGGTAAATCCATGGAGTCTGTTATTACATGTACCATGGTCACATGGATTGGTGCTACAATCTAGAAATAATGAAAACGTCATTTAGATAAGAAGATACCAAAGAGGTAATCAGAATCCGTAAATTAAAGAAGAACAAACAACACAATGGCTAAAAGATAAAGGACAAAGGTCAAACAACGATCTACAATAGATACACATAAAACTAAAAAGCACAATCAATTCTAGTAATTATTTTTTATAGATATCAATATTAGTGCGTACGACGGGTATCTGGAATAAGGTAGGATCAAAGTCTGGAATAAGGTAGGATCAAAGTCTGGAATAAGGTAGGATCAAAGTCTGGAATAAGGTAGGATCAAAGTCTGGAATAAGGTAGGATCAAAGTCTGGAATAAGGTAGGATCAAAGTCTGGAATAAGGTAGGATCAAAGTCTGGAATAAGGTACGATCAAAGTCTGGAATAAGGTACGATCAAAGTCTGGAATAAGGTACGATCAAAGTCTGGAATAAGGTACGATCAAAGTCTGGAATAAGGTACGATCAAAGTCTGGAATAAGGTACGATCAAAGTCTGGAATAATGTACGATCAAAGTCTGGAATAAGGTACGATCAAAGTCTGGAATAAGGTACGATCAAAGTCTGGAATAAGGTACGATCAAAGTCTGGAATAAAGTACGATCAAAGTCTGGAATAAGGTACGATCAAAGTCTGGAATAAGATACGATTAAAGCCAAGCTATTTGAAATCCAAATACGTTAAGTGCAAGAAAAACAAACGTCATAAGCATGATAGTCAAATCCGGCAAAGGTCACCTATCCCTGAGGGAGGGGAACCTTAGCTTTCTTAATAATTACATGAATTAAGACTTGTTGGATAAGACAAAGGTATAATAATCCATGTCAGTGCAGAAGCACTGACTACTGGGTAGATGATACACTCGTGGACTGATAGTCCATCATTAGAGGTATCGATCCAGCAATAGGACGACGCGTTTCCGGAATAAATTTTACCAGGATTAGAGCTATTGGTGCTTAGAAAAGTTTGAAAATATCACGAGGGTAATCAGAAGCCGTAAGTCGAAAAGGGACAGCCAATACAATGGCCATAAATACAAAACACTACAAAATACTACACTGAAAACTCAAGATAAAGAAACATGAACCCCACACAACACCGGAATGAACTCGGGTGTTCGGACAGGGCAAACAGTTACTTGCTCCACTGTTGAAATCTGGTAATAAATCAAAAATGAGAAAAGGATCGGATTGTGATCATTGTCATTTTCAGCAATTGCTTAGCTATTTCGTTACTGCAGACGTAATGTTGTAGAAACGCCTGGATATGGAAAGGTTTCTGTAAGACTGAACATTTGAGGTGGTTTGCTATTGTTTCCACATTGAACGTGTATTGACATATTTCAACAACAAAACATGTAGCAAAGTAACTTATACTGTAGAGCAGTATTGATAATATAGCATGACACATCACAGACATATTCGAAAATTGATGCCGAATAAATAACACCTCTGAGTCCACACCCGTTTTTGGATGGGGCTCATGCTGTTCAATCTTTAGTTTTCTGTGTTGTGTTTTGTTGATCATTGTTTGCTCTGTTGTCTATTTTCTTTTGACGATTAATAGGTTCTTACACGAGTCTCTATTGAAGATCTGGGATTTCTTCCACGAGTGTAGCAGAACGAGTGAAAAGACGTAGAATTTCTCACACGAGTGGAAGAAATCCCAGATCTTCAATAGAGACGAGTGTAAGAACCTATTTCTTCCGTTTTTAACAATGTTTACATTTCGGCCCCGAAACTAGATCACCTCGTGCTAGGAGAGAAGGACGTCTATATAAAGTTTGTGAGTGCATCGACTCCGTGTACACATGCATGAACTCCTGAAAAGAACCGCTTAATCATTATAATTCTTTAATGCAATACTGAACATACAAATGTATTCTTGCATATCCCTGGTCTAAAAATCACACAAATTAAATTCCGCCAAATGTTGTTGACGTCTTTGCCTTTGGTACATTGACAACATGACGTCATATGAATACTTCCAGTTTAAAACGTAAAGATCAGACGTCATTTGGTTTCGTGTACGCTTCAATTTTGATAAAATATAACTAAAATAAGTTTGCCAGGTAGACGTTTTAATTATTTTTGTGTATTGTTGTAAATATGGCTTTCAATCCGACACTATCGTAGTTTCCCGTCGTCGGTCGCCATATTCAATCTAATTGGTCAATTCATCCATGACAGACACGGTCGCGTGATCCTGTCTGTCATGGGTTGTCTGTCATAGTAAATACACAAAAACGGAAGAATGTATTGTCTGTCCTTTTTTTAATTACATCTTCTAATTACTCATTTGGTATCTTCACACTTTTCTTGATGATTGCTTAGGGAGATTTCTCAGTGATTTCGCATGTTTCCATTCTCCTAGAAAACAATGATGTTATCGCATTTCGTGGGTTGTGGCTATGGTGTTAAACGCCACTGTCAATCATATCTCTGTTATATCATGGCGGTTAGTTTTATTGGTGATGAAAACTGGAGGACCCGGAGAAAACCACCGACCTGTCGCAAGTCACTGAAAACTATACAAAGTTGTATCGAGTACACCACGCCATGAGCGGGATTCGCACTCATAACGTTAGTGGTAATATGCATTGATTGCATAGGTAGTTGTAAATCCAACTATCATACGATCAAGATAACGATGATCCCTTTATTTTATTCCTTTTTTCTGGGGGTTAGAATAGCATGCATTTATGAATATTCATAGCTAATAGGGATCATTCACCGCTTCTCCCGTTTGGTGACGCTACTGTTCCATAAGTGGTTAATTGTGCGTTTGAATCACAAAGACGCTTGTATCTTAACGTTAACCTAATGACAGCACTGAATTATAAAACTTGGATGGTGCAAACATTGAAGCTTAACTTGTACAGTGCGTGTGGTATTACCTGTTAGAAGTATAGATTTAATTGACGAGTATATGTAAAATAAAAGTATTATCTTTAAGTCGCAAGAAAAGAGTTTTATTATAACCATATTAAGAAATAAAGCGGACGTTTACAAGCCATATCGGCATGTACCTTGGTGTAGCCTATACATGTTCATAAAAGGCGTACATGATGTTTGGTTACTCACACTGCAATACTGATGAACTTCATTCCAACATTTTAAAGTATATCTGAATTTCGGGAAATACTACCTCCAAGTGAACAAAATAGAATAATAAAGTCCCTGTCTCCACATACAAAATTTTGAATTAATATATCTAGGTCTCTCTGTATTTAGGCAATCTTCAAATCTAAATCACACTCTTTAAATTTATTTGGTACAAAATTATACAGATAATATATTCCTTCTTCGTGTAGTGTTATTAACTGTTAAAGATTCGACAACAAGCGGGTTAATCATAGCATTTATTTTAGAAAGATTTTGAGCAGATGTATTATGAATGGCATAATAAATAGTTAAATAAAGAAAATTCGTTGTTTCTTACTATTTTTAATTATTTTCGACAGATTTTGGTAGCATTCAAATATTTTGTACAATCATCGTAAAAAACCTGGAACTGCCACACAATGTAAAACTAAAGACTCAAGTTGTCACCGACAGAGTTCCGTCGGGTTTTAAGTGGGATTCGAGCTGCTCAATCTTCAGTTTTCTGTGTAGTTTTTTGTAGACCACTGTTTATCATTTTGTCCTTTTTCGTTTGGCCATTGCATTGCCTGCCCTTCTTCGATATATGACTTCCGATAACCCTTTTGGCATCTACAAACTTTTCTTATCTGTTGACCTATACACGCACCACTATACTATCCCAATTATCAAATTTATTTCATTGTAATATACATTGTATATGTAAAAATATATTGAAGATTACAATTATTTGGTATAATGAATTTTTAATGGTAAAGGACTAAAGGCAAAACACATGATTTTTGTACCGTAAGCTTATTCCATTCTAATGCAGGAAAGAACGTTATTTATAACTTTAGTTAGCTGCCTGTTATTCAAATGAACAGTCAAACGATTTGAATTACGATTTCAGTAATGCTACGAAAAAATCGGGAATTTGCATAAAACCCAGCGTTCTATGCAATTAAAAAAAATAAACATAAAAAAAATGTAAACGTACACGATTGGAAACGTACGGACTACTGGGTTTGGTGTTTAACACCACTTTCAACAAATTTCAGTGGGGTGCCCGGGTCAGTTTTATTGGTGGAGGAAAACGGAGTGCACAGAGAAAACCACGGACCTGCCACAAGTCACTGGCAAACTTTATCACATAATGTTGTATCGCCTAGGCGAGATTCGAACTCATAACGTTAGTCGTGATAGGTACTGATTGCATCTACATGTATAGGTACTTGTAAATCCAACTACCAAACGATCACGACCACGAAGGCCCCTTGCGGACTACTGAGTTAAATATTGTAGAACTAGATACATCTGGAAACTATCGTGATAGAACATCACATAATAAAAAAAAAAAAAACTTTATTTGGTATACTGATACCCTAATGAAGAATTTGTTAAATTTTGAAAATGAATTGATTGAATATAGAAAATCGTGAATTTGATGGTAAGAAGTGGGAAGGGATGGGATGAGAATCTAAAAATAATTTTATTTTGTGTGGCTTAAACTAAAAATTGAAACCAAAATGAGAAAAGGAAAATATGCTTCAAAAATAAAAACTGAGATCATCTAGGTAGGGAAGGTCAATTAAGTTTTTCCTTTCCGTAAACTGGATATTTCGTACAGATGAAGAATATTTTTTGTTGAATTTTTTTGAAAATAATCATAAATGTGTTCCCTTTGGATTGTTTATTACAAAGATAAATTTATTATTGCCATTATTTATTTTTTATCATTAGCCGTTTTTAGATTTATTTTGAATAAGCTCCCTTTAAATGATATAAAATACCAACTATGTTACTTGAAAATGTGTCTATACACACAGAAATTCTATTTGTTCATTGTTACAAGTTTTTTTTATTATTACTTGTTCTTTTACTTGTGTTTGTTGACAATTGTATATTACTGCCTAAAAGTATAAATGAATTTGTTGTGTTCCTGTGTATTGTGCATGTATGGTTTTGATTTTTTACCCTTTTACCCAGATTTTTATTATTGGTCATAAAGGGATAATTTTTTCCCAGAACAAAAATTCTGCTTCAGAGTGCATTTTGTTTTCAGTTACAAAAATGTAGCATCGAAATCTTTTTATAAGAGTAAAATACACCCTTTTCCCCTAATGCTAATGCAAAGAAATGAAATGTGATACACGTATACACCGTTAGGAATTTAATTAATAACCCAATATCCCTGTCGTTCTGTAGTCAACTGTTCAAGCGGAATGGATATAAGTATAAGATACAGTACTATTAAAAAAAGAATCAGCCCGTTTTGAATATCCCGCAATACGGGTAACTCCTTTTTTTTCAATAGTAGTTTATCTAACTTTTACAATAATGTTATAATTTATACAATAAAAAAAGTCGTGAGAACAGTTTTGTTTGTGAATGAATTTACAGAATTTTCCTATTCATGTTATAAGGGCATTAGATATTGACGTGTTCTTGTACCCAACGTTAACAATTCAAGCGTCATCGAGATTAAAACGTTCCGCTAACCACTTATGGAACAACAGCGACGTCTGTCGAAAGAAATTTGGTGAATGATCCCTATTATAAATGACAGTTCGAAAAAAAAATCCTACACCAAATTTAATATACACATTAATATAACGAGCGGTATACTTACGATCATTTACTGTAACAAATAATAACAGTACTGTTAGAATTAGTATCTATAGAGAGTGAAAGTAATTATGATTCTACATAAGCAATTTCTGAAGTTTGATGACCGGAAATGATATCTGTAATAACGGTAGATAACTCGATATATATACGAAGAGGTAATTAAAATATCAAATACTGGGGATTATAAGTACTGTTATCTATTTTCTCCAGACTTTTAATTTGGTACAAATATATATCTAAGTAGACAAACAACTTTCGCTCGATAAAACTATAAATATACCTTTATAAAGCTGCCTAATTCCAGGTTAGAAATATGCAATATACAGTTTTTGTATAAATACCATAAATTAATGCATGTTTTCCAAGGATAATTGTCTAAGAAAATTGTTTACAAAATGCTTTGGCCATTTCGAAAAAAGTAATAGTCCGATTTGTACTAGAATAACACGTTGAGGTGAATACATATTTCAGCATCTAGTAGTTCTAAGTGTATCCGTAATACGTATTGTCACATGCATTTAAAAAACTGTCGTGTTCATTACAGCAACAGTCTATATGTACATTACATGCACGGTCATATTATCATTACTCCGAATCAACAAATATCTATTCTGACTCACTGATGCAGCATACCGTATTGTATTAAGAATATACAATATAGTAAAGATATGGTGACAAAGTGTTATCATTATGTATAAGTACAGTCAAACCTGTATTAAGAGGTCACCTTTAGGGACAAGAAAAAGTGGCCCTATAAGACAGGTGACATCTTAAAAGAGGTTCAATTCGTATGAAATTTTCTATGATAGGACAATAAAAAGGTGACCTTTTAATACAGGTGACTGCTTAATAGAGGTGACCGCTTAGGCAGGTTTGACTGTAGTTTGTACTGAATCTGTTTATGTCACTGCAATAATAAGATGTAATTCTTATACTCACTGTCGATAGCTGAAAAAAAGCAAAAATTGAATGCTTTCAGAATATCATAATTCTGTTCATCAATAATGCGTTGTCGTTCATTTTCATTTCGGCGGCCGTCGTGACTGTGATTTTTTAGCAATTACATTAACATCTGTCTTTGTATGCAGGAGATGCAACTTCTAAATTTCGATTCTGGCATGGTTAGGTGTACTTGATACAACATTGAGTGAAAGAGTTTGCATTTTAACTTGCAGGAAGCCTCTGATATTGTGAGTTCGAATCCCAGTCATGACGAGGTAAATTCGATTCTACCTTATGTGATACAGTTTGTAAGTGGCTTGCGGCAGGACGCTGGATTTCTCCAGGTACTCCGGTTTCTGTGTATGTGTGTGTGCGAGGAGAAGGCGTTGTGGACTGGGATGATGTCGGACTCGTTTATATTTATCATTTAACTTGTAATTGTTAGATTGTAAAATGTGTTATTCACGAGTGTTATGATTTTTTAATGTATTTATTTTTAACTACATAAATTTTCATTATATAATAAAGTTTGTCAGTAACGTGCGGCAGGTCAATGGCTTTATCAGGGTTCTTTGGCTTCCTCCACCACAATATAGCTGAAATATTTCTGAAAGTGGCATTAAACACCATAACCCTACCCATATATTTAAAAGTGACAAAAACACCAATGTATATACAAATAGCAACACTAACATTTTGTAAATTTTTAGTTTTCTCCAAAATATCGGTTATAAACATATAAAGAGTAATGCTCGACACTTTAGCCAATCACAATCATTCGAACAACCTCTGTATTGGTATTTGCGTTGTATATTCTTGATTGTTCCTTCGGGTTTCTCTAATGTTTACATAATCGCATCGGTGGCGTAATGATTAGAGTACTCGCCTCGAGTGTGGAAGATCGTGGGTTCGAGCCCCGGTCGGGTCAAACCAAAGATTATAAAATTGATGTTTGTTGCTTCTCCGCAAAGCACGCAGCAGCAAGGAGAAAGAGCAAAGGCTGGTTGGCTCGGAATCAGAATAATGTGTCCGAGTGGAACAACATGTCTACCCGCGGACTGTTGTTTAAGTGAGCTAGCACTATGCATATCCAAGTATGTTGGTCTAGAATGAATCGGACCTCATCATCATCTCATTGAAACTTAACTTGTTCTCGCCATGATATAGCTGAAAAATTGATGAATTGGCGTTAAACAACAATCACTCACTCACTGACTTACTCACTCACTCTAACGTGTATATACTAGTCATATGATTAACACTCTTCTCTTGCCGTCTTTGTACTTCTATCTTGTTGACATACATAATATCAGTATACTATTTCAATATTATCCCTTGCTGTTTCAATTTATTGATAATAGCAACAAATAACTATTACCTTTGGAACACGTGTTTCCGGTGTATCCAGTACGACACAGACAAGTATACCCTGATGCTCTGTTTTTACACACACCATGGCTGCATGGCGACGACTGGCAATCTATTATAATTATATCTAAATCAATTCCTCTGTATTTCATTATAATGTTTTTCTCTACGATGGGTATATGTATATGTATATGTGTATGTGTATGTATATGTATATGTATATGTATATGTATATGTGTATGTATCAGTATATGTATATGTATCTGTATATGTATATGTATATGTTTATGTATATGTATATGTATATGTATATGTATATGTATATGTATATGTATATGTATATGTATATGTATATGTATATGTATATGTATATGTATATGTATATGTATATGTATATGTATATGCATATGTATATGTTTATGTATATGTATATGTATATGTATATGTATATGTATCTGTATATGTATATGTATATGTATATGTATCAGTATATGTATCTGTATATGTATATGTATATGTATATGTATATGTATATGTATATGTATCTGTATCTGTATATGTATATGTTTATGTATATGTATATGTATATGTATATGTATATGTATATGTATATGTATATGTATCTGTATATGTATATGTATATGTATATGTATATGTATATGTATCTGTATCTGTATATGTA